>OW818029.2:55852615-57102615 GCA_942486065.2 Calliphora vomitoria | reverse complement strand
ATTTCGGTATTCAAGTGAAGACAATGGAAAAAGTTACCAAGGGATTAAATAAAAGCCCTTTCGATCCATATAAGTTCCAAATTATATTATGATATCTTAATCCGATCGAATTTTACACTAAATCGAATAATAATTTGTTTCAGTAAATTTCAGGTTTTTATTGTAAATGTTAAATATTATTTTCTTCTAATGAAAAAATTAATCACTGAAGTTTTTTTCTGATTTTGGGATCTGAGAGAGAGTTCTCTCCCCTAAAGCACGTGCTTTGCTTGACTTGGCACCCATTGTAGAAGTATTTCTGTACCCATAGGTTTTCTGTGTGACTGATATTATATTTCAGTTCATATTTAAATCTAGGGTGAAATTACACTTATTTATAACTTTAATTCAGCAAATAGTTTTGGGCAAATAGCAATAACATTTATTAATCTTAAAATTATGTTTAATTTTTATTTTTTTAATTCCTTCTCAATAAATATTAAACATTTTAGTACAATACATATTCAAAAACTCTATTAAAATAAATTATACAATTATTGATTGCACGCAAAACCAAAAAAAAATTAGCCAAAACATAGTTGACCAAAAAAGAAAAATTAGCGAAAATATTGAGTGTATGTAAATGGATTAAATAAGAATTCCAGCAATTTAGGCACAACAATGATTATGGTGGCTTCATACATTAAACTACATTTAAACAAAGGCAACAACAGCAATATAGGTATCATACTCCTTCCTACCTGTACATATAACAACATGTATATATAATAATTTCCAGTAAAGTCCAGTATTGACCAACAATACATTTAGGCAAGAAACGAAAAAAAAAAGTGCTAAAATGTCTAATGGGCTCCTAGAACAACCCACTTAATGGTGGTTTTAAAAGGGGGTTAGAGGTCAGAGTTTTGGAAAACCATGAATTTGCAAATGAATTTAAATGTTACAAGAAAGTAAAGAGAAAGAGAGTATATAAATAACAAAAAAAACAACAACTCCTTGGAAAATTCATGACGGCATATTAACACGCAATCTATGACTTCATCAACATCAATGATTTCTTTGTTTGTTTTTCTATTTTCTTTACTTTCGCTCTTTGCTATACTGTGTAACAGTTGAAATATTGAGGTTTCTTAAGTAAATTTTAATGTTGTTTTTGGCGCTAAATGTGAAACATAAAGAAAATAAAAACAAATATACATATATACACACAAACACACTTACAGTTAGATATTTACAATTTGAGTAATATAAATAACGGTGAAATTGAGAATACTTATAAACTACTTTAGGTAGTTTTTTCTCACTTCCTTTGCAAACAAAAAAAAACAAAACATAATTACTAAAACAACAACACAACTGTTTATTGTAAATAAACAATCAACGTTAACCACACTGTGGCTTTAAAGGTAGCCATTATATACTAGTTACTTCTCTATTGTACAATGTAGCTGGTTGTCCCTGCATTACCATTCTCCAATATATTCTCGCTAGTGTGTTATGCATATTGAATTGAAATCTAACAAAGCAGTCAATCTAATGTACAAAAAGGAAATTCATAGAAAATTTAAAGAATTTTTTTAAAAAATAATCATATATTTTGTACATTCCGTGGCGTGCCGCACTGTGGGGTCGATCGTAAAAAAGTCGTAATAAATTTATTTCTTTAATTTAACTGGGATAGGTTTATTACTAAATTTAGCATGTACATATTGTAGAACAAACGCATAGAACGGAAGGAGAGAGTAATATCATTGGAAAAATTACTCTCTTTTCACACAATACATGCAATATATTCTGATCAATTAGGTTTTTGACAACAGACTTAGGTTGTTATCTATGGTACATATATTTAATAAATAGAAAATTTGGGAGGATTTATTTTTTGTCCGGCGTAGTTTTGCAAATCCCTTCATTATAGGAACCATACATATTTTTATAATTATCCCGCATTTTGTGGGATAGTGGTTTAGAAACATTTTATTTTGGAATTAATTCGGTAGATCGTGTACAATTAGAGATATCTTAATAAAATTTTACATAGTCAGATCTGAGGTCTATCGGAGATGATTTGTATTTACATGTGTTCATAGTTAGAATCGGGTCTAGTTGTAATCTCAGGCCTACAATTTTTTTTTTAAATTACCATAAAAAATTGATTTATTATACGAATGTTAAGGAATTCAATTTTATATTTAGATAGTATTTGAAAATATCTAAAAAATGTTTACATGTGTGGATTATATCTTTTAATTCATTAAATATAATTCATTAAATATAAGATACGTCAGGGTAAGCGATCTATTTTATAAAAAAAAACACAATTTATGGAACACATTTTCCTTTTTAGAAATTTCGGTATTTAAATAAAGACAATGGCAAAATTGATCAAACCATTGCTTAAAAGATATTTCGATCTATATACAAGTTACACATTTCATTACGATATCTTAATCTGTTCGAAGTTTAGACTAATTCAAATTTATGAGATGTTCACGACCATCTCTCACTTTTAGTAGCCCTCCAGACAATTTGTACATTACTGCCAAAATTTGATGTATGAAAGCAATGATGAGAAATACGTTTTTTTAAAGCTAAATTTGGCTACAGTGATGCATTTTACACAGAAAACCAAAACCTTATTTAACCTAAAAAAATATTTAAAATTCCCTATTTTGCTTCTTTTTCCACAGAATTTAAATGAATTCTGTTTTAACTCATGTACGTATGAGTAATGTTTAATTTTTAACGTAATTCAATAAATATTACTCATACGCATAGTGGAGACGAATCATATTTTTGTGAGTGCACTAGAAGAAAACGTCGCCACAATTATGGACACAAATTTTTTCATGTTTTTCAGCATGGAGAAAACGTTAATAAGATATATAATAAGATAAGTGAAGAAAAATCACCACATCATAAATGAAATTTAAATTTGTTATGGTAAATTTTATTCTGAAAATAGGAGTAGATCGGGAACATGTTTTCTTAAAACATTAATCCTCAAGTTCTGAAGATAGTTATAGCTACACTCCAGGCGACTCACAAGCCTTGTTTTCTCATAAATGTTATAAGAGAATTGTTCTTTGTTACTGTGGCAACGAGAAAATGAGCGGCTTAATATTCGTGGTACTTGTTCAAAATAGTCGTTAAAGATTAGCACTGGCTGATCCATAGCCGTTTAAGATTGTGTATTGCCATGCATCCATTGATAAGAATCTCCTAAATACTTGGTCGATTGGGATATGTATATTGTAACGAATGTGCAATAGCGATTTGAATTTAACGGTCTGTAACGACTGCCTGCAACATTCATCATGTTTTTAAGCACGTCCATTAGTAGAGGGTTCTACTTGTCAGCAATGTTGATAGCATGCGGTTATTGGCATTGTTTGTAGGTGTAGCAACAGTGAATGTTTAAGCTGCTAACATTAACATCGAAAGCTCTAGAATTCGAATGTTCTAGTTGTCCGATAAGATCATTGTAGAAGATTAACGAAAGATTGCGTGTGTATAAATAGTTGAGTTGAGTTTATCATTGGCGCTGTTAGAGTTAACATCAGCTGTCGTGTACATTTGAGTTTGTACATTATAAAGTGTGTGTGTATGTCTGCGAATTGATAAACATGTATAAAGACACTGAGTGACTATTTAATTCAGTTGTTGCTGTACATTTTAAATAAATAAAGAGTTGTTACAATTTTAAACTACTGAAACTGCTTTTTATTTGCAATCAAAAGTATCCGGTTTATTTAAAGAAAATAAACCAACGTTTTAAAAGGTAAAAACGTAACAATATTGTAGTTAGTCAGTGTTAGTGATGTCGAAAAAAGAATAAAGTACAAGTTAATGCGTGTATAATTTGCATGAATTATTAACTTCTAATTCTATGTATGTAGTATACTTATAACCTCTCTCTCTTTCTCTCACTTAGACATTCAAAAATAAATGAAATATTGATAAGTAACGGCTTGCTATGAGAAATACGAGTATAATCATACTACAACAACAACTATGCCTTTTGTGTGCATGATTGTACTCATTTGTAAACATACATTTATATGTATTCTCATATTTGCACGTGTATACTAAAGACTTGCAGTTTACACAGTGGGCCATTTTTTTACAAATAAACCCACCGTGAAACATAATAAACATGTATCCTATTTTTATTTACATAGTTGTACTTTTTGTAAATTTATTTTTTTTTTATTTCATTATATAACGGACAATAATCTCAAGTGTTATTTTAAAAATTAGTGTACTAGAATGTGTAAATCGCTAGGATTGCCCCGTTGTCGAAATTCGACCACTTTTAAAACCTTTCTACCACTTTTTTTATATTGTGCATATCTAGTATGGTATTCAATTAATCGGGTTTCTGGTTTAATGGGTTAATCAAGCAAATAATTAATTGGGGTTCAGATTTAATCGGTTAATAATCGGTTAACTTTAAATTAATCGATTAACCTTTTTATATACATATGTGAGTTTTTTTAGGACTTTAGTGACATCTTCTGAAATAATGTTTTAAGAAAAGAATATAATTTAAAAGGTTTTTTTTAAACGATTTTTCTTTAGTTTTAATAAAACTTGACTTGGAAAAAACTTTCTCACTGATTGTAGATGTTGGAGAAATCGAAAGTAAGGCATGATAAAGACTATGCAATTTCTCAATTCTTTGTTCAGTTTTTTTAAGTATACAAAATCCACCATTATACCATTTGAGTCATTTATGAACTTCTTAGACTTTGAATAATGTTAATAGTTTCGTTAAGTTCCGACTCATTAGGACAAAGTTCATCATGGAATATTCCAAATTGCTTATTTTCAGTTTTTGAGCTATACTTCAAAAAACTATTGATGGAAGGGAATGTTCATGAGTTAAGAAATAAAATCTGTGTGTTTAAAACTATATTTCAATATAAAGTACAAAAAAAAGAAATTTCGGTTAATCGACACAAATTAATCGGTTTATTTGTTATTTGGAAATCGGCAATTTTAAATTATTCGAACAGTTAACCGACCAAAATTAATCGATTAACGGGTTGTAACAAAAAACAAGTAACAGAGATATATTCGGCTGGGCCGAATCTTATATACCCTTCACCAAACTATACTTCAAAATAAAAATTTTTAGGTAATTTTAGGTAAACAAAATTTATTTTTTTTCCAGTTGTTTTTTTTTCATTTTTTGGAAAAAAATATTTTTCGAATTTTTTTTTTTATTTTTTTTAAATTTAAAAATTTTTTTTTTTAATATTTAGTGAAAAAAAAAATCTGGTAAAAAATTTTTCCCGATTTTGACCCATTGTAGGTCCAACGTACTATGGTCTTATATACGTCGTTGCAAAGGTCTTTGAAATATCTATCATTAGATATCCATATTGACTTAGTAATCCAGATATAGGTCAAAAAATAGGTAAAAAATTGTGGTTGTCCTGGTTTTTTCTTTATATCTCAGCCATTTGTGGACCGATTTTGCTGATTTTATTCAGAAAATTGATTTCAACAGACAGACAGACAGACGGACATGGCTCAATCGACTCCGCTATCTATAAGGATCCAGAATATATATACTTTACAGGGTCGGAAAATTATATTGTGGAAATTACAAACGGAATGGACAAATTTATATATACCCTTCTCACGAAGGTGAAGGGTATAATAAAAATTAACAGTGTTAATTCTGTTATTTTCAAGTGTATATCTCACGATACTACAACAACCGTCTCCTGGCATATTCTGGTGCCAAAAACCTTTATAATTCCTATAATTCAAATGCGGAACAGTGGGTCGATTAAAGAAAAGTGGTAATAAATATGTCTCTTCTAAACTAAGTATTAATCAGATTGCAAAATGATGTAAAAACAATTCGTACAGAAGAACATAAGCTGTCAGAAAATGAAATTTGTGTCAAAGTTGATCACCGCTAGCTCGCAAGACTTTGTACAAGTACGGACATATATTAAATTAATGTTTTTTTATATAAAGCAAATACGATGATAAATCTATATCTATATAAATATATAAATGTCTTTGTAAGTTTGTTTGTTTGTTTATTTGTTTGTTTGAGCATCACGCCTAAACGGCTGAACCGATTTTATTGAAATTTGGAACGTAGATAGATCCTTACTTGGAAGCGTCAATAGGCTATAAATTTTTTCAATACTTGGACCAGAAAGGGATATAAAGGGGAAAAAACGGGTAAAATTGGTACCTTTAGTTTTTAAACAATAATTACTAAACGGCTGAACCGATTTTTACATCGACAGGGGTAGCGAAGCGCACCGGGTCAAGCTAGTAAATATATAAATGTCTTTGTAAGTTTGTTTGTTTGTTTGTTTGTTTGTTTGTTTGTTTGAGCATCACGCCTAAACGGCTGAACGGATTTTATTGAAATTTGGAACGTAGATAGATCCTTACTTGGAAGCGTCAATAGGCTATAAATTTTTTCAATACTTGGGCCAGAAAGGGATAAAAAGGGGGAAAAACGGGTAAAATTGGTACCTTTAGTTTTAAACAATAATTACTAAACGGCTGAACCGATTTTTACATCGACAGGGGTAGCGAAGCGCACCGGGTCAAGCCAGTACTACATAATAAATAAATTTTTCTCTATGTTATATCTTATACTTTAAAAGATATTTAATATCTCTCATAATAGTTGTCTAAAATATTTTCCAAAAACATTTTTTTATATCTTAGTTACATAATAAAAAACTTTTTTTATAAAATCTCAATCCTAGTCGTAAAAATAAATTACCCAAAGATTTGTAAAAAATTATGTTTTTAAGAACTAGTTTTAAAAATTACTAGTTAATAATAAATTTTTAATTTACTTCAGGCAATGGTGGAAAATTGTGATTTTTTAACCAAATTTTAATTAACTAAATAAATGTAACATCGATGTTTTTTAACAGTTCTTCTCAAAAGTTCTTCTTATAAATATATTTATTAGCTTAGATCTGTCATTTAATAGTGAAATTTTCAGTAGCAAATTTATTCAATTATCATAAAAATTATACTAACATTTGTTTTCAAAATTGTTTTATTATTATAAGTCATTAAACATAACATAACAATCTTTAACCGACATTTATTTGTGAGCTTTCCAAACAAGAAATATCTATGCATCTACATATATTCTTAATATTGTGACGTATATTTGGGAAACAAAAAATAGCGTACCGTACCTTTCTCATTTATAAACCAATAATATTTAAAGGTTAATGAAAAATGTTTACGACCATATTGCAGTGGGTGTTTGTGTATTTATTTCGTTTGCATTTAAATTTGTACTGAACGTATGAGTGACATTGTTTTAAATTGAAAATTAATTGGAAACATATGTAAGTATGTAAGTTTAAAAGATTACAAGTGCCTTAAGAAATCAATTAAATTGGTAGGTGGTAACTAATGTTTTCGTTTAATTAAAAAATAATTACACTGTACACCAAAACGCCGATACAACTAAACTTAATTTTGAGTCGTAGATACAATGTGAATTGTGAATTGCTAACACCAATACTGCTTTTAATTTGTTTTCCTACGTGTAGCTTTGGATCTACCTTAATTTTTCAATATTATGGCTGTCATAAGTAAATTCGTGTGCCCGTTTTTTGTAGAATTTGTTATAGAAATAGTATCAAATGTATTAAATGTCCACAAAATTTAAATAGGATGACAAAACAATAAGGATTACATTTTAATATTAGTATTTAAAGGTAAATGTAAGCACATTATGTAAATTGTACACATGGAATTAAAGCCAAACAGTTTATTTATTGCTATTATTCTTAATAAAATAATAAAAAAGGAAAAATTGTATGTTAAAATCTATTTATTTTTCTTATGAAACATAACACATGTAATTATTTGTTTCTTTAACAAAAAGTTCTATAAAAATCAATTTTTCATATTGAATTCAAATTTAATATAAACCAGTTTTTAAAATTTGCCGGTTTTTTGGACACATATTATATATCAAAGTTAGAGTGTAGAAAAACCGGCAAATTTTAACTTTTTTTATTATTTTTTCGGAATAATGAAATAAATAATAGCAATAAATAAACTTGTTGGCTTCCATTTGTAAGGTGTAGAATATTTAAAAATTATAAAAAAAAAAAAAAATATAAACAAATTTTAGTTCAAATCAAATTTTGTTTAGTGTATCGAATTGGCAACGCAAACTGCAAGTGCAACCTTGTCAAATGCAACCATGCATCGTTAGGAGCAGAATTGGCTGCAGTTTGTTTGAGAGATCAATTTTTAGTTGCAAATAAAAAAAAAAAACGCTTTTCCGGTTCTTTTTGGATTTTGAGAGGAGTGGCGAGCAGACGTGGTTTTTTTGTGCGTGTAAAGAAAGAAAAAAAAACGAAAAAACGTTCATCGCCTCGTGGTTTCGACAAGCCAGCAACACCGGACTATAAACAAAAAAAAAAAATACATTAACGACATAGTCCAGTGGCTTCGACACCTAAACGTCCATAGTCCAGTGGCATCGACACCTAAACGTCCATAGTCCAGTGGCATCGACACCTAAACGTCCATAGTCCAGTGGCTTTGACACGCCAGCAACACCGGACTATAAACAAAAAAAAATACATTAACGACATAGTCCAGTGGCTTCGACACCTAAACGTCCATAGTCCAGTGGCATCGACACCTAAACGTCCATAGTCCAGTGGCATCGACACCTAAACGTCCATAGTCCAGTGGCTTTGACACGCCAGCAACACCGGACTATAAACAAAAAAAAATACATTAACGACATTGTCCAGTGGCTTCGACACCTAAACGTCCATAGTCCAGTGGCTTCGACACCTAAACGTCCATAGTCCAGTGGCTTCGACAACTAAACGTCCATAGTCCAGTGGCATCGACACCTAAACGTCCATAGTCCAGTGGCTTCGACACCTAAACGTCCATAGTCCAGTGGCTTCGACAACTAAACGTCCATAGTCCAGTGGCATCGACACCGAAACGTCCATAGTCCAGTGGCATCGACACCTAAACGTCCATAGTCCAGTGGCTTTGACACGCCAGCAACACCGGACTATAAACAAAAAAAAATACATTAACGACATTGTCCAGTGGCTTCGACACCTAAACGTCCATAGTCCAGTGGCTTCGACACCTAAACGTCCATAGTCCAGTGGCATCGACACCTAAACGTCCATAGTCCAGTGGCATCGACACCTAAACGTCCATAGTCCAGTGGCTTTGACACGCCAGCAACACCGGACTATAAACAAAAAAAATATACATTAACGACATTGTCCAGTGGCGTCGACACGCCAGCATCACCGGCCTATATAAAGACACCTTAGCGGCCGCTATCTCGTGGTGTCAACCAAAAACCATCCATCGATACAGCTATACAACTGACGTTTTCTTCACCAGCCCAAAACAAAGTCAGCGTCACTGCCAGCAACATCACCTTATCCACAACAAATCACACCAGCACGAGTTATACAGCATTAATCATTAAAACAACTCCATCAACAACCATTTCCTACGAAGAGAGACCAACAACAACAACAATAGCCCTGATAAGTATTTTTTTTTTAAGATTTTTTTATTATTTTAGAACTTATTATATTTAGATTTAAAGAGTAAATTAGGATTTTTCACAAATTGGAAAGGTATTTAACACCAATCCATTAGGTTCTATTCGATTAAACTATCCTATGGCAGGAAATAGGGTGAATCAAATAGCGCTATTTTTTTCTCTCGTTGCCCCTTTGTTTTACAATTTAAGAAATTTATTCATGTTCACTTACATTGTATATTTACCGGTTAAGTATTGAAGTACTGAATAGGATTAAGCTTTTATAACATAAATATAATGTTTGAAAATGAAAATGAGAATTTAATAATAATGAAGTGCTAAAATTATATAAGGGTAAGGTATTGGTATGCTGAAAAGGAGTGGATTTAGGGGTGACATAATCATTGAATAAATTGTTCACCATGGACTTAGTCTAAGTTAGGCTAAAAGAGGGGGGGATACACCGTGGTCTTATGACACCTAAAAGCCACTAAAGTTCACAAAAACTTTGAAGGAAAACTCGAGCCCCTTTAATTTGGTATTTTTAATAATCTTTTGGTAGCACTGACACACTTTAACTCTCGAACGCGAATAGCTTACCTGCATCGAACACCCGCCCAAGCCCGCTGAGCCATAGCCGCCCAAAATGACAAGTTGTCAGTGTGGCAGGCAACATTTCGCACCATCTTTACGGATGGAACGTGACAGTTAATGGCGCCCAACGTGGGGCACGATCTTCCTATAGATCATCCCATCGAGATTTGAATTAGGTATCGATTTTTTTTTGAGAACTTAGGATTTTTTCATTTATAATAAATTTTGTCGGAAAATCGGGTTTAATACGAATGTATGTCACAGTTAATAATATATTAACATGTTAGCGACAAATCTCAGTTAAATCGCCTAGTTACATCTTTTCGTAAGTCTGGTGCTCTAATAATTAGAGGCATTATAGCGACGGATTAGATAAACTTGCATAAAGGGAATTCTTTAGTAAGTCTATGACTGTGATTCACTTTCATAAGCGACGTAAGATTTCTCTGACCGACAGTTCTCTGTTTTTGATACGGATAACATAATGCTAATACTTAAATGGTTTTTGTAGACTTTAATATTCATCCTTCCTTTTCACTACCAATACCTCCTTTAACATCAAAAACATCGTCGTAATTGCAGAAAGAAAAACACAAACGGATAAGTACTTTTTTTATTTCGTTCTGTTGTTTGATCATTATTATAAATTTGTTTTACATCACATTTAATTTTTATTTTTTTTACATTCTTGATTTCATTTATGTAGAATAGTTTAAATTCAATAGATAGAAAAATTTGCCAATTCTATAAATTTTTCTTTTTATTTTGTTTGTGACATATTTTTATTTTTAGTAGTTTTGCTATTAATTTAGTAGAAAATTTGGATTTATGAATTTTAAGAATTTTGAAGTTTATACGTAGGAGACTAGATCAAAAAGTTTTCAAACATTTGAATAATAGTTTAAAATTTTTATACTTTTGATCTAGTGCCCAGAAATTTGATGTTTTGTATTAAGATCATTTGATTTGATTATTATACATTTGATTTGATTATACTACAGTATTTTTATTATTACATTTTATTATATTTTTATACATGGTCACACGTGAGTCTAATTTTGGATAATTTTATATATATTTGCTTTAAAGATATCGGGTAGTCGACGCAAAATAAATTTCTTTGAATATTGAAAGAAAGAAATGAACTCGAATATCCTAGTAGAGACTTAATATAGGACTATTGGGTAGCTATTTTAGTTGATTGGAGTATCATCGTTTTACGCGGCGAATAAAAAAAAAAAAAAAAGGCAATTGAATATCATCGTATTGATCGTCTTAGAAAAATAGGTTTATCGACTGAATGTTAGAAGCTAGCGAACATTAGTGTAGACATGGCTCCTCCGATTAACACGACTACTGCGAAAGCAACAACAACGGTCGTCACTACTACTACGACGTCCAGTATACCCCAAACTACAGTACCAGCTACGCCTGTGGTCAGAACTACTGCTATAGATCAAGGGCAAACGACAGTTACGTTAGATACATCAACAATTACAGATTTTCTAGGATTCGATGACACTCTACAAAGTACCAGTGAGGTTTCAGAAAACACTACTATAAATTCACCAGAATTCAACAGTTGTACAGCAAAACAAGTTAGAGAAGAATTTCATCAGTCAACGAATGGTCCACCTATAAATCAAGATCCACGTGAACATGCAGCGGCGTTACAAGGACTCAAGCAAATAGAAGTAATGCGGTCGTTAGAGGAAAAATTAAAAAGTATAGTTCCAAGTCTCATTTTGGAAACATTTAACAGCATGAATCTACAAAGCCAAAATAATTATCCACAAACGCAAGCCAACTTTACCAGCCAGCGACCAACAGACTCACAACATTCTAGACATTTTAATGGGCCACCACCTGCAGTAAACCAACGAAGCTTAGCTTCAGCTGATCATAGAGTTCGTATGAATTTTCCACACAATGCGTCAGGTAGAATCCCAGAGCGACAAGTTCCTACGTATAGCAATGAAATAACTCCTGCGCGAAATCTTCCGCCTAGTAATTTCAATGTTCCACCTCATTACGTGAATCCTTCGTTACATTCTCAAAGTACTCAGTTTATGAACCAAACGCGACCACAAATGGCTAGTGACCAAATTCCCCAATGGAATCAGCATTCTTGTCAGACAAACAATTTTCAAAATAGATTTCCCAACCATGCATCCGATTCCTCTAAAGGAATTGAAAAGTGGGGTTTAGAATTTGACGGCACGACAAGAACACCTAGCGTAGAAGACTTTGTATTTAGAGTTGAAACACTACAGTCGTATTTTAGAGTTCCCTGGACGGACGTACTAAGAAACATGCATCACTTTCTGAAAAAAACAGCTCACGACTGGTTGTGGGATTTTAGAAGAATGAACCCTAACATAAATGATTGGACGATTTTTAAGAAAGCCCTAGTGTCATATTTTCACCGATTTGAAAGTGATTTCGATATACAACGAAAAATTTTAGACAGACGACAACTAGAAAATGAAACCTTTGACGAATTCTGTAATGCAGTCGTACATCTAAGAAACCAACAAACTTATCCTATTAAGGAACAGGACTTAGTGGAAATAATGAAAGGAAATCTCAAACAATCTATGATACAACTATTATTTGCTGTTAGACCTGTGGGTTTAGACCAATTTAGGACAGAGGCTAGAAGAGCTGAAAATATACTTAATAACCAAAAGGCATTTCAAACGCGGTATGTCAGGAGACAGGTCAATGAGCTAACATTTGACTCGGAAGCTACGGAGGAAATAAGTGCCATTAGGACAACGAATAAGATAGTATGTTGGAACTGTAGAGAAGACGGTCACGTTTTCATGGACTGCCCATCTGAAAGAAGAAGATTATTTTGCTACAAATGTGGACACGACAACACTGTTACGCCTAGATGTCCGACATGCCAGGGAAACCAAGTTTCGAACGTGCCTCGTCCGGGGTCAGAAGCTCGTTCGAGGAATCTGCCGACCCACAACCAGATAACTCCCCAATAACAGCTGTTAATGAACCAGTACACACCGATTTACTTTCTTTGAATAATAATGCTTTAATGAATACCGAATTACTAAGCACGTTTGATGGAATTTCCGGAAAAGTCACGATACAGAAAAAGAAGCAACCAACAATAATAGAAAAGGAGACATCTTGTGAACCTAGAACAATTAAACCTTGGACGGTGAGAATGGAAGAATATCTCGAAGCACGAGAAAGAATCTTCGGACAACCAAACAAAAGAATTTTAAAAACCAGAGAGCGTTATAAGAACCGAAAGCAAAAACGATGGGACATAGCTGCCACCAAAATAAGTGAAGGACCAGATGCAAGGATTTACACCACAATTGACATTAAAGGAATCCCGGTGCACGGAATGTTGGACAGCGGTGCAACAGTGTCCTGTCTAGGTAAAGATTGTTTAGATTTAGTAGAGAAAGCTAAATTAGTAATACATCCAACATATTCTCAGATTAGCACAGCTGATGGCCGTCGTAATCAAATTATTGGACGTGTTAGACATTTGATCAACTTTAACGGAATTAGTAAACATGTAGATTTTTACCTAGTACCGACACTTAGGGACAACCTTTACCTAGGAGTACAGTTCATGAAAGATTTTAACCTTTTGAAATTAGATATTTGCAGTTTGAGTACCAATAACACAACTTTAGACGAAGACGATGAAAAAGTCTATCCGCGTATGCACGAGTTAAACGACCGACAAGAGGAAGAATTGAATCAGGTCATAACTTTATTTCCCTGTTTTACTAGGAAAGGGTTAGGTAAAACCCATCTGGAGGTTCACGTGATTGATACAGGAGATGCAGTGCCTTTTAAAGAACGTCACTACCCAGTTTCGCCTGCAGTGCAGAATCTCATGTATGCGGAATTGGATAGGATGCTTTCACTTGGCGTTATTGAGCCAAGCGAAAGTCCTTGGAACAGTAGGGTCACCGTAGTACAAAAAGGAGAGAAGGTAAGGCTATGCCTAGACGCCCGCCGGCTCAATGACGTCACAGTGAAAGACGCCTATCCCCTTCCGCATATAGAGGGACTTCTTAGTCGGTTAGGTGACACACATTACATCTCCAGTATCGATCTGAAGGACGCGTTTTGGCAGATACCGCTAGCAGGTCCAAGTAGAGAAAAGACGGCTTTTACGGTACCTGGAAGGCCTTTATACCATTTTACCGTCATGCCTTTTGGGTTGTGTAACGCAGCCCAAAGGTTATGTCGGTTAATGGATAAAGTCATTCCAGCACGTCTTCGAGAACGTGTTTTTGTCTACTTGGACGATCTATTAGTGGTATCGCCAACTTTGTCCGAGCATCTGCAGATGTTGGTAGAAGTAGCTCACTGTTTGGACAACGCAGGCTTGACAATTAACGTTTCGAAATCTAAATTTTGCTGTAAGGAACTCAAATATTTAGGATACATCGTAGGGGAAGGCGTAGTTAAACCTGATCCTGAAAAAGTAAGGGCAATCTCAAGATTTAGATATCCGACGAACGCGAAAGAAGTACGAAGCTTTATGGGTACAACTGGGTGGTACCGCCGCTTCATCGGAGATTATGCGACAATTACAGCCCCGATCTGCGACACTCTAAAAAAAGGCAAAAAGTTCCTATTCACAGAAGAAGCAAGAATAGCATTTGATAAATTAAAAACTTGTTTAAGCTCTAGTCCGGTATTGACCCACCCTCAGTTTTCGAAAAACTTTTACGTGCAGTGCGACGCATCAGACGTAGGGATCGGGGCGGTACTGTTCCAAGAGGATATGGATGGAGGCGAACATCCGATCGCTTATTATTCTAAGAAACTAACGCCAGCACAGAAAAACTATTCAGTGACCGAAAGAGAATGCCTCGCGGTGGTGTCGGCCATCAAGCGTTTTAGACCGTACATAGAAATGATGAGATTTACAGTTATAACAGATCATTCCAGCCTCAAGTGGCTTATGTCCCAGAAAGACCTAGGCGGAAGATTAGCGAGATGGAGTTTGCTTCTTCAGGGTTATACGTTTGACATTAAACACCGTAAAGGAACGCAGAATGTAGTACCTGACGCGTTATCGAGGTACGCGATTGAAACCATAGAGTTAGACACCAGAGCGTTAGTAGACCTATCATCAACCGAATTTAAATCATCTGACTACCTCGAACTAATCAAAACTGTTGAAGAGAATAAAGATTGTTTACCAGATATTCGGGTGATTGAAGGATTGGTGTATAAACGTACACATTTTTACAAAGGGGATATTATTCAAGAAGATCACACATGGAAATTGTGGATTCCAACAACGCTTACGGAAAAAGTAATTGAAAACGCACATATACCACCGAACACAGCCCATGGGGGAATTCATAAAACTATACGGCGAATTCGTGAATATTTCTACTGGCCCCATTTAAATGTACAAGTCAGGGAATTTATTCAGAATTGTGATACTTGTAAAGAAGCTAAACCGGCCAACCAAATTTTAAAACCGCCAATGGGAAAAGAAACGGATGCATCCCGTCCCTTCCAACGGATATACATCGATTTTCTCGGTCCATATACAAGATCGAAACACGGCAACATATATATTTTTATTGTCCTTGATTATTTCACAAAATTTGTTTTGCTCAAAGCCATGTCAAAGGCGACTTCGAAAAATGTAAACAACTTTCTAATCCAAGAAGTATTTTATAAATTTGGGTGCCCTGAAACCCTGATTTCGGATAATGGGAAACAATTCATCAGTAAGGAATTCGTCAGTCTGATGCAAAACTTCGGTATAAAACATCTAAAGACAGGAGTCTATGCCCCTCAAGCAAACGCCTCAGAGCGTGTCAACCAGTCTATCCTAAACGCAATACGATCGTACATAGAAGACAGCCACCAAGATTGGGATCAGCATATATGTGAAATCGAGTGCGCGTTAAGATCATCAGTTCACTCCGCTATTGGAATGACACCGTATTTTGCTCTGTTTGGTACGAACATGATAACACATGCATCAACTTATAAATTAGCAAGAAAACTCAATCTTGTGGAGGATCCTGAAAACAGATTTGAAAACCGACCAGCATTTTTAGAGACCGTAAGAACTCACATCCGAAAGAACCTACATGAAAGTTATCAGAACAACGCTAAAAGATATAATCAAAGAGTAAGAAATACCAGATTTGTTGTAGGACAAGAGGTGTTTCGTAGAAATTTTCAACAGTCCGATTTCGCAAAACAAATCACTTCAAAGTTATGCCGAAAGTTCTTGAAATGTCGAATTGCTAAAATTGTAGGTAATAGCCTATACGAAATTGAAAGTCTTCAAGGAAAAGCATTAGGAGTTTTCCATGCCAAAGATCTAAAAGCCTAAATTACGCATGTTACGATTTCATTTTATCATATTCGCAAATAAATTTGCGAATATGATAAAAACAAATCACCTACGAAAGGGTGTGTGTAAGGTGTAGAATATTTAAAAATTATAAAAAAAAAAAAAAATATAAACAAATTTTAGTTCAAATCAAATTTTGTTTAGTGTATCGAATTGGCAACGCAAACTGCAAGTGCAACCTTGTCAAATGCAACCATGCATCGTTAGGAGCAGAATTGGCTGCAGTTTGTTTGAGAGATCAATTTTTAGTTGCAAATAAAAAAAAAAAAACGCTTTTCCGGTTCTTTTTGGATTTTGAGAGGAGTGGCGAGCAGACGTGGTTTTTTTGTGCGTGTAAAGAAAGAAAAAAAAACGAAAAAACGTTCATCGCCTCGTGGTTTCGACAAGCCAGCAACACCGGACTATAAACAAAAAAAAAAAATACATTAACGACATAGTCCAGTGGCTTCGACACCTAAACGTCCATAGTCCAGTGGCATCGACACCTAAACGTCCATAGTCCAGTGGCATCGACACCTAAACGTCCATAGTCCAGTGGCTTTGACACGCCAGCAACACCGGACTATAAACAAAAAAAAATACATTAACGACATAGTCCAGTGGCTTCGACACCTAAACGTCCATAGTCCAGTGGCATCGACACCTAAACGTCCATAGTCCAGTGGCATCGACACCTAAACGTCCATAGTCCAGTGGCTTTGACACGCCAGCAACACCGGACTATAAACAAAAAAAAATACATTAACGACATTGTCCAGTGGCTTCGACACCTAAACGTCCATAGTCCAGTGGCTTCGACACCTAAACGTCCATAGTCCAGTGGCTTCGACAACTAAACGTCCATAGTCCAGTGGCATCGACACCTAAACGTCCATAGTCCAGTGGCTTCGACACCTAAACGTCCATAGTCCAGTGGCTTCGACAACTAAACGTCCATAGTCCAGTGGCATCGACACCGAAACGTCCATAGTCCAGTGGCATCGACACCTAAACGTCCATAGTCCAGTGGCTTTGACACGCCAGCAACACCGGACTATAAACAAAAAAAAATACATTAACGACATTGTCCAGTGGCTTCGACACCTAAACGTCCATAGTCCAGTGGCTTCGACACCTAAACGTCCATAGTCCAGTGGCATCGACACCTAAACGTCCATAGTCCAGTGGCATCGACACCTAAACGTCCATAGTCCAGTGGCTTTGACACGCCAGCAACACCGGACTATAAACAAAAAAAATATACATTAACGACATTGTCCAGTGGCGTCGACACGCCAGCATCACCGGCCTATATAAAGACACCTTAGCGGCCGCTATCTCGTGGTGTCAACCAAAAACCATCCATCGATACAGCTATACAACTGACGTTTTCTTCACCAGCCCAAAACAAAGTCAGCGTCACTGCCAGCAACATCACCTTATCCACAACAAATCACACCAGCACGAGTTATACAGCATTAATCATTAAAACAACTCCATCAACAACCATTTCCTACGAAGAGAGACCAACAACAACAACAATAGCCCTGATAAGTATTTTTTTTTTAAGATTTTTTTTATTATTTTAGAACTTATTATATTTAGATTTAAAGAGTAAATTAGGATTTTTCACAAATTGGAAAGGTATTTAACACCAATCCATTAGGTTCTATTCGATTAAACTATCCTATGGCAGGAAATAGGGTGAATCAAATAGCGCTATTTTTTTCTCTCGTTGCCCCTTTGTTTTACAATTTAAGAAATTTATTCATGTTCACTTACATTGTATATTTACCGGTTAAGTATTGAAGTACTGAATAGGATTAAGCTTTTATAACATAAATATAATGTTTGAAAATGAAAATGAGAATTTAATAATAATGAAGTGCTAAAATTATATAAGGGTAAGGTATTGGTATGCTGAAAAGGAGTGGATTTAGGGGTGACATAATCATTGAATAAATTGTTCACCATGGACTTAGTCTAAGTTAGGCTAAAAGAGGGGGGGATACACCGTGGTCTTATGACACCTAAAAGCCACTAAAGTTCACAAAAACTTTGAAGGAAAACTCGAGCCCCTTTAATTTGGTATTTTTAATAATCTTTTGGTAGCACTGACACACTTTAACTCTCGAACGCGAATAGCTTACCTGCATCGAACACCCGCCCAAGCCCGCTGAGCCATAGCCGCCCAAAATGACAAGTTGTCAGTGTGGCAGGCAACATTTCGCACCATCTTTACGGATGGAACGTGACACATTCCATGTATAATTTTATGCCTATCATAAAAGCCATTACTTTGGTGTCTAATTTGCCTTTAAATACTAATATTATAATTTAATCCTTATTTTTAGCCATACTTTTCCAATTTTGTGGACGATAATAAGAAATATGTTAAGAATTGTGTACTAAATCCTCGGAAAGTAAATATAAGTATAACTATAACAAGTATTTTTGTAGACCTCTTCGAATTGATTCCACATATATATTAACATCTTTCAAATCGAATCGAAAACAAAAATTTGAGACCCCGCCCCCTTGCTATTTCAAGTCCAAATTCAAAATATATACACAATTTTACCTCTTCTATAGCTATCCGTTTAGGAATTACAGATTTATTTCAAAATTTTTTCGAAATTTTTTTTCGATTTTCTGGATCCAGATGATTATGATTCGATACAAATTGGTTGACCAATACATATAGCATTGGACTGGAATAATATAACATTTCTGATTAATACATTTTTGATTCATGTAGCTCTAAATTTTTCCAAATCATTTTCAGTTCATTAAATTTATTTATTTCTTATAGACATTCATAAAGCACAACACTTTTAACAAGTCCATAGTCCCAGACTACATACACTAACAGTATTCTAAGTTCAAAAACATGGCAATCTTAATTTCAGTTAATTTTTTGAAAAAATCATGAAATAAACATAAATTCCACTACTCGCCTGCAAAGAAGCAACAAACTAAAGAAAAAAAAAATTACACATAGTTAACCTAATTTTATTGTGATTTAATACAATCGAATTGATTGTAATGACTTTTTGCGGTGAAATCGGAAATTTCGTACTTAAATGGCATCACCACTAATACTAACATATTTACACACACACACACACGCAAGCTACCGTTGCAAATTAGGCAACAACAACACGTGTATGCGATAACGGAAACTAAAAATTGGAAAATAAGAATTCTATATAAAAAAAAAACATATCGTTTAAAGAAATTTTAAAGCTTTAATTTATATTTTAAGCGATAACAAATCTTATCCTTAGTCTGTCCCACCTTTAACATATACATATGTAGCAACATTTTGCCAAAAGCATGCACTCCTGGAGTTTTAAAACGTAATATAGTAAAAAGCTTTAATGAACATGAATTGTTTTTAAATATGGTTTGTACTTTGCTTTTTTTTATTTATTATAATAGTTAGTTGTATTGTGTGTTTTTTATTTTTTATTTATGGCTTAAAAAGGAAAAACTGAGTACTTGACATTCCTGTTTTACCACCATCTAATGTTTAGTACTTACTTGAATGTTAACGAAATGTGAAAGCATGCAGATTGTTTTTTCCTTAAAAACTCTAGTACATTTTTATAATTAAGTAATATTTATAGTAAGTACAATATGAATAATTATTAGGTGAATTAAAGCAGATTATGGTTGACTAGAAGATGCCCTATCACAACGTATATACAAAAATTTTACGTATAATAGCAGCCATATACAAAAACCATTTTTAAATTTATAAAAGGTTTATTATACAAAATGTCCATACTAAATTATTAGTATAAACATTTAATAAATTTAAAACCAATTTAAGGTGTTTCAGACTGAAATACTGAGTGTTAATGCCTACTTGGCGAAACCTCATATTTTAAATGAGTATAGTATTAAAAAAATTAAAATTTTGAAAATTGTTTTTCAAACAAATAAGTGTGTAAAAAAAATGCAAGAAAATGCATAACACATTAAAATCGGGTGAGTAGCAGTAAGATTGAATTACTCAAAAGTAATTCACCAAAATAACTTAATTTTGTTTGTTTTTTGCATTTTTCATGTGCCACAACATATTTTGACATTGCCAGTCATTTGACGATTAATAAAATACGAGACTCTCACATGAGATTCAAGAGCGTGCAAAGCATCAGGAAAAAGTCACTGTTTGGTGTGGGTTTTGGGCTGGCGGCATCCTCTGTCCATATTTTATTGAGAACGACGTCAAGGGCGAGCGCTATAGGACGATAATTACCAAGTTATTTTTTGGTGAGTTGGATGATATGAGCACCAACACAGCTCAAGTCACATTGGACAGTTTTCACGTGCGATTTGAGGGCATAGTTTTTCTTAAGTCGCAGGTCTATGCAAATAAGCCACAGCGGCCTTCAAAGACAACATACCCCATGTCATCAGTCAAATTCAGCCTGATTTTTGCGCCGCGGACATTTGTACGATGTTATATTTCATACATAATGGCATCAACAGGTCTTTGAAACGAAGAAAACATGTCCATGGTATCTCACACACACTTAGTTTTATCGTGTAAACAAAATATTTATTGAAAAGGTTTCTGGAAATACCGAATGTTTTCAAAATATTTTTATTTTGAAATAAAGTAATACACAGTATTGTAGTCTGTAAATACCTTAATATGTATTTATTTGAAATTAGATATAACAGCAGTGGTTAATTGTGTGCCTTACTCAGAATCTATGATCAAAATACTAAAAGTATTTGGAAAATATTTTCAATTACTGTATTAAATGCTGGCTATAGTAAACCCCAATTAATTTATAATTTAAAGGCAAATATTGCGCACATATAAAACAGTTGCAAAATAATTACCGACATGTTCTATTATATTTTTAAAGATTTATGAATCACGATATTGAATCTGTTGTAAAAAGTGAGTTAAATAAAATTAGTTTTTCCTTGTTTTCTTGTATGCACTTCATTTTTTAACAGGTGTTTTAACTTGTTTTATGTAAGTGACATTTAACACTACCACAATTTTTGTTTTAAATAAAAACTTAATCAGTTTTTTGTATTAAGTATTAAAAAAAGAAATCATGTGAGTACATTTGCATGACAGTCACAATTACGTTTTACTATTTCCGGGTTTCAGACATAAGGAAAATGGTATGTATTATTAAGATTTTATTAAAAAAAAAGAATTCCTGAAAATTAATGTAAAATCAAGAGCTAAAAAAAATTGCATTAGGAGTGTACACAACAAATGGTTTATAACTTTGTTTACAAACAAACGAAGTTGGTACCGATTTAGTTTTTACATTTGTCACTACGGCATGCTAATCCTTATCCTAATTGCATGTTTAGTTTTTATAAAAATGGAGAATTGGTAAAAATAGCTACAAAAAAAATTTTAAATGAATATCAAAGCCCGTTTATGAAAATTACTGGACAAGCAAAAGTGTGTCCTGGTATATTGTTTTTGACTATCTGCAGAAATCCTTTGAGACCGTAAGAATGCTGCAGGTGATGTTTTTTACAAAAACCCATTGATCTGAAAGAGATCAGCATTAAGTGGTACCATACAAATAGCGTTGTGAATGTATTAAAGGAAGCTGTTTGATATATTGCTCGTACTCTGTCGGACTTATGTATAAGTCCTTCTTGCTCATAATTTAAACAAAATTTTAAAAACACTTATGGTAAGTTAAAAATGTGAAGATATGAAAATTAATTCAAACATTTACTTAGTAGAATTAAGGCTAAACTAATTATAAGAGCAACGAAGTAATAAAATCTTAGAAATTTACTAATTTTTAACTTGAATATTGCTGTTGTAAATTATATAATAAATATAATACAATTCAAATCAATTATTAGTTTAAATTTTATTACGATAAACTTAAGCACAATTTGTTTCGTGTGCACTCCTTATTTGAAAGGTTGACTATCAATTCGAATTTGTTAAAAACTAATTTGGATTATTTAGGTGACGGTAATCGTTCCATAAACATCTGCGTTATGATGATAATCAACGACTACCTGATTTTTGGAGGTATTTTTTATATATATCTCAAATCATAAGTTCCATGCAATCTTTAATCTGTTTACTAAGTTATCTTCTTAGCATTGTTTATTTGTTAAAAATTTCGATTTTTTTTCGATTTGTAAAAGTTCGCATTTCAAACTTTCGACTTTTGAAGTCGATTATAGCTTTTTATGAAAAGTTTTTAACTTTTATCCCTATTTTAATGTAATAAATTTATTGATTAGAAAAACGCATTTTATAAAAATTGTACAACGAAAATTAAACTACTTTTTCGACTTTATCGACTATTCGTCTTTATTGGGACAACGTAATCGATTGTTCGACTTATTGCAAACCAAAAAGTCGATTTAGCAAAATATTTATATCAATGAACCTAGTTAAATTAAACTTAATTTAAACAAATGCTATATTCAGCAGTGCAGAATGTTTGGTGAACAAAAATTAAAAGAAAAAAATTAAAAAAAAAAATTTGGTGAAAAAAATATGTGAACAAATTCAGGTATTCTCGGTTTTTTGCTTATATCTCAGCCATTCGTGGGCCATTTTTCACGATTTTAAAAACAGTTCTTTCCAAATTCCAAAATTATTTCAGAAAATCGAAATATTTTTTTTTTTTCTGAAATTATTTCTGATACATATTTCAGACGTATTTTTGTATTATAATTCAGATTATGCCCAATAGGCTAGGTTGATAAATATGTGATTAAAATAGCTCTGTTTACTGTAACATTAGCAATGTTAAAAAATGTGGTTTTTGTCTGTGCTAGTTAAATACGAATATTTAACAACACACAAAATTATTGTAATAAACTTTGAACACTCTTTATAATAGCAGTTTATTTAACAGCACTTTTAATTCAAAAATGAAGGGCGTAACTTTTTTTAAAAGTTCTTTAAAAATCATAAGAAAATTTGTATTTTTACAGAAGCAGTTTATTTATTAAGAAAATAAACTGCTCGAACTGTGTTGTTCATAATTCATGCCATTTTTAAGAAACCTGAAATCGAATCTGTAAAAACTGATCTTTCTCATATATGAACAAACGATTTTTAAAAATGTTTAAGGAACATCTAAACATTATCTAATATTAAAATTATGAAAATTTAAATATTCAAATTTGTAAAACGAAATTATTTTTATTCCAGGTTATTAACGGAATAACCCCCTCAATCTAATGATATTTTAATAGCAATTTATTAATATTGGTTGGCCACAGCTTTATTTAAGAAAATATGAATTTGAATGTAACAGTCGTTGCTTAAACAGGAAAACATGAAAAATAACAACTAAAGAAGAATGCTACAATAAGAATAAATGATAAACACATTTTCCTTTGTTTTTGTTGTTTTAATAATTGTAAACTAAACATAGAACTAGACAAAGTATTCCAAAATGTGAGTAGAAGAATTTCTTATCTACGATTTTACATTTTGCTTTTCTATACACAATTGAAATAAAAAATATCTCATGCCGCTTATAAGTAGAGATGCTTGCTTCAGAGTGCATTAGATGTTTTACAAACATGACACATTGACGAAATTGGAATTAAAAATGTGAGATAAGAAGAGTGAATAATCAGAAAATTCAAAGTGTTCTCTGTTCTGACTGTTGACCAACGCCTGTAGAAGCATCATCATTTATGCAAGTCCATTGATTTTCATTATTTTCCTTCCACAGAGTAACTTTATTGTCACCACCAGTAACGGCCAGAATATTGCCGGTCATTGACCAGCTTACCGACCACACTACATCATCGAATGTATGTAAGATGGTGGGAGACCATGTGGTAAAATCTGTACTATTCCAAATGATAACATGACGATCCTGCGAAGCAGAAGCAATTTGAGAGCGTGGCAAACCAATGGACGGGGCCCAAGCTACATCTCGCACCCAATCGGAATGAGCTTCTAGACGATTTTCCTCTACCCAACGATCATTATCTTCACGCCAAATCTTTACACAGTTGTCGCAACCACCACTGGCTAAGCGCTTTACACCAGAAGTACGTGTCGAAGACTTTTGGTCAAATGCAGGCTCTGGCACCGTCGAGGGACACCAAGAAACGGCATTGCAGCCAATAGTATGAGCATTAGGAATTTTCTTGCAATCCCATACACCGTATTCCGTATTGCAAGTTAAAACCGATATGGAACCATCTGAACTGCCACAAGCCAACATCAAACCATACTCGGCCGGTGCAAAGGCTACCGAATTTACCGAAGAATCATGATTACTGTATTCATAGCTAATTAATATTTAAAAAAGAACAAACATTGATTAATGACATCATTTCAATATGTTTAAATTTATTTATTGTTCTACTCACATTTTTGTCCAATCATTAGCACTCCCTTCTTTCCACACAATAACTTTGCGATCGTACGAACAAGATGCCAACATATTGCCGAATTTGGGATGTGCCCATGCTACTTCCCATACTGGTCCCTGGTGGCCTTTAAGATCCGCCACTAACACTTGATTACCATTCTTAACATCGAATATCTTTACAGAACCATCCGAAGAACAAGTTGCCAAATGTAAACCATAATAATCTAGTGTGGCATTGTGTATCATATCTTCGTGACCGGTGTCAATAGTATTAATTAAACTAACCATTTTTGTTAAGTTTTCTTTATAATAAATTAATAATTTTATTGATAGAAAATTGTAAAAATAATAAAAATGATTGGCGACTTCAAATTTTTCCCGTCGATTTATGTTTTTTCCTTTAATTTATTTGACGTGGAAATATGGAACTGTCAACGAAACTACACTCAGTGCTGACAACCTATCGTTGAATTTTGTTTAGGGGTCTATAAATTGAAGTTTTGTGGAAAAACATCTAAGAAACGACTTTTTTTCTTCGCAAATGACAACTAACTGAAAGACATAACTCGATAAATGTTGTAAAAATTCTAAAAATTTTGTTTTTTGTAATACAATAGCTTACATATGGCTCAAAATATAAAATTCATTAACAATACGCTAAAACTGTAATAAATACATGTTTATAACTTAATTTTATTTTTGGCATTTCTTTTTTCAGAGAAACTACTAATTTTTAAGAAATTATATAAAATGAGTCAAAAATGAATGCAAATCCTATTTATTTTCTGGGAAGTTAAGTTGGCACTAATTGTTTCATTGTAGTACTTTTTAGACATCAATTTGGAAATATGTAATTATAAATTTTAAAATCCCATCACTGAATCAGATTGCATGTAACAGCTGGTTAACTGTGTTTTTATCTTTTACGCCACATGTTTCTTTTCAATACAAATATTTAGGGTCACTTTTTCAGTTTCATTATAATTCTAATTAGGAATTCATAAAGAGCCAGAATAAACAGTATTTTAGTGACGCGATTATGTAAATTTTAAGAAAATAATAATAATCATTAAAATTCTAAAGGAAATCTTTAACAAAATTCCAAATAAAAAGAATTTATTATTTGTAGTTTGTGCTTGTGTAATTGCTATCGCCATTGCTTTGCTAATAACGCACAATAACAACAAAGGCATGGAAATGAGTGTAAGTAATAGAGCAACAACAACAATACATTTAGACTTTTGTTGACAAGTGTTTGTGAGGTTTGTTTTGGTTTTCTTGAGCTGCAGTCTTCTTCAATGATTTAAAGCTCCCCTTTAAACTTGAAACCAGTTTTAGCTTAAAAATTCGAGAGTTAACAGCTCGTGTGTGTTTGTTTTCAATTATCAAAATTCGAAAACTAGTAGAGATGTCAGTTGTCTTGTTGTGAAGCGCGTAGAGTGAAAGTTTTGTTAAATTCATAGAAATCCATTGGAAAATTCTTTGTTTCGTATATTGTGAGACTCATTAATTCATTTTTTATTAAACACGTTAAATTTTTAAAGGCTGCAATGCTTGCTCGTGTCTCCTTTTATCCCACTCTCCTTTACAATGTTTTAATGGAGAAGGCCACTGCCCGCAACTGGTATGATCGTATCGATGAGAATGTCATATTGGGTGCTTTACCTTTTCGAGCACAAGCCAATGATGTAAGTTTTCATAACTTTTACATATTCTTAGATGTCATAAAAAAGCTTTAACTTCTTTATTTTATTATGGTATTGCCGCAGCTTATTAAAAACGAGAATATGAAAGCTGTTGTTTCCATGAATGAAGACTATGAATTGACTGTGTTTTCGAATAATGCTCCTAAATGGCACTTGTTGGGAGTAGAATTTCTTCAGCTGGCCACCACAGATATTTTTGAGTCGCCTTGCCAGGATAAACTCTTTAAGGGAGTGGAGTTTATGAATAAATTTCTTCCTACAAATAATCGTATCAAGGGCTTGAGTACTACTTCCAGTCCGGAAAATGTTGGCACCGTGTACGTGCATTGTAAGGCCGGGCGCACTCGTAGTGCGACGCTAGTTGGTTGTTATTTAATGATGGTGAGTAATTCAAAGCTTTCTTTTTTTTATTTTATTTACAAAGAACATTTTCGAAATACATACATACAATAGGTATTTGATGTATTGTTATTTTTTTGTTTGTACTTAAATATTGACATTAAAAATTAAATTTTTAGAAAAATGGATGGACTCCTGAACAAGCTGTCGATCACATGCGTAACTGCAGACCTCACGTCTTACTGCACACCAAACAATGGGATGCCCTGAGATTATTCCACAAACAACACTTACAAAAGTCATGACCTAAAAACGACAATCAACAGGAAATATAATTCTTAAATATGCGTCAATTTGTTCGACTGAGTGTGTTTTTGTGCTAAAAGTAGTGCGTTCAGTGATGTGTTTTTTGTTTATTATGTTAAATATTTAATACTTTTATCGTTATCTAAATAAGCCCATTATCGTTTAAATGCTTATATTCTTTTATTTAAACAAAATAATAAAAAGTATTTTTATACTATTTTCTGGAAAACAAACGAAATATATTTTGTTTCTGTTCCAATTCAAGTTTCTGCAAGTGTTTGGGTGGCACATAATCTTGACCTCTTATAGACCAGATTTTTTTAATCATGTTAATAAGACCAACATCTTCATAAATTAGTTGATAAATACCAGCCAAGGAGGCAAGTGTTAACAATACTACAGAAAGACGTACTATAATAGGCAAGCCTTTGCCCACAATGGAGGAGCGTAGATAATCACTACACATGGATTGGCAGCCCCTAAGTTAAGAAAAACTTTAAATTATATGTTATCAAAATTTAAATAAAAGTACTATTACCAATAGGTATGCATTAATCCCGCCATGCACAATGCCATTTCCAATTCTTTAGAGTCTACAGCAAACGCTAATGGTATCATAATTGCAAGAGACCAGCCCATTAAACGTTCTAGTTTCCAGTTCCAGGTATATTTACGACTGGTTTCATATGCCTTTATTGTAATAGACTTAGATGTGCCATAACGTAAAATGTAACGATTAATTGAAATTAGTTGTTTTTGTAACAATATTTTAGATTTTAGAACCTTGGAATCATTACGCGTCAGGGTATTGAGATTTTTGGTAAGTTGATAACACGATTTAACTTTGGAAAATATTTTATTTAGATTGTAATAAAAGTTTGGGAACAAATAAAGTTTATGGGCAGCGTCGGAAAAAAATATTTTTTTTTCATATAATTGGGGAAAGGAAGGAAGGTTATTTAGGTGTTTTGGAGGTCCACATATTGCGAATTATACCTTTAAAATTTAAAAATTAATTTTACTTCAGTAGTTGCTATCGTATCAGAATAATTTTTATATTATTATAAAGCTTATGAAAATACCTTTGAAACTGTATACAACTCATTTAAATAGTAAACCATCATAAACCAATTCCATTTAACATATTTGAAATGCACTTAATTTTGTATATTATCATTTCAAAATATGGCCGTGTTTTGTACCAATCATACCGATTTAAATGAGTTTTAAACCTATCCAATGACATATTTTGTTGATATAATGGGATACAATAATATTTGAAGTGGTATAACTCGGGAAATATGGACCGTCAAAAAATAATTATATTGTCATATACATATAAATTTAGTTGAAATCGGGAGTGCTGCCCATAAAATAGAGTTTAGCGAAACTTTGTTATTTATACTCAGTGATGATGAACTTACAATATAATTTCTTTAAATTATTTCTCAAAAGAATTCCAGACATGATTAAATTAGAGAAATAAGAATATATTTTCAAGTTATTTGATAGCTGTGGAAAAAAATATTTTAAAGCTATTTAATTTTTTTAGTACTGACCATGATATAAAAAAATTACAAGGTAGTTTCATTTTCTCTTTATGTCAGCCTTATTAAGCATTTGACAATAAAGGGGATTTGAAGTTTATGTTTAAAATAAAGCTACCATATTCATTAAAATGAATCCCATTTTTGCCTTTATTGAAAACATAAATAAAATAAAAACATATTTTAATCAAAATATTATGTGCGTTTATCCAAGGCATTGATTCAATTGCTTAGTATCGTTAGCAGAATCATTTTGTTTATGCTTGATACTCCTTGATTCTCCTCATAAAATTTGTAACATGAGAGACAACTTCATTGGGACAATTGTCAGAGACTTGGTATGATATTTTACAATATTCCTCTATATTATTCAACAGCTGGCTCTTATCCTCCACCAACGATTCGAAAATAAACTACAAAAAGTCTCCGGCAATGGAATCGTCCTTTTACGCCGCGCATTATCTCGAACAATAAACGCCCACAGCCCTGCATACTATCAACTTGTTCACGCTATATAGTTTCCAATATAAGCTCCAGGAATTTGCCATAGTCACGCACATCCCGAGCAATAAATGAAAAACGTTCAACGGCAAAATTTCTAACATGTTCTTCATATCGTCTCTCGTCCAGCAAGGGTAGTATACAATTAAGGACAACGATTATATTGCGTTTCAAATAAGGCATGCAAACCTTATATAGACTAGCCAAACAACCTAAAAATCCACTTCAAATGGGTCAGCATCGTGGCATCGTATTGAGCAAACATATTAATCTATCCAGTACACGTTGGAAATAGGGATAAAAGTCATCTCGCAAATCTATAGCTAACACAAAAAATAGTAGACTGCAGTGGCAAGTTTGTAGCACAGACTAGTTTTATGAAAGTAAGTCAATCACAAAATCCTTTTGATGCAACAATTGGAACAACTCTACAAAGATTATTCCTAAATTTAAAACCATCCATTTTTTTAAAGTCTGATGGAAAAAGGTTCCATTATCTTCGCACAGCTCATGACCTATGTTATATAAAGCCAAAGATTAATCCGTTTTTTTTGTTTATTTTAATGATAAATTACAGTACTGTGAATTGTTACATACTACACATATTTCGTTGAAAATTTCTCGGAGTATTGTAACCTTTCTCTAAATGTGGCAACGCTTCTCTGAATATTTACAAATAAAATAAACTTCAATAATCCCCTTTCTTGTCAAAAAATTATAAATGAAACTACCTTGTAATTTTTTTTATCATGGTACTGACAGTAAACAAAGATTTTTTTTAATGTTTGATAAAAATTATTACTGTGAGAATGAAAAATGTTTTTTTTTGTAAATTAGCTTTTTATATTCTTTTTTCTGAAACGATTAAAAATTGTTGAAATTATGTACATTGTTATTATTCTTTGGTTACATTGTTCTTACCTTTTATAGTTATCAACAAATATACCTCCTAGAAAATGGATATAAACTACGAATTAGCCTAATAATATTTAATATAAACATGTAAAGCTTAGTTTATATTTTTATGGAATTCCCCACAATTTGGACGTAAAAAAACATTTAAAATAATAGTCATTATAATGCAATCAAAATTTTCCATTCGTTTCATTAATTTATTATTAGTCGAATATCATAATGAAATTCTACAGACTCATTTTTGAACTTAAAACAACAAATATATAGTACTTTTACCATTATTTTTAGCTACAAATTAGTTATATTAACTAAGATGTGTAACAAAGTAAATTTTCACAAAAGATGGCATCTGGATTTTAAAACATCTTAAACACCCTTAACGGCCCACAATTTCTTAACAGACTTTGCAATACCGATGTCGTTGTAGATCATGTAAAAAAGACCGCCCAAAGCGGCCATTGAAATCAATAACAGAGATCCATGAGCAACCTTAGGTAAAACATTGCCAACGACAGCAGGACGCACATAATCGGTAACCATAGCTTCAATACCCCTAAAAAGAAACAAATCCATAACAATTAAACTTGTAAGTAATAAATTAATAAAATCACTACTTTACCAATGGGTATGCAATACTAAGGATACGGCCAACAAAGCGTCCATAGTTTGGGATGGCAACAAAAATGCTGCGGGAATAACAGCCAAAAGGGCTACAGAAACACCACGTTCAATTGTCCACAAAGCTGTGTGACTACCACCCTCAGCAGACATACGTGGAGCACTCAATGCAATGCTACGGGTAACAGGCTAAAAACACAAAAACCTCATCATTTTATAGGAAAAGACGTACAAATTAAATACTTACTGAAGCATTTTTAACCAAACTCAATGGTTTAACTAATGCATTACGCTGAGCAGCAACTACTGTTGCATAGGTCTTCAAGGGGGTCAAACGGGCAGTTTTCATCAAGCCAGCAGCACCTATAAATAATCATTTTTATTATAATTTTAATAAATGGTATAGAATTTATTTGCAGAAATTCACATCCCAAGTTATATAATGTACATAATTGAAATTTGTACATTCTGCCAATGCTATAGGGAGTTCTTTGTACTTACTGTTGAATTTGGTAGCATTACGTAGCAACATATTAAGAGCCATGTCTGATTTTTATTGTTTATTGAAATTTTCCTTTAAAAAGACGATTTTTAAGAAAAAAAATTACAAAATCTTCAGGTGCCGAATGTGTTAAATGGGCAATATGAAAACGAATGAAAAGTTAAAGAAGAGACGTCAAAATGTTTAAACCAAAGATGCCACATGACAGGAACACAGCTAATAGTGTTGCCAGGGCTAGTTTTAGTAGGCACAGTGTTGCAAATCAATGTAAATATTAGCTAATATAATATTATTTGTTTGTATATGTTTGACCCTTTTCACACTAGGCAATTTAGTTGCGCACTTTTATGTGTTTGTAGATGTCAGAGGTAAGGTCGGGTTAAAGAGACGTTTTTTTTTTTCAAATTTGAGTACATAATTGCTTGTACTCGGCAAGTTGGTACAACTAAATTGCCTAATGTGAAACGGGTCTTAGCGAAGCCAATGTTGGACATATTACAGAGTAGAAATACAATACACCCAAATTTTCAAGTATATTATCTGAACAATATGAGTGGTACTTTAGAAATTTTAGATATGCCTAAAAAGCATTTTTGTCGAAGTCATAATCAATACAATTCTTTAATAACAAAATTTGCCTAATGCAAAAAGAATATTAAAAACATTGCAATTTTTCAAGGTTACGTTCAAACATAATTCTATGTTTAGTTCTCTTATGATTACATTTGAATGCAACATTAACCCGTTCAAGGGGAGACTCGAAATGATTACACACACAAAAATAATCGAGGCTATATTAACTAAGTTTGCATAGTTAATTTTTTTTTCGTATGAAAATAAAAAACTATGTTTTATTATCTATGCCAATAGGTAATTCAAACAATACAATTTACCTAAAAACTATGTTAATATAACTATTGGAATTAGTAACTTCTTCTTCGAAGTTTTTTGTTTATTTAATTGTCAATGGAAAATATTTTTGGTGCAAAAGGGTATGTATATATTAAATTAATTTAAAAAATATAAAAATTTAAATAAAAAAACATAATGAAGATTTAGCAGGTCTCTATCATCAGCAGCATAAGTTTTGAAATTATTTGGAACTAACCGGTATGTCAACGGCCAATGCAGTGTAGGAATTGGATCAATGTAATTTAGCTAGATGCCCTATGCGTGTCTTACGCCAGCAACAAACGCGCATGAGTTCAAGGGTCTGAGTGATTCTGATGCGAATCACGTACAAAAAAGCATCTGCAAACTATTTTTTCATTTACTTATATACACATAAAATTCATTTTGTAAACACATTTTTTTAAATAAAAGATTTTCTAAATAAAATTTGTAAATAAATTCATTTTATGTTACAATTGTTCCATAGTCAAGTTATCAAAAATTAAACTATTAATTTACTTTGCTTTCATTGGTGAATTAACAAATTTTATAAGGAATTTTAACAAAAAGTTTTAGTTGATTTTTCGAACATTGAAATTATCTAAAATTTTAGTCATATTAACTAAGAAACTTTGTAAATGCCATTCTACCCTTGCGCTTAGTTAAATTTATATTATATTTTTAGGAAATATAACCTATGGATTTTTTTGTGTGTACATTTGAGACTCGAAATGATTACATTTTAATGCAACATTCAAGGGGAGACTCGAAATTATATGCTGTAAAAATTAATAAATGCTAAAATATGTTCATAAGGGCTTAATATGCACTAACACATGGATGCAAAAATTCTTAAAATGTTCTGAAGGGACACGGCTCCTTTAAACGTAAAGGATAAAACGTGTTTGATTCCGGTTTCCCTGGTCAACATACTTATACAACTGATTGAGAGTGCTTCAATCAAAATAATCTCCATAATCAAGAACTCGATAAATCGTTGATTGCAGAAAATTACAATATATGGCAACACTTTCATTGTTGTGAATCAATATTAAAGCAGAAACTGCAATAAACAAAGTGACAAGCGAATTAAAAAGCAATTGTTGATGGAATTTGAGAAGAACAATGGCTACTGTTGAAGATGAAAATATTAAAAAGTTACAGAACTATATACTCTCTCCAGAGTTATCAATACATGACCCATTGCCAGATATAATACCACGTAAATGTAATGAAATGCGTTTGTTGAACTTACCGCGAGGGCCGGCAAGCACAAAATTGGTGCCTAAACGTGACTTGATTACCGGTCAAATTACCGCCTTCATTGAGGTAGACCTTGAAGATGTGGGAGCAAATGCAAACAATTCAACGTCTATGAAACGTGAACCGGGTTTGTTAGATGAGGTGACTAGAGGTTCCGCCATGAATTATCCATTTTGGCCGGGAGGTTTAGATGAGCCGGTCAAGGAAATAAAACGTTTGGAAATGCAGGGTTTCGAAATTGAGGGATCGTTACTCACTATTCCGCCTGGTTTTAAGACTGGCTATGAATTTAAGGATAATATGAAGTACAAAGAAGATATTTATTCACCAAAAAATGAGGAAAATGTTAATTTGCTTAAAAATTTGGAAGATGATTTAGATGTCCAGGAATGGCTGAAGTTGACACAGAATGAAAATGTAGAAAATAACGAGCGATTAAACTCTGTTAATAATGATCAAGTTGAAGAATTTAAGGATGTGGATGAACATATAATGTCCACTGAACTGAAATCGGTTCTGGAAATCTCTACCACCAAAGACACCACTTTGCGTACAGAGTGGGCCGAAATGTTAGATATATCCCAGCCGATAACAGACTTTAAAGAGAAAATACCATGTCCCGCCATGACATACCCCTTTGAGTTGGACACCTTCCAAAAACAGGCCATTTTGAAGCTAGAGGATAGACAATATGTGTTCGTGGCGGCTCATACTTCAGCCGGTAAAACTGTGGTGGCCGAATATGCTATAGCTTTGTCGCAAAGAGATTTGACACGCACCATTTACACCTCACCTATTAAGGCATTATCCAATCAAAAATATCGTGACTTCAAAAAGACATTCAAAGATGTGGGTCTCATAACGGGCGATCTCCAAATTGATTCTACTGCCACTTGTCTGATAATGACCACAGAAATTTTGAGATCTCTGCTTTATTGTGGTAGTGATATTACACGTGATCTTGAGTATGTCATATTTGATGAGGTTCACTACATAAATGATCCCGATCGTGGTCATGTTTGGGAAGAGGTTATTATATTGTTACCCGATCATGTTAATATTATAATGTTATCGGCTACTGTGCCCAATACTATGGAATTGGCTGATTGGGTAGGAAGTACTAAAAAACGTAAAGTCTATGTGATAAGCACTTTAAAACGACCGGTACCATTAATGCATTATCTATATACGGGATCTGGAGGCAAAAGTAAAGATGATATTTTTCTGTTGGTCGACGAACATGGTCGTTTTATACAGCAGGGATATGAAAAGGCTGTCGAGAGGAAAGAGGCCATGCAAAGTAAAACTAAAAGGATGGGTGGAGGTTCGGGTGCTAAAAATCAATCAACCACACCGAAACAGGATCAAAATACTTGGATTGGTTTGATTGATTTCCTTAAACGTAATGACAAAATGCCGGTGGTGGCATTTACCCTGTCGAGAAATCGTTGTGATAGAAATGCTTTGGTAAGACATATTCCCAAATTGATTTTTACGAAAAATTTCAAAAATATTTTGTTATGCTTTAGTTTGTCTTTCCGAGAACGTTTGTAAAAATCCATAGTTCTATCATAGTAAAAATCTAAAATCAAGGTTTATTTGTTGGTGTTTTGTCAAAACTTTATAATTTTAAGAAATTAGTCTCTCCATGTTCTTTAATTAAGTAACTCTTTAAGATATTTCTAGTTTTTCCAAAACGTTGTGAAAGATTACCAAAAAGCAAATATTTGTTTGGACAAATGTTTCCACATATCAAAAAATTTATTTTATTATCAAAAAACTGTTTCAAGAGGCTTTTTATGCTGAAGTATTTTTTACTATATTTAAGGGTAAAATATCACAGTTATAAGTTTTTATTTTAGGCTCTTCAATCTATTGATTTAAATACAGCACGCGAAAGAGGTTCCGTTGAAATGTTCTTCCAACAATGTTTGTCGAAGCTTAAACCACCAGATCGCGTCTTGCCACAGGTTTTGACACTGAAAGATTCTCTCGGTCGCGGCATTGGTGTACATCACAGCGGAATTTTACCAATACTCAAAGAAATTGTGGAAATGCTGTTCCAAGCTGGTCTTGTGAAACTCCTTTTCGCCACTGAAACTTTTGCTATGGGCGTTAATATGCCAGCCCGAACAGTTATATTTGATTCTCATCGTAAATTCGATGGCCTCGAAGTTCGTAACCTTAAACCGGGCGAATACATCCAAATGGCTGGTCGAGCCGGTCGCAGAGGTCACGATAAAAATGGTTGCGTTATTCTGCTGTGCAAGACGAGCGTTCCTCCAGTACAGGATTTACGTTCTATGATTTTAGGCAAACCAGAAAAATTAGAATCACAATTTATCTTGCGTTATGCCGTTATATTGACATGTCTACGTATAGAAAGCATTAAGGTAGAGGATATTATGAAATATTCTTTCAAGGAGTTCAATCAGAAATTGCAGCTGCCAGCACAACAAAAACAATTGGAAGTGGCCCAAAATAAGTTTTCACAAATGCCTGAATTGGGTGAACATCTACAGCCACTATCAAAGTTTTATGATTTGGCCTGGGAGTATATAACAGAAAAACAGAGACTTATGGTAGGTGCTATAATATAAATTATAAAGTAGACATTTTTATTTTGAATTTCAATTTTGTTTTTATAGAAATTTTTAATAGCTCAACCTAAAATTGTGAAAGAGCTTAAAGTAGGCCGTATTGTAGTGGTGACCAAAGGCAAACACTATAATAAATTGGGCGTGGTTTTGTCCATTAAATCTGTAGTGGGCAAAGATGCAGTGTATCGTGTTTTAGTATTAGATCATCAATTTAAAATGGACCACAAGGTAATATATAGAATAAAAAAAATCAAGAATATTTTTAAACAAAACCTATAATATAACAATAACGATAAATACTCAACAGGACGATTTTCAACGTGGTGATATGTACTATAAAATGGTTTCTCTTACACCCCAGAATAAATTCTATCACCCCGAAGGTATTGGCGGTCATATAATACTCGATTTAAAAGCAGCCGATTTTGTTGAAATTACCAAATCTTCAATGAAAATTGAAGCTGACATTGTAATACGCAATTGGGAACAACGTCAAATTGAGCGCTTTAAGGATTCACCACCTTCCAGTACGGTGGTCAAAGTAGTTTCGGAATTACATCAAATAAATGAAAACTATATACAAAATCCCGATACATTAAAATTCATCAATATGTCGAAGGAAATCAATGTGAATGCCGACACCGAAATGGCCCAAATACGTTATTTGGAACATGTATGGCGACAATTGCAAGAGGTCTTACCACATACAAATATTGCGGGTTTCGAACAAGAATTTGCCACCGTCTACGAGCGTAAAATATTAGAGCAACGCATTGAAGAATTGAAATTTAAAAATTCTACGAAAAATCTATCTTTATATCCCGACTACTGCAACAAGTTGGAAGTTTTGAGAGCTTTAAAGTACATAGATGAATCGGATGAAGGTTTATAATTTAAAAGCAAATATCTAATAGTATATAAAGAAATTTTAAATATATAATTTTTTTAGTAACTCTTAAGGGTAAGGTTGCCTGTGAAATGGGTCAAAATGAATTGTTGATAACTGAGTTAATACTTTGTAATATGTTTAATGACCTTGAGCCAGCCGAAATAGCAGCCTTATTGTCTGGCATAGTGTTCCAAGCGAAAATCCAGGGTGAACCAGTTATACCCGAAAAGCTGAAAAAGGTAACTATGTTATAAATATGAAACACATATAAATATCTGGATAATTTATTTTTAGTGTGTTAAAGAATTTGAAGAAATCAATGACAACATTCTAGGCGAAGAGCTGAGACGTCAGGCTGTGTCCGAATCTGAAGATCGCTTAAACTTTGGTTTACTCGAAGTCGTTTATGAATGGGCTCGCAATAAGGTAGGTATATATATATACTATCGCATTTTCGATTGTGTGTGAAGCAGTGTATTTTAAATAAGAGTGAATGGTATGTAAGATTCGCCATAGCCGAATATAGCTCTTGTTTATAAAACATTAATATCTTTAAAATACACTAATATAACGGATTCACACATTTTTTCTATGGTCTACCAGTATGTGTCGCTGATTTTTATTTATTTAGAAAGCTAAAAGAAATACAAGCCTTCTGAATTCAGTTTCAACGATTCAGTAAAATTTTTGATTTTCCTCATTTACTTTACTTTCTTGTTCTTTTAGCCATTTGCTGAAATAATGAAACTTACCGAAGTCCAAGAGGGTATTATTGTTCGTTGCATTCAGCAATTAGATGAAACGTTACGTGATGTTAAAACCGCTGCCATACGCATTGGTAATCCAGATTTACAATGTAAAATGGAGGAGGCATCGAATGCCATTAAACGTGATATTGTATTTACGGCCAGTTTGTATACAACATTTTAAAAACAGTTGTTTGCAAATGGGAAATAATTTAAAATTGAAATATGTAAACAATGTTTATCCAATTGCTTAAAGCATTAAATTGTATTTTTTATAAATTGAAATATTTAAAAAGAAAGATGAAAGAAAATTGTTTTTGACTTTGACAAAAACATTGAAACACGAATAATTGAAATAAAACAAGAAAGTATAGTCAGACCTTATGATACCCTACACCTACATTATTTTAAAATTTATGACTAATTATGGGCCGAACGTTTTAAAATTTGGTGACATGACTTTTGTATACAGTATGTGTCAAAATATACTGGACAAAATGCGAGTTATAACTGATTTTTCAATTCCAAAAAAGTAAAGTTTTAGAATGGGGCCTTCAAAGGCAAATGGGATAACGACACACAGGATTTTTGTAGAGTGTGTGGTGATGTAGAGGAGCTAGATACAGTGGAACATATCATGTGCAACTGCCCTAGGTTACAGAGTCTTAGATTTAAATGGCTAGGCAACAGATTTCTGGACGAACTCAGTAATGTAGCTGGCTGTGAACTGTGTAACATACTAGGTTTCATTAGAGGAATAGGGTGGCTATTTAAGGGACGTTCTACGGCAATTCCGAACCCGCAATAAAAATCTTACTTTCTTTATTTTTCTTTCACTAGGCTGTTGTTTCTCTTTACTATCTAAACATACTTATTGAAGGGAATCACATACCTAAAGGGAATTCCTAACCTAAAGTTTTAGAAACAACAAATTGATCTTACAAAAAGTAAAAAATATAAAAAATCACATGACAAACAAATTTGATTATATAACACACTAATATTTTCTTGGTTATACAAAACTGCCGCACAACTTTTAGGCATAGAACTAATTACATCCTCTATTGTTGTCTCATTAATAGCTTGATAAAATTTGTTTCTATCTCGATTTCCTTTCTATTTACTTTTTCCATAAATTTTCTATAGTGTTAAGATCGTGTGACTGTGCTGACCACAGCATGACATTAACGCCTGCGAGTTCTTAAAACCCATTCACCAATTTGTATCTGTATTTAGGGTCGTTGTCATGTTGAAATATCCATTGGTGGGGCATTGATCATAGGCATGAGACAGCATCTTCATCTGCAATACATTTGTATACACTTGTTTGTCCATAATACCGTCACTTTTGTGTAAAGGTCCTAAGCTTTCATCAGAAAAACCACACCAGAATACACAAAATAAAATTTACATTAATCTCAAGCAAATTTAAGGACATCTTTAAGAATTTTCTTTGAGCCCAGATGAACCTGTTCTTTGTACAGTCCGTATACTTAACTCTAGATTGAGAGAATATATTACTCTTGAAGCAGACATGTATTGATCTTTTTTGAGCTCTCTTACAATCCGTCCAACTTCCTTACCTGTTGTGCATTTTGTAATCACCCTTATCGTGGTTGGCGTAAACGTCTTATGCCTACGACTGTTTCGTCCTAGATTAAAGATAAAATGCAAACTGTTTCTTTAATCTAGTACGAAGCTGTCGTAGGCGTATGAAGTTTACGCCAACCACGATAAGGGTGAATATTGTAGGAATTGGTTTACAAAATTTTACTTCAATAAACATTAAAAAAACTATTTTAAATTTGTGTTTTTTTAATGTAAAAATTAAATTTAATTATAAACATACATTATTTTCAACTTATGCACTCGTACTTTATTTAAAGGAAACTATGTTTTTTATATTCACACAGATATATTTAGACCGATCGCATGAAATGCTTAATTTTAACATTATAAAAGTTAAGATCTAAATACTTTGTAAGTCAATCATTTGTGTGTTACTTGGAGAAGCACAAATAGAACTGTGACTTTCTTAGTTACATATTCGTTTCTACTGTTTAATCTGTTTAAATACTATTATTAAAAAACTAAACATTAAAAAAATTATGAAATGAAATAAATGTTTGTTAAAAAGTCGTTGATGATTTTGAATCAACGTAAGGTAGATAAAAAAAAGTAGGTGGACTTAATTAAGACTTAAGTTATAAACATTTAATACCACCGCATTTATCGTGATTCCGGTTTAAATTTCGGTGGCATCATCATGCCATGCAAACGTTTTTGCTTCTTGGCCTTCTTGGCCGATTTACCGGATTGAAAGTCATGCCAACTGTTAACGCGACTTTGGCGGGATTCTTCAAAATTCGTTTGCCATTCTTTGTCGGCTTTGCGTTTTTCCTCCTCTTCAATTTCAGACTCTCTTTTCCTCTTGCGTTCCTCTTGGTCGCGTTGTTCCAACTTTTGGCGTCTTCGTTCCATATCGGCAAAGAGTTTCATAACCATAACATAAATTGCATGCTTATATTTAACAGGATCATCTTCGGGTATGGTCTCAAAACAACGATTCTCCTTTTTAATCTTTTTGCGCTTTTCAGCAATCTAAAAGAAATTTATATATAACTTTTAAGGATTTTAGTTTGGTCTTCATCGTTTTTACCATGTGATCTGTCCTCGCTTTAGCTTCCTCATAAACGTCTAAGCACTTTTTGCGACCTAATTCATTTTCCAATGTCTTCCAGGCACGATTTATAATATCGAATGCTTTTTGTGCGCGATCCTTATCATCCTGATTTTTATCCGGATGCACTAATATGGAAAATTGTCGATAACGTTTCTTGATTTCTTCGACCGTGGCTTCTGGTTCAATTTGTAACACCTCGAAGGGGTTGAGATTAAAGTACGTTGAACCTGGACGAAGTAAACGATCAATTTGTTGAGTAGATGTTAGTACGGAATCACGTTTTTCAATTTCTTTAACCTGTGAATATGGCAAAATATCTTTTAATTTACAACAAATTCAATTATAAACCTAATAATGGTCACACAATGCAAATGTTGTGTCTCTTTTTATTTTTCGTTTGTTTGTTTACATATGGGATTGGCTCTTTACATAAACAACGACATTGAAAAAGAGCTGAGCTGACTTTTGCTTCCAGTCTATTACTTACTTCTGTGTAAAAAACATCAAATGATTCTTTCGATGTACTGGGTTGCTCCGAACTCATTTTCAGTTTGTTTTCTCTATAGCAAAATAATGGGAAAATAGTTTATTAAATTTTTTTATACAAAATTTTGTAGTGGAGTAGGTAGGTGGTAGGTGGCGGCTCTTCTCCAGTTGCGTGTTGTTGAGGTACAATATAAAATTAAAAAGTTTTTGTATAGTTAATTTATTATTTTATCAATAATTTTTTCACAAATTTAAAAAATTGCTATTATTTTATTTTGTTCAAAATGCAGAAAATAATTTTATTATAAAGTTTCAGCAAGCGAATATGGACACAGTTGTAATAAAAAGTATTAAATATCAGTATGACATTATGTTATATATAGGGTTTGAACCATCGACATTTTATTCGGAAAAAGTTGAACAATCGATTTTATTATCCCAAAAGGTCGTATAGTCGATTTTTTAATTTTAAGAGATCTAAAAAACAGCTATATATAATATCTAATAGATTACGAGATTTGATCATAAAAATTTGAATTTTATTACATATCTTAGACCCCTTTAATATTAGGCAATTAGTTGCGCAAGTCTTTTGCGCCATTTTTGTGTTTGTAGGTGTTAGAGGTAAGGTCGTGTTAAGGACAAACAATTTTTCTTGGCTTGTTCTGTCATTCTTATTTTTGAAAATTAAAAACAGACTTGCGCAACTAAATTGCCTAGTGTAAAAGGGGTCTTAGTCTTTTGCTAGTAGGATATACTTCCCGATTTTTTGGGAATATTTTTTTCATTAAATAATAAGAAATTTATAAGTATGTATTTATAAAAAATAATTGTTTAAAAATCACTACTCAGTCAAAAAAATGTGGAAATTTTTTAACTTTAGGCTTTCAAAAAATTAAAACCTGTTTGAATGCACCTATACGTTTTTAAAGATTTTGGAAAGGATATTTTTCACCCCGACTGTGGTAAAAATATTAATCTAACATTTTTTATCCTAATTAAAAAAAAAAAAATCTTCTATGAATTTTTTAATTCTTGGCTCTATAAATTCCCTTTGCATAATATTTAAGAATATATTTGGACAAACAAAACAGCTATGCGATCAGAGAAACAATTTGGCATAAAGTTAAAATTTACATACAAAATAGGTCTACTTCGGTAATACAAATTTTGAATTTTTTTTTTTTATAATAATTCCCAAAAAATGTGCCTTTTAGAGAAATATAAATACATGACATAAATTTACACCTCTTTACCCTAAAGAAAAACCATTATTAATGAAATATATATTAACATATCAGATTAACATGAACATTTATTTCCATAATTCCAATTTTGGAAAACGGCAAATTCGTTTAAATCTTTTTTATATTTTCATTAACAGTGCGACTGTGATATATAAAGCTGTAATAAATTGACAAATAAACTTGTGTACTATAGATTATTGTTCGATTCAATATATGTTCAATACATTATAGACTTGATAATGTTATTTAATACCTTATAGCCGTGATATATTTAAATTTTATTGCTAAACATTACAAAAGGCGCATGAATAAATGTAGAAACCATGTATTTTTTACAAGAAATGGTAAAAAGTTAAAAAGTTGGAATGTAGAAATAGTCAAAAAAAAAAAAAAAAACGATTTCCTAAAAAGTCGAAAGTTCGAAAAGTCGACTATCTAAAAATCGACTTTTTTGTTTCAACTATAGATCCCCTACTGCAGATATCAGGCGGATTTTTCAGGATTTCTCACTGTGTAAAACGTATATAGTAAGAAAAGCGATGGTAACCCTTATCACGTACACATGAATAGTTTGTAGACTAATGTTTTAGTTTGTACTTACTAACTTGTTATAATTTTAATGAGTGTTTAGAAAAACCAAAATATATAAATGATTTCTGTATTAAACAAACTATTTACTGCCAATAAAACATTACCCCAACTCCTCCACAAAACATTGGCTATAAAACACTCAACCACCACTTCGCGGGAAACACAAAAAATGACGTCAAATCAAGACTTTTGCACTGACATCGTGTGGATGGATTTAGAAATGACTGGCCTAGATGTAATCAAAGACAAAATATTAGAAGTGTCATGTCTTATAACAGATAAAAACTTAAATGTTATAGCAGAAGGACCTTGTTTTGCCATCAACCATCCCGAAAGTGTTTTTCAGGAAATGAATGACTGGTGTAAAAAACATCATAATGAATCTGGCTTGGTAGAGAAATGTCTTAAATCGCAAATAACGAACGAAAAAGGAGAACAAATACTATTGGATTTTATAAAGCAGCATGTACCTAAAGGCAAATGTCCATTAGCCGGAAATTCAGTGTATATGGACAGGTAAACAAATAATATTTTTATTATTTATTTGATACATAATTGAATTAATTTTTATATTTTTAGGTTATTTCTACGTCAGCTAATGCCATCTGTGGACGACTATATGCATTATCGTATTATTGATGTTTCTACCATAAAAGAATTGGCAAGACGTTGGCATCCTAAGTTATTAGATGCAGCACCAAAAAAGAAATTCGCTCATCGAAGTTTAGATGATATTTATGATAGTATCGATGAGATGAAATTTTATAGACAAACATTTTTTAAAGATACTTGACGAAATTTAATAAAATAAATTTAATATTAATCATGATATCGCTCATTTGCTGCAACAACGTCATAATTCAAAAAAAGTCGTTTCGAGAAAAACGGCTTTGAATGTTTTATGACATTTGACTATTCCTTAAATAAATGTTCAACAAATCATGAGGTTTTAGAAATATGACCTGATTTGAATAGTAGATGTTAATATCCATCTAATCTGTATTTAACCAAAATTTTTTGTTGTCAAATATACGAGAAAACATGAATTTTGGTTTTGACGTTTACAACAAAAATACAGTCTCACGGAAATAATTATTGACTTTTTTGAAAACTGATAAAACTAAATGAAAGACTATAGAACGGTGCATATTTCGTATTACTCAGTTCAAAACACACGGATTTTGAATTATGTCGTTGTTGCAGCAAATGAGCGATATGTACAATTATTCTACATATTGTTGTTGTGCCATGATATTAATTTTAAATATGATAATTTCCCACGGCGAGGATTGTCAACTCTATATCATCTGAACTTTGGACAACATTAGAACTGTTACAACTTAGAAATTGTTTTTCTTTTAAATGAAACCCGTAATTATTTTGTTTTTTTTATTTCTTCATAACATTTTTGTTATTTCAAAAAAACAAATATTTTCCTGAAGATGCTACACATTAATGTAGCGAAATATTGAAATAAAAATTAAAATATTTTTATAAAAAAGGCCTCAAGCTTGAATAATTATAATATTTAAGTGAAACAAAAAGGTCAAATAAAATTAAATAACATTATTTTATCGGGTCATTTATTTAAAGGAATTACACATTTTTCACTTTTATTCAATTATTTCAATGGCTTAAACTTCAAAACAAGCGTTACAGACCTAGTTTCATAGAGAATTATAAATAGAGACGAGACACTCCGTTTTGTCAAACAAAAATAAAACAAATCATATGTCTGATACAACAACAAAATACATTGACTAACATGTATTTTGTTGTTGCAAGAGTTAGGTTTTTGACAACAGACTTAGGTTTCCTATGCCTAGTTTTTTGAATAAAGATAATCTACATTATTTGTTTGTTTAAACCTAGCTCAAACTAAATTTTTTGGTTTATACTTATTTTTTATTTAGTGTCAAAACACAAACAGCTGAAAAAATAAACAATTCATCATACCAGTTTTATTTTGATTTGATTTATTAACATCATTAAAATGTTCAATATCAATTACATATATTTATATGAAATACGGATGATTCTCTTAATTTTTTGGAACCATTCTAATAGCGGATTGGATTTTATTTTTGCCTTAAAATATTATCGTGTAAATGTTTAATATCCATTATATTTATATGAAATACGGATGATTCTCTTCATTTTTCGGAACCATTCTAATAGCGGATTGGATTTTATTTTTGTTATCCTTCCACAAGTGTGCCTTAACAGCGTAACAAAAATAGCTCTCAGTAATTGACTAAAATGTTAAAATATGGCTGCATCTTGCGGATAAACACCAAACTTAACTCCTCAAGTTCAATAGAACTAATACTTATCTAAATTGTTATCCGATTTGGTGCTATAGTTCTTGTATTTATGGATTGCGAACAACATCTTCCCATTTTTTTTATACATAGATATAATAACATAATATAGATTAAACTAAAATTTGTAATTCTATGCGATACTGAGCATAGAAAAAATACATAATTCACATCACCATTTTTTACCCTTGCAAAATTGCCAACTTTTGTTATTGTGTTTGTGCGAAAGCTCGCAATTTCGAAAGCCCAATTATTTTATATATTTTACGAAATATTGTCAATTTCTATAAAATAAATATTTTTAAAAATGGTATCAAAGTTTGTCAAAATTTTGTTTAAATGAGCTTTAGAAAATATATTTCATTAAAACTGGTTACCGTCTTACAAAAACCGGTTTGTCAAAAATCCGAAAAGTTATAGAAAACCGAAATCGGTCGAATTTACAAAGATGAAAAGACCGGTTTTCGGTTTTGGATACTCTAATTAAAACTCCCCTAGAATAGAATTGTTTTGTAGGAATACGTTTCAGCGACCTATTATGTGGAATTATAATAGCTTGTGTTTTACAATCATTTACTTTTATTTTCCATTTATCAAAGTATATGAGGGAACATTTTAAACAATCTAGAAAGGTACTTCATGATTCCTGCGAACAGTATATCAGAAATAAATATAAAGTGTAGGTGATAATACCGACCCTTGTGGCAGACCCGCAGGTATTTGTCTATCACTAGAGCATGTTATCGATATATACAACAAATGAACATTGATTTAATAAACTCTTTATAATTTTTTGAAGGTGCATTGGATAATTGAAGGTATTACGTTTAAAAACTAGGCCATCAAGCTATACAGAATCGAACGCTTTTTCGATGTTAAGAAAAAAGCTCCATTACTCTTACGATTTCTTTTGTTACTTTTAAGAAAATTAACAACTCTTTTTAGTTGATGTACAGTCGAATGGTGCATACGAAATCCAAACTGATGAGGTTATTATTATTTTCTCAAATACTTTATCCAAGAGTCTTCGAATGCTGATTGGTATATAGCTGGACGGCAATTTAGAATCCATTCCTGGCTTAGATATTGTGATTTAGCCTTCTTAAAAGTCGTTGGAAAATATCATTCTATTAAACAAGAATTGAATAGGTTTCTTAAAAGGTGAAAAAAAATAATCGTTACCTTAATATAGAAAGGCCCTAACTCGTGTTTTTTTAAGTCGAGTTTTTTTTTTTTGCTAAATATGATATGTTAGCAGACCATTTATCGAAATAAACGAAACTCTGGGCTTACAAAAAAAAACGAGTTAGGGCCTTTCTATATATAGGTAACGATATTCTTAAAAGTATTGCCATCTAATCCTTATGAAGATTAGTAAATTACATTTTATTGTCATTAAAACCTTTTTTATTTCCAAAGTTTTTTAGAGCTTTTAGGCAAATTTGTCTCAAAATACTTTTGGAATTAAAATCCATTAAAATCTTTGATATTTTCGTTTGAATTTATTTCAGTGACTAATTAACATTTTACTAATATCAGATATTTCTCGTAGCCAATAATATTTGCGACTGACAAGTATTTTCATAAAAGCTTCTAAATTTATTTAAATAAAAATCTAGATTACCTGCATTAGTAACAGGTTGTTCAATGTTCTGGTACCTATCAATTAATGATTAAAAGCAAAACAAAACTGAATGAAGTAAAAATATTTGCATTTAATTTGTGTTAGATTTGAATTAATAAAAATTTAACCATTCAATGGTTAAACGAATTTGATTATGGATTAATTTCATTGTGAAATAAATTCAATTTAAATAACAGCATTTGAGTGAAGATAATATTTGTTATGTTGGGATGGTTTTATGGAATGAATTCTGAATTAGGATTTTATTTTTTATTTATTTATTCATTCAGTTACAGAATCCTAGCCAATTTTAGTGGATTAAGTTCTGGTTTCAAACCATTGCTATTTATACGTCAACAAATTTGGTTTTAAGCAAAAATTATGATATGTGATCTGAAAACATTTTTAAGAGATAATTGATAGCTAGGAGGAAGTTTTTTGTAGACGAGAAGATTCTTTATATGTATTTTTTTGAAATCGCAACACATACGAAGAAATAGGACTGAACCTCTGACCGCACCCATGGTGGGCCCATGCGGTCAAAATTCAAAACTTAAACTCGACAACACTTCTTCTTTGTGTATGCAAAATATTATTTAAATCGGACTAAGGGTTTAGAAGTTACATATTTATTTCCCTCTTTTTTGTCTATACCACTGTGCGATAGTTGAAGTTATGCATTTTATTTAATACTAGTTGACCATTTACTAATGTTAGTTCTTCAAATTTCTCAAAAAAATGTCTCTTATTAAGAAAAATTAGAAGTAAAAAGGAGGTAATATATTAAAAATTTAAATTTCCGAATTTTTTTTTTTTTTTTACAAACCATCTCCAGGAAATTTTGAATTGGATCGCTCCAGCCGTTCTCACTTTATGCCATTACATACATGGACCATTTCATTTTTATATATGTAGATTCACCCTTGGTGTATGTGTTTAACGCTTACGGGAGTATCGTACTAGGTGTAGGCGTAAAACATACCAACTGCCAACTGCGATAATTGTGATTATACAAATTATTTTCAAACATCAACAAATGTGTTGGCTTATGCCACACAAATTAGGTTATTGACTTCTACGAAGTATATTTAATTAACAAAAAATTCTTGCATCAGAAATTTTAGATTTTGATCAGACAGAAATTTGTTCTACCATCTTTGTTTTTTTTTTTTTTGATAACGTTTACATATTGAACTATTATTTATTTTTATTTCCATCTCCTTTTAATTAAATTAATACAATTATTAATAATAAAATATGTCTACAGCAGATTACAAGAATAAAAAATATTAAAATGCTGTTATAATAAAAAAATCTTCACGTACTTAGCAACGATGGAAGAATCATAAAACCTAAGAATCTTAATAATCTACACGATTTCAAATAATTACAAACATTTGGATGATTCAGTATCATATCTTTAGATGTCTGCCAGTATACAAAAACCTTGGAATATTCAGCGATTTTAATTATTGGCTGTCACTTGCATTAATCTATTTGGGAATCAATGTCCGACGTGATCACTGGAAAATTACGTGTTTTTTACATAAAATCAAAGTACAACTTTCAATAAGATAGATAAGACCTATAAATGGTTTGAATGTAACGGTCTTTGCATAAAAGCGTTAAAGGTGACCAGTTCATATTTCCACTTGAACATCTTTGGCTTTTTTAAAGGAAATACTTTTCAAAAGTACTGATTCATTCACTCCGCATGTTGACATATGTATCACTGAAATTCTTTAAATTTATTTTTGAAAATCAAAACAAACACTAAATCTGAACTTTGATACATTTTATATGTATGTATGAATAGTTTTTTTTTATGAATAAACATTATTTATTTTTATTTAAACTTTTACTATTTTTTTATTCGTTTCAATTAGAACTGCACATCTTACTTGTTATTTGGAATCTTAGCTAGCCGGCATGTTTAGCTTATCTGTAAAGTCTGTCAAAGGTCAAGCTTTCTATTTGTGTATAGTATATAATTAAGAATACATTTTAAAATATAATAATACTAAGATGGTCATATAATTTGATACAGTAACAAGTTAGTTTCTTAAGTATTACCATTTTACGGTATTATAATCTGTCTCGCGGGTTTATATTAATTTCAGCATTTTTTACCCTTGCGAAAATTTTGCACAATCACAACCACTATACGTATCATATATGTTGTTGTTATGATTATGCGAAAGTTTGCATTTTCGCAAGGGTAACAAAAACAATTGGTCTTAACAAATGTCAAAAAACAAAAATTAAAAATTAAACAAATATGTATTAAAACTTAATATAGTGTAGATAATTGAATAGTGACGGCTTTACTTATTTATGTTAAAAATAAATATTTTGTTAATAATCTTAGAATATGTAGATACTTAAATATAAAAACCAGCTTTGACATCTGTTAGAATCAAAAAGCGAAAAAAAAGTAATCAGCTGTTTGACTGACTCCACCTTATATAAATTCGCTTTGGGTAACAAATTGTTATGTGAATTACTTTATTAGATTTATTGAGAGTCGCAAAGTAAGTCTGGGTTGATTAACAACTCGCGCGTCATTGTAATTATATCTTAAGTGCAATCAGGCCCTTTTTCGTTTTTTTGCCTTCGACAATTTTGCGTCTCACTCTGGCACGTGTGTGATGTAAGGCTTCGTATAACGGTTCCTGTTCTACGTCGTTTGCACCAACCGCGTGTCTTTTAATTTTATTTGAACACTGGTGGAGACCATATAAAACTCAACATCGATACTGGTGGAGTACCATTCAAAACTCAAATCGTATACTGGTGGAGTACCATTAAAAACTCAACGTATCAACTGGTGGAGTACCATTAACACTCCTGATTTTTATAACAAGGTTTAAGTGTTCCAGCTTCCTATATGAAGATATAGGTCGACTAGGGACCAACTTGAATCGACGTGGGATAACCTGGCAATTTGAGAGTCTTTACTCCGCCAACTAACTTTAAATTACAAAAAAAAAAAAGATTTATTGAAATCTAAAAAAATAAATACATATAACAGATATTTTAAATTTCAACACGGAACGCCCTGGCATGAACACTCTTATACACTAGGGAAAAGATGCATGTAAATACATAACTAATTATGTATAATGCAATATTTTGCGAGATTTCATCTTTACTCCGATACTTACTCTTACATGTAGGGCAAAACAAAATTCGTGATGATTTTACTCGCGTGAGTAACATCATCATACAACATTCTGATAGTGATTTTCTGAAAGTGTTCCTACCAATCATCATACAATAAATATACTCGTATTGATGCATAAAGCTGAAAACTTGGAGCATTAAAATCAATATACTACATACGTAGAGACAAAACGAAAAAGAAAGAAACGAATTTTTTAAAAGTACGTTTCAAAGTCAATGAGATTTAGTTTTTATATACAGCTTGAACGAGAAGGTTTTCGTAACGGACCGCGTTAAAGCGGATCAATAGAAAGGGTGTTTTTAAAAATATAAAGCTGCAGCATTTTCCAACAAAAATCAAAATATAAAATAATTAAAAATGGGTTAGTAGTAAGAAAGGTTTAAATTATAAAGAAATTAAAATAAAAAAATTATAAATTTTTATTAAAACAATTTAAGCCAATACACCAAGTACAAAATTGCATCTGGAGACAATCGATCGCATTGGGAGTATACCATTAATTGAAACAAGTTTAAAACAGGTAGAACATCTGTATGCTAAAGTCAAAAATAGCAATCGTCTATTCAACTGGTATTTTGAAACTGCTGAATACACTATTTTATCCGCTTATGAATCGGTGCAACCAGCGGTAAAACTATTCGAAGCTCCACTCAAACGTATTGACTCAGTGATGTGCAAGAGCTTGGATATTTTAGAGCAACGTGCTCCCTTGGTGTATTTACCACCCGAACTGGTAAGATAAGACAATTTAGTTTTTAGGCTAATTGCATATTATGATTATTAGACTATTATTATGGGTTTAAAGATGTATTGGAATACTAAGGAATACATGACAGATCATTTGGTTAAACCAGTTCTGAAAAGGGCCGATTCGGTGAAACAAATCGGCAATGCGGTGCTGGAGAGTCCCATAACTACCTATGCAGCCGAACGTTTAGATGGTGCTTTGACGGCTGGTGACAAATTCGTCGATAAATACTTAGTTGCCATTGAGGATCAAACAGATGGTAAGTTAAAAATAATGGTTTAGAAATATTTCAATGTAAGGTTTTTGTTAATCTGTTTTTCGTACACAAAAAACAAAAAAGTCATTTAAATAGTCTTAAGGTTATCATTTCCTGCTAAATAATTTTGGAAAAAAGCGACAGAAATGAAAACAATAAATTATGTATTTTAATCTTCAATTTAAAACGTATATAAATAAAAATGAAGACAAAGTCGATTGTTTATTTTCTCTTCATTCGTTAACAGCAAAAAAAAAAATAAGAAAAAAAAAAAATTTGCATTGATAAGACAACATTGAAAATAAAATAAATATGAAATGGTTAGTAAGTTCAAGTTCTACCCTATATTTTTAAGTCAAAATAGGTAATATTCGATTACAGAAACAAGAAACAATCAAGCGCGGATCCAGAGGGGGTGAAATAGTAATTCCCCCCCAAATCGAAAAGTTTTCATATAAAAATGAAATAGAAAGGAAAAATGTTGAACAAATTTTAATTCCCCCCCAAATGGTTGAACTGGATGCGCTACTGATGTAGATGCATACTAAATTATATTTTTCGCATATTTTCACCTAAAATATTTTTTTTAATCCCTTCCGCTTGTAATTTCTAAATTTTTCATTTGCGACCCCATAAAGTATATACATTCTGCATCGATATAGATATCGGAGACGATATAGCCATATACGTCCATATGTTGAACTCAACTTTCCGAAGCCCCCAAATAACTTACATATATGATTGATATTATTATGTGTTATATCGGGATTACTAAGTCATTAACATTTACACTAAAGATATCTTACACTATGGATATCTAAATATATATAATTATGTAGCTACAATGGACATTTCAGTAGTTTACTATATCCAAGCATAAATTCGCGTATAGGTTCTGTATTGGCCAGACATACATATGCATATTTTTAAGTCTCATGGTTGATATATGGAGGATTATAAAAAGTCAGTTTCATTGAATTAAGCTTCGAGTGATCTGCGAAATTTCATTCGAAGAGACTGATGTCCAGTTACTCTCTCAGTTAATGCTCTTAACAAAATTATATCATACTTAATTATGGAGTTCAAATATTTGGTAATTTTTATCCGTAGATATTGATTTGAAATTAATGTCAAATTACCATTTAATTAAATTTATCTTACACCACACTGTGATTCCAATCCCAAATTTAAGAGGTCAACAAAAAAATGTGTGTGTTCAGTATAAAGCGAAATACATTTTTTATAATAGCTAAGAACTTGCTCTGATATAATTTAAAACGGTTTTTTAATTGGTCGTTTGGTTTTCATTAGAGAAGCGCGAGAAGTTCACCTAAGTATCGCTCATAATTTTGTTTAAACATTTCTAACAAATGTATACTTAAAAATCCCATACTTCAAATCTTATATATGAGGAGCTGCAGAACAAAAGGTACTGTATAATAAATTTAAAGTTGTTTAATTATACAAACATATAAAAAAACGTTTATCTAACCTTTTGACCTAAGTAGGTGACAGGTATGCATAATATATTGTTTACTTTTGTTAGCTTAACGTTAATTTTGATAATATTTAATTTCAATCCGGACAAAGTTTAGAAAATGATTCGTTATATTCAATTCACAAATTGTCGAACATTTTAAAGAAATTTTCCAGCATTATTAAAAATATTGTTTTCTTATTAAATATTTGAAAACATTAAAATAAAAGTCATCCTCTCCCTTTATTTATATTTAGCTACACATCTATCTGTATTTACAATTTTCTTGTATTTCAGCACCAAATGATGAAGATTGCAATGTAGAAGCACCGAATGAAAAAGGCGCCATCAAGGCAATTCATCATAGTCAACGTTTTTCGCGTAAGCTTAAGCGTCGCTTAACCCAACGAACTTTAGCTGAAGCCAGAGCTCTGAAGAAACAAAGTAAAGAAGCCATACATATATTGATATATGCTGCTGAATTGGTAAATAATATTACATATGTATATGTATGTAGGTACATACATATTTTAATTTTTCCATTTTTGTTTAAATCTTTAGATTGCAACTGATCCAAAATTGGCCCTACAAAAAGCGAAAGAACTTTGGGCTTATTTAAGTCTAGATGAGCCCGAAAATCAAGCCAGACCGGCGACACTCGAACAGTTAATTGTTCTACTGACCCGAGAATCGGCCAGACATTTGGTACATGTTGTTAACTTTGGTGCTCATGTGGCTGCCAATATACCAAAGTAAGTTTTTGTTTGAAAACCATTTTAAAAACAATATAAATTATATTTTGTTTAATTCAATAGAACTGTGTCCCATACCACAACAGAAGTTGTACACCACATGATCTATTTCAACAATCGTTTGATTAGCATAACAAAATTGGATAAAGTGAAAAATTTGTCAAAAGGAGAAGCCGAGACATTAATAAAACGCATGTTCACTTTCTACGGCAGCCTACAAAGTCTTTCTAATGCTTATTTGGTAAATATTAACATACCTATATGTTTAACCCTCGTCATATACAAATACATACATATATTAATTTTTCAAACTCAATTCAAACAGGAACGTTTGGCTTCCTTCTTATCGGGCCGCATCGAAGCCGAAAAAGTTAGCGGTAATCGCAGTTCTGTTGCTTCATCTTCCACAACATCATCTGCAAGACAGCGTTTGGTAGCCCAGGAGAATAATACGCCTTCGTCTCACAACAATATAAATGGCGTGTACTGAGAAGTAGAGTTTTTTATTGCAGTCGTATTTTTATTTCTAATCATCGAATTTTATTTTTGTTTTCATATTCGTACTAACTAAAAAACAATATTTTTTCTCTCTTTAATTTTTTATTGATTGTTACTTCTCACTAACATTATTTTTTTAATATTTTGAAAATAGAGTAGGCATAGACATGCAACTACATTAGTTACACACAAGTTTAACAAATATTGTGTAGCGCTAAAGTCTCTATGATTTTTAGGTCGTATAAAACGATTCTTTCTAACAACGATTTTAGTTTTATTGTCGTTTTGTCCATTTACCCATTTGAATTTAACTTGTATGCCTTTGTTTTTCGTATGTAAGAACACTATTGTGATTTTTTATATTGATGATGTTAAATATATAAAATACATCAAATAAAGATTAAAATATATTCTTTCAAAAACATGTATGTACTTAATTTATATCGAGGGATTATATTTAAAATTCTAATCCAAAAACAGTTTATTTCGCATATTTATAAAGAATGTTGAATTTTTTCTTCTACAACATATTTTTAAGGTCGCTACTAAATTTTACAATGAAATCGAATACCTAGATAGAGGAATTTGTAAATACAGTTTTCCATAGGGCTATACATAGAATATAGATTATACTGATATATTGCGTGAATTGAGTTTTTTGTCTATATAATAGTATGGTCAACGGGGCTCATAAAAATATTAAATGGAAACTTTTAAGGACAACTTGAAAATTTCACTTATTTTTTACCAAAAATGGTCTAAGATAGACACAAAATACTGTGGAAGAGTTGTGGCAACTCACTGAAGTGACAGAGTTTTAAAATTATTTACATTTTTGTGCGCGGAATACGAGATACTTTAATTCTTCGTGGAATTTTTCAATTTTTCCTCTACGTCCTTTTGAGCTGTGCATGAACATTATAAGAATTTTGGCATCAATATGTTAGTGCACATTTTTGTCCTTAAGAACATAGGTATTTAGCATTTATTTTGAATTTTGGTTATAAAAAATTTATCAAAAAATTATTTTTTTCAGCAAAAAAAATATAGTTTTTAAACTTAATCTTAAAATATATTTAGGTTGTGGGTATATAAGATAAAATTGCTTTACTTTTTAATTGAATTTGTCCACGCAATGTTTTTTCTAGTGTCTTAAACTAATCACTTAAAAATTGATAGACAATTCGATAGTTCTTTAAAAATATTGGATGTAAATTTTAACAATAAATTTATTTCTTCGAAGAAAGTACTGTTGTGTATCACAAACGTAGTGTTTGAGGACAACATCTTTCGTATGTTGTTTGGAAAATTTTAATTTTTTTATTTTATTTTTTTTTTCAAATGTTTGTGTTTTATTTATTATTGGTTATTGGGATTTGTTATTGAATTTAAATTTAACGCTATGTAAAATCCCGGCATTGAATTTTTTCAGCGATTTCCAACAACGTTTATTCTAACCATATTTACAAGTCCGGCAGCACAAAAATATACCAAACATTTGTGCTTCATATAGTTGGCAACTCAAACATCAAACACGCATAGTTCTTTATTATATTTGTGCTAGTGTTTTGTTAATTTTTTAAAATTTGTTCATTTCATGAAATTGATTAAAAAAATATTTAAGGAAAATTATGTTAAAGTATTAAAACATTAGTATAGTGATAAAGTAATTATGAAATTATATGAATTATTTACCCTTTTGGGTATTATTGTGGCAGGTAAACATTTGCGTATTTGTGACTTATGTCTTAAGCCACACCCCTGGCTCAAGACACAAAAAACAAGCAAATTGCTTGTTGATTCATTTGTGAAATTAATTAATTTATGATGCATTTTAATTTTATAAAAATGATACAGCCAACGGTCAGTACAATCAATTGCAAGAACAATATTGTACTATACCTAAGATTCTGCAAGGATCATGGTTTTCCTGGGAATCTGGCTTACCCACACAAACGGTAATAGATGCCAGGCAAATGAGTAAACGAGGCTACTGCATAACAATGGAAAAACATCACGGCGATGAGTATTCTTTTGTATTTGAAGAACGCGGCAAGGGCTGCTACCACTGTGTAAAAACGTTCATAAGGACTTTAAATATTTTCGAGAAATTTGAGAGTAAGTGAAATTTTTTTGCATAAAAATAGTTTGTTTTCCAGAAAGTAATAGTGTTGTTAATTTTTTATTATTTCAGGTCCTTGTGTTACTATAGCAGATGGTGCTAAACCCTCGGTACAAACTGTTTGTCGCGGCATTAAGGATGATCAACAATTGATTACTTTGTTCAACGAAAACTTTATACCCATCAATTGCCGCAGTTCTTTGGAAGGTGTTTGGCACTTTACCTATCAGAATCGTTTCCGTTTTACAGGTGTATGCGATAAACCTGATGCCAGAATACAGTCCTGCCAAACGGCCGGTACGCAGTTCTTGATACAAAACCAAAAGTTCAACATCACCTATCAGCAGTGCGAGGGTATGGATGGCACATTTAGTGGCATTGTGGAATACAGTTGTTTGGGTGATTGGTTTGTGGGTAAAAATCATTACTTTGCCGTGGCCAATACAAAGGAATCACGTAAAGATGAAAAATATCGTTGTTTACTAAAAAACCGTGACGATGACTTGTATGTTGGTGTATCCATTACTGCCGAGTGTAACACTCTAAAAACTCCCGAAAATTCTCCGGAACGTCTAAAACTTACCCCTGTCAAAGCGGAGTATGTTGAACCTGGTTGTACTTTACCACAAAATTTCTCCGGTGAATGGGTTAATACGGCCAACATCGATGCTGATATCATTATTAGTGAGACGCATATAAATGAAACCTATTATCCGGATAAGGCACGTTATAGGCGCACTATTTATGTATGTCGTGAACGTCGTGGTAATCGTATTATGATGGCTCGCCTTACTGTCGACGGTTGTCAGAAGGATTATGTTTGTTTTGATTTTATGCCCCGCCATCACAACATTATTCGTTATCGCAAGGGTTTGGCTGTTATTAAAGACGATTTCAGTACGGTGTGTTCGTGGGTTCAATTTAAAAATGATGAAGCTTGGAAATATGATTTGTTTTTGGCAAAAAATCCTGTACCTGTGAGATGTCCAGTTGCGGGTAAATTTAATTTTACACAACGTGGTGAACATCCTTTTAAAACAAGGTGAGTAGAATATAAATAAAAAACAACCGAGTTTTTACGTCTGATGAAAAATGCTTACGTAACACAAAGGTGGATTTTAATAAAATTGAGTTTATGTTTTGAATTTGAACTTTAGAAATTATGGGGTACATACAACAGGTTCTAATTCATATAAATATATAATTGCCTTTGTAAGTTTGTTTGTTTATTTGTTGATTTGTTTGAACATCACGCCTAAACGGCTAAATCGATTTTATTGAAATTTGGAACGTATATAGATCCTTACTTGGAAGCATCAATAGGCTATAACTTTTTTCAATACTTTTACCAGAAAGGGATAGACAGGGGGAAAAACTGGTAAAATTGGTACCTTTAGTTCTTAAACAATAATTACTAAACGGCTGAACCGATTTTTACTACGACAGGGGTAGCGAAGCGCACCGGGTCAAGCAAGTTTTTAGAATATACCTATGCGATATGAAAATTAAAATTTTTCAATCCAATAAAATTTAATTTTACAGTTATATAGACATGTAATGGAGCAAATAAAATATAATTATGCCGTTGGGAATCTATTTAGGGTACAAAAGAAAAGAAAAATTCATTTTGCTAAATAACTCAGATCATATTGTATATAAAACCAATTCAGAAATGTTAAAAGGTAACGGTAACACTAACTTGGATTATTTCTGTAACGGTATTTTAGCGGTAACGGAAATTGCAGTTATTTCGATAATGGTAGTTTATGATAACGGTAATTTCATCCTGAATTAAATTAGACTAGTTTACAAGGTTTTGGTTCATGATATGAAACATTTGGTATTTTCTTGAAAAATCCAGGAAGTCAACCTTTTGAGATATTTATTAAGAAAGAAAATACTGAAAATAGAATACAATGTGAAATACAGTGTGTCAAAGTTGACCACCTTTAGTTTGCAAAGTTTTGTAGATCCTTAGATCAAGCGCCGTATTGGCATACAGTTCATAATTGGATTTCAAATACTTATAAACAGAACATAATAAAATCAATTATATTTTTTCCAGAATTTTGGGTGGTGTTACATTGAGTCCTCGTCCCGATATACACTGCAAACAAAACATTTCAGATTTATCAGTGTGCGATACAGATCAAAAAGAAATGGCGGTCGATGAAAACTATTGTTTATCTGTAGATCATTTGGGCAGACCAGTAGACATTTACAGTAAGTTTTATATTCACTTTCAAATAAAAGATCCAACTAAAAATTAATATTAATAAATCAACTTAAGGTGATCCTGATTATCGCATGAAATGTATCGGTTTTTGGAAGGAAAATTTGAAATCATACTTGATAACCTATGACGATTTGGATCCATTATCTAAATACAGATGTTGGGTATATCAGAGGGCCGATTTAAACAGAGTTTTAATGTCACAAGGTACTACGCGATAATGCATAAAACGTTAAAATAAAATATTTAACTGCGTTTCTTTATTATTAGCTTCGGGCGCATTTTGCAAACTCAATCAAGATGTAAGTTCCTGGAATCACAGCGAGGGAGCTGCTGTCGCCATTGATGCCATCGAATACGAACGAGAACGCGATGACTGCCCCATGTACTTTGATGATGGTGAAAATCCGTGGCGTCAATCTGATGCCTCCAATATTATATTCGATTGGGACTTTTATAAGGCCGGAGCTAGTCGTCTCGAAGCATTAGTAAATGTGGAAATTGTTTTGTCTTTAACATTGGGTTTTCTACTCATCAAATTATTACATTTTTATGTTTAACCAAGAGTTTATTTAGGTATTTCTATAAGTAAAATTCATTTAGTAACAAATTTTTACCAAACCTTTATATAAAATTTCGAAATATCTTAGAATCTCTTTGTAACAAACAAATGTGTCTTATTAGTTGTAAGTTTATATACAAATTTGTTGTATAATTTCAAAACCTCCATCCATTCCAATGTATTTTTTTACAATTAAACTAATAATATTTTAAGTCTACATTCCGTCCCTAGTTTTATCATGTTGAATAATTACATCACCAACGAAATTATTGGAACTTTTTTATACAAATTATATATATGTATAGTATAACAAAAATAAAATGTATTAATAAAATAAATTTCTATGTTTTTTTATAATCTTTTCCATGAGTATGGTAAGAGTATATGCATATAAGATTGTCATTCCTTTTGAAATTTCTACGTTTTTCATTTGACATGCCCGTCTGTCAAAATAACATAGAATATATCCGCTGTAGTCCTAGTTCGGTTGGTATTTAAATCGGGGGAAATCGGCCCACAAATGGCTGAGATATATGCAAAAAACCACGACTACTCGATTTTTTACATAATTCTTATGTACATCGGGATTACAGAATCATTCACCCTTATTCTATTTGGCGTCGTCGTCAAAAAATGGCATATGTTTCGTCGATATCGATAACAAATGGTTACTATCGACAGAATTTTATACTTTTTTAAGTCGGTTTAATGTACAAAACGCTGTCAAAAGTTACCAATAGTTATCGATATCGATATTTTTTGACTCAATATTGACGACAAATAGAATAAGGGTGATTAACATAGACAATGTGTATATTTAATGGTAGACATTTCCAAGACCATTCGAACAACGTTCATATATAACGCAATGGAAAATCGGTCCGACAATGGGTAAATATTATTTGTCCCGCGATTTTTTTTTTACCAACAAATAACAATATATGGTTCGGCACAGCCGAAATATCTTGTATAATTATTATTGGATATATGTATGTAACTTATTGACATAAACCCAAATTATTAAAGGACGGTTTTCGGGATGTGATTGATATTGATATTTAATTCCATCCATCAATATTATTGCAATACTTGGAACTACAAATAAAACTAAAAAATAATTTAAGTAGTTTTTAATGTATATTTTAGCCTTTCGATATGAACAAATTTTTAGTCTTCAAGCTTGAAAATGAATACAAATACCAAAACACACAGTAGTGGCATTAAACTTAACAACAAAGTATTTGAATGTAGAACCAAAAATCAACTTATTCTATGAAATTGTAGCGATAAACAACAAAACAATTAAAAATAAGTTTGTAAAAAGAAAACGTTATTATGCCTTCGCTATTATACTTGCAACAACAAGTTAATGTTTCTTTGGCTTGGGCTCAGGAGGATCAATTAGATTGCTATGGCGTATAACATCAATGTGGCCCAAACGTATCATTTTTTCTTCCCACAAAGATATTTCTATTCTGTAAACACAAAAAATTAAATCTATTCAATTTCTCAAATATTTTGCAAACTTACTTGTACTTTTCCAATTCCTTGCGTGATTCCATTATGTAAACATTCTTTTGCTCATCTGTCAATGTGCCCCATTTGGCGGTGGCCTTTTGGTGCCATTCCCTAAAGGTTTCTTTTGCAGTCTGAGGAGTTGCAATTCGTTCCTTGGCTATGAAACGTAAAAAGGCCGATGCAGGTTTTTTAGGACGTCCCAATTCCTTAATACGTTTACGCATCATACGTCTTTCTTTGGCATCAATTTGCTCTTGTTTAAGTTCTTTTAGTTGTGAGCGCTGTTCATCTGTGATTTTGGCATCGTATTTAGTACGTGTCTCCACATATTTCTGTTGTTCTTTTTTGTATTCCTCTTGCAAGCGCTGCTTCAAAGATGCATCTGCAGTTTCCCATTGTTTTGAGACTTGTCTCACTATATCCACAATGGAGAGTTTAGGATTTTCAGCCTGTATTTTGGGTCGTTGTTCTTTCATAAAACGAAAGTAGGGTGTCAAAGGCTTTTTTGGTCTCGGTGGTAATCCGGCTTTTTCCTCCAAAGTTTTAGCCACATACGAGGGACTACTCAAACTAAGGTTTGCAACAGCAGCAGGTCTATTGGTTTGTTGGTCCGTAATTAACGATGATGCAGGCGATGTTATTGTAGCCGTTGTTGTTATAGAAGTAGAGATGTTGGGTTTTATATTAGTTTCTAATTTGTTAACTGGTTTAATTCGTACAACTTGCCTGCATTTGTTAATCAAAGAACCCAAAAAGGATCCTTTGTTTAAAAGTGAAACTGTTAATATCATTTCTTAAAGCGTAATAACAAATGGTTCACTTTGTTGTATAAAAACTAAACAATAGAAAAGAAAATAAATGCAATATTAAGAAATAAATCTTTAATAAAAATGTGTGAAGAAAAATTTACAATAAATTTTACATAAGAAAACGCGGAACCGGCTGAGCAAGAGTAAATGTCAGAAGAACAAAAAAAACACAAATTTACACAATGAAGTATGTTTAGTGAAAAACATTAACAGGAAAAAAACGAATATATTTCAAAATAAAATATATAAATTTAATAAAAAGATTATTAATTAAAAATAGGTTCTTTATGAAATAAATATTCTATGTGACTTTTAAACTTTATATTAAAATTTTTAAAAATAAAAACATTTTTTTTTTAATATTTCACTTGCTGAACATACTTTTAGTTGTTTGTTTTTATTTACTGTCATACACTGAATATACTTTAAACTTATTACAGCTGTTTCAGCAACCTAACCTCATTCAAACAAACTATTAAACTAATTTGGCGAGAAGTTATATTACAAATATTTTAATAATTCTGCTATGACCAATAACGAGGCCGCATCATCATCTGCTACTACATCATCAAGCAAAAAGAAATCATCAAAATCCCAGCTTGAAATCAAAGACAAAGTGCGAGTTTTGTGTTTACATGGCTATCGGCAAAATGCCGATAGCTTTAAAAACAAATTGGGATCATTTCGCAAACATGTCAATAAATACGCCGAATTTGTTTTTATAGATGCTCCCCACAAGGCTAAACCTATGGGGGAGGGAGCCGAGTCTCAGCCTGATCAACTGAGCTGGTGGTTTAATAAAGATGATGGCTCCTTTAAGGGTACCAATAGGAATGGTCCGGCATTTGGTTTTCAAGAAAGTTTGAAACTGGTAGAGGATACTTGGAAGACTCAGGGCCCGTTTCAAGGCCTTTTGGGCTTCTCTCAAGGAGCCTGTTTTGTTGGCTTAATATGTGGTCTAGCTAGGAAGAAGTGTAAGTGGAAATGTTATACAAATTAATAAGTTTACCATCAAATACGTATTTGCTTAATATACAAAATAAAATTCCAGAAATCCCACTTTGTCAAAATTTAACTTTTTTATACAATTGCTTGTAAAACCGATATTTCTGATACTTTTACATAAAATGTATTGGTATCACTAAAAATCTCAAAATGTGAGCTACGACCTTTCTGATTATGCAATATTTATTAACATTAGGGTTCCTAATAGGGAACATTTTTCTGGGAATTCCCTAGAATGTGTTTTTTTTTTTGGAGATTCCCTAGAAATTCTTAATGTTAAAGTATTATTTTTATTTATTCAATTGTAATATATGTAGCCATTTGGCCAATAACAAATTATATTACAAGTATTCTTATTATCTATGAGAACATCCATACATCCTGACGACTCCTACAAATATATGTTCAATTAAAAGAAATGAGATAAGATTTTAATAATCCTATTTCTGCGCAGATAAATCATATTTATGCACGTTTAAATTTGGCTACAATAGGATAAACTCTATTTGGTCCTTTTCAGTCAAAATTTTTGATTTCTTTTTCTCTGTTGAAACAAACAGAAAAATTTGTACTTAAACCAAATAACAAAGAATAACACGGTAGTTAATAATCTGTATTCAAAATATTTTGTTTGTTGATTATTGATATTATTCTGCGAATTTTATTAATTTTTTTTATATTTTCTTCACATTTATTGTTTTCCTTATTTGTATTTATAAATACATAACCGATACATATGAAAATAAACAATTATCATTTGTATTATTCTTTTTGTTTAGCCGATATATATTTTTGACAAATATTAATACTCAGTATCATGATGTAATAAGTAAGGTGAGAGCGTTTCGACAACAAACACAACAAACGCAATATTTCTTGCTGACAAGAGCATAGGTTTTGGCAAAATTGAATTTGTCAAATAAAAAATAAACAAATTTTATTTTGGCATATTAACTAAAAAACGGCCGTTAAATTTAAATTATATTTGAAAAAGAACAACGGTTTAATAGTGCTTTATCCAAATTTCATTATATGAAACCTTTTTATTCAAATTTTCATTCATGTTTTTTGATTTAAACATTTTTTTCTTTGAAAATAAAATGTATTATTTTTTCAAAATAAATTTAGTTTGACAAAACCCAAGCACTTTCAAAATAGATAAATAAAAATCAGCTGTGGTGTTGATTTCACCTTACTTAGTGCATCCTGCTCAGTATTTTCGCCTGTAAATACTTTTAGTCGGACCTCTTAAATCTATTAATAACGGTGAAATTTACCGAATTATTTGAAAAGTTTTACCGGTTTCTTGTTAAATTCAGTACCTACAAAAAAATTCTCGGGAATGAACAGATTTTTTTAATTTCCCCGGTATGGAAAAACTCCGATTAATAAGCCTAATTGAGAATCTAAATGTAATTTTGAATCTATGTAACGGTCCTTTAGAAAATATTGTAGAAAGTAAACAAGATATATCGATGTTTAAAATGGGATTTAATTTGTGGTTTCGTTTAATTTTAGTATAATTTACTCATATTATTTAATTTTTTTAATGGTTATAACAAAGCCAACCAAACATTTGCAATATCATATTTATTTGTTTTCAAAATTTAGCACATAGTAAAAAATACGTAAACGAAATAAAAGACATTTTCAGAATTTGGACAACTTCTTAAATTTATAATTTTTGATACTATTTCCCAAAAAACTATTTCCCATTTACATTTTAGCACTAATATAAAAATGTTTTCTAGTGTTTTAAAACCTTAGTCTGCTTTTACACACAGCAATTTTGCTTGAAGCAAGTCTCTTCGATTCCCTTTTAAACTTGCTCGTCTGTTTACACACAGCAAGTCTGCGGCAAGAAAACTTGCTCTGTGCCGCAAGACTGAGTTTATAGGAGAGAGAGGCAAGAAGAAAGAAGAGGGGTACACACTTGCTTGTACTGGCAAGTATCTTCAAATCTCTTTTGTTTTCTCATTTTCACTATGGCGTCTATTAGGTTTTGACATACAAAATTCAACACAGACTTGCTGTGTGTAAACAGACGATCAATTTTAAAACAGAATCGAAGAGACTTGCTTCAAGTAAACTTGTCCTGTGTAAAAGCAGACTTACATTTTTATATCTTGGATGTAGACTTTATATAACAGCTACATACATGGTAAACGCAGCAAAAACCAGCTGATACGCTACAAAATAATTTCAAATGCAAAAAATGTTTTTATAACTTCATGTAGATTAGAAACATTTAGAGAAATTAATTCGGAACTTCCTCTTCCTGCTGATCCTATAAACATTGGAGAACACGGATTGAGAAAGTAAAATATTATGCCACTGATTACTAAAAAATGTTTAAAGTATTAGGTATTTTAAAAGATGATGCAAATAAATAGATTAAGATTGTCAAAGAATCTCTACGAAAATCCAAAACAAGAAGTTAATTAAATTTTAGTTCTTAAAAATACACCTCTAAATTCGGCTTATGAAGAGAGAGGTTTTAATATACATAAAAGTATTTTTAAAAACTGAATTTTTTATTTAAAAATGCAAGTAACATAGTAATTTATTTAAAAAATAACATGAATTGAATCAGCCATTAAAATCGAAATATTGAGCCATAACCGCCAAAAAGACGTAAGTGCCATGATTATCGATTTTCATTTTTGGATAAACATCGATATTTCTCGATCATCTCACAGAATACCATCGCTGTATAATGTACCGTTATGATTTTACAGCAAAAACAATTTAGACGTACATATGTACAATTTATTGTTTTTTTTTTTTTTAAATATTTTGTGCTTACGTCTTTATTCGATTCAACAAATTAATTAATATTAGTCTTTTAAGGTCAAAAATGTTAATTTGAATTTTTGTACACGAATATAATATAATCAAAATAAAAAATTTAAACATTGGTTGGTTTTTTAATAAATCGTAATGGCGTAAAATAGCAGTTAGCCATTTTGACAGCGAAAAAGACGTAAGCGACATAAATACCCGTTATCTTGGAAATATATGAAATAAAATAAATGCAATGTATAGGTAAGAAGTAACAGCCAAGGATATTTAAAAAAACCTTCCGCTGTAAAATTTGGTTTTTGGCGGTTATTGCTCGATTTAGTTTTATGATAATGAGTTTTTTAATTTCAAAGATCATATTTTCCGTTTGTGTAATTTTTATGCACACTTTTCCCATTCCCATTAGAAACAATGGGAATCTCAAAATTTATATACGTACTTTATACTTACGCTACAAATTTGGAGATATAACTAAAAGTGAACATGGATCAAATACCTTAGGATCGTTCTCAACATGAGGGTTTATATAGCAATTATTCCGACTCAAAAATATATTGAAATATAAACAGAAAATGGGCGATAACTCAAAAAGGCTTTAGTCGATGTAAAATATTTGTCCAGGTTCGTGATAAGCATATCCAAATTTGTAAGAAAATATATTTCGCAAGTAGAAATTATTCAAAATATTGTAATTGAATTAAAAAGTAATTATTCAAAAAGATGGAGGGGTTTGCATTGAGAAATATTATTTTTTATGATAGAGATATTACAAAAAAGTCCACAAATTGCAAACAAAAAAAAAAAAAAAATAATAATAATAGTTGTGGAATTGTTGGCAGAATATTTTGCCATCAATATAGTCCCAATATGTTAACAAACATGTCAGCTGTTAAAGTTATTAACGACCTAAGTTCGTATCACTTACCTATTATGTGTAATATAAATCTAATCTACAAGTCGATAGACAATTTAGTCGATTCGTTTAATAAGGCAAATTGGCCAAGTTTTACCAAATTCATAAGAAGAAATCTCCCTACGGTAGAAGATCACAGAACATTAACAGACACCAATGAAATTGACAATATGATTAATGTTTTAAGCAATGTTGTAAAAACTGCAATAGATATATCGGTTCCAAAACAACATATACAGTGCACTCGCGGTAACGTGAACACCGTCTAACGTGAACACCGCCTAACGTGAACAAGCTTTTGTTTACATTGACTACTCTGTAACGTGAACAAACTCAGAAAGCTCTATAACGTGAACAATTTATTTCACTGCATTTGTTTTCTAAGCATGTAGACAACACTGAAATACATACATTAAATTCGATTTTTAAAGTTTAGGGAATCTCCTTATATTAAAAATCTGTTTGTATCCCCTGAAATGAATATTTTTTGTATAGCAACGAATGAGTAATTTTATTTGCTATATAATTTTATTTCAATGTAGTTTTTCTCGTGATCTCGTTTTGTTATGCATTTTATCAATAATTTTTGTTTTATATTTTAGTAATGAAAATAATAATAAAAGAATTTCACCTTCAAGCGTGTAAAACACAGGTTTATTTTATAAAATTTTATATATATTTTTTTTTTATGAAATTCGACAATTGCTAACGTGAACAATTTCACCAACATGAACTCTCTTGGCTTTAATTAGTTCACGTTACCATGAGTGCACTGTATCACCAACGACCAGACCATTACCTAAAAACATTATAATTATGATACAAATGAGGAACGTGTTCAGAAGAAACTGGAAAAGGTTCAGAGACAGAAGAGACCACGAAGCAATGTCACGTTTAAATAAAAATATTAAAGAAGAAGAATAATAAAATTTAGAAACCATTCATGGAATACCACCTTGTCAAAACTGGATAAAGCTTCTCCCCCTTTTTGGAAAGTATCTAAAATTTTAAGGAAGAAATCTACTAATATTCCTATTTTACAATTCAACAACAATGTTTATTACACCCAGTTAGAAAAAGCTGAAATTTTGGCTGAAACTTTTAATTTGAACCATTGCTCTTCAGTACATCTAAGTGACAACACAACTGCTTCTGAGGTCAATGATCCCGCATCTCAAGTCAGAAATACAGACGCTACTCCGCCTAACTCACACTTCACTTCCCGTGAAAAAGTGGCTGCCATCATAAAAAAATTAAAAAACAATAAATCTCCAGGTGCAGATGGGATAAATAACAAATGTTTAAAAAAATTACCCAATAAAGGTCTAAACTATCTTACCACAATCTTTAATGCTTGCCTAAATCCATGTTATTTTCCTTCTGCTTGGAAAATCTCTAAAACTATTCCAATTCTTAAGCCAAACAAGTCTCCTGACTCTCCTCTTTCATATAGACCTATAAACTTACTCTCATCATTAAGTAAAATTTTGGCAAGAATTTTAAAGGAAAAGATTATTGTCTACATCGATGCAAATAATATTCTACCCCCTCAACAGTTTGGATTTAGAAGTGAACATAATACTTCACAACCTTTACTAAAAATTAGAAAAATGGTTAAAAGTAATTTCAATATTGGTAAATCTACCGGTATGGTTCTACTCGATATAAAAGCTGCTTTTGATTCAGTCTGGCACAATGGCTTAATTTTCAAATTGATAAAATTTAACTTTCCAATGGAAATTATTAAAATTTTACAAAATTTCCTTGATAACAGATTCTTCAATGTATTCTTGGGTAAAACTTATTGTTAATGCCGGCTGTCCTCAAGGGTCATGTCTGTCACCAATCCTTTACAACATTTTTACAGCTGATGTTCCTGAACTTCCAAATTGCGCAATGTCAATATTTGCTGACGATACATCGATTCTCTGCTCTCGAATTAATAATTTACAGTTTGCTCTCAATGTACTGAATATTTATTTCAAAAAATGGAAAATTATGATAAATCCGGAAAAAACTAAAAACTATTTATTTTACGAGAAAACGCAAAGCATGTTTTATTCCCCAAAGTTCGTTGCGTTTTTTGAACTTCGACATCCCTTGGGAAAGCAATGTCAAATATTTAGGTGTTATACTTGATACCAAAGTTAACTATAATAACCATATACCTTACATAGTTAATAAAATCAATAAATTAGTAAGAGTATTGCACCCTCTAATAAATAGAAAATCTCAACTAAATATTGACAACAATAAACTAATTATTAAATCCATATTTCCTCCCGTTATGTTCTACTGTGCACCAGTCTGGTTTTCGTCCGCTAAATGTCATATAAATAAGCTTCAAGTAGCACAAAATAAACTCCTCAAGATGGTATTCAATCTACCATGGCATTATTCCACTCGTCGTCTACATGATCTTGCTGGCTTCGAACTTGTCCAAGATACCTAGTCAGATTGACCACGAATTTCAACAGCAGATGCTCTTCTTCTCAATACCCACACATTAATGAACTTAATTCAACGTAATTTTACCAGTAGTATAGTTTTTTTTTTTCTCCTTCATTTCAAATAATAAATCATTCTGTATATATGTATATATTATAATTCATAGTTTATTATTAAGTAGAAAATGAGCATTAGACCTAAACTCTTTACTTTCTAAGACTGTGGCGGTCACCGAGTAACCGAACTTAAATTCAACTCATCAACAGATAGCCGTTGCTGCACCTAACGAAATATATAAATAAGCAAAAGAACAAAAAGGCTGATACATAAAAAGTAACGGTTTTTGATTTTGTCATTGCCTACATTCGTTTTATTGTGATGTCTATAAAAAAGATCAAGTCAGTCGACAGAGAAGTTAGCTGTGGTACCGTTAATTAAGTAATTTCATTGCAACAATAAAATAAGTAAAACAGTCTAAATAAACCAAAAATAGACGGCGTACGCCAAGTAAATTTATCACGTGTTTGTTTTATTTAAACTTTGGCAAGAAAATAGTGCCTCTACTAAAAGACAAATGTATATAAATTTAATATTACCGAAATAAATAATTAAAAAAATATAGTCCCTCGATACATGATTGTTTCTCAAAAAATTGGAAATTGAAAGAAAAATAAAAAATTCAAAAAAACACTCATACTGGTTGGGGTTTACATTTCTATACCACTCTCTCTATTTCAGTGACATCAATACGCCCGGAATTTGCTATACTCTCCTCTGGCTTCCTATCCGGCAGTTTAGTGCATAAAAGCGCTTACGAAGAATCCATTATCATTCCCACACTACATGTCTATGGTTTATCCGATGAAATCATACCCAAAGAAATGAGTCAAGAGTTGGCCAATCATTTTAAAAATGTCGAAGTCCTAGAACATAATGGCGGTCATTATTTCCCAGCCACATCGCAGCAAAAACAAACCTATATAAATTTCTTTCAGGATCGTTTGCAAGAGTATTTGGAAAATTTAGAATTACAACAAACCTCGAATGCAGCCTTTGTGGAGGAGCAACAAGAAGAGGAGGTGGAGGGTGAAATACAAACAATATCCGATTATTCAGAGGACAGTGCATGAAGAGATCATACGATTTTTTTAAGTTTATAAAAATTAATTTTATTTTTTTTTGTAATATTCTGTTTTATTCTTTTTTTAATTTTCAATTAATAAAATTAAACCGAAACATAATTATAATTTAAATTAAATAGAAGAAAATAATAAAAATTAAAAAAAAAAACAATAAAATAATGTTTTTAATTTTATATTTATTATGTATTATTAATAATGCCTTTAGAGAAAATTAAGGATATTTTTTGCTTTGCTTTACGTTTTATTTGTTTAAATAATTATGAGCTAAAAATCATAATATGTTTTTGTTGTTTTATTATTTTTCGTTTGGTTATTCTAATGATTTCTTACAAATTCTTTTCCTTTTTTAACGAGATTTTAACAAGGCTTTTTTATAATTATTAAATGTTTAATTGTTACTTTTTTTAAATCAGGACTTTTTTAAAAGAAAAATCTTAAAAACGGATTTTAAAAAATAAATGTAGATATAAATTAAGAAAAATTACTTTGAGTTGTTATAGAATTTGTATTTTTTTTGTTTTTTTATTAATTTTGTTTGTTTTCTTCAGCTAGGCTAAGAATTTTTTAAATAAGATGTTGTGTTGTTCTTTAAAGTATAAATTTTTAAAATTTATTTTTTGTTGAAAATTTATTTAAGAAAAGAAGAAAATAAAACCATAAAAAAGAAAAATAAACTGAAAAATCAAAAACATTGAGCCCCCCTTTAAATATTTTTTTTAAATAAATTTACCTTAAAAGAAAAACAAAACTCATTTAAAGAGAGTTTTTTTTCTCTTGTGAAATGTCAACAGTAAATCTTAGCATTTAGTACAACACTTTTTGTTTGTTTTTAAATTTAATTATTATTTAGCTTCAGAAAAAGAGAAAAAAAAAATAATATTTCAAGCTGGTTAATTTGTTTAAAATGTATGAATAAACATTTCGCTATAGTTGAAATACAGTTTCATGCAGCCCGTCAATCGATTTCTTAAATACATGTTTTTGTTTTGTTTTGGTTTTATTTATTTTTTTCTTTTAGCAATTACCTGTATTTTCATTCGACTTAAATAGTTGTTTGTTTTAGGTTTAATTTTTCATGTAGTTGTGTTATTTAAATAAAAAAAGTAAGGAAATGTTAAATGATTGATTGATTTTTGTTGGTTGAAAGAAAGTGTTGCTTAATATTTTGCTGTATTTTGCTATTGTTCTTGTTGTTCTTATTCTTGCTGTAGTAGATGTCTCAATTGACTGTCGTCTATGCCACTTGTTCTTTACCATTTGCTGCCTCTTGATTTTTCATGACTTCGGGTAAATCGGGTGGTGATGAATATGATGTAATTTCGAGTGCTTCTATATCGCCGCTTTCCTTTCTGTAAGAGAAGTATAAAGACATATTATTAAATATTAGTATTAGGGTGGGTCAATTTGTTCGGGTGAGAAAACACATGACAGGCGTATGCAAAATTTGAATCTACACGAAATTCTAAGAAAATTACCAAAAGAAAGTATGGGTCTAAAATTAAAACCTAGCTCCCGCCGAGAGACATAAAGATTTAAGGTTTGTTTTTAAAAATATCTTAACTGTGTATTTTGAAGTCTCTCAGTGGGAGCTATGTTTTGATTTTAGACCCATACTTTCTTGGGAAAATTTTTTTCGTAGATTACGAAAAATTTACCCACCCTAATATGTATGTATTTCAGATTCATGTCGACTTTTGTTGTCTAAATTATCAAATTTAACTAAAACACGAAAACCTTTTCACATTTTCAAAGTAAACTTGATGAAAATTATATTTTGAGCCAAAGACGATTATTTGGCAAAAATTAACGTTTTCGTTTTTAAAACGAATTTTCGTATATCAAAATCCTCATGATTTACTCGTTTTACTTTCGAGTAAACAAATCAAGTGCCGAATGATAATTTCGATATCGAAACTGTAATTGTAATAAAATGTTCTAAGTTTCTTGCTCGATATAGATTGCCAAAATCTTAAACAACAATTGATGTTCAGGAATATCAAACAAAACATAAATTTCCAATTCTCAAATTTCACACTAAGATGTCGCAAGTGACCAACTTTATGCATGTAAGAAGTATCAAGATCACAAATCTTCTTATTTTTCAGCAAGGTTTTTTTTTATTTAACTGTATACTTTCGACGCACTGATAGCAAATGTTGGCTTTCAATGTCGCATGATACATTGACGTATACGATAATGCATAGAATAAATTATGAATAAATGTAAAATTTCTTTACATTATAATATATGGATGTATAATGTCTCTATATTGAGACCTTGGGAAGTTGACTTTAACAGACATATGGACTTCATTTAAAATAATTGATGTTCATGGCACACTACAATCAAATGTTTCATGGAATGATAGATATTCACATTTAACAATATACAAAATAAGCGACAAAACGACCTTGGAATCAATGACGTTTGATTGTGTTGAATTGATGCAGCAAAGGAAATATATAACATGAAAAATATGTATATTCGTATAAAACATGATTAGTCACTAAGAAAAATATAAAAAGACCAACAAGGGATGAGTAAGGAAGGAAGGAAGTCCAGGGATAACGACAAAAATATAATTGATAAAAAATAAAGAACATGATGAATATTCAAACATTAAGTTAAAAAAAAGAGAAAGCTGTTAATATATTTTATAACATAAAAATTCTTTTTATAAATCAAAAACAATTTGATCTCAACGATCCAATACAAAATGAATGAAAAACAAAATTTTGATTTTTAGACTTTCAACCAGTATAAATCAACGTGTTACTCAGCGATTCGAATTGAAGATAAGACCGACTCAGTGCGAGAGACTTTGAATGATAATTATATATATGTATGTACATTAAACAAAATATTTACATTTCTTGCATAAAGAAACAAACTTTATCAGTAACAGCAGTAGCCAGACAAGAAACTTTCATTTTATGTTAAAAAAAAAAAAAAACATAAAGTATAGTTAATCAAATATGGACAAGATTATCTTTCTTATGAGTTAATCTATCATTAACAATTTACACTTAAAATTAAAAGTACAGTGAAGTTGGCAGACTAAATACTTAAGTTCTTTTCTTTAAATTTAGCTATGACAACGACTGAATAGTACTTGAAAAATAGTTTAGTCTTTTAATATATCAATTTATATTGATAAATTATTAATTATATTAAGTACATAGTTTTTTAATATTTTCGATATTTTAAAAATTATCCGATTTGGATAACATCTCTTGCATAGCGTCAACAAATTTAATATTTTTCATTGTAAAAGAGTGGTCTCTCGATATTTATAATTGAGAGAACATATGCTATTGTTAACGATATAGCTTTTTCTCATAGCTAATAATTGGTTATTTGTCAAGCGATAATGTATTTTGTTAGCCTTAATCATATTTTACCTTTAAAAATCGTACATACATAGTTGTTTTTAGCTAATCAATTTGTTAATTATAATTTCAACAACTATTTTCTTCTTCAAATTAAAGTTGTCTTAATGTTTATTCATTGCAACACTTCTCCTTTAAAAATAATAATGACTAAGGAAAAACTCACCTTAAAGCCAAACCTAATTGAGCAGGTGCTTGCGCCTTTGCTGTTGACATTGTGATGCCATAATCTTGCAAAGTATTGTCATCTTCCATAATATCATTATCTTGATTGTATAAACGCTGATCCGCAGGTTTGACTTTTAAAATGCCTAAAAATAGAGTTGACGTTTTGGTTTTGTTATGATTTTCTTTTAGCATTCGTTTTTTTTTTTGGTGAAAATTAAATTTTTTAAATGAGCAGCCAACAAATGTACATATTAAAGAATGTGCTAAACGGCAGACAGATTTACATACCTTCAAGCATACGCTTTAATTCAGCCACTGAAGTATTTTCTTTGGCATCCGTGAAGATGGTTGTTTTGTGTCTTCTAATCATCAGGAACACATCCTAAAATAAATAAAATTATTTCCAATTAATTTTTCCGTGATTTAAAATAATTTATTTAAGCAATTTTATAATTTTGGTCAAAGTTCAATTTAGACTGCCAACATTAAATTGAAAGGGGAAAAATAAAAAGCGGCACATCTTAGTATAGAGCTTTCGTAAACGATTGTTATTGCTGTTCCCGGATAGGCTGAAGTGATTTGTGTTTATTTAATTACTTTGCGTTAATCGCTTTGATTTTGTTTAAATTATAAATCCTTTATTGAATTTTTTTTGGATTATTTTTACAAAACTTACCATGTTGCTTGTGTGTTGATCTTTTTTCTTTTTTGATGACAACGATGACGACCTTGCCTGTTTTTACTTCACTTCCCTTTTTCGTTCTTTCGAGCAAAAGATTCAATCTGAGTTTTTTCAGGTGAAGAATTTTCTCCTGTCGCTCCTAGGCCTTCCTTTCTTTTTCTTTTCCACTTTTTTCGATTAAACTTTTAAATTTTTTTTTTCTTTCTAAATTTTATTTTGTTGTTGTATAAAAATATATAAGCAAAAAATTTTTCTTATGGCCTATTCTTTTTCTTCTCTTTTATGTAGTTTTTTTATTTTCCCTTTGCAGCGCCGCAATTCTGATAAATGCCGAAATAAGACAAAATGCTAATTGACAATTTCATTGAGGAGTATGTTCAGTGCGTTTATTTCAAGAGAAATGTCAAATGTGGTATGGTGTGCAAAATAACAGGGTGTTTCTAAAACGTATTATTAATGTATATAAAGATACCGTTAAAATGAGTACTACATCCATACACACTACACTTGTTCTATAAAGCTTATAAGGAATGGGTGATCAAAACAAAAAGTAATATGATGCTTAACAATAATGGCGTCGTTGTCAAATAAAATTTGGGGATATTAGTCGTTCTTGTGAATAAAAATTGTGTAATAATTAAATTAATAAATCTAAAGTGAGCCAAACATTTTATTAAGTTGTGTTGTATAAATTAAATATCGCGTAATATTTAAAAACTTAAGTTTCTAAATGAAAATTTAAAATAGTTTAAAGAAATGGTAAATATAATTGCAATTTTGATTTATAATTTTAATAATTAAGACTTCCTACTGGTTTTGCGATCTTTCAGTTTTGTATCATCAAATTAATGGGTAAGTTTTTCTTGAATTGTGTTAAATTTGTTTATTAATGTTGCGTTTAAAAACTATTATTGCCCAATTCCCAAAGTCTGTACAATTTAAAAAATGTTTGTAGATACTCCCATGCCGTGTTCGGAGATCTCAGTGGATAATTCATAGTGTTTTCCACACTCTCATTGCTTCAATGTGCACAATATAACTTGCCACTCAATAACCAATTGTTCTGTAGGTATGGATGTATGCATTCATGCCAAGGTTTCCTTGTCAGTGCAGCCGTCTAAAATATGACTTTAATCATACCTTAGGGAACATTTGATAGCGGATCAAAAAAAAAAAAAAAAAAAAAAAATGCAGACCGATTATTAAAAAATGTAATATTGTGTTTGATTAATCGTTTTTCAATTGAAATGAAAATGGTTGATCGAAAAGTCGAAAATCGATTGTTAGCTTTTCATATCATTCACTAATTTTAATAGAATTTGTTGTGCGACATTTGAATGATTAAACTCATGACTAAACTATTTTAATTCGAATCCCATATTGAATTCAACTATTTTTTCTTTTTTCAATAGGTTATTGTTATTATTTTATCATTTACAAATGAATGCATGCTTTGGCTCAAGAAAAACTACATTACATTAAAACATATGCGAATTCACAATTGTCTTATCAAGTCGGTGTTGTTCGAGCTGAAGCTCTTATAATTTTGCCATAATGATGCAATAACACTAATATTTTTTTCTTGACAACCATTCAAAGTACTGTGGTTGATAAAACAATGGAAACTTTTCCAAATATTTTATTAATACCTCAAAATCCAAAAAAAAGAATCTTTTTTTGTGACTTTTTGAATGAAACACTGTTTTTTGGATAAAAAAATAATTTTATTTTCCAAAGTGTCCAATGAATCTCCAATTTTTTTTTATCCCTTTCAACAAATATGATTTGTTGAGGTATTAGTTTGTGAGATGATTTCATCGTTTAGGTTTGGAAACAAGAAATAGTCACTTTTACCTAAATCCGGAGAATAGAGCAGCTGAGGGAGCAATTCGTAGCCTAATTCATGGACTTTTGCCATAGAAACTGCACATGTGTGCACCCTTGCACTGTCTTGCTGCAAAATAACTTTTTTCTTGGCCAGAATGCCGTCGTTTTTTTCAAATCCTCATTAAATCTAACCAATAAGTTAGCATAATATTCGCCATTGATTGTTTTACGCTTTTGAAGGTAGTCATGAGGAATATACATTCCTGCGAAGTTATCACATGATTGCGTGTGTGTGCCGATTGTGGGCAAACGCAGCACCCATCTTGCGGTAAGCTTTCTCATACCCAAGTGATCATTCAAAATTGAAACCACTGAGCCATGTGAGATGCTTATGGCTTCCACAATTTCTCGCACTTTCAATATTCGATCGGCCAACACCATATCGCGAATTTGTTCAATTGTTTGGGGTGTAGAGTCCTCAACTTTGCGTTCAGAAAGTTCGGCATCTTCGGTGCTTGTACGGTCAAATAGAAATTCAGTAAACCACTTTTTTAGCATTTAAATTGATGGTGAAGCATTTATCAAGCTCAGCTTGCAAAAATTTCAGTTAAGAGGCGGAAAATTAAAAAAGTCACGGAAATATTGACCCGCCCTCGTATTTGCATATAGTATATGGTGCATTCCATGTCAAGTGAACCAACTTTTGAAATCGAAGGTCTGTCGAGAACTTTCTGAGTTAAAGGGGGTAAAAATTTGACATTTTGGGCAAGCAGGTGTTTTTTCTTATCTATGTAACTTATTACCTATTGTTCTTAGCAAAATGTGTCCCACATAGTTACGATAACTATTTATTCAAGCTAAGATAACGAAGTATATCTATTTTAAGGCATTGTTTTGATACTTTTTATAAGTACTAATTTTCACAATAAAAATATCAGGAAATCGTATTACCGATAATTAACATGAACACTTTACATTAGTACTACGCGGTGGTAAAAACAGGAAAACTTAAACCTTTAATGGCGAACATATGTAAAAGGAGTTAAAGTAAATATAATATCGCACACCCAGTTCAAAAGTGACACAACTCAAAATTAATTTTTCGGGTTTATATGCTAAAACTATGCACAATACACTTGATTATCTATAAAAAATATCAGTGAATTTTGTTGTTGTTAACTGTTGCTAAAAAAACAGTTGTCTTTCATTATGTTTCAATTGGTATATAATTTTTTGCGATTTCTGAAAAATTAAAATTTTGAGTTGTGTCACTTTTGAACTGGGTGTGCGATATTTTCATATCTTTTTTGGAATTCTGATACGGAAAGTCTGAAAATTATCTTATAATATATAAAAATCCTGTGTCACAATATTTGTGTTTGAACTCCTCCGAAACGGCTAAACCGATTTTTATGAAATTTTGTATGTATATTTGGGAACTGTGAGAATAGGTCGTAACGTACATTTCATATCGCTAGGTCATTAGGGTGTCCCTATACAGGATTTGTTTTACAATTTTGTTGCCAAAAACTTTTTTTTTCGCATTTTTTTTATTATTTGGCATTAAAAAATACCCGCCCATTTTTTAGCCAAGATTTTAGTATTTTGTATGAGCAATATCCAAATATCAGTATTGACCAATTTTTATGAAATTTTTTATATACTTTTGGTAGGTACGAGAAGCGGTCGTAAAGTATATTTTATACCGCTAGGTCAATAGGATGTCCCTATCCACCCATTTGTTTTAGCATTTTTTGCCAAAAAATTTAGTTTGTATTTCTCTTCATTTGGCATCAAAAATAGCTATAATGCCAAATTCACTTAGAATACTTTCTTTATTATAACCTTCACCTTCGTGAGAAGGGTATATATAAATTTGTCATTCCGTTTGTAATTTCTACAATATGATTTTCCGACAGAGCGGAGCCGATTTAGCCATGTCCGTCTGTCTGTCTGTTAAAATCAATTTTCTGAAGACCCCAGATATCTTCGGGATTCAAATCCTCAATAATTCTGTCAGACATGCTTTCGAAAAGTTTCCTATTTAAAATCAGCAAAATCCGTCCATAAATAACGGAGATATGAGCAAAAATCCGAGACAACCTCTATTTTTGGCCTATGTTTTTATCTCGATTACTAAGTCATAAATATAGACAATATGGATATCTAATGATAGATATTTCAAAGTCCATTGCAACATGTATATAAGGCTATACAAAGTTGGACCTACAATGGGTCAAAATCGGGAAAAATATTTTTTAACCCGAATTTTTTTTAACAAAAAACTTTCTTTTGTCATCAATTTTTTTCTAATAAGTTAAAAAAAAAATTTTTAAACAAATTGGAAAAAACTTTTAAAAAACAATTTTGAAAAAAAAAAATTTTTTAAAAATGTTTTAAATTTTATTTTTAGGTATAATTTGGTGAAGGGTATATAAGATTCGGCACAGCCGAATATAGCTCTCTTACTTGTTTTTTATTTAACAATCAAAATATTCACTAGAAATAATTTGTATGGCAGAACAACGTTTGTTGGGTCAGCTAGTATATACTATATATGTATGTGTTTTTATTACATTTAATTGTAATACAAACCTAAAAAAGCCAAAATAATGACATAATGACAAATACAACAATAGCTATTGTTTCTGATATCATACAATAAAAAATCTATAAATATCATAATAATTATGAATGTGTGTACAAAAATAAAATCATTCAAATATTTTCATAAATTATGTAGATTAATTCAAATTATTTTATTTGGCTCCCGGCCGTATCAAAGTTTAAAATATTGAGAATAATAATACCTATTTATATTGGTACACTCAGCATGAATGGTCGGTCAAGACCCTACAATGAGTAAATGAGCAAAAACATTTTGTTTTTAATTTATATAATTTATTTTTGTGAATAATTTTCAGCAATAGCTGACTAATTAAGGACCGACCGCCATGAAATTTGGTCGTGTGATTTATGTCTATATGAAAGTTATTTCTGTTGAATTTTATGTTTATACCAACATTTTAAAGAGATTTACACAGAAAAAACTATATTTCAATTCAAATGTTTATCATATATTGAACTTGAAATTATTTCATAATTGAATCAAGTATTCATGTGCTCAAAAACAAAATTTTCTGATATTTTCTACTGAATTTTAAGTTTTGATTTTGATAATTTTGATACTTGAATACACAATTTTAGTTATTGGTTGAAAATTAATAAAAAAAAAAAAAATATTGAATAAACAATTTTCGTAATTGAAAACACATTTTAGTATTTTTTATTAAAATTCAATTCATAGAGTAAATATAATAACATAAGTTAAAATTCAGTAGAAAATATTAGAAAATTTTGTTTTGAGCACATGAATCTATATAAATATATAAATGTTTTTTAAATTTTTTTTGTTTATTTGTTTGTTTGTTTGTTTATTTGTTTGTTTGTTTGAGCATCACGCCTAAACGGCTGAACCGATTTTATTGAAATTTGGAACGTAGATAGATCCTTACTTGGAAGCGTCAATAGGCTATAAATTTTTTCAATACTTGGACCAGAAAGGGATAAAATGGGGGAAAAACGGGTAAAATTGGTACCTTTAGTTTTTAAACAATAATTACTAAACGGCTGAACCGATTTTTACATCGACAGGGGTAGCGAAGCGCACCGGGTCAAGCTAGTAATCTATATAAATATATAAATGTCTTTGTAAGTTTGTTTGTTTATTTGTTTGTTTGTTTGAGCATCACGCCTAAACGGCTGAATCGATTTTATTGAAATTTGGAACGTAGATAGATCCTTACTTGGAAGCGTCAATAGGCTATAACTTTTTTCAATACTTGGACCAGAAAGGGGTAAACAGGGGGAAAACCGGTAAAATTGGTACCTTTAGTTCTTAAACAATAAATACTAAACGGCCGAAACGATTTTATTAAAATTTCCAACATAGACTACGACAGGGGTAGCGAAGCGCACCGGGTCAAGCTAGTCAAATATAATTATAAAATAATTGAAATATATATGATAAATATTTGAATTGAAACTATTTAGGAAATAGTTTTTTCTCGTTAAAGTGATTTTCGGAGTAGGGCCTTATATGGGAACTATGACTAATTATGTACCGATCATTATAAAATTACGTGACATGACTTCCATATATATAAAACTTAATTGGAGCGAAATATGGGTAGATACCTATATAAATTAAACAATTATGACCGATAAAGTCCAATTAGGGGCTAGGTGAAATAATGGACTAATTTCAGTAGGCTTTATCGTTGGGCTGAAAAAATGTATGTACCAAATTTTATAGAAATATCTTTAAAATTGCGACCTGTACTTTGAGCACCAGGTTTACATGGACAGCCAGCCAGAGGACATCGTTTAATCGACTCAGAAAGAGATTCTGAGTCGATACTTTATTTTAGATGTTAGATTAATATTTTTGGTCGTTACAAACATCAGCACAAACGAATTATACCCTCCTCACTATGGTGGTGTAGGGTATAAAAAATATAAACAATAAAGTTAAATTCCAGAATTCAAAAATGATTGTAACCCCCATTAACACGAAGTCTAGTTAGGTGTTAACTAATAGTTATACAGTCGGTTAAAATTATTTTTGTATGAAAACTGTCATTATAACTATTAGTTTACAGATAACCGGACTTCGTGTTAACGGGGATAAGAGATTTAGTCTAAAAACATTATTACATTGGGAAAAAGTGCGTAAATAATGGGGTAAAAGGTTCCACTAAAAATAATTTTCCCAAAAAAAGATGATATTGTAGGTACATCTTAAAATTTGAGGGTAGATCGTGTGAACATAAAAGAGCTATACAATGGAAGTGGTTTGCAAGTTTTAATGACTCTATACAAGAAAACCAAATTACGATAAATTTTAAAATCATGAAAAGAACAGTGAAAGTCGAATATTGTATACAAAACGTACCACCGCATTAATTAATTAAAGTAGCAGAAACAACTTCATGTTCATAATTTTTATCTAATTCTACAGGACAAATACAAATTAGTTGAGTATAGTCGCCTTAAGATACAAACAAATTTTAAATTTAATGGATCAATATGATAAGCAACAAAATCAATCACCCAAAAAAATATTGAAATCAACAAAAAATCGATTATTAGGTCCAAAAACAATGGCCTTGGTCTTAGCAGAGTTTATACTTAAGGAATTATCCGAGGTCCACTCAACAATACCCTTTAAGAAAAAGTTTATGTTGGATACTAGTACATCCTTAAAGTCAAACAGCTTTACAGCATAAAATTTTGCATAAGTTTTTACATTCTTCTGATGGTCCATATTGAATTTAGAAACAAAAATACACGTCGGTATTTAGTTTCTTGATGTGATGTTAATGAAGGATGATACTCCTATGTTACTAATAGTAAAATTTTCTAATAATTGTAATATTTGAGTATTTTAAAGCAATGAATCTGGCAATATAAAAATTAGTATATCCCATGTTTATATTACTGCTTCACAGCCAAGATGCATTGCAACAATTAGTTGAAATATTTTGAGTTTTTTTTTATAACTACACCTGATAAAGCTTCTTTTGTGGTATTTTGCGATGCACAATTTCCCATAGGGATTGAGATCTGACGATTGGGCAGGCCACTACAAAACATGTACCTCATTTTAACCAGTCGCTTATAAACCTAGAGGTGTGTTTGGAGTCAGTGTTGAGCTGGAATCTAAAATATAAAGGGGATATTTTCCTCATCAGTCATACCCAGTATGCAAAGTTTCCACCCTTACATTCGGTCCACAACAGACATGAAATGCTATCAAAACATTGTCAGCGAAGCAAATTCTAAAAAATCGTGTGTGTGTTTTATTTCTTTGTGATTTTAGTGATGACTGCCGTCAAGCATAAACGAAATTTCATGTTATAAAAGAGTTGTTAAGACACATGGTTTAACAACCGTGTTAAAACATGAGAAAAACGTTAACGTGTAGCAGAAATGCAATCTACGGAAAATTCTATGAAAGTTTCCTCAAGAAACCATAGGTCTAAAATCAAATCCTATCTTGCGCATTTCGTCTTTTATCCAATAAAAAAAAACTATCAAAAAAAAAAAAATAATAATACTGAAATATCATTGGAAGAAATACGAAATGCGCAAGATGTAATTTGATTTTAGACCTATGGTTTCTTGAGGAAACTTTCTTAGAATTTTCCGTAGAATGCGTTTCTGCTATACGATTTTTCGTTAAAAAAATTGACCCACCCTAATACACATACACTGTCGGCCAGCTATTTAGGGAAAAATATTTGAATTTTTTGTATCGACTGAATTTTAAGTGCGATAGTACCAAAATAAAAGGACCTGGAGGTATAAAATTTAGTATTAATATTTTTAGTTGCTAAAAAAATTATGGAAAAATCGGTACAACATGTATGGACAAAGATATGTGAAAATACGTTGACCCGCCTCAGCGAACATCCGCTGTTAATAACATGATATGGCCGAAACAAGTGGAACTAAAAATACGAAAATTTGTCTTAAATATTTTCTAATAAGAAAAATATAATTATATAAAAGTTAAAAAATAAGTTTGAAAGTAAATTTTTAATTAGGCTTTAGTTCATTTATTATAATTAATCTGTAATAATTCAAAGAATATCACTAAATACTACAATATTTAGACATGGCACAGTAAGACTAAAAAATCAGTTTCTATCTCTAGTTTGATTCAATGAATCAACAATAAAGAGTAAGAAGAAAACACAAAAACATACATAGCTAATATTGTCAACCAAAGGTTGACTACAGCAACAAGCATACAAATATATAATAAATTTGTAATAATAAGAATACACATATATAATAAAAATAATTGAAATTTCGTCTAACTTACAAATAATAAAATATATGATTCCCATATTCTATTTCCTAATAATAGTAAGTTAAATAGATGGAATTTACAATAGACCTTGACAATAAAGATTGTTGATGACGCCCTTGGCAGGGTAGAAAATGCATTCCAATTTGCCAATTGTCTAAATATTGTAGTATTTAGTGATATTCTTTGAATTATTACAGATTAATTATAATAAATGAACTTAAGCCTAATTAAAAATTTACTTTCAAATTATATAAAAAATAAAAAGTTCGAATAATTACCAAAATTAAGTTAAAAAATAAGTTTATTTAAATTGTTTGACATGTTGTAGAAAAAACGTATGTTTTCGTGGTGAATATGTATGAATTGACACAGCTGCATAAAATCCACTTGTGTGTTAAAACAGTGCTTTTACTCATATATTTGTGGAAATATTTGAAAAATTAATTAAGAATCACATGGAATATAGCAAGCAATTTCGTTCCTAAATAGTTAAAATTTACATTGTTGATCCTTATTTAGTATTTATTAGAATTGAAAACAATTATTTTATTCAGTCAATTTCTTAATTGAAGTCGCACAAATATTTCAAATCTCCATAATATTTTGTGTGCTTTTGAAATGTGATACCACTTAATATCTCTTTAATCGAATGGAAAATGACGATATCGGTGTAGAATACAATTACTATTAAGTACACTAGGCGTCAAAAGTTTACGCTCATGAATTGTTTTATATGTTTAATTTGTAACAAACAGCAAAATATTGTGTTAAGACATATTTTTTTTATTAAATTAAATAGTTTGTTTCAACCAATTCAATATAAGCGGTATTTTTTTCTAAATTAAATCATATTTTTTACAAAAAACAACAAAAAAATCTTCATATTTATAAAACTTAAAAGCCAAAAGTCTACGCTCATTGCAAAAACATAAAAATAAAATATTCAAAACAACAAAAACTAATAAAAAATTAGTATCGCGTTGGATAACCACGACATTTGAGAACCTCCCTGAGTCTGCTTTGCATCGAGTTAACCAAGTGGGTGGTCTCCGCGGACGAAATATTCTCCCACTCTTCCTTGATTACATCTTTCAGCATTGATTTGCTAGTAATGGTCCGCTGTCGAATTTTTCGCTCCAGTAGTGCCCATAGGTGCTCTATTGGGTTTATGTCCGGTGATTGTGGAGGTGTATGCAGCATCTTCGGTACATTATAAAGAAGCCAAAGTCTAACAATCTCAGCCGTATGCTTCGGATCGTTGTCCTGTTGGAAGTAGTAATCAGCGGACAACCCTACTTTTTCGGCACTTTGCTTTAAATTTCGTTTAAGAATGTCCAAATAGGCAAATCTGTCCATTGTTGAATCTATAAATTCAAAATTACCTACTCCTCCGGCTGCCATACACCCCCACATCATTACGCCTCCGCCACCATGCTTTACTGTTGGCAGCAAATTTTCTTTATTTAAGGCAGTTCCTGTTTTTCTCCACACAATCTGTCTTCCCTTTATGCCAAATATGCAAAATTTGCTTTCATCCGAAAAGATTACTTTTTTCCAAAATTCTGGTGACATATTCACATATTTATTGGCAAATTCAATACGCTTTCTTCTATTTACTAAGGAGATGAAAGGTTTCTTTCGGGCGACACGACCATGGTAACCGGCTTTTCTTAAAATTCTTCTGGCAGTGCTTACACTAATAGTCTTTTTAAACTTTTGGTGGATGTCTTCCGGTATTTGGGATGCTGTTGTCCTCGGATTTTTTGTTACAAGAGACACTACAGTTCGGCACTCTCTATCTGTTAATTTGCGTGGACGGCCAGATCTTGGCTTGGAAGTTATTATTCCCGTTTTTTCAAAATTTTTAATTACTGTTCGCACGGATGTCCATGCTCTTCCAACAGTTTTTCCTATTTGCCTATAATTTTGTCCATTTTTCCAAAGCTTCAAAATTATTTTTCTTTCGTCAACCTTAATTTCTCTTCTTTTACCATCCATGGTTTAAAATTTAAAAAAAATTATTAATAACTTTAATTTCTTGAATACTTGAATGTTAACAAATATGAACACCACTTAAATTATGATCAATAACCACACACTTCTCAAAAATATAAAGATTTAAACTCATGAGCGTACACTTTTGATTCTTTATAAACACGTGTTTTTTTGAAAAATATACCGTTATACATGGTAGATTATACGTAGATGAAAAAAATCGTATGGACGTGATCTACTACCCTTTAAGCAACTATTAAAATAAAATATTATGCAGTTTTCTATGATTTTCAAAACGCTATTTCGTCCTAAAAGCTTGTAATGAGCATAGAGCGTAGACTTATGACGCCTAGTGTATGTAAGAATTTTTAAACTCAATAAATCTTCTATCTACGTCTCTTGATAAGTTATTAGGATCATAGAGAATCCACATAGAGCGGAAACTCTCCTACTTATTCTCCATTTTTAGAAAAACAAATGCAATTCGGATAAGGTTTATCATGACATTTCTGACAGTACTGACAAATGTAAAAACTAAAACGTGTAAACAGAGTTATGAACCTAAACGTTTTGCGCACTCCTTACATACTCAGCGTTATTTAAAAAAAAATTTTATTAGAATCCATCTAAACGTATACATAATATTTGAAAATCATATTTATTTAACTTAAATATATATCAATCATACGTCCTCAATCAAAGTAAAATAAATTGTGAAATCGCATGCATACCAGATTTACAAATTCAGAAAATGTTACACATTTATTTTATTGTACAATACATAGTAAAAAAGTAAAATATATTATCATCATTATGATAATTTAAATATTCATTATTACTTGTTGCAAATATTGTAATATATATGGGTGGGTCTAAAATATATTTTGTGATATTAAACATTGTATATTTCGTATTTTTTTTTCCTCGGGATTTTCTAAATACATATTTGGTCAATTCACAAGGTCTCTTATCAGTCATATTGTCATAATGTCCTAATATATTATGACTCGGCGGCTCGGCTTAACCGACTCTTATGCATTCGGCGTTGGTCTCTGCTGGTTGGTTACGATAACACAATAAACATAGCATAGAAAGTAGTATTAAGTATTTTAGGACATTTTTTGCTTGAAAAGCAATAAAAACCATTGTGAAATATTAGGACATTATGACAATATGACATGATAAGAGACCTTGTGAATTGACCAATTATTTTGTTCTCTTAAGTTTGTAACGATTAAGCCAAATTAATGTATACCAATCTGCTCAGGATCACTTTCAGAGTCGATTAAACGATTTCCATGGAAAACTCGTAATCAAACTACAGGTTGCAATTTTAAAGATAATTCGACACAAATTTTTATATCGTTCCAAGGATTAAGCCTATAGAATTTGGTTAGAATCGGTCGATTATTTCTCCTAACCCCCTTACAACTGCCCTATCTGAAAATAGTTAAGCTCTCATAAATATTTTAGTTACAAACATATCCAAAACAAATTCAGCACAAATAAGTTTTATATAATGTTCGATAGCTCCCATATAAGCACATTATTCTGCATAAATCTCTGAAATATGTTAGTATCCAAATAGAATTCAATACAAATATGTTTCATATATACGCAAATCATACCACCTAATTTTGCTCCGATCGGTAGATAATTAGTCGTAGTTCCCATATAATGCCCACTTCAGAAAATCACTTTATTGAGCATAAATATCTTAAAAATTTTTGTATTCAAATAAGATTCAATAAAACTAAGTTTCATATCAAAAGAAAACTGTTTACAATCATATACTCGATGTAGGGTGTAGTTCCTATAAGCAGCATAAGCCCCCAACAAAATATTTTCTATCATTCTTACTTGATTTAGAACCTAGTCTTAATTATAATACAGTGATTAATGGGGACTTCTCTCATTCGCTGCCCAAATATCAAACCTCTTTCCTTCAACTATAATGAATAGTTTTCTATTTTAAAGCTATCCATAATAGCTTTATAAGTTCCCTAAGAAACTTTTTTTCTAGTAAGCAATGTGAGACAATGTTTTTAACTTAGAAATTTAACGATCATTATGTAAATATTTCTTACTGATGATCAGTTTTATTAAAATAATTTCAGAATATTACGATGACACTGTATGACATTAATCATTTTAATGCAAAGGTCAAAGGTTACATTTTTAGAGATTTTAAATGATTCATGCAAATACACAGAAATATTTTGTATTTTATTATTTGTCAGATAAATGAAGCTAAAAGATGATATTTATTTAACCCTTAGTATATATGGAATAAAACACAAACACTATTTTCTCTGCGTGAGAAAACTGGAAAATTTGTATTTAAAACAGCAAAGTTAAGATTTCTTGTGGGTCGAAAAATTGAAATGTTAATTAAATTCATAAAATAATTATTGAGATGCTTAACATTTAAACTTTTAGGAATATAAATATTTGGTAAAAAAATAATGAAAAAAATGAATTTGATAAGAGGCTTTTCTTCTTGTAATGCTATTTTTCCGGTTTTACTATCGAAACATCACTAAAGTATCTTAATATGGTGATGTCCCGAGTGCAGTATTTTCATGTTCCTGTTTCAAATTTAATTTATTCCATTTTTGTATAAAAATTTATTAAAATAACCAAAAATACGCAATAAATAAGTTCTTTTGGGGGCTTCAAACGGTCTGCTAAGAAGTCATATTGCCATAATGTCCTAATATGAAGTCATATTGTCATAATGCCCTAATATATTATGATAGTTTAAACAAACTGTTATTGTGCTTCAAACAAAAAAAGTTTTATTTTGTGACAAAATAATAAACATAGTTGAAACAGTCTTATTAGTTTGAAACACAACAACAATTTATTTAAACTATCATAATATACTACGACATTATGGCAATATGACCTAATGTCAGACCGTTTGAATCCCCCATGCGCGAAATTATCGTATGTTACATTTTTTACATAGTAAAATATTATACCGATATTCGCTATATTTATGGAAATATTACTAAGTTAATTTTATCGTATGTGAAATTTAATTTACTAAATCGGTTATTGTATCGGATTTAAAATTTGGTATGTATTGATGATACCAGCCAAAGCAAAGAAATTTAATAATTATAACGCTCTCCTGTAAAATTTGGTTTTTGTACATACGATAATTTCGCGCAAAGGGGTCGATATGGTGGGGCTTCTCCGACTATACATTCTTACTTGTTTGAAAATTATTTAAAAATATTACAGCAAAATTACATTATTACACATCTATCTAAAAGGAGCAGTTTGTGCGGGAAGAGAGTGTAAATATCATCAAACGTTTAAAGTTAGAAAATCTGATTGTTTGTGGTTTTGCAGTGGGATCAGTATCTCTTCTCTCATTCCATTCAGAAGCAAACAGTGGTATTTTTATTATTGTTATCATTCCTGATGCTGGTCGATGTGTGTAAATGGGTGGGGTTGGAGTTGCTTGTTAACTTGAAATAGTTGTTGTTTTTGTTGTTGTTGTGAGTTCACATTGCAATTGTATGTACAAAATAACCACAAATATGTTGTAAGTATTATTCAACTTGCTCAGTTAATCCCTCAGTTAGTCAGTCAGTCATTAAGTTGCAGCTTTTAACAGTTATTCACATTGTAATGATGAATAACACAGGTCTACAATGTTTTTGGTGCTACCAACATATTTAAAGTATGTATGTATATCAGGCGCGGATCCAGGTCAACTATTAGATGGGGGGGGGGGGGTTGGTAAATTAAAATTTGTTCTGCATTTTTCTTTTTTTTTCCTTTTTGATATGAAAACTTTTTCACCCCCTTTTGATCCGCGCCTGATGTATATTCTTCCAACTGTATATTTATTTTTTCAATGTTACGTATCGTTTTCGAGGGATAAAAAACGAAAATAAACGATTTTACAACATTTCATTAAATTAATTTACAGGTTGATTGATGTTTTTTTTAGATTTTTTACGTTGGAGGTTCTCGTGTGATATTCCAACAGTAATCTGCCATCATATATTTATCCCAGTGTCCTTGATATTATTTAAATCTTGATGGAAACGTTCTCCTTGTTCTTCGCTATACGATCCAAGAATTTCAGGAATACTTGTCTAAATGACTGTGAAGATAGTGAACTTTTATGCTCATATTACATCCAAGATTTTTAAAGCTAATTAAAAGGTCTATAACTAATTCCTTGTAATTTTCAGCCTTCGGATTTCCTAAGAAATTTCCCAACAAATTACTTTATAGCGGCTGCTTCTATATCATTCATTAAATGTTAGAAATTTTTGGCCATCAAAAATACCAGCTTTTAGTTTTTCTGTACTCAAACTTTCATGAAAGAAAGGCAAAACATGGAACAGTTTTACTTAATGCCTTAACATACTGCTTTATAAGTCGCAATTTGAAGTGTGATGGAGGAAAAATTATCTTATTTCTGGAAACAAAAGACGGGTTCATAACATTTTGTTTTCCAACCGTCATGTTTCCTTTAATTTCGTAGAATTAGCAATAGGTTTAGCTGCGTTGTAGCTAATTACAAAATACGACATAATTTTCTGAGCTAAAAAATGGGTGAAATTCTTTTTAGCGACCGCGATAAAATGAGACTTTCGTACCTTGAGTTAAAAGATTTCTATCTTTGAGTCTAGATGCTAGCAGCTCAAAACTCTCTTTCGAAAGGTCAGGGTCTCTTGTCAAGTCACTTAAGGCATCTTGTGAAAAAAATGCAGGCGTTGTTACACTTCAAAATCGCTGTCATGTTCATCCGAAAAAACTTACACCATCCTTGTGTCCGAAAAATCTGATAGATGTTAATTCATAGGAGATGGTACATCGTCTGAGTATAGTAGAATCCTTTTAGCAGACGGTAGATCAGGATATGTCATTTTACTTTTATTCATATCAAAAATAGCTGTCATCAATGTGTTTTTTCGGTTATGTCCAAATCATAGGTACACCAAACTTTAAAGGATTGCATTGATCGCTTTCCCACTGTCTTAAATGTTCACTTAACACACAATGCACAGTGTCAGATTTGTGTAATCTAGAGGGATTAAAGTCTGAATTGTCAAAACGGGTAAAGATAATTCAATGATTTTCGAGTCGATTATGCAATGTCCGTCCGTCTGTCCGTCCATGTAAACTTTGTAATCAAACTACAGGTCGCAATTTCAAAGATAATTCGACAAAATTAGTTACAAGCTTTTTCATTGTCCCAAGGTCGATGCCTATTGAATTTGGGTAGAATCGGTCCATTATTTCACGTTTGTTTCATAACAAAACTTTTTTACAAAATTGTTTAACATGGAAAAGTCTACAATTTTGTCGCTAATATTTCCACATATAAAATCAAAAACATGTTCATGTCTTTCATTTTGCTTTGTTGAAAGCCAAATTTCGAAAATTTCACTACGAAACATTTGTTTGGCCATGATGCTTTTATAGGTCAAAAATTTCCGGGGGTCAATTGAGGTGGATTTTCTTTTCTGTTTCTATAAATAGGAAGGTTGGTAAACGGTATAGTAAAAAAAATTTCACTGAACTCAACTGAACTCTGTAACTTTTTGTCTATTGAAAATTTTAAAATTAAGAAAAAATCTTATCTAAGATGGATGTCTTGAATATCACACATAAACAAATTTAGCAGGCCTTATTTTGAAATGTAATGAAACTCTTATATAGTTTAAGTATTGTATTTTACTATTCAAAAAGAATTTTAAAAAAATATCAAAAACCAAAAAAATTCAACGCATACAAACATTGATTACTTTTAGCAAGAACTATTAAAAAATGTTAATGTCAGTTAAACATCTCACTCTTTGATACCGTTATATTTTTGTTGTTTTTGTAAATACCAGGGTTGTTGTTTATTGTACTTAATAAATTTTTTTTTAAAGGGTTTTTTTTAATTAAATCCCGCTAAAACAATGAAATCTGACATTGTGCAGTCTTATTCAGGACCTTAATCTCCATCTTAAAGTAACTGCAATAACTGTTTCTCACTAACTTTTACGTGATTAGGAAATAATGATCCAAAGCTATCGTAGGAAAAAAAATCAAAATGTTATTGTTGTTACCACCTAATACAAAACCATTAACGGTATCTTGGCACCATATTTGTTTTCTTCTTTATTTGTTATGTATAGGACTACTCTCTAAGGGTTGACTTTGTAAATATACTTAAGACTATAAATTAAACTTCTTATAAAAAATTTGAAATTTAATTCAGGTATACCTTTATAGAGGTAACACATTTTAGATACTCCTTAGTAGAGTTTCCAATTCGGTTTTAACCGAAACCGAAACCGACAGTTATTCTTCGGTTTTCACTTTTAATTAATTTTGACTAGAAAAATTCAAAATTTAGAAATGAGAAACAAACTTTTTCGTCCAATTATTCATCCAATAAGATTTGTTTAAATTTTTTAAATTGTATTACAATAATTGCTTCAGATGATGTAGCAGGCTTTTGCAGGCTAAATAATGCAAATTGTTTGTAACAAAGTCTTAGTTATTTTCAAATATCCGATAAAAGTATGGAGTACTAGCTGACCGGTACGCTTCGCCACCTCAATTGGAATAAAGAAATAGTACTATTAAGTCTCCCTTTGTAAATAAAACTAATTCAGGAAAACATGTTTCTAGTTTCATGTTTATTGATTCATTATTACAATGATTGAGTGGATTGTAGCTCATTCTAACGTATTATTAGAATAAAAACATTTTCCACACTTAAACCACTGTCAAGTTTGAAATTTCAAAGTAATTTCCTGATTCTAGGATAAATATTATAGAAAATTCATTTTGAAGAACGGAAAAGTACTCCTTAGTTTGGTTTAGTTCTCCATTTTTGGTATCATAATACAATTGATCACCCTCTTCTTGATTATTTCTTTACTGAGAAGCATATTAGCCAACCTTAACTAATTTAATTTATTAATAATTAAAAGAAAAAGTACCAATTTTCCTTTATCCTCGTAAACACACGTCAAATTTTAACTTTAAATTTGTTTAGCAGTTCCTATATTATCAACTGATTTAACAGTTAATAAATTATCACAAAATCGAACCGAAACCGATCGGTTTTAAATTTTTTAAAACCGAAACCGCGGTTTTGAAATTCTTCGGTTTTTTTGTAAACTCTACTCGTTAGCATAGGGTAGAACTAGAGGCGCAACTGAGAGTATTTTGTTGTTGCAAACGGTAGACAACCTTGATATGTATATATTAGAGTTCGTTTGTGACCAGGTCACTTAATTTTTTTTTCGGGTATCATACTTTTTTTTGAAGGATTGTGTGTAAATAAAAATAATGGCGTCGTTTTTTTTTTGGAAAATTTTCACTCCATGTGGTGGTTCAACGCACCTAAAGACGCGGATTTTGAGCACATTTTTCAGCAGCAAAAATGAATACAATTGACGTTTTTTGAATCCTTAAAAAAAGTTCGATAAACCCACAACAGGGGACGCAAATCTCAATTAAAACAAAAATAATGAATTTTAGTTTTTTTAAACATGCACGATGATAGGCAAAAACGGCACCAATCAGCTGTGTTCGTATTAATACACTGTGTTTCTTGCCTAAAATATTTTAAATAAATTGCTATTTTTCACATGTTTTAAAAATTATTATTGAAGTGTATCGAAATTAATTACACATTTTCAAATCGACTGATTTTCATCGTAAAATTTCTACTATATTCGACAATAATTTTTAAAAGTTTTTATGTAATTGGCAAAAATTTACAATTGACTCTACATCTGGTAGGTAAAATAACTGCTTTCTAAAGTACAATACAAAGAAATTTTAATGTGATTACACTCTTGATTACTTATATGCACTAAAGGGACGATTCACTTCACGCTAAAATACCTGGGATGTATAAAGTAACTAATTGACTACATTCTGTGTTAAATTGAAGTCATTCAACCAAAAGTAATACGTATCAAAACAGGCACATAAACAAATTTGATTTCTTAGCAGTTGTTTTTAAGTGATGTATTTTTTAATAACTGAAAATAAGTGGTCGATTTTTTGGACAAGTTAATATCAGTCTTTGATCTCAAGATATAGTTGTTACACTGTGATACACTCTGTCATTCATTGATTATGATATAACTCTTAATATTTCTTCCTATCTTTTTATGCTACCAACTTCAAGTTGTTAGTAGTCCTTTCTTAATTTACTGCGGTTTAAGTTGTACTTTTTGTTTTATTTTACTTTTACTTTTTTTGTTTGTTTTTGGCTTGTTGAGTCTTCATTTTTGTTGTTGTTTTATTGTTATATATTGCAATAAATAATTTTGTTAATAATAAGTTGCTATCGTTGTTGTTGGTTATCATGTGACACAATAATAAGAGTGCAGCATGAGGGTTGCTGTGTTGATCCATGTGTCGGGCAGTGTGTTTCTGTGTTGTGATAAGTGGTTTGTTGTAGTTTTTTTCCTGACACTGTTGTCCACCATCACCTTCAACTATTACAACAACATTTTGTCTGCGTACAGAAACCAAAAAATGGATAAAAAGGAACCTTGCCACTGTAGTATAAAAAGTTTATCAGTTACTCAAGAGTTGAAAGTACTTTGGTAGTAAATTGGTTTTTATGGTTTTATACTATAATTTTGTAATAAAACTATCATTCCCACTACTACAACTACTACTATAACCACTGCCTCTATTGTTCTCACTACTAAGATTATATTTTAGCCACTTCATGTACATTAGGTTAGCCCTTATTTGTTGCTCTCAATGTCTAAAAGTATTGTTCGTCATCTAAAAATCTAATGCTGAAAATTTTACCAAACGTTTAGAGGTTGCACATTTTATTTGAAGACCTTGGGAGTATCGAAAATAGCAAAAGTGCAAAATAAGTGCCACCCTAATGTACTTACAACTAAAATTTTCTTTTCTCATGTCTTAAAACATGTATGTATTGCATTATGTATTCTATACACTCAAAAAATTTAGTTGTCAATCAGGGAGCGGAAGCTCTCCCTAGCATTGACAGTCTTATACACAAGTTTATTAATAATTTCGATCCGAAAATTGAGCAACATGGATTGTCTGTTATGGAATCTCCGGCACGTTCACCAGATGGTAATTAGAGTATCCAAAACCGAAAACCGTTCAATGGGTTTTTTCATCTTTGTAAAATCGACCGGTTTCGGTTTTCTTTAACTTTTCGGGTTTTTGACAAACTGGTTTTTGTAAGACGATTAACCGGTTTTAATGATGATATATTTTTGAAAAACTTTGATACCATTTTTAAAAACATTGATTTATTTTATAGAAAGTTGTAGCATTTGACAATATTTCGTAAATTATATAAAATAGTTGCATAAAAATAGAGCCTTAAGAATTCAAAAATGTAAAATGTAGAGTCCACAAAATTTATGAGTCGATTATAGATGGCAACCGAATTTCAGTTGCGTTGCCAGAGGGCAACCACAAATTACGGGTTGCCAGTTTGGCTACAGAAATGATACCATTCAGGTAACTGACAACGCAACTGTAGTTCGGTTGCCATCCATAATCGATCCATTAAATAGGATGACAAAACAGAGGTAAATAAATGTAAACACATTATGTATATTAGACACCAAAGTAATGGTTTTTATGATAGGAATGAAATTACACATGAAATTAAAGCCAAAATATTAATTTATTGTTAATAAAAATAATAAAATATAATAATTTAAATTGCATGTTGAAATCTATTTATTGTTCTTGTGAAACATGACTTTACACATGTAATGGGGTTCCCCATAGAGAATTATACATAGAGACGAGACACTCCGATTTGTCAAACAAAAATACAACAAATCATATGTCTGATACAACATCAAAATACATACTAAATACTACCATGTATTTTGTTGTTGCAAGAGTTAGGTTTTTGACAACAGACTTAGGTTTTTGATAATTACGTTTCGTCTCTATGTTACCCTATGGTTTTCCCCTTAATAGACCCTTTATATACTGAATAAAGATTCTATATAAACCTGTTATCCAGTTTTTTCGGTTAAACCAGAAAGCGGTTTTTTAGACACTCTAATCGTAATGTTATGGAGAACATGCAACGACTGCTTGTGTGGGAAATTCATTCAGAAAACATGTAAAAGAGCTGAAAATGTTTGGCTAAATGCTAGAAAATGTTATAAATTCTATCCTTAATCACATTTAATTTTATTGCAATGATATGCACGGAATTTATATTTTTGACGCACTTGAAAATGCAAATTTTTGATATTTTTGTTTATAAATCGCACTAACAGTAATCAAATGAGAGCAAATGATTAATGATATAGATCAAAATAGGCCAAAAATTGAGGTTGTCCCGGTTTTTTCCTTATATCTCAGCCATTTGTGGGCCAATTTTCTTGATTTTAAATAGAAGAATTCCCGATATATTAATGAATCAATTATGTTTGTAAGTTATTTGGGGGCTACGGAAAGTTGATTTCAACATACAGACGGACATGGCTATATCGACTTCGCTATATATAATGATCCAGAATATATATACTTTGTGGGGTCGCAAATGAAAAATGTATAAATTACGAACGGAATGACAAACTTATATATGCCCTTGCCACTCATGGTGAAGTAGAGTTTCCAATTCGGTTTTAACCGAAACAGCGGTTTTTAAGGCCTAAAACCGAAACCGACAATTATTCTTCGGTTTTCACTTTTAATCTATTTTCACTAGAAAAATTCAAAATTTAGAAATGAGAAACAAACGTTTTCATCCAATTATTCATCTAATATCTCTAAACACAGATCGGTATAAATATCTTAAGACTTGTTTAAATTTTTTAAATTGTATTACAATAATTGCTTCAGATGATGCAGCGACTACCTTTCACAAGCAAAATTTTTTTAACAAAGTCTTAGTTATTTTCAAATATCCGATAAAAGTATGGAGTACTAGCTGACCCCGTGCCCTTCGCCACCCCAATTGGAAGATAGAAATAATACTATTAAGCCTACCTTTGTGAATTAATACTAATGCAGGAAAACATGTCTCAAGTTTCATGTTTATTGATTCATTGTAATGTGGATTGTAGCTCATTCTAGACGTATTATTAGAATAAAAACAATACCATAAAGACCCACATTTTGTATTTATGCTCAGCATCATGAATGTTTAATTTCATATTTCTGTGTCCATTATTTTAGAAAATACAAAAGAAAGGTACCACTGTAATCACCTTTTGTGAATTCTAACTCATTCAGAATCATTTGTGCCTAATTTTAGGGTTTATTATTATAAAATATTCAAAAAGTACCTTTACAATAAAGAAATAGTAACATTAATTATCCGTTTTGAATTCGCGTTTCTAGGTCTATGGTTATAAAATATTCAAAAAGTACTACTAGTTCGAAAAAGTACCTGCAATTCCCTTTTTTATATTCTAACTCAGTCAGGATCATGTGTGTTTAATTTCATGCTTATAGGTTCATTATTATAGAATTTCAATAATAGTTTCTGTTACCTCAATATCATTATGCCCTCTATCCTTGATTCTTTCTTTACTCAGAAGCATATCAGCCAACTATTACTTATGTATATACAATAAGTAAAATAATTTATTATAATAAAAAGTACCATTAGAAGAAAAAGTAAAAATGTTCCACACTTAAACCACTGTCAAGTTTGAAATTTCAAAGTAATTTCCTGATTCTAGGTTCAATATTACAGAAAATTCATTTTAAAGAACAAAAAAGTACTCCTTAGTTATTTAGTTCTCCATTTTTGGTATCATAATACAATTGAGCACCCTATTCTTGATTATTTTTTTACTGAGAAGCATATTAGCCAATTAACTAATTTAATATATTAAAAAGGTACCATTAAAAGAAAAAGTACCAATTTTCCTTTATTATCGTAAACACTCGTCAAATTTGAACTTTAAATTTGTTTAGCATTTCCTTTAGCATTTCCACAAAACCGAACCAAAACCGATCGGTTTTCAATTTTTTAAAACCGAAACCGCGGTTTTGAAATTCTTCGGTTTTTTGGAAACTCTGTGGTGAAGGGTATAAAAAGCGAATCAACTCATGTACATCTCTGTTATGTATAGGTTTCCCTTGAGCATTTTTCTTCTAGTGTACTATTCATATTGTCCTTGGAAAAATTATTTGTGCCAGTGTTACTACTCCCACTATCAGTAACGTGTTGCTTTTGTTGCAAATTTGTTGTTTCTATGTTTTAGTTATTCTGCAAAATTTATGAGATTATTATCACAAAGTTGTATAGTTTGCGGTTGTTTTTTTAGGAAATTCATATCATTGTTCCTCTTACCCACATTATCAGCTCTAAGTATTTTTAAACTTATGTATAGTGCATGTATATCATAAACCACAGATTTATTTTTGAAGCAATTTTTAACAAATCCATTATACATAATATCCACATTCCCAATTACATGTTTTATAAACTGTAATCCGTAATATATTAAAATTGCAGATGATAATTTTTGTATTTTATTTAATTAAAAAAAAAAGTATTCACATCCTCTCTATGTATAAACAATATTAGAATATACGGGAGCGAAAGTTAAATTAAAAACATGATAGTAAAAGTAATCAAATTAAACTGAGATTAATAAATAAAATTGTTTTCAGTAAATTTGTAAAAAATTTAATTATGTTTAGGAGAAATATGATAAGCAGATGCTATCGAAAAAGCCACTTACAGTAACGTTCTTCTTAATGATTCTGGCATATGAAGAAGTTCATCAATATCTAGGTCTATATTACTGTTCAGTGTCACAGAACCTACTGCTCACATGATTGTATCAATCATATATATGATTGTAGTAATTAAGTATATGTTTGTGGCAACCGTTTTTATGATGTATTACTTCACCATATTGTGTTGTTCTTGGATTATGGTTATCATACTCTGAGTACAACATATTATTATATAATAATTCATCATGAACATGATTGCCATAAACATATCGCACTGATTCCTCAATTTTCATTTCAATTTTCACTTTTTGCAACAAATCGATGTACAGTGGTCATATCTACCCATCTTACATCATTTTCTCTACTCTTTCGGCAAAAAATAACTTTCATTGTAATGTATTAAAAAAAAACAGTTTTTTGCCTCTACTGAAAATTTTTAAATTTTGAGTTGCCTCTTTTAGAGGAACCAGTGCGATATATTTATTTACTGGAAGCATATATATGATACCTACAAGTATGTGAATGATAACTTAAACATATTATGGTTACCGCAATCATATACATAGTAACCATAATATTGTTAAAATACTTGTAGAAATTTTTAAATGGTTATGGTAAACATGTACAACTACATATATTGTACCCTTCACCTTCGTGAGAAGGGTTTATATAAGTTTGTCATTCCATTTGTAATTGCCACAATATAATTTTCCGACCCTATAAAGTATATATATTCTGGATCCTTGTAGAGAGCGGAGTCGATTTGTCTGTTGAAATCAATTTTCTGAAGACCCCAGATATCTTCGGGATCCAAATCTTCAATAATTCTGTCAGGCATGCTTTCGAGAAGTTTCCTATTTAAAATCAGCAAAATCCGTCCATAAATAACGGAGATATGAGCAAAAATCCAAGACAACCTCTATTGGCCTATTTTTTATCTATATCTGGATTACTAAGTCATAAATATAGACAATATTGATATCTAATGATAGATATTTCAAAGTCCATTGCAACGATGTATATTAGGCTATAGTAAGTTGGACCTACAATGGGTCAAAATATTTTTTAACACAATTTTTTTTTTTCACAAAAAAAAATTTTTTTTATAAATTAAAAAAAAAAAATTTTTAAATAATTTGAGTATAATTTGGTGAAGGGTATATAAGATTCGGCACAGCCGAATATAGCTCTCTTACTTGTTTTTCTCTATATTTTTGTAAGATAACTTATGAAAAACATGATGAGAAACAGATTTTCAGGGTCATACTTAAGGAAAACTAAAAATACCGCTTTCCTCCATTGACTATGTTATAGCCAGCATTGAGCTTAACAACTTTGCTGAACATCACTTTGCGATAAAAAAATTATTTCCCCTACAGGCCTGACTCAGCGAAACTCTCATACATAAAAGTCTTCCCCGAGGCATGTCAGTTAGGACCTACGTACATATGTACGAGGAGTGCATACAGTATATGTGCAGGATCTATTTGATCTCAGCTCATGTATGACAGCTTTGAAAGACATTTATAGAAACGTCATAAATTCTGTGGTAGTAGGATACCATTTGCATGTCGTACTTGGAGATCGCCCACCGCCGAAAGCAGATGTCGAGAAGATTTTGACGCGTAAAACAAGTGTTGTTATGGCTTAATTAAGATCCACCACAATTAAGGTCAGCGTCCTAATGATACCCCCGCATATTTAACTATTCAGCCAGTTCTATTTCACTACGGCCAAAGGATTTATCGAAACATCACATTTCCTTGAACTTGATCTAAATATTGTAGAATTGTTTATGCTGTTACAACAATATCAACGATAATGTTAGGCAAAGCAACACAATCGGAAGAAATGGTTACATCATTTAAAGGACTACATCTTAAATACAATAATTGGCAAAGGATGAACCTTTAAATTATCTTACAATACAGAACTCGAAACGGTAAGCGTATACTACTTACTTTCAGACAGCTTTTGATCGATCACCCTGAAATAATGATAGCGAAGTGTATGAATAAAGCATACATTGACGGTAACATTCGAGTGATCCAGCTGTTGAAACTTGAGAAAGACTTGAATTAGGAAATAAAGAAATAAGTGGGAGTAGTATAGAACGCATACGTATTGTACGACCAAAAAATTCAGATCCAGTTTAGCGATGATATGATTTAGATGACTCCTCTGATATCGATCCTTCCTGAAACAACTATTGTATTGTTATTTGACAGGTAGAACATTCGTTTTTACATGTTAGCATGATGTTCTAATGATATTTGTAGACAGTTCATAAAGAATTGTAGGAGATTTTGTCAATTTTGAATGCGTTCGTAACAAATTGTATCTTTATTTTTGGGAATGAGAATTCAGTCTGCCTAGTGAAATTAATATACTTTTTTTTAAGTTTAGGTTTCATTACAGGGGAGAAAATATAAGTAATTTACTTCATCTGAATTTGTTACAATTTTCAGTGGAGACAACATAATGAAAAATGCGAATAATCTTCAAACCGGTATAAATATACAAACATATCAACTTTCTAACTAACTTAACACAAATCGAATGTTTCTTCTAAACCAAAGAATTGCCATTTAAACTTGTAATAAACCTCAATATCTGATTTTCACATACATATGTAAACGTTTGACAGCTGTTACTTTGACAGCTGCGAACTGTGGAGACATTTTTCATTCACTTGTGCAAATACTTACTCCATGTATTAAGTTGGGCTAGGAAAAAACCACATTACAGTTCAAAATTAAATATTGAATATTTTTTTTTTTTTTCTGTTGATTAAAACTCCAAGCATAGATGTTTCAGAAGCCACATATTAAATTCCCAAAATAGTATGCCACACATTCTGACACACGTATAAAAATATACTCAAAACAAAACCAAAAAAAGATAAGAGTGGAAAAAGGAAAGAAACACCAAAGGATTAATATAACTACTATCAACTCAACATTTTGTTTACTTAGGATGTTTATAAATATATTACTTTCTTCATCTATTATTCATATTAGTATATTTTGGATGTACATATATACAAATACGAGCAACAACACCACACTTCATCCTCTCAGCCAAATCTTCTAAAGGAAATCAAATGATTTTTTCGAAAAACTGACATGTTTATCCTCAACAGATGAGCAAAATACCAAAATAACCAAAAAATAGTAACTGAATACTAAAGAACTTAAACGATGACAGTAAGAGGAGCAAAGATGCTTTATTAAAAAATAGTTTTGACATTTACAATAGATTATTTATTTGATATTGTTGTCCTCTAGAGTGGAATATAAGGACTTCTCTACTTCTGCATTCTTAGCTACTCCCATATGTACAAATAGCTAAATAAATACTTTCCCTTTTTTTTTTTTTTTGGAGTCTGTGTGTGTGATTTTTTTTTTTTTTTTTATAAAATCCGAAATATAAGAAATATTTTCAATACAATTCATATGCAAAGTATTTGTAAAAGTCATACTAAAGTATTTTTCCCCTTACGTTGTTGTTTTTATTATTGTATTTCTACAAGTCATACTAATCTTTTATACTTTATCCAACAAGGACACACCAATGACACAGAAGAAACTGTCAAATGCCACTGTGAGGCCAAAGTAAAAAGAAATTTTCAAAAAAATATATTTATTTTATACATAAATAGTGAGGTTTCTAGTGTGGTACTTGTATATGTTTAAGCACACATGTGTGAAGGGTTAAATTTTGTTCGTTGGTGCAAAGGGGCCTTTATTTACTTAATTAGAATTATACAAATTATTGATTTATTAATTTTAAAAGTTTTGAATATTCGAAGTTCCGAAAGTTTCATCCATAATTGGTGGAACACGTCAGATTCTACTACTGTCGGTTGTTCTACGCTCAGAAATAACCTGAGTAGTTTTCGGTTCAGTGCTACATCTTCCAGTAATGAGAGGTCTAATATTTTTTTTGTTACGAGCTGACATTGAGCACATCAAGGGCCACTTGCACCATATTTAAAAACACAATTGAGATGCAACACTTGTCTGGGAGGGTGTCATCCTTTAGGCGCGACATCATCGTTGGCTTTGCGGTATAAGAGACAAAACTTATCCGAAATTTCAGGCACCACAATGGGTTCGATGTTCGCCGAATAGATCCCACCAGAATTAACGATGCAGTATAACACTGATTCTTATTATCATGAACCATCCTATCGGACAAACGGCAATAGTAATCTTATAGTTTAACAGGATACATTGGGCACGACATCATCGTTGTCGTTGTAGTAGAAGAGACAAATGTGTTTGATGTTCGCGAAAAGACCGCACCAGAAATAAGGATGACGTATAACACTTATTCATCTGATTCGGATGATCTTCAATTCCAGGGTTTTGCTACCAGATCCTAGTAAATGGAGATCTGTAATGCCCATGTTGCGCTACCTTTCTGAAGTATAATTGAACAGTCGTCGACTTTCTGTATAATGTCGTGTAAAAATTTTACGAAACTTTAACCCAGCGTCCGTTTGTTTTATAACATTGTTATTGCTAAGGATATTTGTACCACAAGCAAGGGCTTAATCGGTATACGGTCCCGAAGATCTCTTGTTTTTATACTACCTGAACCACTATATATATATTTCATGTGATAATTAATATGGGTGACTGTACAAATATTACAATGGGGATTACCTTACCAGTTTGGTGAACGCTTATTCCACAGTTATCCACGATTTGTTCACTACGGGTAACCGCAGTTGCGAAATCGTACGCAACCGTTTTGAACGTTGATCTCAATGACAGAAAAATTCCGATTGTAAACTCACACAAACTGCGAAATAGGATCAAGGCTCTAAAAGCGTATAAGGCAGCCAAATATCTACAAGACGATTAGTCAGTCAGTGATTAACTAGGCGGCACCAGTGTGGTCACCATCGATGAATTTTGCCTAGTGAAGAAATACTTAAAGGTGGCCAAATATGGTTTTTAAATTTTACTAGGAAAATAAGTTCTTAACTATCAAGGAATATGACACAATATTTACACGTCAGCATTCTTCTGAGAAATTTACGAAGGAACCACACACATTCGACAGAATGGACTTTGATTCCACCCAATCCATAACATAAAAGTGATAATTTAAATCGTACATTTGAGCTTTGAACGTTATGTTTCCTTCTAAAGTAATACAAATTATGGTCAATAGTTTTTTGTATGCATCTCAAATTTGCAGCGTTCTGTAATCACATTTGTAATTCAAACCTTTCTTAAGAAAAGATTATCAATTTTGGGCCCAATCACTAGCTAAGTTGTATAAACAACTAGCTATGCTGGTTGCTTTGTGATTTCTCCAATATACAAGATGGATTAAAAACATGATATATATGTCAATTGCGCGTCAGTTTGACTGCATTTCAATCGTTCTGACAAGAATATGCTCAGAATATAGTAAAATCGCAAATTAAAGAATTCTGTAACAATCAAATCGAATAATCTTGGCGTCCGCTGAAAATAGCCAAAACATGATCCCAGCAAAAACGTTATTATTTTAGAAGCAGTTTTTGCTTTTATACAGCTTCATACAATATTTAGCCTACAAAAGTGGTGAAAAAAATGCAGAATAGTAAGTGGAAGAACTGCCTGTTGCTATCTGAAAGCAGTAAATCAAACTAAGGCAGAGCCTCTAAATGAGGAATCACAACAAAAATATAATATTTCTGAGCTTTTCGGGTTTTCGAACGTTGATCTCAATGACTGGAAAATTTCGATTGTAAAACATTTTTGGATGCTGAATATTGTGAGAAGCTGTACACAAGCAATAACGATTTCTACTGCTTCCAAATACAATTCTTTTGATGGGACGTCGGAAAAGCAACATTAAAATCTCCATTGTCGCGTGATCTGTATGTGCGTATGCACCGTTCGGTTGGAACACATGTTCTAGGTTCCCAATTCATTAACATGAGCCAAGGGCCGACATATCCAGCGTAAATGATTTACCATGTAGTGATTTTGAGTGGATGTTATGGGTATTCGTGAATGATACGTGGATTCTGGGCCTTGTTATTTATGATACATTTTGACAAAATCACTTCCTGAGGAGCAGCATCTTCTTAGGATGAAATATTTTAGGCCACTTTGTTCTTTTCAATAATTTCATAGGGCCCATATCACCCTTAAATCCTGGCTACTCCTTTTGAAAGTATTTTTGTCATATTTTTTCGGTTGTATTATTTTTTGTTATCCCAACTTGGCTTTGGTGTTAATCTATTTGGAAGTAAACTGAAACCGTCTGATTGTACGTATGGATGTGTAAAAACCATAAATAAAAATATTTGTTACTTCCTTTTTTAGTAAAATTGTACATTCATTGCTATTTTGTTATTTTTTTGTGTACACCGAGGAAAACGGTACAATAATTTTGTCATTTCGTTTGTAACACAATGAAATATTAGATTTATAAATGTGAAAAATGTTATTTATACATTTTGGCTTCAAAAATAAATTAAGACTAAAGCCAGTTGGTAATATTGAAAAATCTAAATTCGTCATAAATATATACATTAGGAATTGCCTTTAAAACACTTGATCTTGGATGGGTCCAATTTGATTCTTAGAGCCAACATTCAGATGTTTCAAATATATATTCTGTATAAAATTATGTTTCTGACAAGATATAAAACACTAACTTTAAATAAAAACGACAGGCCATACTCATTTTCCCCGACAAATATCTCTTAAAGTAGGTATTTTATACTTCTTCGATTATGCAGTTTACACTAGAATAGTTCTGGTTGAAATTCGACTTTTCGAACTTTTGATTGTTTGACATTTTTGAATAGTCTATTTCGACATTAGCTATTTATGAAAAGTCGACTTTTTTCAACTTTTAAACATATATGTATGCTAGATTTATTGATTAGAAAAAAGCATTTTATAAAATTTTTACAATAAAAATTAAAATAAAAAAATCTACTTTTTCGATATTTATCGACGTAATCGATTGTTTGACTTTTTTCCAACCAAAAGTTCAATTTCGTCTTGTTTCAGCAAAAAGTCTATTGTTCGAACAGTCGACTTATATAAACAAAATCGAGTGGGAGCGATGAACAAATCTAAATATTTAGCTGTATAGCTCTTTTCCTAAACTTTTATATTCATGGCCAGGAATCGAGTTGAATGTGTGTGTACTGTGTGACTGTTAATGTGTAAATTTTTGACAAGGGTTGATAATTCATTGTCATGACAGATTTTACTTTCTATAAATCAACATTTAGTAATATGTATTTTGATAATAACATTTCTATTCTCAAACAAACCATTCATTCCCTTTTATATTCCACATACTAATGTATGGATGCATGGTTGGTTGGTTGGTTGGCTACATATTTTCCAACGTTTTTTTTTACATACAGTTCAAACAGAACGGCTGCTATTTTCTGGTTTTATACTGATGCTGTTTTGTTAAGTTTAGTTTAGTTCAGGTCGGGTCATTTTTATGGTGATAAATATTTGCGAAAACAACAGATTAAATAATGGCTTCCCAAAATGCCATGCAAAACAAAGAAGGACAAACAAGAAGGGAACCTACAAACATGTTTATCTTTAGGGATGGTTATGAAACAACCTATTTAGTAGATTTTGTGGGTATTTCTAAAATACTTTCATAACCCATATTTAACATTGAGTTGATTAATTGTTGTCCTACTTTTGGTTTTTCTACACACTTTAGCTTCTAAATCTTTGACTCTAAATACAGGAAACATGCGAATGTTTGGAATTTGACTGCCCTGATGAAATGTTTAAATAAATCAAAAAAGAATTGAGTTGTTTTTATTTTTATTATTATTATATTTTTTTTTGTTGCTTTACATACAAGTATTTCGTTTATTTAACTTTATGAATTTTATAGACTGTTGAGTGATTAGAAGGGATTTTAATCTTATTTAAATGTGAATAGAATTTTCTTGTTTTTATCTCTAAAGGATTTCGTGGAATTTTAAACCGGGGTTGTTGGTTGGTTAATAAGATTAGTTTTATTATTTGGTTGTTGTTTGAGATAAAAGTATCTAAATGGTGATATGATGATGATGAGGTGTATAAGTAATGAAGAAAATGTTAAAGAATCTATTTTTGTAAAAATGTTAAAATTGTATTTCATGATGTAATTTCGAAATTTTAATAACACTGTGCTAGAGCCCATATCGGCGGGGTTTCTGCTTACTGGGAAAAGTTATATCATTCGAAAAAAAGTTTATATAGTCCCGATGTTTTGATGAGTCAGGTCTATGAACGAGATATGTATATTGATTTGAAGTTTGTATGTATTGTATAGGAAATCGTATTTTTTTTTCATGCATTTTGGCCATCAATAGCTCAATGCCGGCTACAACATAGTTAATGAAAGCTGTATATTCAGGTTTTCATATTTTTATACCCTTCACCTTCGTGAGAAGGGTATATATAAGTTTGTCATTCCGTTTGTAATTTCCACAATATAATTTTCCGACCCTATAAAGTATATATATTCTGGATCCTTATAGATATCGGAGTCGATTAAGCCATGTCCGTCCGTCTGTCTGTCTGTTGAAATCAATTTTCTGAAGAACCCAGATATCTTCGGAATCCAAATCTTCAATAATTCTGGCAGACATGCCTTTGAGAAGTTTCAGCAAAATCCGTCCATAAATAACGGAGATATAAGCAAAAATCCTAGACAACCTCTATTTTTGGCCTATTTCTGATCTATATCTCGATTACTAAATCATAAATATACACAATATGGATATCTAATGATAGATATTTCAAATTCCATTGCATTGTAAGTTGGACCTACAATGGGTCAAAATCGCGAAAAATATTTTTTAACCCGAACATTTTTTTCACTAATAAATTAAAAAAAAAAAAAAATTTAATTTAAAAAAAATTTAAAAAAAAATTGGTAAAAACTTTTTAAAAACAATTTCGAAAAAAAAAGTTTAAGAAATTTAAAAACTTTTTTTTTTTTTAATTTTATTTTAAATTATAATTTGGTGAAGGGTATATAAGATTCGGCAGAGCCGAATATAGCTCTCTTGCTTTTTAAAACAGACTGAGATTGAAGTTCAAGCAAGTGGGTGAGCAGTTGTGTTTTTATAATTTAATTTGACCAAGTTGATAATGTTTTGATCTAACGGTTGAATAAGCGCTGTGCAATTGGTTGGTAGATTCATTGCTATAATTAAACCGTCATCACTTTTAAGTTCCTCTACTGGGTGACACGTTGCGTTATGTAAAAGCCAAACTGCTTTTCGTGGCAGACCTTTTGAATCCAAAAATTCTCGGACCTAAAAAAAGTTTACTTATGAACAACTTACTTTTACTAATTGCTGAAAATTGCCTTACATGGGTAACAAATTCGTGATGGAACCAGTCCTTGAATATAAATTATGTCATCCAGGCGTTATTACTGGAGTTGTATACTACAGGATTATTGAAAAAGCCTTTAAAGGCGCGTGGGTTTTTCGATTTTCCAACAACCAACAATTTCACTTTGTCTGTGCCATTCGCATTTGAACAGGGCACAAAAGTTATTCGTTCTTTACATATTTTTCTTTGGGGCGCTGTTTTCTCATTACATGTGACAAGAGTGTGATTTGGATAATATGAACCAGATTCGTCGGCATTGTAGATTTGGTGAAGAGTCAACCCATGCTTAAACTCTTTCATAATGGATCAATAAGTTGAGGTTTCGAAGACAATTTCTCGCCCGTAATTTTTAAAAATCTAATTCCATGTCGGCGCTTAACTTTTTTAAACCATCCTTCACTGGCATTAAAACCTGAATTGGTTTGATAAATTTTTTAAAACAAATAACTGAGTTTTGTTCGTAAAATCGCTGCTGATATTGGCAAATTTTTCTCTCTTTGTTTTAGAAGCATTTTTTCCATTCTTGGGTACTCAGCTTTCTTTAAGGTGCAACGTTTGCCAGGGCCACTTTCTGTTGTACGTATGAACTTTTTTATTGAATTTTTTTACTTTATAATGCGGTAAACCGAAGACTTATATAACTTGTAATTCACGCAAATTGAATTTATGGAATCTCCACTTTTACATTTTTTAAAATCTCTAATTTTTGAGAAATCGTTGGTTTTACAATATGTTGAACTTTTCCCATATTAAAAGATGTATTTACACAACAAAGTACACGAATAAACTGACAAAATTGAAGATCAAAATCAACCAAAAAGGTTAATATACCAAAAGACGGGGATTTCCTTTTTTTGGTTATAGATATTGTAATCAAATTTAAAACAAACAGATAAAAGTCGCGAAAATAGAACCAGTTTTTCGTAAACTGTCGTGATTATAGAACCACCAATGTTAAAAAATAAGCCGTCGCGATAACCGGGTCGTCGCGATAATGGGTAGTCGCGAATACCAAGCTTGCACTACCGAGCTTGCGAATACCGAGCTTGATTGCTACAATTATGTGAATGGTAACTTAAACATATTATGGTCACCGCAATCATAAACATAATTACAATAACCATAATATTGTTCAAAAACTTTAAAAAATGTTAAAATGGTTATAGTAAACGTGTGGTATCAGTACTAAAAATATATCAGTGGCAATTTAAATAAGTGGGCGAGTTATTTTGTTTCGAATTACTTATTGTGGCGCAAAACATAACTACTAACCCTCGTATTTCATATACAAAATCTCTGAACAACAAACTTCAGACTGCTATAAAACATAGAATAAAAAATAGTTCTTAACCAAAAGCAACAACAAAAAAGGAAAAAGTTATTTAAAATAAAAGCTGTTCTTTTAAATCCAACCAACATTTTTACAACTTTATTGTCACAATTGTTTTTCTCACAATATTTGTGGTCTTTTAGCAAAAAAAAAAAAATATATAAAAAAATGAGTAAAAAAATGGAAAAAAAAAAGAACAACAGCAACAACTAACTGTCACTGTTCCTTGCAATATTAAATAAGTTGCTGAACCACAGAAAACGGTTGGAATGCAACATAAAAAGGACACTGCTCGCAGACAAACACACAATACCACAATGCTCTGGTTGCACATTGGGTCACCAAATGAATGCACTGGGATTGGGAGCGAACGAATGGTCAACACACATATTAAAGCAATAAAAAAACAGGAAAAAGTAAATGAATAACAGCAACGACAACATCAGCAGCAATAATGACACAACAAAATGTCATTAAATATTCAACAAACACGCGAATTTGGTTATTTCTTTGTTTATTTTTCGTTTGGTTTAATTTCAAACATATTTCACATTTGAAGATAAGGATATAAGCAGGATGCTTAAAGAGAAGTTGTGTATTTAAAAGTTTTGCTTGTAGCTTAAGAAAATTTACTCTGGATGTTAATATTATAATTAATTGTTTTAATTTATCAACTCATTTTCCCTTGCCAAATTCTACTTAATCACATTTCTAATCACTGAATTCTTGCTAAATAAAAATTTACTTCAAATTGATATGTATTTAGTTTTCATTTTTGTAAGCTTGTGATTTTATTATTAATTATTTAAAAGTTTCCAATTTATTAATTACAATTATGGAAATTATATGTATGTATTTATTAACCTTTTATGTGCTCATACTTCTCTTATAAGTATTTAATATATCATTTCATTGTTGTATTTAAGTGGCAAGTCATTAAAATCTTGTTAGAGAAAGTCAACTCCATATAACCCATTTCAACCCCCATGACACCCTTTATCCTTAATTACTACAAATCATCATCTTTATAGTTATACGTTATTCCTATACATAACGTAAGTATTAAAATCCCTAAAATACAAGTAAACAATTAATACATACAGACATATCGTCAGCTAAAATAGAAAACCATGTAACATCATTTTAATATTTTGAAAGAGAAGACTACTGCAAAATGAACAAGTAAGAGTTTTAACGCATTAATATGTGACAATAAAATATTTGTCTGATATACCTTTATATGAACCTAAATCTTTGTAAAAACTTCAATTATGGACCGATCCTCACAAAAGTTGGTGTAAAGATTTAAGTCATATAAAACTTATGTTCAATTTCATCACGATATTATGAGATTGACCTTGTATGGGGACTAGGGACAATTGTTGTCCGATTTTGGCCATACTTTACAGTATAATTTCCAAGTAATTAGGAATGCCGCATAATCAACATATTTATGACAGCTCAAACTGTATTCCGTGGAAAGGGGGATATTTGTATGGGGGCTAGGTGAAATCATGGACTGATATAGCCCATTTTCAATACCAAACAAACCTTAGTGAGTATTTGTGGAAAATTTCCTTTCGTTTGCGCCCTATCGTATTTTAGAATATACATATATACACACAGACAACTGATTCGTGATAGCAACCGAATTTGTTGCCAATCGAATGATTCTTCTTTAGTAACCGAATTTTACAGTTGTGGCTACAAAATTTTGGAAGGGGTAACAAATGTTTGGTTGCTTCAACCGAAATTCGTCTTTATCAAATGACTTTCGGTTCATAGAACCTAAAAGTTCTATGTGTGCAACCGAATCATTCGATTGGCAACAAATTCGGTTGCTATCACGAATCTGTTTTCTCTGTGTACTTTTGTGGATCTGCCATGAATATTTTCATGTGTTACAAACGGAATGACAAAATAATTTTTTTGATAGCGGCTATAAGAATATCTCAAATATAAACATTATTTCTCTAAACAAAAGGCTAAACATATTTCTGAATAAACATTTAGCTTTTTTATATGCATCATTATCAATCAAACATTTGATATTGATAGTTTTGTTTTAAGTTGTTTTGCATTTTATGTGGCGATACACACAAATTCACACATTTCACCCTCAACCGTTTGACATTAATTAATAAAAAGGAAATTTTTTGGAACAATTCACTTTAAAATCTAAACACTATTGAGGGTCTTTACTACTTTTTGGGGCCATGAGAAGTAGAAAGGGTGGCAATGAAAGGCAGCAGGAGAATGACATGCAAATCATTTCGTTTCACAATAAAACAAAAGAACAATTAGCCATATTAGACCCAAAATGATAATAAATAAATTAATAATAAAGTGGTATATTATAGTTAATCCTTCGTTTTTCTTTTCTTAATCGAAAAAGCCTAAATAAAATTCAATTAATAAATTAGCAGTTTCTATAAGGGGAGGAGGATAGGCTTTCATAAAACTGAATGTATATTCTAGGGAAAGAACTATTATCTTTTAATCTTTGGGACATTACCCTCTTTGTTTTGATAAAATTGTCGATTTTCTGTGAAACTATAGTTTTTTATGAATTTTTGCGAAATTGTTTTTTTGTTAACATAACATGTAAACCTTGTTATCAAAGTACAGCCATCAGTTTTGAAGACAATTCGATGCAATTTGGTACATAATAATTTTCCCATTGGAATTCGTTGAAATTGATCCAAGACAATGTTTGCCCGGAATAATGTTTTAAATATGCACACAAATCTCCACATGGGCATTTTCATGGTCCAGAACGCGACAACTAAAGAAATCTTAACCATTTTTTTTTTATGATTCCATTTTTCTATGGCCCTATTTTAAGTACAAATTGTTTGTTTTGTCGTTTCCATATATTAACAATAAATATGGGAACAAGAACGTGACATAAAATATAACTCATTTTATTGTTTAACTAAAATATAATAATGTGGCTTAATGTTGATAGCTGTCATGTTGAAATATTTGGAATAATTTTTAGTATGTTTAGCATGTGACAATACATATTTTATCGTCACGTTTGTAATGAGGATTAGTTCAAGTAATGTCCACTCAAAATTTAGTTAGGTTTGATAATTATTGTTTATTGGCTCGGCATACTTTATATAATAACTTTAACTCATTAACTAAGCTCACTTGTATTTTTATACCCACCAACAAAAGGATGGAGGGTATAGGAGACAGTCCCAAACTAGTGATTTTACACATCATTTAGTGTGGAAACTAGTTATTTCAATAGCTACGTGACTAGTTATTTTAACACATGCATATCCTTATTGACTACAATGAGATTGTCTAATAGCTGGTCAAAAGTAGTCAACGCATTGGATTCACATACTGGTTAAATAACGTCAGTTACCTTACTAGCTACCTAACTGGTAACTTGATCAGCTACATAACTAGTTATTTTAACATGTACGAGTGTTAATTGAGCTCAAATAGTCAGCTAAAAGATATATCATAGACAGTCCAATAAACGATAATTTGTAAACATACCTTTCTTCGACAACTCTGCAATGGATTGCTTCTGGTGGGTAAAATAACTACTTTCTAAAGTGCAGTATAAAATAAACGTTTAAACTGATTTCACTATATGTTACTAAGAGACACTAAAGTGAATATTGACTTCATTCATGCTATGTTACATGGGTTTTCAGTATACTTAAGCAAAAATCAAAATTAACTGTATGAGAATTATATCAACACAATTTTTATAAAACCAGTTTGAACGAATTATCACACAACACGTTTATAGTGACTACACTCCAGATTACTTAGAGACACTTAAGTGACAATTGTCTTCATGCTAGATTACCTTGGATGTATAAAGTAATAAATTGTCTTATCTCTGCACTACAAAGAGCACATACGTGCCAAATAACCAATATATATAAAGTGGAGTCAGCCGAAATCAGATACGAAATAGAGAAAATGAAATTTTTCCAAAATTTTCTATGTTGATCAGATATGTTTGATAATGAATGAGCAAATTCGGCCAAAAAATGTTTTGAACAACATACCATTCTATCCGGAGTTTTCTTATTTTTTCCATTCTTTCGAAATATTAAAAAAATCTATTCATTCCCGGAAATTTTGTATACTAAATTAAGCCAAAAAAACAGTAAGGTTTTTCGAATAAGCACTTGTCTTTCATTTAAGGACTGAGATCGTAAAATTCTTAACACACATTTTGCATTAAAACTTTTAAACTAAAGCCAACAAAATAGAAAGCATTTTCAAAAGAGTTCCCAACACATCCGGTAGGAAAGCATCCCGGTTAGGTCAGTACTCGGACTATTTGTTACGAAAAGTTAAAGCCAATGAATGTTTAAAAGCATACAAGGCTCAAAAAGTTCCTGACAGGAACTCTGCTAAAAATTTACAGGCCAAAGACAGAGCACGGAAATTGAAGTCAAATTTAATACAAAAAATATATCTGGATGACGAAATATACGTATGGAAAATTTTTCTTAGCTTCTGGATACATTTTTTTATGTTGCAGATTCTCGAGGGAATGTTGAAGAAAAGTTTAGGACCCAAAAGCAAACAAAATTTCCCAAAAAGTTCTTGGTATGGCAGTTGCGGCAAAAAAGGCAAACATTTGTTACAAAGGGCTCTATAAATACCGAAATTTACATCAAGGAATGTTTACAAAAAAGGATGTTTCCATTCATAAGACTTCGTAATGTGTCCACTTATTTTTGGCCTGATTTGACATCTGTCACTATGGTAAGAAAGGTCTTGAGTGGTACAAGACTAATAATGTGGTATTTATACCAAGAGAGGCAAATCCTCCAAACTGCTCGGAGCTAAGGCCAGTGGATAGATACTGGGCTCTCGTTAAAAGAGAATTGAAGAGCACAAAAAAGGTGTCCAAAAGTGTGGTAGATTTTAAACGGAGATGGACAATCTGTTCGAACAAAGTGACATAAAGCACTATAAAAACCATAATGGAAGCGTTTTCGAAAAAGGTTCAAAATTTCATCATTAATGATTAGAACTATAAAAATATTTTTTTTTTGTAAATTGTAACAATAATTTCAATCAAATAAAAAAAAATTCAAAACTGTGAGTTTAGTGGTTTCATTTTTATTAACATATGGGGCATTTCACGTCAAGTGAACCAACTTTTGAAATCGATGTCTTCCGATCGGGATGAAATTTGCACCAATGTTAGTTCTATTGGATTACTATCCACAATTTTTCAACAAGATCGGTCAAGAACTCTCTGAGTTAGAGGAGGTCAAAATTTGACATTTTGGCCAAACAGGTGTTTTTTCTTATCCATGTAACTTATTACCTATTGTTCTTAGCAAAATGTGTCCCAAATAGTTTAGATAGCTATTTATGCAATCTTTCGAAAAAAAAAAAATTTAAAAAAATAAATAAAATATTTTTGACTTTTTTTTTAAAAAATCTAAAACATTTTTGACTTTTTTTTCAAAATGGGCCTTTTTTTTTTATTTTTTTTTTTTTATTTTTTTTAAGAAAGCTTAGGTCTTTTCCTATGCGACCTATATGGTCGCTTAGTGGGATGCGAGTGGGATATCTATCAAAAAAAAATATTTTGTAACTCAAGATATGAAATTTTTGACTTTTTTTGCAAAATCAAAAACTTTGTTGACTTTTTTTAAAAAAATGGACCCATTTTTTAATTTTTTTTTTTGCTCAGAAGAAAGCTTATGTGTTTTTCTTTAACACCCTTTTTGTCGCTTAGTGGGATGCGAGTGGGATATCTATCAAAAAAATGTTTTGTAACTCAAGACATAAAATTTTTTACTTTTTTTTTGCAAAATCAAAAACTTTTTTGACTTTTTTTTTCCAAAATGGAGCCTTTTTTTAATTACTTTTTTTTCTCAAAAGAAAGCTTAGGTCTTTTCCTTTAAAACCTTTTTGGTCGCTTAGTGGGATGCGAATGGGATATCTATCAAAATAAATATTTTGTAACTCAAGACAAAGGTTTTTAAATTTTTAGGATATGTACTATTTTGATTTTTTTCATATTTGTGTGTAAACCTTAAAAATTAAACTTACGCGGAAAAACTAGACACATTAGCCTTTCCGATGGTATGTAACAACCTAACTAAAATTTCATAGCCTCGATACTGTAATACCCATAATATGTTAACCTCAGGAATAAAAATCACTTTTTATACCCTACACCACCATAGTGGCGAGGGTATATTAAATTTTTGCAGATGTTTGTAATACCCAAAAATATTAGTCTAGCCCACCTTAAAGTATACCGATCGACTCAGAATCGCTTTCTGAGTCGACTAAACGATGTCCGTCCGTCCGTCTGGCTGGCTGGTTGTCCATGTAAACCTTGTGCGCAGAGTACAGGTCGCAATTTTGAAGATATTTCGATAAAATTTGGTACATATAATTTGTTCGACCCAAGGACCAAGCCTATTGAAACTGGCTGAAATCGGTCCATTATTTCACCTAGCCCCCATACAAATGTCCTCCTGAAAATGGACTTTATCGGTCACAAATGTTTAATTTATATAGGTATCTACACAAGTTTTTCTCCAAATAAGTTTTATATATACGGAATTCATGTCACCAAATTTTATTATGATCCGTCCATAATCACTTTAACGAGCATAAATCTCCTAAAAATGTTGGTATACACATAAAATGCAACATAAATAACTTTCATATAGACATTAATAACACCACCTAATTTCATGATGATCGGTCCATAATTTGACATAGCTCCCATATAAGGTCCACTTCAAAAAATCGCTCACGAATATAAATTATTGCGCTGAAAACTACCTATAGGATTGAATAAAAAAGCCGCAAGATGCAAAACTCAGACAAATTTTGGGGGCGGAAAATTAATAGCGGTCGGCCTCACATTGCACCCCTCCAGTGGCTATTATCGGTCAGTTGTAGTGGTTTTTTTAAGGTTTGAAATATGAAAATATGAAAAAAATCAATTTAAAAACCTTTGTCTTGAGTTACAAAATATTTATTTTTATAGTTATCCCACTCGCATCCCACTAAGCGACCATAAAGGTTTTAAAGGAAAAGACCTAAGCTTTCTTTTGAGAAAAAAAAAAAAAATAAATAAAAAGGGTCCATTTTGGAAAAAAAGTCAAAAAAGTCTTTGATTTTGCAAAAAAAAAAAAGTAAAAAATTTTATGTCTTGAGTTACAAAACATTTTTTTGATAGATATCCCACTCGCATCCCACTAAGCGACAAAAAAGGTGTTAAAGAAAAACACATAAGCTTTCTTCTGAGCAAAAAAAAAAAAATTAAAAAATGGGTCCATTTTTTTAAAAAAAGTCAACAAAGTTTTTGATTTTGCAAAAAAAGTCAAAAAATTTCATATCTTGAGTTACAAAATATTTTTTTTGATAGATATCCCACTCGCATCCCACTAAGCGACCATATAGGTCGCTTAGGAAAAGACCTAAGCTTTCTTAAAAAAAATAAAAAAAAATAAAAAGGGCCCATTTTGAAAAAAAAAGTCAAAAATGTTTTTGATTTTTTTAAAAAAAAGTCAAAAATATTTTATTTAATTTTTTTTATTTTTTTTTTTCGAAAGATTGCATAAATAGCTATCTAAACTATTTGGGACACATTTTGCTAAGAACAATAGGTAATAAGCACAAGGTCTCTTATCAGTCATAATGTCCTAATATATCACTACTCGGCGGCTCGGCTTAACCGACTCTTAGGCATTCGGCGTTGGTCTCTGCTGGTTTGTTACGATAACACAATAAACATAGCATAGAAAGCAGTATTATTTTAGGACATTTTTTGCTTGAAAAGTAATAAAAACTATTGTGAAATATTAGGACATTATGACATGATAAGAGACTTTGTGAATTGACCAATTATCTGTATGTATATGGTATTTTAATGTTTCAATTTGGATTAAGTCAACCTACTAGAAAAGTAGATTTGCCTGCTTTTATTAAATATTTTTGATACAAGGCAGTTTTCGAATGAATCAGTCTTATTGAACCATTTTTTTTGTTGCGGCTGAAAAGTTTTAGAAAAGCCCATGATTTTAAGTCATGACTTAAAGTCATAATGTAAATGCCCCCTATCTCTGTTGTAATCTGATCAGCAATTTATTGTGATTTTTTTTATAATTCGTATGAACTTCACTGACACACAAACGTGTTGTTTACAGGCAAATAACCGATCAAGTTCCTCCCCTAAGGGCTATGAGTGCCGAACACTGATTTAAAAGTCGGAAAAATTTACCACTGATATTTTCTAGCAATAAAAAATATAAAATCGGTGCCCGTATTACATTGGTGCTGTGTATATAAGATTTCTCAAAGTTACTACTATTCAAACATCATACCTTTTTTTTATTGCCCCAGCCCTTAGTTGTTCTACTGTTAATTTAAAATTATTTCTATTTTTTTTTTGCTCCTTTCTACATTGAACAACTTAATCTGCTTTAACATCTGTACATCATTTAAAATTCGATTTTAAAATGTATTTCCTAAGCCTCCACTACCAACACCACCTACTCCCCCTGTCCAATACATGAAGAGACCTGTTGACATACAAAAAAATAAAAAATGAAAAGAAAAGTAAATGAAGAAAAACAAGAAAAGCTAGAAAATGGAAAAATAATAAACTACACAATATTGGAAATAGCCACAAAGTAAACCACTTGTGAAACAAGTTGTTTCCACTTGAAATCCACTCGAAGAACAAGAAGGGAGAAGATGAATCCTATTTTTGCAATTTCCTATGTGCTCAATACATACAATTTAAGTTTACATTTAAACAGTAAAAGATATACTTAATGTTGAAGAACGTACGACTGTGAGCCACAAAATAGCCACAATTTTCTTTGTGTGTAGTTCCTTAGAGGTAAATAATAAACGTAACACATTATACGAGTACATAGCCAACCAGATCAAATGAAACAGCAGTCACTTGAACTCACTTTAAGGTGAAAATGTAATTTTCAATTTTCTATATAAAAATAAAATCATGAACATCAAGTGCACGTATGCCATACACTTTCCAGTTTATTATTTAAGTAGTACTTTATAGATATGTATGTAGTTCAAATCAGAATGAAAGAAAACATTTGATTTTACTTTTTTCTGAAGTAGTTTATATGCATTTTATATAATGGCCTATATAAAATGCATATAAAATAAATCAAGAGTTGATTACATATTTACATATTACAAAGAACTTTAAGATAGTGTTTCCAATTTGCAATAGCGATTTGAATTTAACGGTCTATAACGACTGCCTGCCACATTCATCATGTTTATAAACATGTCCATCAGTAGAAGCTTCTACTTATAAACAATGTTGATAGCATGCAGTTATTATCATTGTTTGTAAGTATGGCCATACTAAATCTTTAAGCTGCTAACATTAACATCGAAAGCTCTAGAATTGAAATATACTAGTTTTGTCCGTTAAGAACAATCGAGGCTACTCGAATGAAGATAACACTGTCCATAAATAGTGGCTGTGGTTGCAGCAGTGAGTTAGTTTATTATAGACGCTATTAGAGTTAACATTAACTGCATTCTTGTACATTATAAAGTGTAGTCTAATGGCGTTTTCTTTTCTGGCAAAAATGGTGCCTTTATTTAGCCTTTTACCCTTTTTTGTGTTCTTTTCTGAAAAAACTGTAGTTTGGTATTCGTATAACGTGTTCTTTTCAAATAATGTTGCCCTAAAACCCCGAAGATATGCTATACGTTTCACCATCAATTTTATCAAAGGGTTAGAAATGCAGCACTTTTTAAACAGTTGTTCTTGTTATAGTTTTTGAAGTTTGTTTGTGTTAATGAAATAGTTTTTGTATTTTTTTGATCAAAAGTGTTAAAATGGAAGAAAAATTTATAGTTTTACAATATTTAGAAGCAACATAAAAGAAAAGTGCATAAATGGTAATTGTTTTTGTTCTATTGTGATCGTTAAAAATGTAACACATTATGAGGGTATAGGTAACCTTTAATAAATGGTATAAAAATCGTTCATCGTACTGAGCGTTTTCAGCTCAGCACTGAGCGGTTTTGTAGTATGCACATATTTCTTTCAGTATTCATTAAAGGACTGCACAAGCACATTCATTTTGTCGTCTTCACTAAACCATATGCTTCAATTCACTCGTCAATTCTGTAAAATTCCTTCGCATGTACTGTATATCAAAATGTATTAACAAGGTGGCAGCGTAACTACAACAATACAAGAACAATAGTTATTTTTGATTGTGTAAAACTTTCTAAACTGTAAAAAAAAATTCACAAAAACGCACTTTTTAAAATTAAATATTTTTTATTTAGCACTTTCAAATATGTTACGCACATAAAGCGGTGACATAAACTCACTTTTTATACCCTTTACCTTCGTGAGAAGGGTATATATAAGTTTGTCATTCCGTTTGTAATTTCCACAATATAATTTTCCGACCCTATAAAGTATATATATTCTGGATCCTTATAGATAGCGGAGTCGATTAAGCCATGTCCGTCTGTCTGTCTGTTGAAATCAATTTTCTGAAGACCCTAGATATCTTCCGGATCCAAATCTTCAATAATTCTGTCAGACATGCTTTCGAGAACTTTTCTATTTAAAATCAACAAAATCCGTTCATAAATAACGGAGATATGAGCAAAAATCCGAGACAACCTCTATTTTTTGCCTATTTTTTGATCTATATCTCGATTACTAAGTCATAAATATAGACAATATGGATATCTAATGATAGATATTTCAAAGTCCATTGCAACGATGTATATAAGGCTATACAAAGTTGGACCTACAATGGGTCAAAATTGGGAAAAATATTTTCTAACCCGAATTTTTTTTCACAAAAAACATTTTTTTTATACATTTTTTTCACTAATAAATTTAAAAAACAAAAAAAGATTAAAATTTTTTTTTTAAAATTGGAAAAAATTAAAATTTTTTTTTTTTTAAAATTAAAAAAAAATTTTTTTTTTAATTTTATTTTAAAGTATAATTTGGTGAAGGGTATATAAGATTCGGCACAGCCGAATATAGCTCTCTTACTTGTTTAAATATAAAATAATCTTTTTACCCTTATAACAAATTTAAAAATTTTTGGAAACAAGTTTTTGACATTTCAAAAGGTTAAACAAATTTCTGGTCACTTAAAAACAAAATCGCATCCATTAAAGAAATGCAAAATTGATATGTCTAATGTGTTTTCTTTAGAAACAATTGAATATGTCTGATGTGTTTTCTTTGGAAACAATTTCGCAGCCTGTTTTCGTAAAACCAATAATATTCTTATAAAATCTCTACAGGCGAATACATAAGAATTTGTTTAAAAATACTAAGGGTAATCATTTAAACGCTTAAGTTTCACATTTGTGTAAATGTGCAAATTTGCGCGACGTGTTTCATGAACCCACCTTTTCAATTTTGTGCAAGTTTACACAGAAAATTTATATTTTTTAAAAATGTCAAATAAAAATTAATTCAACAAAAGCAGTAAAAAAAAGTTTTTCAAATTGTATAAATTTAAATTCTAAAAATGTTGAATGAAAGTTAAATCTTTGGAACAAACGATGATATACATAGTTTGGAAGATTTTGTTTACGTTCTAGCTGTTGGTTAATATTTCCATATACATTGCCATTTAATCCAATCATTCTGTTCTAAAGTTACACAATTTTCACATGCACAAAATATTTATATATTATTTGATTTTCATTTTTCATAAATAAAAGTAAACAAAAGCAGCTGATTAATCAAATGCACAATAAATTCAAGTTTGCGAGTCAAAATTGTCGCGCAAACTTATCGGAGTTGTGCAAACGAATTTCCATACATTTTTTGACAGTTCATTTGCGAGAGTGTAAAAATACACAGATTGCACAGTTTGCGAGGCTTTTAAGCGTTTACATGAGGACCCTTACTATTTCTTTGTCATTAGATAAAATATATTAAGGGTCCTCATGTATACGCTTAAATGCCTCGCAAACTGTGCAATCTGTGCATTTTTACACTCTCGCAAATGAAATGTCAAAAAATGTATGGAAATTCATTTGCACAACTCCGATAAGTTTGCGCGACAATTTAGACTCGCAAACTTGAATTTATTGTGCATTTGATTAATCAGCTGCTTTTGTTTACTTTTATTTATGAAAAATAAAAATCAAATAAAATATAAATATTTTCTGCATGTGAAAATTGTGTATCTTTGGAACAGAATGATTGGATTGAATGGCAATGTGTATGAAAACATTAACCAACAGCTAAAACATAAACAAAATCTTCTAAACTATATATATGTATCATCGTTTGTTCCAAAGATTCAACTTTCATTCAACATTTTAAGAATTTAAATTTATACAATTTGAAAAACTTTTTTTTGCAGCTTTTGTTGAATTTATTTTTATTTGACATTTTTAACAAATATAAATTTTCTGTGTAAACTTGCACAAAATTGAAAAGGTGGGTTCATGAAACACGTCGCGCAAATTTGCACATTTACACAAATGGGAAACTTAAGCGTTTAAATGAGTACCCTTATTGTTTTATTTTCAAAAAAAAATTCCAATTATTGTCAAGAAAAAAATGATTAAAATAAAAAAGGTAAGGACAAAATAAAATGGCTAGATCTTCCGGCTAGACTAAATCTAGCCATTTTGGCCATATGTTGGTTGTCACAAACATATACTTCTTAACTGTAAGTATATATATTGTTGATACAATCATGTGAATCGTAAGTGAACCATATTATAGTTACCACAATCATATATATATATTTTTTCTGCGTATAGGGGCAGATTTTCCACAGCGTATGACTACATAACATCGTTTAAAATTAAGCTTTATCCGATTCCAGTCATGGTTTATTTTATTATATGAATTGGAACTAATTTCATATTTTAGATTATTGATAATTTTACGAGGTCTTCCTACCAAATGTTGAGTTTTTACAGTATCTGTATAACGGCATTTTTTTTATAATTTTTGAAATTGCTGCTGATCGAGCAAAATCTTGACTCAAGCTATTTTTACTAACAAACGAAATAATCATGATGCCATTTAAATTTATATTAGAAATTACATTTATATTTGGTAAAAAGGTCATCTATTTGAAAACTAAAACTACGGAATACCGTTTTCTAATAAAGTTTCCATTGTATTGCCACTCAATGTATATTCTTTATCGTTTAATAGTTCATCGGTGTACTAATTCCAAGACGGTTTTTCATAAGTCATGTGCTACACATTTAAATAGAAAATTGATGATTTTTTATTCTGCTTAAGTACTGTTAAATAATATATTACTTTTACTCTAAAAACCCAAAAGAATTATTTAATTATACCCTTCACCTTCGTGAGAAGGGTATATATAAATTTGTCATTCCGTTTGTAATTTCTACAATATAATTTTCCGACCCTATAAAGTATATATATTCTGAATCCTTATAGATAGCGGACTCGATTTAGCCATGTCCGTCTGTCTGTCTGTTGAAATCAATTTTCTGAAGACCCCAGATATCTTCGGGATCCAAAACCTCAATAATTCTGTCAGACATGCTTTCAAGAAGTTTCCTATTTAAAATCAGCAAAATCAGCAAATTTATCTATATCTCGATTACTAAGTCATAAATATAGACAATATGGATATCTAATGATAGATATTTCAAAGTCCATTGCAACGATGTATATAAGGCTATACAAAGTTGGACCTACAGTGGGTCAAAATCGGGAAAATATTTTTTAACCCGAATTTTTTTTCACAAAAAACTTTCTTTTGTCATATATATTTTTCAGTAATAAATTAAAAAAATTTTTTTTTTTAAATTTGGAAAAAACTTTTTAAAACATTTTTAAAAAAATTACAATTTTTTTTTTTTTTGAATTTTATTTTAAAGTATAATTTGGTGAAGAGTATATAAGATTCGGCACAGCCGAATATACCTCTCTTACTTGTTTTCCCTTAATATCCGTTGTTGATTACAAATGTTTGATATTTAAAATGCGATAAATCGAGTCAACCAAACAAAAAGTTAGAACAAAATATCCATCTGTTCGACGTTTAAAAACAGTTAAAAGACGATAGTGCCCATACTGGGATACCGAAGTATGGCACAAATAGTTATTGCTAATAGCTAATTACTAATTAATGCATGAATCTAGCAAGGTAAAACTTACCACTGATATTTTATAGTAATAGAAAATATAAATTAATCAAATCGGGTGAACTCTACACTCTACAATATTGTCCCAATACCCACCTTGGTTATATATAAATCAGTTCTGCCATTTTCGTAAAGATCAGTTTGTAATTGTCCATGGCTTTTTAAAAAATCCTGGAAATCACTCTCTTTTTGTGTCAACGTAATTTTAAATTGCCCTAGTATTTAAAATAAGGAGACAAATTACTTACACCCTTGTTAAATGTAATAATTGAAATAATATTTTAAATACCCAAATAGAATTTTGCAATACAAAAGGAAAATAAAATCTAACTACTTGTATTCAATTTACTAAGGGTTCATACATATAAGGTTTTTGAAAAAAAGGTCACCCCAATTTTTAAGTTAAAAAATTAACCTTATAATTTCTCAATAAATCCCCCAACACAAAGAAAGTAAGAAGAGTATGTAGAGGACTATAAATCTGTATAAAAGGGAGAATAGTAAAAACTCGATTATGTTATTAACAATTATTGTCAAACAGACTGAAATCCTTTTTTCCCGGAAACAGAATTATAAAGCCAATAAGCAAATAACTGTTTACTGCCCTTCCAAACCATAAAGTATCATAAAAAATAGAAGTTTATTGAAGCAAACAACTAATGATAATGGTTAAAAAACCAAAAAAACAGCCATTATTTGTGAAAGTACTTTATTTCCATTTAACACATGAGACCGACCTGCTGCCTGTATGAGCAGAGATTGAGGGGAGAAATACTTACACAATAATTTAAACAAAATTTACGATGGTCTTAAAACAGCAACAAACAGAAATCCTCTGCTTAAAAAATTGCTCGAAAAAAAAAAAGAAAAAACTTAAACAAAATTTATATCAAAATGTCAACTAAATTTAGGAAACTGGAGGAGGAGTACATAGGAAGAACAAAAATATTTTGAAAGAAAAGGAAAGTTTATTTTAATACTTTAACACAAATTAAAAATTATAGTCATCTTTGTTTCTTTATTTTATTTTATTTTTTATGTTTCGTTTGCCATCTTAGTATCCTACAGACAAATCTTTTTTGGTTTTATTTTTTATTTATTTGTGTTGTTGTCGCAAACAGACAACTTCATATAAAAAACATCAAAACTTAAACCTTTTAAACGACCTTTTTTTCTGTTATACTGTGGCTACAAACTGTCTTTTTCTGTGTCAGAAAGGAATAAACGACGAAGACTCTTCATCGTCTTGGGGTAAATAAGTTCGTTCCCAAGTGTAATATTAATGTCTCAATATATTTACATTGTTTTATTTTTTCTTGGTTTGGTTTAGTTTGGTTTGGTTTTACACTGAAATTCAATGTGACATTTAGTTATTCTTTGTTTGTGTCCTTCACTTTCCAAAGGTTGCTATTGTAATCATGAATTTTGGTTTGTTGAGGAATTTGTAACACTCTCGTACTTAGTCAAATTTGACCAATCTAGGGGGACAAAAAAATCAAATTTTAAAGAAAAAGAGTTACAAATTTATATACAATAAAATTTAGAATCTCTTTTAAAAATATTTTGTATTCTCTATACTAAATATTAACTTTAAAATATGTTTTACGAAAAAAAAAAATTTTAAGAAAATTTTTTAAAGAAATTTTTCAGATTTTTCATAAAAAATTCTATTTGAAATTCAATTAAATTTTGGTTGTTATAATACTCGCCAGTTGGCAATTTGGGGCAGGATATTATAATGTACCATAATACAGGGGATATTCGATTTACTGACAATGGAAAAATGTATACAAGATTCAAATGTTATAAGGACTGAGATCAAAAAAATCTTAACAGACTTTTAACACAAAAATTATTTGTTTTTTTTTTTTATCAAGTTACCTTTGTATAGCATGTCAGTTATTATCAAGGTTGGCAACCGAAACGAATAACGGTATCGGTAACGGTATCGGTATTAATTTTATTTTTATTTCGGTATCGGTATCGGTAACGGTATTTAAATTATATCGGTATCGGTATACCGGTATAAAACTAATATATCGGTATTTATACCGGTATAAAAATTAAGTACATCAAACCTAACAAAAACTTATAAAAAATCGAAATATATGAAAGAGCTACAAAAAAATACAATATGTCAAAACAACAGGTACTTTGTTTTTGTTAAAAGATAATTGAATTGTCAAAGTTGCCTGTTGTTGTTTTTGCTTGAATTGATAATCCAATTATCTATACAAGTGAACAAAATACTCAGCTGTTTTTCTGAGGTCACCTGCTATAAATTCGCCTTGGTATGTAAGTAAACAACTAAGACAGAGTTGCATTAGTTGAACATCAAGCAGGGATGGACAAGGCTCAAATACTATTTTCTACTAGCAGCAAAGTTGTTAAATTATGTAATTTTAACAATTTTGCAAAATTTAATTATAATGCCGGTATGATATCAGTATTGAAACTTGTATGATACCGGTATTGATTTGCAATTGATACCGGTATAATAAAGGTATTGATACCGTTATGATAACGGTATTGTACCGGTATGATACCGGTATTAAGGGAAACGGTATTTGAATACCGGTATTTTACCGAAATAATTATTTCGGTATCGGTATCAATACCGGTACTCAATTTTAAACGGTATTTAATCGGTATCGGTATTAATAACGGTATCGGTTGCCAACCTTGGTTATTATGTTTAATGTCAATTATGTTCATTTGTTGTTAATTTGATTAAAATAAGTGACGAGAAAAAAGTGCGTACTAAAATTATTAAAAATTTTCAACAAAACCCAACTTGGTCCTACAAAAAGTTGGCCAAACAATCAAAGGTCTGCCGTCAAACTGATTTCAATGTTATTAAACAGTATCGGGGAATTGTCCGTTGATAGAAAGGAAGGAGTGGTCCACAATATGTTTCTAAAGCCCAAAAAATAGAAAGCATTTTCAAAAGAGTTCCCAACACATCCGGTAGGAAAGCAGTGCGGTTAGCTCAGTACTCGGATAATTTGGTATGACAAGTTAAAGCCAATTAGACCTGCATAGGCTCAAAAAGTTCCGGACAGCAACTCTGCTAAAAACTTAAAGGCCAAAGACAGAGCACGGAAATTGAAAATTTTATACAAAAAATAAACCTGCTGCATAATGGATGACGAAATAGCTTCCGGGTAAATAGTTTTATGTTGCTGATGGTCGAGGGAGTGTGGTAGAAAAGTTTAGGATCCAAAATCAGAAAATTTTCCCAAAAAGTTCTTGGCATGGCAAGTAATATGCAGTTCAGCAAAAGAAGCCAAACATTTGTTACAAATGGCTCTGTACATACCGAAATTTACATCAAGGAATGTTTACAAAAAAGGATGCTTCCATTCATAAGATTTCTTAATGTGTCCACTTATTTTTGGCCTGATTTGGCATCCTGTCACTATGGTAAACAAGACCTTGAGTGGTACAAGAACAATAATGTGGTATTTGTACCAAGAGAGGCTGCCTGGAGCTAAGGCCAGTGTAGAGATATTGGGCTCTTGTTGAAATAGAATTGAAAGGTTTTCGAAAAAGGTTCAAAATTTCATCATTAATGATTAGAACTTTTTTTTTTTTTGGAAATTGTAATAAAAATTTTAATCAAATAAAAACTGTAAGTTTATGTTAAGATTTGTTCGATCTCAGTCCTTATATATATATATTATATATTATGTCCTGTGGTTTCTATTGGGAACAAAAGGCCACAACGAATCTATTCCATTCGATTCGGTTTGATGATATTTGTTTTACTTCTCTCCAGCTTAGATCACAACGGCTGACTTCGATGTTCAGTTGCCGACGCCATGTGTGTAACGGTCTGCCTACTCTTCGTTGTTTCATCTGAAGGCCTGCACAGCGTGTGACCAATTCAGCGCCATTTGCGGTTCAATATATCAATATGGACTGGCCGCTGGTTTGTTTGTCTCCAGAGTTCCGTATTACAAATAGTGTTAGGCCAGAAAACTTTTAATATTCTTCGGAGACATCGATTAACAAACACTTGTAGGCAGTTAAAGTCGTTTTCTGTCGTATTCCACGGCTCGCATGCATAAAGGAGCACAGACTTGACACAAGAGTTAAAGAGACCGATCTTGGTGTTCTTGGATATGTCAGATGATTTCCATACTGACCGAAGGGTACCCAATGCTTGGTTGGCTTTTGAGATTCGGTATGCTACATCTTTGCTGGAGCCACCAGTGTTTGTTAAGATGCTGGCTAGATAGCAAAATGACGAGACTTCTTCAAGTTCATTGTTGCCTATACGAAACTTGTTGGTGTTTACTGTATTGCATTGGATTACCTTACTCTTGCTTACGTTTATTCTTAGACCACCTTTTATGGCCTCTGTTTCAATGCATTTAAGTTTAGATGCTATATCTTTAAAGCAGTGTGAAAGGAGGCATATATCATCCGCATACTCGAGGCTCTCGAGTTGTTGGTTAAGACCCCAGTTTATGCCTCTATTAGCTTGAGTAGCATTACGAACTATAACATATAGCACGATATTAAAAAGCAAAGGAGACACCAGGCGGACACCAGCTACAACATCAAAACTACTGCTCAAAGCGTTATTGTGGACAACACGACATTTAACATCACGATATAGAGTTTGAGTAAGGCTTATGATCTTGGGTGGGACCCCTTTGCAAGCAAAAGCGCTCCATATTGAGTTTTGATTCAGCGTATGCAATGCTTTTTCAAAGTCGATAAACAGAAGGTAAAGCGGAGAGCGTAGTTCGGTAGATTGCTCTATAATTATTCGTAGACTATTGATGTGGTCTACATAGGATTTTTGGGGCCGGATGCCAGCTTGTTCGGGCCTTAGATCTCTTAGTAAAGTGTCGGATATTCTCCGGTTAATGATTTGCGCTATGATCTTATTCACTGCACTAAGGATGGTAATGCCTCGCCAGTTTTTGCAGTTTGTCAGGTCACCTTTTTGACGATATTTACTATAAAACCTTCCTTCAATTTTGGATCAAGTTCAAGTGTGAGCCAGAAGTTCTGAATAAGGGGAAGCAATATGTTCGCTGTAGTATGGGGTCGGTCCGATCGGTCCACAACTTTACATAGCTCCCATATAAGGACCATTCTCGAAAATTTCATTAATGTGCATAATTCTCTGAAATATGTTAGTATCCAAATAGAATTCAACACAAATATGTTTCATATATGTAAACGCAAATCATCCCAACAAATTTTGTGACGATCGGTTCATAATTAGTCATAGCTCCCATAAAAGGCCCACTGCCGAAAATCTCTTTATCGAGCATAAATATCTTAAAAATGTTGGTATTCAAATAAGATTCAATACAAATAAGTTTCATATCAAAAGAAAACTGTTTACAATCATATACTCTGTGTAGGGCATCAAATGGTCGGGCTTACCCTACTATACTTTCTTACTTGTTTTTATTTTGGTTTGTATTTTCTAAACAGATTTATGTTATTTCATATACTTTCATACATATATTTGTTTCGATCTACTTTTTTTTTGTGGTGAATATATGAAATAAGTAAGACAAAAGAAGAATTAAATAAATAAGTACAACAAAACTCAAACAAATATAACAACAACAGCAATTTCATTTAAACAGCATAAATGTGAGGGCAAAAGAGAAAAGGATACTATTACTACTGAAAGTTACGAGCTGAAGTAGAAGAAGTATGTATAAGTTGAAGGTGTCAGATGTCAGTCACTTAAACTGCAGTTAAACCATTTATAACAATGACAGTAGTTTAAATTTTTTAAGAAAAAGCTGAGAAAAAAATTTAAACCATCAGATTAATACTTTTGAAGGAATACAAAAAATATTTAAAGTAAGAAAGAGTATAGGTCATAGAGAATTATACATAGAGACGAGACACTCCGTATTGTCAAACAAAAAAACAACAAATTATATGTCTGATACAACAACAAAATACATTGACTAACATGTATTTTGTTGTTGCAAGAGATAGGTTTTTGACAACAGACTTAGGTTTTTGACAATTCCGTCGTGTCTCTTTGTTACCCTATGGTATAGGTTTTAAAGTTTAGGATATATTTATATGTAAATTTCTGAATATATAAATTAAATTTGGTTAATTGAAATGTTTTATATCCAGGAATTTTTACATAATAATTTTATAATAATTGCTCGTCAAAATTTTCCAATTCGTATGTAGTAGGTATTAAAGACGTGTACAGTTACAACTGTTCGTACAAGTTTTTGTGAGTGAGTGCATATCTGTGTTGGGATTTGAATATTTATATTTAGTGTCAAATTGATGTATAAATTCAATTTAATTTATTAAATTGTGACAAAATGGATTCAATAGTGCCAAAACTACTTTTCACAAAATAAATCGATAATTTTGACACAATTTTTTATATAATTTGTTAAAAAGTAGTGGTAATCCAACCACAACATACTACGTCATTTGCTATTAAACTGGCATAATGTGATTATGATAGCATCAGGCGGAGTTTTGCCTAGAAAATTGGAGATTAATTAAGTTTAATCTGTGAATGTTGTTTTTGGGTTGTCGATTATTATACCCTTCACCTTCGTGAGAAGGGTATATATAAATTTGTCATTCCGGTTGTAATTTCCACAATATAATTTTCCGACCCTATAAAGTATATACATTCTTATAGATAGCGGAGTCGATTTAGCCATGTCCGTCTGTCTGTCTGTTGAAATCAATTTTCTGAAGACCCCAGATATCTTCGGGATCCAAATCCTCAATAATTCTGTCAGACATGCTTTCGAAAAGTTTCCTATTTAAAAACAGCAAAATCCGTCCATAAATAACGGAGATATGAGCAAAAATCCGAGACAACCTCTATTTTTGACCTATTTTTTATCTATATCTCGATCACTAAGTCATAAATATAGACAATATGGATATCTAATGACAGATATTTTAAAGTCCATTGCAACGATGTATATAAGGCTATACAAAGTTGGACCTACAATGGGTCAAAATCGGGAAAATATTTTTTAACCCGAATTTTTTTTTCACATAAAACATTGTTTTGTCATAAAGTTGTTTCACTAATAAATTAAAAAAAAAAAATTTTAAAAATTGGAAAAAACTTTTAAAAAAAAATTTAAAAAAAAATTAAAAATTTTTTTTTTTTCAATTTTATTTTAAATTATAATTTGGTGAAGGGTATATAAGATTCGACACAGCCGAATATAGCTCTCTTACTTGTCTTTTTTTTTATTTATTTGCTAGTTTAAGTGTCCAATATTGTCGGGTTAATCTCTGCAATAAGTTCGTATGTATAAATAGCTGATAAAAATTTGTATAGGAAAACATACAAAAATGGATCATTGCAGTGCTAAGGAAGATTTAAGAGACTTCATAATACATATATTATACAAATAGATTTTTTGTCTAAATTGCTTTTAAGATTGTTTCCAATTTATTTTACAGGTTTCTTCTTTTTATTCATATTTTACACACTGTTTTGAAAACATGTAACACAAAAACATCAAAGTTAATCCTCCTTAGATTATTTTTATTTTTACATTAACTAATCAGATTATTATTTGGCATTTGATCTTCAAGTCAAAACCCCGCCCTAAGGAATTTCTCATGATGAAAATTATGAGTTTGATGAAAATGGTCGGATTGATAAATTAGATTTTTCTTATTGTACTAAACTTGATCAAAATTACATATTCAGAGCCTTTTATTCAATTAGTTTAAGTTTAAGTTAGAGATTTTTGCTGAAAATGTCTAACTAATGGCGTTTTCTTTTCTGGTATAAATAATGCCTTTATTCTGCCTTTTCAGTCTGTCTGTCTGTCTGTCTGTCTGTCTGTCTGTCTGTCTGTCTGTCTGTCTGTCTGTCTGTCTGTCTGTCTGTCTGTCTGTCTGTCTGTCTGTCTGTCTGTCTGTCTGTCGAGAAGTTTGCTATTTAAAATCAGCAAAATCCGTCCATAAATAACGGAGATATGAGCAAAACCCGAGACAACCTCTGAAAATTTCATCAAAAAAAGACAATTTATTGCATGCTTTGACAAAAAAGCAACAAAGCGTTTGTGTGGATGTGTCTTGGTTATTGCTTTGTGTATTTTGTTTTTGTTTTGATACCCTTCACCATGAGAGGCAAGGGTATATATAAAGAGAGAGTTGTTTATAATGAGTTTTCATATGAGCAACTCTATCACAGGGATGCCAGGTAATTTTAATAGCTTTCCCCAACCAAAATTAAAAATATCCCCAAAAATCGCCAAATATTGTTTTTCTTGAAATTTTCACAAAAACTAAACTACATATTAAATAAATCAGTCAATAACTGTTCGAATTAATTGTTATAAAATTGAGAAGGTTCCTTAAAACCAAAATTCTTATGAATTTGTCAAAGTTTCTTTTGAAAATATCCATACTAATTGGTTGAACATTTTTTTCCACTGCATCTCATAACACATCGTTTCAAATCTATATATATAAAAGAGTAACGTTACTGACTGACTGATTCATCATCGCACAGCCCAAACGACTGAAGCTAGAATCATGAAACTTTAACTGTGGGTTCCTCCCTCCCCAAAACTATCCGATAAGAAGGGATTTTTGGAAATTCGAACGTTTAGGGGGTAAAAGAGGGTTAAAACGGATAAATTCGGTAACCTTATATCTTCAAAACTAATAAAGATACAAAAAAACTTAAAATTGCATGTTACTCCATCTAGAAAAGAAGCTGACAGGTGTTTCGTACTTTTTCGAAATTCGAACCTTTTAGTGGAGAAAACGGGTAAAAACTCTTATTTGGTACTTTTTTGGCACCCTATGTATATTTTAAACTAATAAACATAGAAACAAATTTTAAATCGTATTCTTTACTTATCAAAAAATAAAAAATATAAGTTTAGTACTTTTTGGAAATTCGAACCCTTAAGGGGTAAAAATTGTGTTTATTTGTGGTACTTTTTCATAAAATATTTGACATAGAAATACGAATATTTTATTATGAACTCCCACCACGATACCAATTTATTTGAATATAATTTTACCACCGTAATGGGGATAAAAAAGAACCAAAGAGGGGATAAAATCGGGAAAATACATTTTATTTGAAATTATTAAGCTAATTTTGATAACTTTGTTAACATTGGATTGATACAAAAATTAACTAACAGGTTGTTATTTGGAACTCGAGTGCCATGGTTTATATCGGGCCAAATCCGGGTAAACAGTTTGGTACTTTTATTAAAACATATTTTTTCTTGGGCACATTAACACAGATTTTAATCGTTTGAGACATGTCTTTAGCATAAAAAATTTTGGCAAAATGGAATATTTTTAAATTTCAAACTTGAGGGGTGTTCAAGGAGGATAAGGGAAATTGTTACTTTTCTCCTAATGGTACTTCTTTAATATTTTATATTATTTCACTTATCGACATTAAAGTTATCTGATATGTATCTGAGTAACGTTAGTGTTAGGAATAGGGTATAATATTTAGGTACCAAAATGTGAGAACTGAATTATAGGTACTTTTTTATTGTTCTAATGGTTCTTTTTGAATTTTCTATAACAATGGACTTAGAAACATGAAATTAAGCATATAAGGTCCTAAATGAGTGAGAATTCTAGGGGGAGACTTTTTGGTACTTTTGCTTTATTCGAATAAATACTTTTTGTAATTTCTCCAATAATGAACCTAGAAGCATGAAATAAAGGTTATATGGACCCGAGTAAGTGGGAATCCACAAATGGGGGACTTATGGTACTTTTTCTTTATGCTAATGGTACTTTTAGAATTTTCTATAATAATGGACGTAGAAACACGAAATAAAGCATATCCGGTCATAAGTGAGAGAGAATTGAAGGTGGGGACAATATGGTACTTTTTCTTTATTCTAAAAGAACTTTTCAAATGTTTTATAAAAATGGACCTAGAAACTTGAAAATAAGCATATATGGTCCTAAGTGAGTTTGAATTCTAGGGGGAGATTTTTTGGTACTTTTTCTTTATTCAAATGGTACCTTTTGAAATTTCTATAACAATGGACTTAAGAACATGAAATTAAGCATATATGGTCATAAGTGAGTGAGAATTCTAGGGGGTGACGTTTTGGTACTTTTTCTTTATTCGAATGGTACTTTTTGTTATGAATTAATAAACATGAAACTAGAGACATGTTATCTTGTATTAATTTTAATTCACAAACGGAGTATTAATTCACAAACGGAGACTTAATAGTACTATTTATTTCATCCAATTGGGTTGGCGAAGCGCACCGGGTCAGCTGGTACTCAATATAATCATCGAATAAAAGATAATAATTACTTATGTATTATTTTAACATCTAAAAAAACCCTTACACGGCCACACTTAACATTTACCAATTACTAATAAGGTAAAAAGGTATACAAAACAAAAACCCTCTGTAACTTTGTAAATACTGCGTTTATCAAGAAAATAATGTTAATCTATGATCACTTATATTTCTCACTAAAACCCTCTGTAACTTTGTAAATACTGCGTTTATCGAGAAAATAAGGTTAATCTGTGATCACTTATATTTCTCACTAAAAATTTAATTTTAATAGAGAAATTCTATAAAAAACTAAAACCCTCTGTAACTTTGTAAATACTGCATTTATCGAGAAAATAAGGTTAATCTGTGATCACTTATATTTCTCACTAAAAATTGAATTTTAGAAGAGAAATTCTATAAAAAACTAAAACCCTCTGTAACTTTGTAAATACTGCGTTTATCGAGAAAATAAGGTTAATCTGTGATCACTTATATTTCTTATATAAAATTGAATTTTGAAAGATAAATTCTATAAAAAACTAAAACCCTCTGTAACTTTGTAAATACTGCATTTATCGAGAAAATAAGGTTAATCTGTGATCACTTATATTTCTTATTAAAAATTTAATTTTAATAGAGAAATTCTATAAAAAACTAAAACCCTCTGTAACTTTGTAAATACTGCATTTATCGAGAAAATAAGGTTAATCTGTGATCACTAATATTTCTCACTAAAAATTGAATTTTAGAAGAGAAATTCTATAAAAAACTAAAACCCTCTGTAACTTTGTAAATACTGCGTTTATCGAGAAAATAAGGTTAATCTGTGATCACTTATATTTCTCACTAAAAATTTAATTTTAATAGAGAAATTCTATAATCTGGTTAATCTGTGATCACTTATATTTCTCACTAAAAATTTAATTTTAATAGAGAAATTCTATAATCTGGTTAATCTGTGATCACTTATATTTCTCACTAAAAATTGAATTTTAGAAGAGAAATTCTATAAAAAACTAAAACCCTCTGTAACTTATATTTCTCACTAAAAATTTAATTTTAATAGAGAAATTCTATAAAAAACTAAAACCCTCTGTAACTTATATTTCTCACTAAAAATTGAATTTTAATAGAGAAATTCTATAAAAAACTAAAACCCTCTGTAACTTTGTAAATACTGCGTTTATCGAGAAAATAAGGTTAATCTGTGATCACTTATATTTCTCACAAAAAATTGAATTTTAGAAGAGAAATTCTATAAAAAACTAACACCCTCTGTAACTTATAATTCTCACTAAAAATTTAATTTTAATAGAGAAATTCTATAAAAAACTAAAACCCTCTGTAACTTTGTAAATACTGCGTTTATCGAGAAAATAAGGTTAATCTGTGATCACTTATATTTCTCACTAAAAATTGAATTTTAGAAGAGAAATTCTATAAAAAACTAAAACCCTCTGTAACTTATATTTCTCACTAAAAATTTAATTTTAATAGAGAAATTCTATAAAAAACTAAAACCCTCTGTAACTTATATTTCTCACTAAAAATTTAATTTTAATAGAGAAATTCTATAAAAAACTAAAACCCTCTGTAACTTTGTAAATACTGCGTTTATCGAGAAAATAAGGTTAATCTGTGATCACTTATATTTCTCACAAAAAATTTAATTTTAGAAGAGAAATTCTATAAAAAACTAAAACCCTCTGTAACTTATATTTCTCACTAAAAATTTAATTTTAATAGAGAAATTCTATAAAAAACTAAAACCCTCTGTAACTTTGTAAATACTGCGTTTATCGAGAAAGTAAGGTTAATCTGTGATCACTAATATTTCTCACTAAAAATTGAATTTTAGAAGAGAAATTCTATAAAAAAACTAAAACCCTCTGTAACTTTGTAAATACTGCGTTTATCGAGAAAATAAGGTTAATCTGTGATCACTTATATTTCTCACTAAAAATTGAATTTTAGAAGAGAAATTCTATAAAAAACTAAAATCCTCTGTAACTTTGTAAATACTGCTAATATTTCTCACTAAAAATTGAATTTTAGAAGAGAAATTCTATAAAAAACTAAAACCCTCTGTAACTTTGTAAATACTGCGTTTTTCGAGAAAATAAGGTTAATCTGTGATCACTTATATTTCTCACTAAAAATTTAATTTTAATAGAGAAATTCTATAATCTGGTTAATCTGTGATCACTTATATTTCTTATTAAAGATTGAATTTTAATAAAGAAATTCTAAAAAAAACTAAAACCCTCTGTAACTTTGTAAATACTGCGTTTATCGAGAAAATAAGGTTAATCTGTGATCACTTATATTTCTTATAAAAATTGAATTTTAATAGAGAAATTCTATAAAAAACTAAAACCCTCTGTAACTTTGTAAATACTGCGTTTATCGAGAAAATAATGTTAATCTGTGATCACTTATATTTCTCACTAAAAATTTAATTTTAATAGAGAAATTCTATAATCTGGTTAATCTGTGATCACTTATATTTCTTATTAAAGATTGAATTTTAATAAAGAAATTCTAAAAAAAACTAAAACCCTCTGTAACTTTGTAAATACTGCGTTTATCGAGAAAATAATGTTAATCTGTGATCACTTATATTTCTCACTAAAAATTGAATTTTAGAAGAGAAATTCTATAAAAAACAAAAACCCTCTGTAACTTTGTAAATACTGCGTTTATCGAGAAAATAAGGTTAATCTGTGATCACTTATATTTCCGACTAAAAATTGAATTTTAATAAAAAAATTCTATAAAAACCTAAAACCCTCTGTAACTTTGTAAATACTGCATTTATCGAGAAAATAAGGTTAATCTGTGATCACTTATATTTCTCACTAAAAATTGAATTTTAGAAGAGAAATTCTATAATCTGGTTAATCTGTGATCACTTATATTTCTTATTAAAGATTGAATTTTAATAAAGAAATTCTAAAAAAAACTAAAACCCTCTGTAACTTTGTAAATACTGCGTTTATCGAGAAAATAATGTTAATCTGTGATCACTTATATTTCTGACTGAAAATTGATTTTTATATGAGTAATTCTATAAAAAACTAAAACCCTCTGTAACTTTGTAAATACTGCATTTATCGAGAAAATAAGGTTAATCTGTGATCACTTATATTTCTTATTAAAAATTTAATTTTAATAGAGAAATTCTATAAAAAACTAAAACCCTCTGTAACTTTGTAAATACTGCGTTTATCGAGAAAATAAGGTTAATCTGTGATCACTTATATTTCTCACTAAAAATTGAATTTTAGAAGAGAAATTCTATAAAAAACAAAAACCCTCTGTAACTTTGTAAATACTGCGTTTATCGAGAAAATAAGGTTAATCTGTGATCACTTGTATTTCGAATAACTTAAACTCGAATTCTCCTTGGCTACCCAAATGTAAAATTTTATCCCGATCGGACTAGCCGTTTAGAAATGCCAGATTTATTTCCAAAAAATGTTGATTCTGCCCCACTGTGCCCACCAGAAAGAAGCAACATAAATAAACGAATAGAACGGAAGGAGAGAGTAATATGAATAACAAAATACATGCACTACATTCACAAGCAATCGTTTATTGGACTGACGTTATGTAACTAGTATGTGAATCCAATGCGGGCCAGCTATCGGACAGTCTAATTGTAATCTAAATGTAATCTAAATGACTAGTCACGTAGTTAGTCATGTAACTAGTTGTCATCCTAAATGATGGGTAAAATCACTAGTTCGGGACTGTCTCCTAGAACTGCTGGGTTGTAACAGATATGGTATATTTGTTTTAACGATACTTTAAGTTACACTCTTGCACGTCTACAGTTTGTATATGAAAGATATCATTCTCTATTAGCTCTGAAATAATTTATAATCAAAAAATTTCTTAAAAAAAAACTTTTTTAATTTTTAGGGTTTTTTTTTATTAATTTATTTACATAATATATTTTCCATATTATTTCCTATTTCGGGGAAATAATTATAAATACAATCGTAAAAACATGCATATTTTTAATAGGTATATGAATATAAATAATATAAAAAATCTTATTAAAATTAATTATTAATTAAATAAACAGATTAAAATTTGTAGAAAACAACTTCAGCTTTATCGCTTGTAGAAACCATAATGATGATGATGATGATGATTCACACTATTGCATTGGTAGTTATGGACTTTATAGCAACCAGCAAACTGAGCATATTTGGACTGGCAACATTTGAAACATTCAGTGGGATAAACATATTTCAGACCTAAATGAAAGAATAGAATAATAACATTAATGGAATAATGTGTGCACTATATATATAAACTTTTGATTTTTATAAAAATTTAATGCAGAATTCATAAATTTCGGAGAAATATCAAAACAACTACACTTTGCATTGTCAGTGTTGAAGAAATCATGAAATCGGTTTTAGTAGTAGTATTCATATTGCGTTCAAAATTTTACCTCTAATGAAGTCTATAGATGTGGGTACAAAAAAAAAATTAAATTTATTTATAATCGACTCTTACTATCGAGTCAATATTAAATGCAAATCTGTAAATGAATGAAACGAAAAAAGTAATTATCTAAAGAAATAAGAACCTATAATTATCTGCATTATTATACCCTACACTACCATAGTGGGGAGGGTATTATGCATTTGTGCTGATGTTTGTGACGCTCCCACCTTAAAGTATATCGACTCAGAATCACGTTCTCAGTCGATTTAAAATTTTGGTACATACATATTTTTTAGGCCCAAGGACAAAGCCAATTGAAACTGGTTGAAATCAAATGTCCCTCCGAAATAGGACTCTATCGGTCATAAATGTTTAATTTATATAAATATCTACACAAATTTCGGTCCAAATAAGTTTTATATATACAGTAGTCATGCTAATTTTATGATGATCGGTCCACATTTAGTCATAGCTCCCATATAAGAGTAATAAGTTTCATATAGACATAAATCGCACGATCTAATTTCATGGCGATGATCGGTCCATAAGTAGTCATAGCATAAGGCCCACTTCAGAAAATCATTCACAAAAATAAATTATTGAAATTTGTTTAAAACTAATTTTTTTACAATTATTAAGTTTTATAAGTTTTGGTGGATTTCTGATCATATCTCAGCTATTTATAACCAATTTCGCTGATTTGTAATTCAAATTTATCGAACGATCTGAGAAATTGAAACAAGATTTGGGTCCGCCATACGTCTGGGTCTGTCAAAATGTTAATGTCAGTCAAACAAATCTAAAAAAGGACAAAGGGTTTAAGAAAATGAAATTTGTGTCCTCCCTGTTAGAATACAAGGTGAGATACAGGATGGAGAATTCGACTAGCTTGTAACTTGTACCAATATGGACAGATTTCAATGTTATAAAGCAAATATAAAGAATTTTTGGTTTATTTCAATAAGTTATCTCTAATCTCCGGTATTGGTTGTCCAAATATTTTTCTAAATTTATCAAGTAACACAGCTATATTCGGCTGTGCCGAATCTTATATACCCTTCACCAAATTATACTTTAAAAAAAAGTTAAATATTTTTTAAGGTAAACAACATTTAAAAAAAAAAAAAAAATTATTTTTTTTTTAATTTATTAGCGAAAAAAATTTAGACATTTTTTTTTTTATAATTTAAAAAAAAAAAAAATGTTTTGTTTTAAATAAAATTTTATTTATCTGTGAAAAAAAATTTTATAACAAAAAACATTTTTTTGGTGAAAAAAAAAAAAAAATCGGGGTAAAAAATATTTTTCCCGAAAAGAAAGGTCCGACTTACTTTGGCCGTTGCAAAGGTCTTTGAAATGCCTATTATTGGATATCCATATTGTCTATATTAATGGCTTAGTAATCCAGATATAGATCAAAAATAGGTAAAAAATCGATGATGTCCTGGTTTTTTCCTTATATCTCAGTCATTTGTGGGCCGATTTTCTCGATTTTAAATAGCAGCCCATCTGGAAGAAGTCTTGATATATTGATGTATCAATCATGTTTGTAAGTTATTTGGGGGCTACGGAAAGTTGATTTCAACATACAGACGGACATGGCTATATCGACTTCGCAGAATATATATACTTTGTGGGGTCGCAAATAAAAAATGTAGAAATTACAAACGGAATGACAAAACTATAAGAGACAACTTAGTGAAATACACATTAATTTCTTTACCTTTTCACTTGCTTTATAATAAAGTTACAAGCTGAGCAATTTTTACAAATTTCATTTTCTTATAGCAAAATTTGGTAATCGCACCAGTATTCAGATTTACTACCACTTATTATGATCGATCCCACCGTGCAACATCCCTATCTATATGTTTACAAATTAATATTGTAGAAATAACAAACATTTTTTTTAAGTCGCAATCAAAAACTTAATTTAAGCTCCTAATTGACACTTTTAGGTTCTAAAGTTTAAAATCTAAACTATCAATTAGTTGTATCTATTTAGCTAGTATATTTCAAGGTCTTACCTTTACAAGTCCATATTGGTTGAGCATAACCATATTGTCTCTTAAAATAACATCTGCTGGAATAGTCAGGATAACTGGGATAGAATGGATATTTGGGGGCTAGAGTAGAATCTGTGGTAGGATAATATGGAAAATCATTTCGTTTTGTTGTAGTTGGAGCCAAAGTGGTTGTAGTAGTGGTAGTTGTTAGTTCTGGAGTTGCAGTTGGCTCTTCTGTAGTTGTGGTAGTTGGCTCTTCTGTTGTTGTGGTTGGCTCCTCTGTAGTTGTAGTAGTTGGCTCTTCTGTTGTTGTAGTTGGCTCCACTGTAGTTGTTGTTGTAGCTTCGGTAGTTGTGGTAGTGGCTTCCGTAGTTGTCGTAGTAGCTTCTGTAGTTGTTGTAGGGACTTCCGTAGTTGTTGTAGCAGCTTCGGTAGTTGTTGTAGGGGCTTCTGTAGTTGTTGTAGGAGCTTCTGTAGTTGTAGTTATTGGCTCAGGAGTAGTGGGTGGCCTAGTGGATAGGTCCCAATCGGGTGGTGGTACATCTTGTGTTACCACCGCCATTACCAATAGATTTAGGATTATTAAATATTTAAACTTAAAGAAGTAAATATATTAATTATTTATTTCTTATAATTTAATCTCATTATTTACCATAGTTTATTTATTTATAGTTTATTTATTTTTTAATACCACAAGTATTATTATTATTTTTTCCTTACTGTAATAGTTTCTGTGGTGTTTTCTTTGGCACGTTTCGTTTCAAACTGAAAACATTTTCATTTGTGTATGTCTTTCCGAGTGCACGAGAAGCTTAGTCTTTTTGTTTTGTCGTACTTCGATTATATTTTCGGAGAATCGCAAATGATATAGGAACAATTAAGCAGATCAGTTTATTTACTTTAGGGGGAAAATGGCGGGGACTTAGTGATATTGGAAAATATATATGTATGTAGGTTGTAAATGTCTATGTTCTCTCCTATCAAAAGCGAAATGTTAGATGTTGGTAAAAAACTTGAGATATTTTAATAAAATTTAAAAAACAAATGTATAAAATCATTCTAAAAAGGTAAATTTTTTGAAGCGAAGTAGAAATTTCCACTACGAACTTTTTTTTGAAGGTTTAACATGGTGACGTGTATCACACCAACACAGGTCTCAAAACATGATCGCTGAACAGAATTTAGGTAAATTATAGCATATTTTTATAAAAATAAACCATAATTTTCAAAGTTCTTCATTGCCTAGCTGCTAGAGTATTTAAAACCGAAAATCGGTCAAGTGGTTTTTTCCTTGTTGTAAACTCGGTTTCGGGTTTCTTTAACTTTTTGGTTTTTTGATGGTTAACTGGTTTTAAAGAAATATATTTTCTAAAGCTTGTTTGAAGATATTTTTTTGAACAATTTTTATCCAATTTTAAGAAAAAAATTATCAATTTTATAGAAAATTGTAGCATTTTACAATATTTCTTAAAAGATATAAATCAATTGCCAAAGTTAGACTTCTTAAATACTCAAAAATGTCAAATATGCGAGAATAAAGTATAACAATTTTATATAAAACCGATTAACCGGTTTTTTTTAGAATGACAAAAACCGAAACCGGTTAAACCAGAAACTGCTCTTTTGAATTTTCCGGTTTTTTAGACACTCTACTAGCTGCGAATATGATTTCATGTCATACTTGCTGGTTTTTAATTACAAATAATTTATTTTAAAAAAATATTGCGCAAATATATTCAAATGAATACTGAAATTAATTAATATATTATTAACAATTCTCGATACATAAATAAAAAGTGGTTAAGCCAACACAAAAATTTTAACGTTAGGTAATAAAACTGTAGTAAAACTACGGATTTTTTCAATAATTTCTAGATTTGTAAAGTATTTATGTACAATTTAATAATTGTGAGCTAGTAAATACAATTTAAACGTTATAATTTAGGCTGCCACAAGTGCAAACAACAATTTAACACATATTACTGAAACAGGAACAACAGCTTATTATTCTTCATGGAACAGCAAAACAATTTGATTGCGTTGCAATGACATCAAGACAATGAGTCCGAGTTGACATAGCAATACACAACATCTCCTTTGAGTCGTCACAACATAGCGGAGCATGAATTATTAGTAAAGCATGTTTGATGTGTTAAATGAAAAAAAAATCAAATTTGTGCTCAACATTTTAATTTAAAACAAGTAAGAGTGCTATATTCGGGTATACCGAATCTTATATACCCTTCACCTTTGTTGTGGATGCATTAATTGCCCATTTTCAGCGTATAGCATCCTAAATATATCAAGAAAACTTTTAAAAATTTTACATTTAATTGCTGACGAACCGATTATATTGTAGAAGTTACAAACGAAATAACAATCTTATATATATTTTTCTCACGATGGTGAAGAGTATAAAAACAACAACGCCAAACGAAACGAAACACCAAAAAAAAATATATGCAAAGCAATGAAGCCAACACACATCCAAACATAAGTTTTGTTGCTTTTTTGTCAAACACCAACAAAAAAAAAAAAAAAAACAAAAACAAAATACGCAAAGCAATGAAGCCAACACACATCCAAACATATGTACGTTTTGTTGCTTTTTTATCAAAGCATGCAATAAATTGTCTTTTTTAGATGAAATTTTCAGAGGTTGTCTCGGATTTTTGCTCATATCTCCGTTATTTATGGATGGATTTTGCTGATTTTAAATAGGAAACTTCTCGAAAGCATGTCTGACAGAATTATTGAAGATTTGGACCCCGAAGATATCTGGGGTCTTCAGAAAGTTGATTTCAACAGACATACGGACAGACAGACAAAATGTAAAAATAGTATATCTGGATATTCTTAATCCTTGAGATTGTTATTGAAATGTGCTCATTTATCACCATTTTCCCTTATACATATTTTGTACTATTTTTTTTTTGTTTATTTATTTTATTTTTCATTCATTTTTTTAATTCTACTGATAATTTCTTAGTGTTACGTATAAATTTCAACAACAAACACTATGAGACATTTAACAATGATCGCGATGATGGTATTTACAAATACAGCCAGCCAGCCTGCCTGCCTGCCAATATTAATGACGTTAATTCTGCTACAATTAAACAACTTGTAACAAAATGTTTAAAACATTAAACATTTGTTGAATAGCAACAAAAAATTATTTGAAAATTCCCTACTAACTGCTGATAACCTTTTCTAGACATTTCAGCAATGTTTATTTCTTTGTTGTTGTTGTTTATACGATCATTTCTCATGGCTCTTCATAGATAGAGGGAGATTTAAAGGAATTAAAACTTTTCTTTTTCAAACATTCAAAAGTAAAGTTTTGGTAGTCGCTTATTATGAATTTCGTGTTTAAATATAAATATACAAGATGGCGGAGCCAATATCTCGGCAAAAATTTTAATATCATTACATATGTAAGCCTTGAAGACTGGAATAGAAAATATTAAATCATACTTTGTTCCGTTTGGTTGGAGAAGGTTAAATGTTATTTTATACTCTTCACCTTCGTGAGAAGGGTATATATAAGTTTGTCATTCCGTTTGTAATTTCCACAATATAATTTTCCGACCCTATAAAGTATATATATTCTGGATCCTTATAGATAGCGAAGTCGATTAAGCCATGTCCGTCTGCCTGTCTGTCCGTCTGTCTGTTGAAATCAATTTTCTGAGGACCCCAGATATCTTCGGGATCCAAATCTTTAATAATTCTGTCAGACATGCTGAGATATAAGCAAAAAACCAGGACAACCTCGATTTTTGACCTACTTTTTTACCTATATCTAGATTACTAAGTCATTAATATAGATAATATGGATATCTAATGATAGATATTTCAAAGACCTTTGCAACGACGTATATAAAATCACAGTAAGTTGTACCTACAATGGGTCAAAATCGGAAAAAATATTTTTTAACCCGAATTTTTTTTCACCAAAAGTTTTTTTCGCTAAATATTAAAAAAAATTGAAAAAACAAAAAAAAAAAAAAAAATTCAAAATTTAAAAAAAAAAAATTTAATTAAAAAAATTAAAAAAAAAAACTGTTCGAAAAAAATTTTTTTTCTAACAAATTAAAAAAACAACTGGAAAAAAAAAATAATTTTGTTTAGCTAAAAATATTTAAATTTTTTATTTTGAAGTATAATTTGGTGAAGGGTATAAAAGATTCGGCTATAGCTCTCTTACTTGTTATTCATAAATAAAAATAACCTTGGAAAAAGTCCTTCCAAGAGTCCATATAAGAGAAAGGTTCTTCGCAACTTTAAACAATATACCACGCAGCTATATATTGAATGGCATTTCAATAATGTAATACTTATTTGTCGCAATTCAACATACTCTAGAGGATCTAGGTATCAAGATTTACATCAGCAGCTGCACGCAGAGAAAAAATATAGTTGTGCATGTTTACAGTCACCATTTCCACATTTTTAAAAGTTTTTTGACAATAACTATTTATATGATTGTGGTAACCATAATATGGTTAACTTACGATTCACATGATTGTATCAATCATATATATGGTTACAGTAAACGGGTTACCATGTTGCTCTTGGCTAATTGATATCATAATTTGAGAACAACATATGTTACAAAAATTATCGATATTATGATATAAAGATTCATCATAACAATGGTTGCCACAAACATATACTTGTTTACTCTAACCATATATATGGTTGATACAATCATGTGGATCGTAAATTAACCATATTATTGTTACCACAACCATATATATAGTTACTGTGACTATAATATTGTTAAAAAACTTGTTAAAATGTTGAAATGGTTACAGTAAACATGCACAACTATATTTTTTTCTGCGTGATAAATGGAGTAAACACTTATGGCTCTGAGATGAATTGAGAACTAGTATCTAATATCATCTGCGATGAACTAAGATCCTAGTTTTCAATATGTCTTCCAGATAACACAGGCAAAGTTTTACGCGAAAGAAATATTCATGTCTTCTAACAGACAGATTAAGAAAGAACATTCCAGGCTAAGGCTAGGACGTATATCTGACTTTACCATAGGCCCGCATAGATACTGCTGCCGTAATAAGTAGGTGGAAGTGTTGGTTAGATAAGCATCCGCTTTAAATGTATTAGACGTAATATGTGTCGCAATATCGCATGGGACTATTTAAAGCGAAATTTTCCAAAACTATCTTCAGAAGAATGTAAGTTTGGAAAATATAGGCTGTATAAAATGTGAATCGTAAGCCTAATGGCAGTGTTACCAAGTCATTGGATGATCGGTAAGCAAGTATGTTGACTTGGACTTGACCGCTTAAGTAATTCTACGACTCTTGTTAAGAAATTTCTACCTAAAGTATTGAGATCGAGAGAGGTTCGATCTAGTTTTGATCTAGTTTATAGATATAACTAGCAATAAACCCGGTGCGCTTCGCCACCCCAATTGGATGAAAGAAATAGTACTATTAAGTCTCCCTTTGTGAATTAAAGCTAATTCAGGATAACATGCCTCTAGATTCATGTTTATTGAATCATTGTATTGTGGCTTCTAGCTCATTCGAAACGTATTATTATAATAAAAAAGTACCATTTAGACCCACATTTTATATGCCCACACATGATAATTTTTATAGAAAATGCTAAAGAAATGTACCACTAAAGTCACCTTTTGTGAATTCTAACTCATTCCGAATCATGTGTGCCTAATTTTGAATTTTTAGGTTTAATTTTATAACATAGTCAAAAAATATTATTAGTTGGAAAAAAGTGCCTGTGAGTCCCTTTTTTAGATTCTTATTCGGTCAGGATCATATACCATTCGAAGAGCGAAAAAATACAAATTATTTTTGTATTTAAGCTAACTAATTTAATATATTAAAAAAGTTAGTTACTCACTGAGGAGCATATATTTTATATTTCTAGGTCCATTATTATAGAAAATTCAAAATATACCATTAGAATAATGAAAAAAATTATTAGAGATAATTCAAAAAGTACCTTTATAATATAGAAAAAGTAGCATAAAGCCCCCACTTGTAGATTCCCAATCGGTCGGGATCATATAAGCTTTATTTCACAATTCTAAGTTCATTGGTGAAGAAGATACAAAAAGTACTATTCGAATATAGAAAAAGTACCATGAAGACTCCCCCTTAAATTCTCACTCCCTTATGACCATATATGTTTAATTTTATGTTTCTAGATCCATTATTATAGAAAATTTAAAAAGTACCATTAGAATAAAGAAAAAGTACCATAATGTTCCCACTTGTAGATTTTCTTTCGCTTAGGTCTATATAAGCGTTATATCATGTTCATTGGTGAAGAAAATACAAAAAGTACCATTCGAATAAAATACGAAAAAGTACCAAAAAGTATCCCCTTAGAATTATCATTCACTTAAGAAATTTAAAAAAGTACCATTATAATAAATAAAAGGTATCACGAAGTATCCCCTTGATTTTTCACTTACTTAGTGCCATATACGCTTAATTTCATATTTATATGTCCATTATTACAGAAAATTCAAAAAGTACCATTAGAAAACAGAAAAAGTACCAAAAGGCAGCCACTTCTCGTGTCCATATAGGCTTTATTTCATGTTTCTAGGTTCATTGGTGAAGAAATTACGAAAAGTACCATTCGAATAAAGAAAAAGTACAAAAAGGTCCCTCCCTAGAATTCTCACTCACCTAGGACCATATATGCTTAATTCCATGTTTCTAAGTCCATTGCTATAGAAGTGTCCAAAAAGTACCATTAAAATAAAGAAAAAGTACCATGAAGTGTCCGCTTAAAGTTTCACTCACTTATTACCATATACGCATAATTCCGTACTTCTATGTCCATTATTACAAAAAAATCAAAAAGTACCATTAGAATATAGAAAAAGTACCAAAAAGCCCCCCTCACTCGGTTCCATATAAACTTTATTTCATGTTTATAGGTTCATTGTTGAAGAAATTACAAAAAGTACCATTCGATTAAAGAAAAGGTACCAAAAAGTCTCCCCCTAGAATTCTCACTCACTTAGGACCATATATGCTTAATTTCATGTTGCTAAGTCCATTGCTATAGAAAAGTTAAAAAAGGACCATTAGAATACAGAAAAAGTACCAAAAAGCCCCCACTTGTGGTTTCCCACTCACTCGGCTCCATATAACTTTTATTTCATGTTTATAGGTTCATTGTTGAAGAAATTACAAAAAGTACCATTCGATTAAAGAAAAGGTACCAAAAAGTCTCCCCCTAAAATGTTCACTCACTCTAGAATTCTCACTCACTTAGGACCATATATGCTTAATTTTATATTTCTAAGTCCATTGCTATAGAAAAGTCAAAAAAGTACCATTAGAATAAAGAAAAAGTACCATGAAGTGTCCGCTTGAATTTTCACTCTCTTATTACCATATACGCATAATTTCGTACTTCTATGTCCATTATTACAAAAAAATCAAAAAGTACCATTATAATATAGAAAAAGTACCATAAGTCCCCTATTTGTGGTTTCCCACTCATTCGGGTCCATATAAGCTTTATTTCATGTTTCTAGGTATATTCGTGAAGAAATTACAAAAAGTACCATTCGAATAAAGAAAAAGTACCAAAAAGCCTGCCTCCAGAATTCTCACTCACTTAGGACCATATATGCTTAATTTCATGTTTCTAAGTCCATTGCTATAGAAAATTCCAAAAAGTACCTTCAGAATAAATAAAAAGTACCATGAAGTGTCCGCTTGAATTTTCACTCACTTAGGACCATATACGCCTAATTTCGTGTTTCTATGTCCATTATTACAAACAAATCAAAAAGTACCATTAGAATATAGAAAAAGTACCATAAGTCCCCTATTTGTGGTTTCCCACTCATTCGGGTCCATATAGGATTTATTTCATGATTCTAGGTTCATTGTTGAAGAAATTCCAAAAAGTACCATTCGATTAAAGAGAAAGTACCAAAAAGTCTCCCCATAAAATTCTCACTCAGGACCATATATGCTTAATTTCATGTTTCTAAGTCCATTGTTATAGAAAATTCAAAAAAGTACTATTAGAATAAAGAAAAAGTACCAAAAGGCAGCCACTTGTGGATTCCCACCCACTCGGGTCCATATAAGCATTATTTCATGTTTCTAGGTTCATTGGTGAAGAAATTACAAAAAGTACCATCCGAATAAAGAAAAAGTACCAAAAAGTCTCCCTCTAGAATTCTCACTTACTTAGGACCATATATGCTTTATTTCATGTTTCTATGTCCATTGCTATAGAAAATTCAAAAAAGTACCATTAGCATAAAGAAAAAGTACCATGAAGTATCCAATTGAATTTTTTCTCACTTAGGACCATATACGCCTAATTTCGAATTTCTATGTCCATTATTACAAAAAAATCAAAAAGTACCATTAGAATATTGAAAAAGTACCAAAAATCCCCCACTTGTGGTTTCCCACTCATTCGGGTCCATATAACCTTTATTTCATGTTTATAGGTTCATTCGTGAAGAAATTACAAAAAGTACCATTCGAATAAAGAAAAAGTACCAAAAAGTCTACCCTCACTCACTTATTACCATATATGCTAAACTTCATGTTTCTAGGTCCATTATTATAGAAAATTGAAAAAGTACCATTAGAATAAAGAAAAAGTACCATAAGTACCACTCTAATATAAAAAAACTGCGATAGAGTTTCCTCCTAAACTTCTCACTCACTTATTATCATTAATGCTTAATTTCATGTTTCTAGGCCCATTATTAAAGAAAATTCAAAAAGTACCATTAGGAGAACAAAAAAGTACCTATAGTTCAGTTCTCACATTTTGGTACCCAAATATTATCCCCTACTCCTAACTCTAACTTCATTCAGATACATATCAGCTAACTTTAATGTCGATAAGTGAAATAATTGAAAATATTAAAAAAAGTACCATTAGGAAAAAAAGTACCAAATGCCCTTTTCCTCCTTGAACACCCCTCAAGTTTGAAATTTAAAAATATTCCATTTTGCCAAAATTGTTTATGCTTAAAGACATGCCTCAAACGATTAAAATCTGTGTTAATGTGCTCAAGAAAAATAAGTTTTAAAAAAAGTACCAAACTGTTTTCCCGGATTTGGACAAATATACATCTTGTCAGTCGAGTTCCAAATAGCACTCTGTTAGTTAATTTTTGCATGAATCCAGGAACCAATGTTAAAAATTTTTCAAAATTGGCTGAAAATGTTAAATAAAATGTATTTTTCCATTTTTACCCCCTTTTTGGTACCTTTTTTTATCCCCATTGCGGTGTTAAAATTTTAATCAAATAAATTTCTGTATCGTGGTGGGAGCTTAAAATAAAATATTTATATGTCTATATCAATTTGTAGAAAAACATACTTTATGAAAAAAGTACCAAAAATAAATACAATTTTTATCCCTTAAGGGTTCGAATTTCCAAAAAGTACCAAACTTATATTTTTTATTTTTTGATATGTAATGAATACGATTTAAAATTTGTTTCTATGTTTAGTAGTTTAAAAGATACATATGGTGCCAAGAAAGTACCAAAATACAGTTTTTACCCGTTTTCTCCCCTAAAAGGTTCGAATTTCGAAAAAGTACAAAATACCTGTCAGCTTATTTTTTAAATGGAGTAACATGCAATTTTAAGATTTTTTGTATCTTTATTAGTTTCGAAGATATAAGGTTACCGAATTTACCCGTTTTTACCCTTTTTTACCCCCTAAACGTTCGAATTTCCAAAAATCCCTTCTTATCGGATCGTTTTGGGGAGGGAGGAACCCACAGTTAAAATTTCATGATTCTAGCTTCAACCGTTTGGGCTGTGCGATGATGAATCAGTCAGTCAGTCAGTCAGTCAGTCAGTCAGTCAGTCAGTAACGTTACTCTTTTATATATATAGATAATTTGGTTGTGCGGCTTGTCAAAGCGGCTGAATGATCTGTCTTAAGTATTGAGATCTCGAACTGAGTGAAACAGGTTGGATCTAGTATGCATTTCAATATCATCTAGTTTTGATCTGGTTCCTTGATCTAATTTGGTTATGTCACGAGTCATATTGATACTACTTGAATGTGTTCAATTTGGCAAGGACGACAATTTTTTATTAATACCCCAAATATACGGGTAATCTTTTATTTCATGGGTGTAAAATGTTATTTAAAGTTTATAAGTTTTTGTGAATTAATTACTTTAAAGCTAATTACATCATTTCTGAGTGTGAAATAATATTAAACATTTCTCGCTTTTTATTTTGCCTATAAAACTCATTAGTTTAAAGACAACCCTCACAATTCCAAAATAGTCGTCCCACTGATAAGTGCTTGTTTTAAAATAAATAAAGAAATAATTTGCATATGAAAACATTTTGTAGTATTTTGTTAATTTTACTTATTTTTTGTTTGTTTTTATTGAAAACTGCTGCATTATTTGACAAAGCCAATACTGCTTTGAATTTTTTTTATTATTCATCCATAAATGCGATTTTCAGGTTCATTTATAAATTTCTATACTATATAGGATATTGATCAATTGTAATCGAATACATATGAGAATTTTTATTTACATTTTACAGTGAATCAACTGACTGACTGCGGTCAGTCAGTTAATAATTTTAAATGTATAGTTTTGTTATCAATCCTAATGACTGTATAGTTTTATTAAGAATAATTTTTGAGTTTGTTTTTTCTGGTTTGTATGAATTATTATTAATTCAATTGAATTGAGTTTGTGACGATTTTTTGTTTTAAAAATTGATACTATACAATAGTTTACGTATTAATAACAAAAAAACACAAATATTAAATTTCATTAAGTATGATTCATTATGTATTTAGTAAATATATGTGACAATGTATAAATTTAAACTGTTTTTTAGTTTGTTAAAATTGTTTTTATAGATTTCATATTATTTGAGTTAACAACATCTGTTAACACTAATTGGTAGTCTTGATTTTTGTTTTACAATTGCACGTACTATTAAGTTAATTGAAAAATCTTAGTAAATTCATTTTGTACTTTTAATCTACTTTCCTGTAATTTTTAGTCTGCTTTAAAAAAACTTTAAATTCAGCTAAATCTGAAATGTTTAAGAAAACTAAGGTTTTCATAATTTGTTATTAAATCTCATATCATTCTCTAAAATTTAATTATTATTTATGAAAAATAATCTTTTCTTAGCTTGATATCAAACATTATTCTCAAATCTCGTTTAAACCTAAAGAAAATACTGACTTATTAAATGATTAACATAACCCAGGAAAAACAAGTTAAAAAGTATATGATACCATACGAGTATATGATTATAAACAGTTTTCTTTTGATATGAAACATGTTTGTATTGAATCTTATTTGAATTCCAAAAAGTGATTTTCGGAAGTGGGCCTTATATGGGAGCTATGACTAATTATGGACCGATCGTCAAAAAATATGTTGGGATAATTTGCACATACATATATGAAACATATCTGTGTTTAATTTTATTTGGATAATAATAATATTGTTACGTTTCAACCTTTTTAAAACGTTGGTTTATTTCCTTTAAATAAACCGGATACAGTTTTAGCAGTTTAAAATTGTAACAACTCTTTATTTATTCAAAATGTAAAACAAAAACAGTTCAAATAGTCACTCAGTGTCTTTATACACTTTCATCAATTCGCAGAAATGCACAAACACTTTGTAATGTACAAACTTAAATGTACAAGGCAGTTGATGTTAACTCTAACAGCGCCTATAATCAACTCACTGACGACTGCAACCTCTGCCACTATTTATACACTCGCCATCATTCGTTAATCTTCTACAATGATCTTAACGGACATACTAGAACATTCGAATTCTAGAGGTTTCGATGTTAATGTTAGCAGCTTAAACATTTTGTGTTGCCATACTTATAAACAATGCTAATAACCGCATGCTATCAACATTGTTGATAAGCAGAAGCTTCTACTGATGGAAGTGTTTATAAACATGATTAATGTTGCAGGCAGTCGTTACAGACCATTAAATTCAAATCGCTATTGTACATTAGTAAGAATATTTCAGAGATTTATGTTCACTGCTGAAATTTTCGAGAATGGTGTTTATATGGGAACTATGGAATATTGTGGAACGATCAGTATTAAATTTGGTAGTACGAGTTTATGTTTATAATTAAGATATTTACTTATGAGAGCTTAACTACTCTCAGATAGGGCAGTTGTATGAGGGCTAGGAGAAATAATGGACCGATTCTAAACAAATTCAATAGCCTGAGTCGTTGGGGCAATATAAAAGTTTGTGCTAAATTTTATAGAATTATCTTTAAAATTGCGACCTGTTGTTTGAATACAAGGTTTACATGGACGGACGGACGGATATCGCTTAATAGACTCAGAAAGTGATACTGAGCAGATTGGTGTATACTTTAAGGTGGGTGTTAGGACAATATTTTTGCACGTTACAAACATCAGCGCTAACCCAATATACCCTCCCCACTATGGTGGTGTAGGGTATGAAAATATTAGTTGTCTGAGATTAGCTTTAAACGTAGCTCATTACATAGTATTATATTAGCTCTAATCGTTTCTCTTCATTTAGTCTGAGATTAGATTTAATCGTGGATTTTTACAAAGTCTTAGATTAGCTTTAATCGTTTATCTTTATTTAGTCTGAGATTAGATTTAATCGTGGATCTTTTTCTAGTCTTAGATCAGCTATTATTGTGGTTATTTATATATTCATTTATATATTCATTAGCTTTAATCCTGGGTCTTTATTAACTTTAATCTTTATATAGTCTTAGATAACCTTTAATCCTGGGTCTTTTTATAGTCTTAGATTAGCTTTTATCCTGGCCTTTTCATGGCTTTAATCATGCATCTTTATATAGTCTTAGATAAGCTTTAATCCTCTCTCTTTATATAATATTGGATTAACTTTAATCGTGGATCTTTATATAGTCTTAGATTAGCTTTTATCCCAGCCCTTTATATAGCGTTAGATTAGATTTAATCCTGGGTCATTATTAACTTAAATCGTGGCTCTATATATATGTAGTCTGAGATTAGCTTTAGTGGTGGCTATTTACTAGGTTATTCAATCGATTAACCGTTAATCGGTTAACCGATTAATTTTTGTCGATTAACTGTTCGAATAATTTAAAATTGCCGATTTTCAAATAACAAATAAACCGATTAATTTGTGTCGATTAACCGATTAACCGATTAACCGATTTTTTTTTTTTTTTTTGTACTTTATATAGAAATATTTTTTTAAACACACAAATTTTATTGATTAAGTCATGAACATTAACTTCTAGCAATAGTTTTTAGAAGTATAGCTCAAAAACTGAAACTAAGGAAATTGGAAATGACCTTTTTTCTAGAATGTTCCATGATGAACTTTGTCCTCATGAGTCGGAGGAAGACATGATAATAGATAAAACTGAAGACATTGCTGAAACGAGTCTTGTATCAGAACTTAACAAAACTATTAATAGTATTTAAAATCTAAAAAATCCAAAAAGGACTCCAAGCTAAAAAACTAAGAAATTGTATAGTCTTCCTTATGCCTTACTTTCGATTTCTCCAACATCTACAATCAGTGAGAGAGTTTTTTCCAAGTCAAGTTTTATTAAAACTAATGAAAAATCGTTTAAAAGGAAACCTTTCAAATTACATTTTTGTCTTAAAAGATTATTTCAGAAAATCTCACTAAAATCCTAAAAAAACTCATATGTGTATATAAAAGGAATCTCAAATACCATAATTTTTTGCTATTACATATTTATTTTTTTGTTGTAATGTTTAAATAAGTACACAAAATTCGTGATTTTATTTTCAATTTAAAATGAAAATAGAAATTATTCGGTTAATCGAATAATTTAAAATTATCCGATTATTAACCTATTAAATCTAAACCCCGATTAATTATTCGCTCGATTAACCGATTAAACCAGAAACCCGATTAATTGAATACCCTACTATTTACATAGTCTTAAATTAGCTTTAATAATCCTAGCCGTTTATGTAGTCTTAGATTAGATTTAATCCTTGTTCTTTATTAGCTAAAAAATTAGACAAATCGATCCAGACGTTCTCCGATTTTAGATAAATTAAAAAAAGTGGGCGCAGCCGTTCTCAGCTGATGCGATTACCAACGAACGACCATTGATTTTTATTTATATAGATACTAGCTTGACCCGGTGCGCTTCGCTATCCCTGTCGTAGTAAAAATCGAATCAGCCGTTTAGTAATTATTGTTTAAGAACTAAAGGTACCAATTTTACCAGTTTTTCCCCCTGTTTATCCCTTTCTGGTAAATATATTGAAAAAAGTTATAGCCTATTGACGCTTCCAAGTAAGGATCTATATACGTTCCAAATTTCAATAAAATCGATTTAGCCGTTTAGGCGTGATGCTCAAACAAACAAACAAACTTACAAAGACATTTATATATTTATATGGATAATTAATTCCCTATGGAAACTTTAATCGTGAAAAAACTAAAATCCCTTACAGTATAGCATTATAAAATTTATTGTATGATTCAGTATTTCTTCAATTTAAATCTGAAGTCAATTCAAATGGCTGTGCCGAATATGTGACAATAAAATATTTTTCTGATATTCGCCATACTTTTAGAATACTTACAACTAATTATAAATTTTTATCAGGATTGCCGCATAATAAACAAACACTGCTCAAACTGTATTCCGGAGGAACTTTAAAATCATGGACCGATATTTTCAATACCAAACAAACCTTATCAACAGAGGGTATATGTGGAAAACTTCAGCCGGCTAGTTCCATTCGTTTGTGCCCTATCGTGTTTTCAACAGATAGACAGACAGACGGACATAGCTTTTATGGGTCTGCGATGAATATTTCGATGTGTTACAAACGGAATCAATATACCACCAATCTGTTTTGATGGTGGGTATAAAACTATAACCGTTCAAAGGTTGAATATATTTTTATACCCTTCACCTTCGTGAGAAGGGTATATATAAGTTTGTCATTCCGTTTGTAATTTCCACAATATAATTTTCCGACCCTATAAAGTATATATATTCTGGATCCTTATAGATAGCGGAGTCGATTTAGCCTGTTCGTCTGTTTGTCTGTTGAAATCAATTTTCTGAAGACCCCAGATACCTTCGGGATCCAAATCTTCGATAATTCTGTTAGACATTCTATCGAGAAGTTTCCTCAGCAAAATCCGTCCATAAATAAGGGAGATATGGGCAAAAATCCGAGACAACCTCTATTTTTGGCCTATTTTTGATTTATATCTCGATTACTAAGTCATAAATATAGACAATATGGATATCTAATGATAGATATTTCAAAGTTCATTGCAACGATGTATATAAGGCCATAGTAAGTTGGACCTACAATGGATCAAAATCGGGAGAAATATATTTTAACTCGAATTTTTTTTAACAAAAAACATTTTTTTGTCATAATTTTTTTTCACTAATAAATTAAAAAAAAAAAAAATTTAAATTAATTTTTTTTTTAAATTTGGAAAAAATTTCAAAAAAAAAAAAAAAATTTTTTAATTTTATTTTAAAGTATAAATTGGTGAAGGGTATATAAGATTCGGCACAGCTGAATATAGCTCTCTTACTTATTTTTATTATAAATTATTTTCGTTATGAAATAATTCAACAATGAATTATTAGCTATGAATTTTATTTATATAAAAGTCTTTGAATTAAGCTAAAGGATTTATTTTGTTGGGTACGGTTTTATGGAAAGAATTTCTGACATAATTTAATTCGGAATTAAAATTTTAGTAAATTAAGCTTAAATTTAGTCAATTAATTCAAAGCTCTGACTGAATAAAACAAATTTAAATTCACAGAAGAATATTACATAGAGCGGAAACTCTCCTGTCAAAGACCTAAGTGGTGAGAAGGTATTAGTAAAAAAACTATGTGAAAACAAAAAAAACAACACTCGTATGTGTAACTTTTTTGAGTAATTTTTTTTGTTTGAGTTTTTTTGCTAGTGCTTTTGCTCTATGCATATTTTCTCTATGGTACAAATTATTTATGTTTTATATATGTTTTTAATTTTAAAAGTGCAATCCACTTTTGAAATTTACGAAGATTATATAGTCTTTTTTTTTTTTTTTTTTAAATTTAAATAAAACACTTAAAATAGAATTGAATATCGGAATCTTTAGTATGACCCGAAAAAAAAGTTTCTGGTATTTACTTTTTAAAGATAATGTTATTCCAAATGTTGGGCGCGACTACGTTGTAGGTGGTCAATTGGGAAGTTCTAATTTCCGATCACTCTTTCCAGCTAACGATAACTCGAAAATTACGAGTTCTTTTTACTCCAAAGAAAAACTCCAGAGTCGTGATATCACAAGATCTAGACGGCCAGTTGACTGGTCCGTAATGTGAAATAGGTGTTAAATTCATATCATTCTCAATTTTATATCTCATTTGAATGTGTTAATACGTGGTAAAATCAAATAAATATTTATATGCAATTAGTGGTTACTAGGGTATTCAATCGATTAACCGTTAATCGGTTAACCGATTAATTTTGGTCGGTTAACTGTTCGAATAATTTAAAATTGCCGATTTTTAAATAACAAATAAACCGATTAATTTGTATCGATTAACCGAAATTTCTTCTTTTTTGCACTTTATATAGAAATATAGTTCTAAACACAAAAATTTGATTTCTTAACTCATGAACATTCCCTTTTAGCAATAGTTTACTGAATAGTTTACAAAAACAGAAACTAAGGAATTCGGAAATTACCTTTTTTCTAGAATGTTCTATGATAAAATTTGTCCTAATGAGAGGGAGGACGACATGATAATAGACGAAACTGAAGACATTACTGAAACGAGTCTTTTATCAGGACTTAACAAAACTATTAAAGGTATTCAAAATCTAAAAAAAATCCAAAAAGGATACCATTGGTATAATGGAGGATTTTATATGCTTAGAAAAAACTAAAAAAAGAACTGAAATATTGTATATTCTTTATCTTGCCTTAGCTACGATTTCTCCAACATCTACAATCGGTGATAGAGGTTTTTTCAAGTCAATTTTATTAAAACTAAAGAAAAGAATCGTTTAAAAAGAAACCATTTAAATTATATTCGTTTTATAAAAGATTATTTCAAAAGGATCTCAAATTCATACCATATTTCTTTTGCTATTATTATAGCCTTCACCTTCGTGAGAAGGGTATATATAATTTTGTCATTCCGTTTGTAATTTTCACAATATAATTTTCCGACCCTATAAAGTATATATATTCTGAATCCTTATAGATAGCGGAGTAGATTTAGCCATGTCCGTCTGTCTGTCTTTTGAAATCAATTTTTTGAAGACCCCAAATATCTTCGGGATCCAAATCCTCAATAATTCTGTCAGACATGCTTTCAAAAAGTTTCCTATTTAAAATCAGCAAAATCCGTCCATAAATAACGGAGATATGAGCAAAAATCCGAGACAACCTCTATTTTTGGCCTATTTTTTTTATCTATATCTCGATTACTAAGTCATAAATATAGACAATATGGATATGATAGATATTTCAAAGTCCATTGCCACGATGTATATAAGGCTATACAAAGTTGGACCTACAATGGGTCAAAATCGGGAAAAATATTTTTTAACCCGAATTTTTATGACAAAACACTTTTTCTTTTGTCATAAATTTTTTTTACTAATAAATTAAAAAAAATTGTTTTTAAAAAATTGGAAAAAACTTTTAAAAAAACTATGTATATTGAAAAAAAAAAAATTTTTAAACTTTATTTTAAGGTATAATTTGGTGAAGGGTATATAAGATTCGGCACAGCCGAATATAGCTCTCTTACTTGTTTTTATTTTTTCTTGATTAATTAATATGTTTTGTTTGTTTTTGTTCTCTTTATTAATAAAATGCTTAAATAAGTGGTTTTGTTTCAGATTTAAAATTAAAATAGAAATTATTCGGTTAATCGAATAATTTAAAGTTAACCGATTATTAACCGATTAAATCAAAACCCAGATTATTTAATTATTTGCTCCATTAACCGATTAAACCAGAAACCCGATTAATTGAAAACCCTAATGGTTACACTTATTTCGTCAAATATTTGCATAATCTGAATATCTGTTGCATAAATAAAAGTGTAGCATACTTTTAGGACGTACTAATTAATTTATTACTGTTTTATAACACATACATACTGAATGAGGAAATAACCAAAATATAAAAAAGAAAGTATAAATTAGGGCTGATTGATAACTTTATTGGCAAACATTTCAATACAATAAAATCTTATTAAAATCAGATAAGATTATTATGAAATCGAATCATTTTCGATGTTGTTATTGAATAAGCATACGATTTTGATGTTAAATTATTTACTATATAAATTTATTTTAAAGATTTTTAAACTTTTAAAAATTTAATTAAATTTTGTAGATGTGGTGTAATATGATCCGTATGACATTATTTATGTTTAGTCAACTTATTGTATTTAAAACCACAAATTTCATCCTATATCTCTAAGCAATTAAAAAGTCTAGACATATTTTTTTTTCATTAAACATAAAATATTTTATTTGTTTAAGAAGCGTCTCTTAAATAATTAACATTTATATTGTTTATAATTTACTTGTTGTTTTCTTCGAGAATTACCTCTATAAATTTCATTTAGATTTTGGTTTTCTTAAATTAATTATTAAGTTTTTTGTTATTTGTTTATTTAAGCACTTACACTTACACATTAAACATAAAATGTACAATTCGTGTGTTTCTTCATTTCTTTCATTCATACACTTCTTTTCTTTTCTTTTTTTTTTTTGTATTTTTAAGTTTAAAACTAAATAAATTTAACAATAAATATAACGATTTATAAAAATTACAAATATTTTTTAGTTCATAATTTTTCAATAATAATTTTCTCTTTTCTTTTCTTTTTTTTTGTATTTTGTATTTTGTCTTGCAATTAAATCGAAAATATTGTGTATATTTCGTAACTGGTTAGTTTTGGTTTGTTTTATATCTAGATACATATTTTCTTTACAACTTAGCGTTTAACAAAGCAAATAATAGCAATGAGGTTGGTATACTTTTTTATACTTGGCTTATATTTTAGAAATTTCTTGAAGTTTTTGGATTAAGTTTTCGTTTAAAGTTAAAAATTATACTGTAATGTGAATGAGTTCACTTAAAAATCATAAGAGTTGGCCTCATCATCACCCTTGCGTACTTTGAAAACAAACTTATAGAGCAAAGCAGCCACGGCAGCGCCAGCAAAAGGACCCACCCAATAGACCCAATGATCCATCCACATATTTTGTACCACAGAGGGGCCAAAAGAACGGGCTGGATTCATGCTAGCACCGGTAAGATTAATCTAAAAGGAATATTAAAGGAACAAATTAAAAAAAAAAAACAAACAAACAATCAAAGAAAACTAGAATAGAATTTCACTTACGGCACACAAATGACCAGCTGCTATGGATAAACCCACAGCCAAGGGAGCAGAACCCTTAATATCTGTACGTCCGGGATCGGATACAGCCTTAACAACAAACACCAAAATGAAAGTAATCAAAGCTTCGATGAGCACAGCTTGACCCACTGTTAGGGAGCCAGCATAACCGGAAACACCCAATTCAGGACCACCCACAGCTTCAGAGACGCCAACCTAGATTTTCACATAAAAATATTTTGATTTCATGGCTGTATATAAAATATTCAGTTTGAGAATCGAACTTACTTTGATGACGGCAGCTCCTGCAATAGCACCCACACATTGTACGGCCATATAAAGAGCACTTTTGATTATGCTCATTTCGCCAACAACAAGGAAGCCCAGGGTAACAGCTGGATTAATATGACAACCGGAAATGTGTCCAATGGCCTGCAATTAAAATGAGAGAAAGATAAAATTATGGTTATAAATAGTTTTGATTTTGTTTCTTCGAACAATTCTCAAATTTATTCATGATTTTAGTGATTCAATTTTTTTTTAAAAAAGAGAGGTGCAGCAAGCAGCACATCTAAAGACGCTAAACATTCCGAATATTGTTTTAAATAGATCGTTTGATAAAAGTATGATTTGTATTAACAAAAGTATTTGGAATATAAATTGAAATTTGAAAGTAAATTTTTCGCTGATTTCATTGCTCATAACTTATCTTTACACACCTAAAGTAAAATTGCATTATCTGTCATCTGGATGATTGAAGGAAAATATATTATCTTTTTCATTATTTTTGAGAATAAAGGTACTTCTTAAATGGGCAATAAACTCCCCCTTTTTGTTGGGCTGTTTATTATTTACTAAATTATTATGACAATTAACAAACTTTTGGCATTTGATAAAGGATTTGATTACAAATAATTCTGTGTTTGATGTCAAACATCAATGTTTACTGGGTCCTTAAAGCACAGAGTCAAACGTTTAAAAAATTATATTATTGTCAATGGTTTCTCAAATGTAAATAGAGCTTTTATATTTGAATTCAATTTGAGGTTAATTTGAGATTGCATTTTCACATATTTGATTTTACTTCAAAGCGTTTCTCAAATGTAAAAGTCTGAGAATGCTTGGATAGTGCACACTTGAAAATTATGTCTTTCTCAACAATAAGTTATGTTTCCTCTCAAATATTCTTAAAGATTTTATATTAAAGAAATAAGCTATTCATTATTTTTCAAACGTTTGACTTCATGTTTTTATACCCTTCACCTTCGTGAGAAGGGTGTCGGTCTGTCTGTCTGTTGAAATCAATTTTCTGAAGACCCCAAATAACTTACAAACTTGATTCATACATCAATATATCAGGAATTCTTCCGGCTCGGTTGCTATTTAAAATCGAGAAAATCGGCCCACAAATGGCTGAGATTTAAGTAAAAAACCGGGCCAACCTCGATTTTTGACCTATACTTGATCTATATCTGTCATTAATATAGACAATATGGATATCTAATGATAGATATTTCAAAGACTTTTGCAACGACGTATATAATAATTTGGATCTACAATGGGTCAAAATCGGGAAAAATATTTTTTAAATCAAATTTTTTTCTCATACATTTTTTTTCACTAGTAAATTTAAAAAATTAAAAAAATTTTTTGGAAATTGAAAACAATTCTGAAAAAAAAAAAAATTTTTAAATTTTGAAAAAAACATTTTTTTTTTGTTTACCTAAAAATATTTAAAATTTTTATTTTAAAGTATAATTTGGTGAAGGGTATATAAGTTTCGGCATAGCCGAATATAGCTCTCTTACTTGTTTGATAACAAATCTTCTTAAATCATGTACAATCCAAGGCATAACTATTTTATTTGGAAAATGTTCTGTATGGAAAATGTGTCAAGTAGAACCAGAGTTATGGACCAAAATGTAAGACAATCTCTTTTGCACCACTTGAAATTGTAAAAAATTACTCAAAAAAAAGTCAACTTTTATCAAAAAAATTATTTTATTCGAAAGACCAATACATGGCATTAACATTTTACATAATTTCGGGAAGTCATCATTAAGCGTCTATCTAATCATGATGATTTGTCAGAGTTTACCGATCATAAATGTCAATTCGTTTGATAGTTAACCCCTTCGTAGGTTCTAACGGGCATAAAACACACCATTTAAAAGAACATTTTTTAGGTCCATGATTTCACATAGCACCCATATAAATATCTCTCCGGAATTAAAAATATTGTTTTCCTCGATTATTCGAATAATTTTTATTCCAATGACAACTCTAGCATCACTCTAACTTATTTTATGTTATTCTAATCGAAAATATTTTATCAATGTAAACATTTGATTAAAAACAATATATTCGGCTGTGCCGAATCTTATATACCCTTCACCAAATTATACTTTAAAATAAAATTTTTTAATATTTTTAGTTAAACAAAACTAAAAGTTTTATTTTTCAAAATTGTTTTTCAAAATATAAAAAATAATATTTTTTTTCAAAATTGTTTTCCAAAAAAATTTTTTTTTTTTAAATATTGAGAAAAAAAAATTGTTTGTAAAAAAAATTCGGGTTAAAAAATATTTTTCCCGATTTTGACCAATTGTAGGTCCAAATTACTATAGCCTTATATACATCGTTGCAATGGACTTTGAAATATCTATCATTAGATATCCATATTGTCTATATTAATGACTTAGAAATCCAGATATATATCAAAAATAGGCCAAAAATCCAGTTTGACCCGGTTTTTTCCTTATATCTCAGCCATTTGTGGGCCGATTTTCTCGATTTTAAATAGCGACCGAGCCGGAAGGATCCCCGATATATTACTGTATCAATTATGTTTGTAAGTTATTTGGAGGCTACGGAAAGTTGATTTCAACATACAGACGGACAGACGGACATGGCTATATCGACTTCGCTATCTATAACGATCCAGAAAATATAAACTTTGTAGGGTCGCAAATGAAAAATGTAGAAATCACAAACGACACTCATGGTGAAGGGTATACAAATATTCCAGAGACCTTTTGGTCAAATGTCTATGAATACTTTCTGGAATATTTTTTGAACATATTTTTACTATTTGTAACAATTTGATTTATGAGCCATAAACAGTTGCGTATTATTTAATTAATTAACCAATTAAAATCAGAGTATACCAACAAGTCATAAATTTGATTAATTGCTAATGCAAAATCATGTGAATAATGTCGACGCAAATATTTTGCATGAGATAAGACAAGATATTCGGCATATATTGAATATATAAACTTTATTGGCAGTTCTTTTATGAAGAAAGAAAACTGAGTATTTTATAAAATGTTTTTAATCTAGATTTTAATGAATGTTTCGAAAATGAATAATTTCAATTTGTATAAGGCCTGCTCATCATTTTAACAAAATTTTAAATGTATTATTTTAAAATATCCCAACAAAAAAAAGTAAACCCTCCAGAAACAGATAATTTTTTGTTTTTATTATTTTTGTTTACCTGAAGAAGATTTTACACAATTATTTATAACTTTGATCTACTTTCCTCTTCAAAATCTCTCCATAAATTGTCAAATGTCACAAAAATTTTAAGCGAATATGTACGTAAAAGAATTTACAGTAATTACAAACCGAATTATAGTGTAAAACAAAAATTCATTTATGGCCAATATATGACAAGATTTTAGTTTATTTATTTATTTATTTATTTTTTGTTTAATTCTTGAAACGCATAAAAATTTAACCTACATTCAACAGGTACATATGTACGTACATACGTACTACTCCACTCGTCTGGGATTCTATATTGAACATACACACATTTATTTTTTTAAGAATAAATGTATGAATATGGGTACTTTAAAAATAATGTATTACTATATTTGTATGAAAGAACGTATGTACGTTTATAAGTATGGATGTATGTTTGGATTTAAATTTATAAGTAAGTTCTTCAACATAAATGAACTCATTTAATATGCAAACAACATTTACTTTAATATATTTATAGCCTACACCACCATAGTGGGGAGGGTATATTGGATTTGTGCAGATGTTTGTAACGCCCAAAAATATTAGTCTAACACCCACCTTAAAGTATACCGATCGACTCAGAATCACTTTCTGAGTCGATTAAACGATGTCCGTCCGTCCGTCCGTCTGGCTGGTTGTCCATGTAAACCTTGTGCGCAGAGTACAGGTCGCAATCTTGAAGATATTTCGATAAAATTTGGTACATACCATTTTTTCTGCCCAAGGACCAAGCCTATTGAAACTGGCTGAAATCGGTGCATTATTTCACCTAGCCCCCATACAAATGTCCTCCCGAAATTGGACTTTATCGGTCATAAATGTTTAATTTGTACAGGTATCTACACAAGTTTTTCTCCTAATGAGTTTTATATATACGAAATTCATGTCACAAAATTTTATTATGATCGGTCCATAATTAGTCATAGCTCACATATAAGGCCTGCTTCCGATAATCACTTTAACGAGCATAAATCTCTTAAAAATGTTGGTATACACATAAAATGCAACATAAATAACTTTCATACAGACATTAATCACACTACTTAATTTCATCGTGATCGGTCCATAATTGGTCATAGCTCCCATATAAGGCCCACTTCCGAAAATCGTTCACGAATATAAATTATTGAAATTTTGAAAGAAAAATGTTTTTGCTCATTTACTTAGTGTAGGGTATTATATGGTCGGGCTTGACCGACCATACTTTCTTACTTGTTTTCTTTTGGATTCAAATTTTGTACGCTACACGAAGGCATATATATACATTACTTTGTGTAAATTTTTTTTTTTTTGGGTTTGAAGAATTTTATTAATCACAAACTAAATTCTCAAAGCTTTTGAAACCTAAACAAAGATTTGAGTTTCACATTTCATTCAGATTGATTTAAGAACAAGTAAGAGTCATTGCGACCCCAAAAAGTATATATGTTCTGGATCGTTAGCCATGTCCGTCTTTCCATCTGTATGTTGAAATCAATTTTCCGTAGCCTTCAAATAACATACATAAATGATTCATACATCTATATATCCGCTATAGACCCGGTTCGGTTGCTATTTAAAATCGAGAAAATCGGCCTATATATGGCTGAGATATAAGGAAAAAACCAGGACAACCTCGATTTTGGACCTATTTTTGATTATATCTGGATTATAATCTATCTAATGATAGATATTTCAAAGACCTTTGCAACGGCGAATATAATGCCATAGTAACTCGGACCTACAATGAGTCAAAATCGGGAGTTTTTTTTTCACCAAAAAAAATTTTTTTTCATAAAATTTTTTCACTAATAAAGTTAAAAAAAATTTAGAAAGATATTTAAACAATTTTTTTGCTTTAAAATTTTTTTAATAATAAATTAAAAATTTTTTTTTAAATTTTTTCTTTTTATTCTAAAGTATAATTTGGATATGTGTCCTAAAATAATACTACTCTGTATGCTATGTCTATTGTGTTATCGTAACCAATGCCTAAGAGTCGGTTAAGCCGAGCCGTCGAGTCGTAAAATATTAAGAAATTGTGACAATATTACATGATAGGAGACCTTGTGAATCGACCAAATATGTATATACTTAATTTGTAAAATTTTTAAAATTTTAAATATTTATAGGCTGATTTTGGAATAGAATATCAGGAAGAATTCTCATTGATAATTAAAAAATTAATATGAACTCCTCCATATCCGAAAAATTTAGTTTTCCACCATAAGACTGCATTTTTATTCCAGTGTTTTAGTAAATATAAAGAAATTAATTACTTAGCGATTAAATTGTTATAGATGACGATACTATCTTACACGCAGAAAAAAATATAGTTGTGCATGTTTACTGTAACCATATCTACATTTTTATAAGTTTTTTAACAATATTATAGTCACAGTAACTATTTATATGATGACGATTCACGTGAATGTATCAACCATATATATGGTTACAGTAAACAAGTATATGTTTGTGATAAATGACTTACCATATTATGTTGCTCTCGGCTTATGGATATCATAATCTGAGAACAACATATGATAAAATTATTCATCATAAATTTAGATTCCTGATAGGTGGAGTATTTTGTGAGTGATGCTTCTGTGATAATAGCAAAATCTTAATTCGGTAATATGTTTGTCATTCTGTTAGAAGATTAAATAGCAGGGCTTTAGAGGCCATAGCAATTGTTTTTGTTCCACCACTTTAAAAACTGTTGAAACGATGTTTGCATTTTATGTCTTCATATGCTCTGTATTGTATGATATACTATGTAGATGTAACATATTAATCGATAGTTTTATTTTTTTTTTTAGCAGAAGTCATTATAGAACTTTGTCCATTTGTCCTTATAAATTATTCTTAGACATAAATTGAATTTAGATTATGTGACTAAAAACAATATTACATCTGTAAAAATTTTTTTTTTTAATTTTTTAAAATTATTTTTTTCGAAATTGTTTTTTAAAAGTTTTTTTCCAATTTGTTTAAAAATTTTTTTTTTTAAATTTATTAGTGAAAAAAATGTATGACAAAATAATGTTTTTTGTGAAAAAAAATTGGGGTTAAAAAATATTTTTCCCGTTTTTAACCCATTGTAGGTCCAACTTACTATAGCCTAATATACATCGTTGCAATGGACTTTGAAATATCTATCATTAGATATCCATATTGTCTATATTTATGAGTTAGTAATCGATATATAGATCAAAAATAGGCCAAAAATAGAGGTTGTCTCGGATTTTTGCTCATATATCCGTTATTTATGGACGGATTTTGCTGATTTTAAATAGGAAACTTCTCGAAAGCATGTCTGACAGAATTTGTTGAAGGTTTGGATCCCGAAGATATATGGGGTCTTCAGAAAATTGATTTCAACAAACAGACAGACGGACATGGCTTAATCGACTCCGATATCTATAAGGATCCCGAATATATCTACTTTATAGGGTCGGAAAATTATATTGTGGAAATTACAAACGGAATGACAAACTTATATATACCCTTCTCACGAAGGTGAAGGGTATAAAAAAATTAATATTTAATGTTCAATATTTTACCTGTGTCACAAAAAAATATGTTGAATTTGTCTTTAAAAAGGGTATAAAAAGAAGACTAACATATATGGAAATGCTCATTTTTAAACAGAGATACAAATTGTTTAAACATAAAATTTGTTACCTCTATTTAACATTTAAAACCCTCAAAAATTTAACAAAATGCCCAAATCCCTCCACACGAAATTCTGTCCCCAAACTTAACTTGAAATTTCCCAATTTAGGGACAAATCTCCTCAGCAACACTGATTGAGACCTCTACATAAGATTAATTTTGGTATTGCTGACCGTTCCCCAATCTTCAAATTGGTTTTACAGATACAGCATCCTTACCTCCAAATTGGTTTAACAGATACAGGATCTTTTTAAAGTCAAATTTTTGATTGGTCAGTGATTAACCAGTGAATGCTAGAGACTTTTAGCTTCATGTGAAGTCTCTTGGTTTCTAAGTATATATGGCCTCAATTTCGAATTTAAAATTTGATTTTTTTATTTTGTGTTAGAAAACTACACGTAGAAAAAAAAAATAGTTGGGCATTGTTACTGTAACCATTTCAACATTTGTGCATGTTTACTGTAACTATTTCAAAATTTTTAACAATATTATAGTCACAGTAACTATATATATGGTTGTGGTAACAATTTATTATGGTTAATAACGATTCACATGATTGCATCAACCATATACATATATGGTTACAGTAAACATGTATATGTTTGTGACAACCATTTATATGATGAATAATTTTATCATAATATGTTGTTCTCAGATTATGATATCCATAAGCCGAGAGCAACATAATATGGTAAGTCTTTCATCATATAATTGGTTGTCACAAACATATACAGGTTTACTGTAACCATATATGTATATGGTTGATACAATCATGTGAATCGTAAATTAACCATATTATGGTAGGCCCACTTTAAAAAAAGTGTGTAATTGTACCAAAATTGTGCGTAAAATATGATGGTTTAACACCATATTTTAGATACAAAGTGTGATCGTCTAAAGGGGATTTTAGTATAAAGAGAACCTTTTTATATCCTTCACCGTGAGTATATATAAGTTTGTAATTTCTACATTTTTCATTTGCGACCCTACAAAGTATATATATTCTGGATCGTTATATATAGCGCAGTCGATATAGCCATATCCGTCTGTATGTTGAAATCAACTTTCAGAAGCCCCCAAATAACTTACAAACATATTTGATACATCAATATATCGGGCCCACAAATGGCTGAGATATAAGGAAAAAACCGGGACAACCTCGATTTTCGGCCTATTTTTTATCTATATCTGGATTACTAAGTCATTAATATAGACATTATGGGTATCTAATGATAGATATTTCAAAGTCCATTGCAACGATGTATATAAGGCTATAGTAATATGGACCTACAATGAGTCAAAATCAGAAATAATATTTTTTAATCCGAATCTTTTTTTAACAAAAAAATTTTTTTGTCATAATTTTTTTTTCACTTTTAAATTTAAGAAAAAATTTAAAAAAATTTAAAAAAATCAATTTCGAAAAAAAAAAAATTTATTAAATTTTTTTTATATTTTGAATAAAGAAAATTATTTTTGTTTACTTAAAAATATTAAAAATTTTTATTTGGAAGTATAATTTGGTGAAGGGTATATAAGATTCGGCACAGACGAGTATAGCTCTCTTGCTTATTATTTATTCGTTTATTTACAATTGTAGTGAATCGCTTGACTCTCAACAAATTCAGCTGACCTGACAATACAGTTTTCTTTATATGTTTCGTTCTTCAGTAACAGTATTTCATAACTTTCCAAACACCATATTGTAGAGTAACATTTAAACTTTATTCCAAACCCACTAACTATACCGCAATACATTTACAATACATTTTAATCAAATATGCATATTTTCTTAACATTTCAATAAAATGAATGAAAAATAATGATTTTTACGCACACACAACGTGAATTTCCCATAAATGATCGCATATTTACGACGTGCAATATATATGTATGTACGTATGTAGTTTAAAGAAAAAGAAATCGAATAAAAAAATAAATTTTATAAGTTTTATGAGTATGAACGATAAATAATGTTAAACACTCATTCTCATACACGCACGTACATACATACATACTTCATAAATAATAAATAAATGATAAACAAATCATTTAAACAATTTAATGATTTTTTGCGAACTAAAAAAATGGCATTTAAACCATAAAAAAAATAAGTTAAATGCGTTAAAAATATATAGTATCGGTCAAAACATATTGAACAGAATTCACTTTATTACCTTTTTCCAATTCCAAAGAAAGTTAAGATTTTAGAAACAACAAATTGGATTATATAAAACATACATACTAATATTTTGTTGCATTAACTTAATTCTTCAAAACTGGCACTCTATTGTCTCATTTGTTTGGATATCGATGTGAAAATTCCCGATGTATCTATCTATTTACTATTTCCCATAAATTTTCTATAGGGTTAAGATTGGGTGACTTCCCGTTCTTCAAACCTCTTCTCCAATTTGTATGTTTGTTCAGGGTTGTTGTCATGTTCTAATATGCATTTGTGGGGCATTTTATCATGGGCATGAGCCAGCATCTTCTCCTGCAATATATTTTTATACACTTGTTTGCCATAACATATCCGCCTTTTTTTTAAATTGTCCAGTACAGTATTTGAGATTTAATCTGTTATTGGCATGTCATTGAACTCTCCTCATTCCATCAGAATGCACAAAATTAAATTTATATTCATGGGAAAACAGTATTTCCCTATGCAATAGTCCAGTTCAAGTGCTCTCGAGCGAGCTTTTCGATTTCTTTTGCCGCTGAAACTGCTCATCACAGTCCGTAATCTTATCTCTAGATTGAGAGATTCTATTACTCTAGAAGCTATATGTATGGATCTTTTTAGAACTCTTTCAAAATCCGTGCATCTTCCTTAGCTGTTATCAAGGTTGCCAACTCTTAAGCTTAGAAAATGGCTAGATTTTGAATTTAAAATGGCTAGAAATGGCTAAAACCCAAAATAAGTGAATACCAATTCATATTGTCTTTTTATTTAGTGAGATCGACTTTACTAAGTAATATATAAAATATTACATTTCTTACCCCCAATACCACGAAGTCTGGTTATGTGTTAACTAATAGTTATACTAACAGTTTTCATGCAAAAATAATTTTAACCGACTGTATAACTATTAGTTAAAACAGACTTCGTGTTAATGGGGGTATGCAAAAAACTTTCCAGAACGTTTTGTCCTCTATTATGCAGCTGGTATACTTTTTAAAAAAATTTGACTTCAATTTCCTTGCTTTGTCTTTGGCCTCTAAATTTTTAGCAGATTTCCTGTTAGAAACTTGCATGTTTTTAAACCTGCATTGGCTTTAACTTTGCGTACCAAATAGTCCGAGTACTGAGCTAACCGGACTGCTTTCCTACCGGATGTGTTTGGAGATCTTTTGAAAATGCTTTCTATTTGTTTGGCTTTAGAATCATCATGTGGACCATTCATTCTACCTGAACCAGGTTTTCTATCAACGGAGAAGATCTCCCGATACTGTTTAATGACATTGGAATCAGTTTGACGGCAGACCTTTGATTGTTTGGCCAACTTTTTGTAGGACCAAGTTGGGTTTTGTTGAAAATATTTAATAATTTTAGTACGCACTTTTTTCTCGTCACTCATTTTAATCAGATTGAGAAAAAATTATCATAATTGACATTAAACATAATAACTGACATGCTTTACAAAGGTAACTTGATAAAAAAAAATCAAATAATACTTGGGTTAAAAGTTAGAATGAAAAACGTGTGTTAAGAATTTTTCGATCTCAGTCCTTAGTATGAAATGAATTTGACTCTAATTGTTTTTTTGCTATTATCAAATTGTTTATTGAAACCGAATACATATTTTCCATTTATTTTTTTAGTTTTTGTATACATATATTTGAAGAATATACATTGTTTTACTATAAGAGAAAAATCTGTCACGTTCGGTATTAAATTCTATTTATTATAAAATCATCCAAAGATTGTTTTTATTTAAATATGACGGATTAAAAAGGAAAAAATATTTGGTTTAGTGTAAGAAATTAAAAGAAAACATAACGCCTTTCACGATTCCCAAATTTTCTCATATTTCTACATGTACCTCAAAATTACTTCCGCTTTATGTCACGTACGATGTACCCTTATTTCGCTCGATATTTTGGACAGCAATATTTCGAAAGAACTTATTGTTTTTTAAGTATAGTACCTTCTGAATGGAACATAAGGACCAAATTATTTTCATGATACTCTTATTTTGGCAAAATATATTCCACTATGTATTACTGCAGTTATTCTTGCTATTAGTTTAATGTGAAGTCAAAAATGAAGTTCAATTATTGAAATATTGTAACGATAATTTTTTATTTTCTTTTTCATACATAACCAGTTTTGTCGCTTGCTTATTACATGTTATTTATTATTCCATTAATTTTCTTACTTTTTAAGTACAGAAATATTTATAATTTTGTTTATTTTAGTTTATATCGTCACCTAAAATGCAAAACAACGTATCATAAAATATTTCAAAATTGATTTTATTTTGTACATCATATTGCATATGTGTACAAAATTGTATACTTTTACTATAAAAAACAAGTAAGAGAGCTATAGTCGGCTCAGCCGAATCTTATATCAAATTATACTTTGAAATAAAATGAAAAAAAATTTTTTTTTTAATTTTTTTAAAATTTTTTTTCGAAATTGTTTTTAAGAAGTTTTTTCCAATATTTTTAAAAAAAATTTTTAATTTATTAGTGAAAAAAATTTATGACAAAAAATGTTTTTTGTGAAAAAAAATTCGGGTTAAAAAATATTTTTCCCGATTTTGACCCATTGTAGGTCCAACTTACTATAGCCTTATATACATCATTACAATGGACTTTGAAATATCTATCATTAGATATCCATATTTTGTATATTTATGATTTAGTAATCGAGATATAGATCTTTTTCATACATAACCAGTCAAACATAGAGGTTGTCTCAGATTTTTGCTCATATCATCGTTATTTACTGACGGATTTTGCTGATTTTAAATAGGAGACTTCTCGAGAGCATGTTTGACAGAATTATTGAAGATTTGGACTCCGAAGATATCTGTGGTCTTCAGAAAGTTGATTTCAACAGACATACAGACGGACAGACAGACAGACAGACAGAAGGTGAAGGGTATAATAACAAATTTATAACCAAAATTCAAAACAACGTATCAGCAAGTGCATGATTTTCTTAAAAAAAATAACGTATACGTTTTGAGTAATATAGTAATATATGTAGTATTTTAGGTAGTTCCCTAATATTTTTTAAAATCACAATTTTTGCTTTTAGGGGTGGGGGGGGGGGGTTATGAATTCCTATTTCAACCTCTCTGGACCCGCGCCTGACATAACATAAAGTGTACTTTGAAAAAACTAGTTTTTTTCTTTTAATATATGTCTAGTTTCATTGCAATTCAGATTTGAAAATTTTATTTCAGTATCTCAAGTAGTTTCCGTTTTATATCGTTTTTTCCTTCTCCTATGAAAAGTGATGTTACGTTATTTTACATTTTAGGTGACGACATACTTTTCATATCACATATTTTTGGTTTTAAAAAACAAGCAAATTTGTTTTACTTATAGCAATGTCTTTTGACCGACACTGTATGTATTGTATATGTTCGCATTTATTGAAATGCACTGGGGCTTCAACTAAAGTGAGAAAGTAATTGTGTGTATGAGAGCGTTTTTTCATATGAAATGTCCATTAATTTTTGTTGTTTTTAAGATCAAACGAACCATCAACAAGTGCAAGATTACATCTGTATAAAAATGTATCGTTATATTTAACACTTAAACGGACAACCGGCAGATGTTATTACGTAATTTTTCATGGTAATCCTAAAATAAATCCTGTAATTTTTACACGATGTATGTATGTTGAAAACAACTTTAGTTGGCTAAAATGAATTGTATGTAATTTTAGTTTGTATGTATATTTTCTTAAGGGTTTTAGAGAGATTGATGCACGTTTCTATCCTACATTTTAAAAATGTAGCATAGAAATGTGGATTTTAACAAAAACCTTCTCCAAAAAAAGGAATATTAAGAGATACCTACTCCTATTTGTTCTAAAGGAGGAGCGTCTTTTTAATGTATGTGGATTAATCTGGGATCATACTCGAAATTTATATATTTTTTTAACTCTCTTTAGGGTTAAAACTCAATGTAAGTACTTCATACACACACATACACAATCCCACAACACAAATAAATAACTACATAAATAAACGTTCAATGAACTTGTCTCTTTATAGCTACAACAACATCTAAACCACATACAATAAAAAAAAATATTACAAACAAACCAAATGTTAAATTTTGTACTGGTAACGATATAAACAAGTTTAAGTTTTAAAAATAATTAAAAAATAAATAGAAAGAAACATTGCGTATTGACCGTGTACGAATATGAATTAAGACCAGTTTACAAATGTTTTACAAACAAACATATTTTACGCATTACAAACCAATTGCATTTGAATCGAAACATGAATTTGAAACTGAAATACATACATAGACCAAATTAAAAAGTTACAGAAACAAATGTTTTTACTAGACTTGTGAACGCCACATATTGTAAAAAAATCGCTTGCAAAAACACTCCGATAAAGAAATTTAACCCTTAAGGGGCTTAAATTAGGCTAAATGTTCAGATGGCAAGAGTAAATGTGGAATCAAATGTATGATTTAGGAAAAGCAAATTCTGCAATTCCCCGAAAACAAAAAAAAAATCCAATTATCTCATTAATTGGAATTTTCCACATAAAGTCAACATTTGGTCCGGGACTGGTAAAATAATAATATGAGTAATTGGGAATACATCACAGTATATAAAGCTGTTGTCCGTTTTGGAATCCCAATTTAGGAATTTGAGCCTAAATTCAAAATTTCGATAAAAAAATTAGTTACATTCACATAGGTCTGGGGAAACGTTTTATATTTTAAAGTTATCGCTGCTGATAACATTATAAGTTCCTCAAGAAACATGTTTAAAGGAAGAACATAGTAATAGCGAGCTACAAAGATACAAAATCCCAGAATTCAGACCTCCACGACTGGATGGTACTTTTCTAAAGACTTCAAGCGAAGCCAAATATCTTGGCGTAATTTTGGACTCTAAACTCTCGTGGAAACGTAATGCTGAGAGTCGAATGAAGAAGGCACTATGTACCTTCTATATATGTATGTAATAAAACCATTGGGAATAGATGGGGTCTTAAACCATATATTGTACAGTGGATGTACACCGCGGTCATAAGACCTATTTTGACCTACGGGGCTCTTGTTTGGTAGAGAGCGGTGGACACCAAGACCTTTCTATTCTAAACAAGGTACAAATACTAGCAATTACTGGCTCTATGAATTCCACCCCTCAGGCCACTCTAGAGACGATGCTAAATATAACTCCCCTTGATATATATATCAAATGTATTTCTGCTAAGTCTGCTCTACGACTCAAACAGTCGAGCGGACTGAAGCATGATCGTATTGGTCACGGCACCATTCATGGGGCAAGAAACGGACTACATTGTACCTACACCGAATTTTGATAGGACGTTTAAGATCAAGATACCGACAAGGGATGACTGGGCCGCAAACACGACGTGATCTCAGTCTGTCTCTTCGACTACCCAATACCTGCACGGTTTTCCAGACTGAGATATACATATGCCATCGATACAGCCGCGAGAAGAATCCGGAACTGAATCTCGAAAATTCGACTATACATATTTACTTGGACAGCCTTGCATCAATCAAGACTCTTAACTCCAACTTTATTAAGTCGAAATGTCTTCTCAACTGCATCGAATCACTGGGACAACTGACATAACATCACGTCGAGTTGATATTGGTCCCAGGACATGAGGGCATCCGGACAGCCTTGCATCAATCAAGGCTCTTAACTCCAACTTTATTAAGTCGAAATGTCTTCTCAACTGCATCGAATCACTGGCACAACTGACACAACATCACGTCGAGTTGATATGGGTCCCAGGACATAAGGTCATCCGGGGAAATGAAGTATCTGACTAATGCGCAACGAACGGGTCGTCCCTAGACTTAACTCTTGCGCAAAGGGATATTCACACCCCTTTGGTGACCGTATCGAAATTGATAAATTAATGAGCTTTGAGTGAGACGGAACTCATGTGGTCAAATGTCATCACTTGTAGAATATCCAGATTGCCCTGGCCCACTCTGACATAGGATAGGACTAGGACTCTTTTGTCTCTTAGTAGGAATTCGATTAGGCTTCTTACGGGTTTAATCACTGGGCACTGTATGATTGGACGCATTACGGAACGTAGGGCTTACCCACGTTATAGCTATTGCAGAAGTTGTTTGGATGAGGAGGAGGAAGAATCAGTACAACAACTTCTATGTGACTGCCCAGCCTTACAAAGCATAGACTACTACATCTTGGTAGAGCTCTTTTCCATGATCTGGACTGTCTCAGAGATGTGTCACTAGTAAATATGATCAGATTTATTAGAAGTACCGGCTGGTTCTCACGGGAATCACAAGAAGCACATAGTCAACGAAATTAGGGAGGGCAACTATTCTCCCTTTATGTATGAAATTTCAACATAAGGTAATGATAATTCTAAGGGTATCACAATGGGCCACAAGGCCTCCGACTGAACTCGCTAACTTGCGAGCAAGCGAGCTTTCTGAGAAAAAATACGAAAATTTAACATTTTCCTAATTTCCTAATATCCAAATTCAAAATCGATTACTTTTGAACTTGTAAAAGATATTGCTTTGAAATTTTTTGGATTTACAATATTATTTAAATAACAGGACAAATTTTAATCAAAAACTGTGTCCAATATTGTGAAAAAATTGTATAATTTGAGCGCACAACTCGCTAACATAAGAAGCAGCGAACTCAAGCATGTTTTTTAAAGGCCCAATAAAATCACGCCCGTTTTATGTCACCCTTATTTCGCTCGATATTTTGTACAACAATGTTTCGAATGTACTTATTTTTTTGTTTTTAAATATAGTACACTCTGAATGGAACATAAAGATCAAACTATTTTTCAGATACTCTTATCTATTCATTTCTATAGGAACGATGACATGGCAAATATTTATTAAAATAGCGTAACCACATTACTTTTAGCTAAAATTTGTTTGACGTTGTTTACTTATAAAATAAAACTAAATATACATATGTTTTGAATTAAAAAGAGTTTTTGAAGTAAAAAAAAAATTTAAATATATTTTAATTAGTGTTACGTCGAATTCTTCAAATATTTGCCAGTAGGTGCCCTACTTTGAAACAAAACAGTGCCGCTCCTGAGAGGTATTTGGGATCCGTAGTAAAAATTTAAACTAATCAAAATTAAACCTTCACTATGAAATCATCCTGTATAAAACCATTTTGGACATATAGAATACAATTGTGGGTAACGACCAGCTATGCCAATATTGATCTTATAATGTGTGCCCAATATTTTTAGGGCCATGACGGGACATAAGATATATAAACACCTACAGGAAGGTAAAACTACACTTGTAAGACTTTTTATACAGATTTAAGCGCGATCAAGGCTTCGTAGAGCTCTATAAAACGGTCCATCTACGAGTATGTTAATAAAAGAGAAGTTTTATGTGACTTGAGCTGTGTTTCTGTGAAGTTTTGTTTTTGGCCGTAGATGCCGTCAAATTTCAAAATTGGATTTCAGTCAAACAAATCACCCAGGAAATATTCAGATTTTATATGAAATTGAGAATGATTTGTAAACAATTTGAGAATAAAGGAATTTCGCAAATTTATAATAAACTCCCCTTTTTGGGGATAAGGCTTTGTTCTCAATTTGAGATTTTTTTTATGGAGATTTTTTTGCACCTAGAAATTATTGTGAAAATTTGGTGGAAAGCACAACAAAAATTATAAAAAAATTATCTTCCATAGAACATGGGTTAATTTGTAGCATCCGCTCTGTGTCTTGTCGTGCATGTGTTACAAACGCACTGACAATTTAATTAGTCCGACGGTGAAGGGTACACAAAAAAAAAAAACAAAACAGTAGCCACCTTTCCATAGTGGAACCATACTACGAGTTGTCTGCCCGCATTAAGACTACAAATAAATGAATTGCAGGTTAATTTCAGTTAACATTTATGTACAAAGTGAGTGTAAGCCCCAAAATTAAAAAAATAATCTGCCGCCGCGCAGACTCAATAAGCCAATAACAAAATGTTGTTGCTTTTAAATGCAATTCTGATGTTTTTGTTATGTTTGTCACACAAAAATTCACACGTTCGTTTTGTATGCTTTTATTATTATTATTGTTGTAGTTACTGTTCTTGGTATCATTGTTGTTGTTATCGTTGATATTGTTATCGTTGTTATTGTTTTTAAGCTGTGGCCCACATTTTATACAAAGCTGCTCATTTACTACTCTCCTTACATTCTTATTTTTTGCTAATCACTCATACGCTCTTTTATGTTAATACTGGTTTATTGTTGTTCTTGTTGCTTCTTATTGGGTTTGTTTTGTTTTTTGTTTTATAAATGCGTAAACATTGGTTACACTGTGAAAAATAAGTAAAAAAATTAGCGTCAAATGTTGCTACTAAAAATGGTATGCAAATGGTACACAGAAAAAAGAAATTCATAATTGGAATGAATTTTTTAATAAATATTATTAATCGAACATGACTTTTTTTTCCCAAACTTTTTTCATTCAGAATAAGAACATGTTCATAAATATTATAAACAGAGACCGAAAATAACGGGTTCACTTTCATTTCTATGGTAAATTCACATTCGCAGCCATTTAAAAATATTTTTTTTTGTTATATCACTGAGAGAGTGATTTATTAGAGAACATTTTAGTTTAGGGGTTGAGAGAAACTCAAAAGAAACAAACACAAATAATCTAGATGAGTGATTTATAATTATTTTTTTTCGTAAAGGTCTGCTTGTGACTTTTATTTGCGAACGTGAAAAGTAAATCGCAAAAATTCATTTGATGCAAATCAACGATAAAATATATTAAATTTATAAATCATTGAATGTAAAATTTATTCCCGAAAACCAACAATTTCTTTTTGAAATTGCATTACTACATATTCATCATATTTTTTCTATAATTTGTTAAAAATTACTAAAAATATGTTATTGTATGTAAATAAAAGAGAAGTAACAGTTATTAAGATCAAGAACAATTGAATTGTTTGTCTCACATCGAACCATTAAAAAACAACAAAAACTAATAAATGCCATACGAAACCATGTAAATAAAAATCATTTTATAACTGTTATTTTGAGTGATTTATTTTTATCACCAAAATATAAATCACAACTTGGGTTTTTTGGTAAATGGACGAGTTATTTTCGATCTCTGATTATAAAATTGTACATGATGAAATTTTTTGCTTTTTTTGCATAAATATTTTGATATTTTATAATAAATTGCATTACAATAGCACTACCTAATGACTTAGTTCAAATATGTTTGTATAATAGCCCTATATTGACCAATCATTCAAATTAATCAATAAAATCTGAAACCTAAAAACATATCATTAAACATAATTAAATATCCATTATCATTAAAGCATTTCATCTGCTTCAAAAAATGCAGTCCATTTCTCGCATATTTTCTCATTATCTAGATGAAAATCATAAAAAAATAAAAAATTTTCAAAGGGAAATTTCAAACATTTTTTAAAGAACATAAAATTATAAATGAAAATTGAAATATTTTTTTTCAAGCCTCCTAGATTTATTTGAAAACAAAAAATACGAAAAAAATTATACTATTTAAGAAATTATTTATAAATGTTATGAATTAAAATCAATGAAATCAAATCATACTATTTATGTTGAAACTTTTTTCTGTGTAGTTGAAATGTTGTATATTTGTTAACCATTTTTTTAACCTTAACCAATGTCTGGTCTTATTTTTATATATTTACTCTTTCAGTGTAACTTCAATTTGTTGAATTGTTTACATTTAGCCATATAATCTGTAAATACACAAACTCTCTCGACATACATACAGTACATACCTATTTGTAATACAAGATGTCCGTCTGTTGGTATATATGTACGTATTAGGATGGCGCCAAACCAAAAGTTTTGTTTTTGGATGTCTGTTCTATATCATTGAAATTTAGAATTGAGATGTTCCATTTTATATTTAGAAAACACCAAAGGAAAATAAGATTTTCCATTTAGAACAATTGAAATTGAGATGTTTCATTAAAATATTTTAAAAAAATATGAATTTTAGAAAACATAAAATGAAATTGAGATTTTTCAGTTCAATTTAAAAAAGAACAAGTAAGAAAGTATATGGGCAATTCCACGAGAATGACAACCACGACTGAAAAAACAAAAACTCTTAAAACTTTTTTTTCAAGATGATTTGAATAAGATAAAACACTTAAATGTTACTATGTGATAGTATTTAGAGCTTATTACAACGTTTTAAGTGCAAAAATAATATATATTTAATTTTTTTATCTTTTTGGTATGTTTTTGGCTAAAATTGTGGCTAAAACTAAGCTCCAAATTAGCATGTAGTATGAAATGAATTTGACTCTGATTGTTTTTTTGCTATTATTAAATTGTTTATTGAAACCAAATATATATTTATTTTTTTTAGTTTTTGTATACATATATTTACAGAATATACATTGTTTTACTATAAGAGAAAAATCTGTCACGTACGGTATGTCACGTACGATATTCAATTCTATTTATTATAAAGTAATCCAAAGGTTATTTTTATTTAAATATAACGGATTATAAATGAACAATATTTGGTTTAGTGAAATAAATTAAAAGAAAACATAACGTCTCTCACGATTCGCAAATTTTTGCATATTTCTACATGTACCTCAAAATTACTTCCGAATGATGTCACGTACGATATACCCTTATTTCGCTCGATATCTTGGACAGCAATGTTTCGAAAAAACTTATTATTTTTTTTCTGAATGGAACATATAGATCAAATTATTTTTCTGATACTCTTATTTTTGAAAAATCTATTTCACTCTATAGGCGTACAAATGTCACGTACGATGACATGGAATAGCCCATATGATACCCTGCACCAATAAGATGATTAGAAAGTTTTATTTTAAAATATATATGGGAGGTATGACTAATTATGGACCAATCGCCCTAAAATAAGGTGGTTGTCTTCTGTGTATATGAAACTTATTTGTATTTATTTATTTTTATTTGAATACCAACATTTTTAAGAGATTTAAGCTAGTTAAATGATTTTCGAAAGTGGGCCTTATATGGGAACTATGACTAATTATGGACCAATTGTCACAAAATTTGGTGGTGCTAGTTCGGCTTATATAAAACTTATCAGCACTGGTGTAGGGTATAAAAAAATGGATGAAATTGAGAAAAAATTTTATTAAGTGGAAATACGTTTAGAAATATACTTAAAAATTACTTTGTTTCAGTTACGTTACATGGAGGAACAATATAAGTATCCATATTTGTCTTATTAATCCAAAATATTGATGCCACAATTACAATATTCGATAACTTGCGAAATTCGGTGGACAAAACTGTCATAAAGTCATAGAGAATCAGGTCGGGAAAAGAACTGAAACAAAAATAAAAGAGTGTTCCCAGTATGAGAACGATCTGATGACAAAAAAAATCTAAAAAAAAACAAACATTGTTCTCAATTTGAAAATACTTTATACTCCATTGTTTCGAAATAAGTTAGACTTATCTTTATGTTAGAGAGTGATTTGAGAACCACAATTGTTATAATTGTACTAATTACAAGAGAACACTTGGTACGAAAAGTTTCAATCCTGATTTAACTAAAAAACACAAAATGAGAAATATTTGTGTGCCTTAAAAGTAATGAAAATTAACATATCGCCCGGATCAATGTCATTCTTATTTTCAAACAAAAAGTGTTAACGATCTCCATTGACCGTGACGGTCACCAAACGGTTAATTTGTATGGATGTAGTGGAGTCTGTAAGGTCTGCTGTGGATTGGTATCACGCCATATGCGGCAATTTTGTTTATTAACGAACCCGTTAAGCCAAAAATTAGCCTCAACGCTGAACACAATTTTGTGATAAAACAGTCATCTATAAGTTGCGCGAATCAATCGATGACTGATTTTCAAAAGAAATTTTGATAATTTGGTAGCGTTGGTCGAGCGTCAATATATTCATGATGATTTGCCAGAGTATGCTGATCATAAATGTCAAAAAGTGAGCGCAGTATGATACTTCAGCTACGTACACACAGTTGTCAGATTGTACAATGTTGTCAGAAAAATGTCCAGAAAATGTCTAACAACCGTGTGAACTTACAATTTTTGTCTTACAACGTTGTCAGAAAAAGTATTTGTCAGTACATTGTAAGACAATACTATTGTCAGACATCTTACAATCGTGTAAACACCTTACGTTGCCATTGCCAGATCATTGTCAGAAACTTTTTATTATCATATGTGCGAAGTTTATGCATCTGACAATGGCATCATTGTCAGATAAATAATTTCTATTGGCAACACTGTGCATATGTATTTAAAATAAATAAAAGTGAAGCAACCGTGTGAACTGACAATTTTTGTTGGCAGATAAATTTATTGTTTTCTTACAATCGTCTAAACTGACAATTTACATTTTGCTAATAATATTCCATTGGCAGTACATTGAGAGCACATTGCCAGAACTGACAACATTGTAAAATCTGACAACCGTGTGTACGTAGCTTTCGTTTGAAAGTTTACCCATTATTACTATGTGTTATATAATCCAATATGTTTTGTCGTATGATTTTTTTTTTGATAGTTTTTTTTTTGAATCTAATAAAAAATACTGAAATACTTTATTGTTAATATTTAATATTTTAGCACTGTCGGATGTAACGGACGTTATTCTACGATTTTGGCTTAAATTTATAACAAATAATCTTCTTAGGAAACTACAGAAATGCTTTTTAGTTGGTAACATGCACCACTTCTTTAGGGACCAGCCTAATAAGTGTGTATCAATATATTTACTACATAATCATAATGAGTCTGGCCATTAGCGTTGCTGTTTTTTTTTTTTTTTTTTTCATAAACTTTTCTCACTAAAATGCTAAATGTTGCTGTTGATGTTGTTGATAAGTGTTGCCCGTTTGCCATTGCCATGGTTTTTAGCTTTTTGTTGTTGTTACAATTGGTTCTATTCAGCTTTGTGTTGTTGTTGTTGTTGGTTTTGTTTAGCTTTGGTCATTTATTAATAATGAACTTGTGCTTCTGTGTGTTCGCTCGCTTGTTTATGCGTTTGGCTCGAATATTTGTTGCTGATGTTGTTATTAATGTTGTTGGTGTTATTGTTTAAAAATCGTTGTTGTTGTTCTTGTTGCTGCTGTTGATTTGTAAGCATAAGTGTTTGATAAATATAGACAAACGGACGCACAGAAGCACAGTGGGCCAAATGGGAAATATTTGAATTTAGAGATTAAAAAAATTAACAAAAAAAAATTAACCGTAGAAGTCTAGGGTGACGTAAAGAGTGCTGAAGTGGACCATCTCCTTTCTACACATTTTCTAGCATGGTAGAACTCCTATGTGGATATTCCTAGGGATTGGGCCCACCGTGCCATACACAACTTGTTCAAAAAGGTTTTATTCTAGTATTTTTCTTTTTTTTTTTTTGCAACAAACACTCTCATTTATATATGTTTATGTGTGTTTTTCAAATTGTTGCTCTTTCGACAATTTTATTTTTTTTTTTTAATTTTAGCTTTAACAAATGTGCATGCCTGCATGTGTTGCAAGTGCAAGTTTTGAGGTGTATTTAGTTTTCGATTTCAGTTAATTCAATATCAATTTTATTTGCGAGCATGCATACGCATGTTTGAATGTTTGTGATTGTGATTGTTGCTGCTGTGTAGTTGTAATTTCCATAATTAGCATACTTGCACGTTTTTCAATATTTAATGGCCATTTAATCTATAAAAAAAGCAAAAGCAAAACAGTAACTTAAGAGCCATCACATTTAGTATCAATCTCATAAACAAATGGTGTTTGTTGCGTTTGCAATTTGGCTTCGGTTATTGGATTAATTTATTTGTAAGATTATAGTTGTATTAAATGTAATTTAAGTCGTTTTAATGTAATTTCAACCAAAACAAATCCAAAATACAACTAAAGGCAATACAAGTTTTGGTGAACGACTTTTTTTATTTTTGGATATTAAAGACAAGGTGGTATTGTAAAGTGTGATAAAATAAAAGTTGAATGTTATTGTATTTGTATTTGTAGCAGTATCACCACCCTCTCTTTTTTGGAAAATAACTACGTATTTGAAAACTATTATTTTCTATCAGAAATTTGTTATATATTGAGCAAAATTGCTGTATAGTATAGATAACCATGCCCTCAAAACGCTCGTGCAGAATGTTTAATGTAGCATAAGCTGTGTGTCACGTAGCGCCATCCTGTTTAAATCACATGTCGTTGGTGTCCATATCATCCAATACAGGATAAAAGAATATAGCACTCGCGGTTGTTGCTGATGGCCTGGGCAACGTCGTTCTCAAATAAATATGGATCCATGACGCCGTCAGCCCAAAATGCACACCCAACAGTTGCTTTTTCGGTATGCATTATGAATATCGTCCTTAATTCGACAATTTTGTTTGTTGATGTACACAAAATGAGAAAACGACTTCGGTATGCATTATGAATATCGTCCTTAATTCGACAATTTTGTTTGTTGATGTACCCATTCACCAAGAAATGGGCGAATCACGCGGAACGTTGCCCGTGCAAATGATAAAACAATTTTATCATTTGCACGTGTTTTTCAACGATATATCCATCCATGGCGAATAAATGACACCCAACTCGACAGATGTATCTTCATTAATATGACCGCTATCAACTGCCAAAGTTCGAAACTTCCTATCGGAAGACCTTTTATATTAATAATACCAAATACTTGTACAAAATACTTAAATCTGTCCTCCAGCAGACTCACAAACAGCGTAGCCATTTTGGTCCAATTGGATGAAAATTGAGAGTTTCAACTTAATAAAATTACTTTTGGTAGTTTGATTGGTTTGATATTACTATTTTGTCGTATTTTAAATAATACAATCATGTCGATACAACTTTTCTGTTAAGTATGCGAAAGTAATACAAATTTTAGTCAGGAATGTATGACTTCAAAATGCGGGATTTTTTAAAATTTTTAGATTTTATTTTAAAATTTATTCAAAGTATTGGCCATTGTCAGCTATGACCTTTTCCAATCGTTCTGGCAACATATGCATTCCGAGCTAAATGAACTGCTCATCTTTTGAGGCTAAGAACGAATCAAGCCAATTTCGGATACGCTGTTCCACAATGAAGCGTAGGCCCCGTCATATATAGTGTTGTCATAATGGAATATTACGGTTTCATGTCTGGCCGCATATTCTGGGCGTTTTTCGGTCAATTCTTGGTTCAAATGAAGCAGTTGCGTTCGGTACAGGATCCCTGTGATGGTCTGGTCAGATTTTAGCAGCTCATAATAGATATGACCTTTTTGCTCTCACCAAATGAACAAAAATGGTATTCTCAAGCTACATAGCTGATGAATGGAGATTGTTTATGGACAGCTCAAAGCGAAGTTTAAAATGTATTTTACTAGATATTGGTAATTAGCATGCAGTTGTACCTATTGCTCATTCTACGAAATTAAAGGAAGAGTATCAAAACGTAGATCTGGTTTTGTAAAAACTTAGGTACTCGGATTACAAATAGGTTATATGCGTCGAATTAATAATGTTTAATTTCTCGTTGCGTTAACACAGTGGGTACACGAAATTTGTCTATTGAATTGTATCAAGAAATACTGGCCTGATAGAATACATAACGGTTGGAAAACAAAATGTTATAAACTCGCCTTTGGTTTGCAGAGATAAAATAATTTTGTCTCCATTATATATCAATTTGGGACTTATGAAGCAGTATGTGAAGGCATTGGATAAAACTGAACTATACTCCTCCTTTTTTAACCTATTTTTACAAAACCTTTTCTTTTAAAAAGGTATCTTTAAAAAAAAAAAGAAACAATTTTAAAATTGGATTAAATACAACTTATATATTTTGTTTTGAAGTTCTAACTTAAGGAATAACATTATTACACGAAAACGAAGTGATCGAAAAAAACTATAAGTATTTTTGTACTCCACTTTTTTACTTTTGTATCACTGTGTTATCTTCGAAAATGCAGATACATATTTCCAATTTTCAAAAAAAAAAAAAAAAAAAAAAAAAAAAAAACTCTTTTTTCTAACCTGGTAAATTCAGAAATATGCACAATATGCCGATAGATAGCGAATCTTACAAAAGAGCTAATTATTTTTCATATATTTTTAAGAGCAGTCATGAATATTTTGATCAAATATGGCATGGAATGGTATAGCAGTTGTAGGTGTTTGAAGACTTTGGTGCACCGTGGTGTCGATCGAAATACAAAGAAGTTGTAATAAATCTGAATCTTCTAAACTACTGGTCCGATTACAAAATTATGTATGAACGAATCGTAGAGGAGGACATAAGCTTTAAGAAAATAAAATTGCAATTCAAGTTGCGATACAGGGTGTCAATGTCGACGGCCTCTGGTTAGGAACACATTGTACAGCCTGTAACTTATACATTAGAGTGCTCCAAGATTGTATACACAAAAAAATCAAGCTACAACTCTTCCCTCCAACTATAATTGATCTAAGTTTTGTAGAAACACGTAGGAGGGAGGGGTGGGTGTATGTTTTGGAGCACTATTGTACACATATGCAAGGATTTCAATGAATGAAACTTTGTTATAAAGCAAGTTATTTTCGTTTTTTTACCTTGACTTTATTTTAATTTTCGCCAATATATTCAGTAATGGATGTCCAAATATGTTTCCCATAAATTCCGAAATTACACATAGAAAGTATTTATTTTTCTTCTTGGACCAGCACTCAGGGGATGAACCCTACTCATACAAAGCATTGTGTGGGAACTAGGTAAATAGATTATTGGAGAAAGGAAAGAGGAAGAGATTTGCACTTTCCTACATTGAAATCAAGTAAGAGTGCTATAATCGGCTATGCCGAATCTTATATACCCTTCACCTTTGTTGTGAATGCATTAATTGCCCACTTTCAGCGTTTAGCATCCTAAATATATCAAGAAAACTTTTAAAAATTGTACATTAAATTGCTGACGAACATATTATATTGTAGAAGTTACAAACGAAATTACAATCATACATATTCACGAAGGTGAAGGGTATAAAAAAACAACAACGCCAAACGAAACGAAACACCAAAAAAACAAAAACAAAATACGCTAAGCAATGAAACCAACACACATCCAAACATACGTTTTGTTGCTTTTTTGTCAAAGCATGCAATAAGTTGTCTTTTTTTGATGAAATTTTCAGAGGTTGCCTCGGATTTTTGCTCATATCTCCGTTATTTTTGGACGGATTTTGCTGATTTTAAATAGGAAACTTCTCGAAAGCATGTCTGACAGAATTATTGAAGATTTGGATCCCGAAGATATCTGGGCTCTTCAGAAAATTGATTTCAACAGACAGACAGACGGACATGGCTTAATCGACTCCTCTATATAAGGATCCAGAATATATTTACTTTATAGGGTCGGAAAATTATATTGTGGAAATTACAAACTTATATATACCTTTCTCACGAAGGTGAAAGGTATAATGACAGGAGACACTTTAACGGGGTGTTTGTTCCACATACGTGCAGTACGGTTGAAGAACAAATTTTCCCTGTAGTGTGTTGTGCGGTCGACTGACCAATCGAACACAAAGGCATGTGTTTCTTCAGAACAAATTCCATTGTAGTACCGATAGAACATTGAAACGCAGCCCACATTGCGACGGTGCACCAGCGAATCGATAGAGTCGGATACCCTACTGTCACCAATAATCACCTTTGACCTCTCCTGTACGCGGTATAGAAGTTCCAAAATAGACTTTGAAGCACCAGCCCATACATGGGAGTTGTATTCCATTTTTGGTCGGATATGTGTATGTAGGTGGTGTAAATAGTGAGGAGATCAGATGGAGTGAAGTAATTCCTACTCCGTTTCAGAAACTTGAATGCTTCTTTTGGCAATATCTCAATCTGTCTATTTGTGAAAAATAATCAATGTGAAAACTTTGAAATGAGCTTGAAAATTGTCTAAATTTTGACAAAAATGGAGCTTAATTGTTTTTAATATTTCTAAAAACTTGTTTTGAAAAGATTGTTATATTTTTACATATTTCGTTCGTCCCCATTGTGAGCTGTTTGGCTTTAAGACAAACTTGGATAATAAAATGGGAATCGCAGTTAACATTTTGCAACAACTCTGAAAAAACAAAAGAACAAATAAAACATTCTTCTTTTTTGTGAAATTTTGTTTTATACAAGGTAGCGCAAAAGTAATCCTCCTATCAGAAAATGCTATAAATTTTGCGATTGGCCCCTAATGTCAGTTCTGTTTTGACATTTGTGTAGTAAACACATGCGAAATACACGTTAATAAACAATTTTACGCTACACTGCTCCAGAACGCGGAATATTGCTGACTATTTATTTGACCAATAATCGGTCGGTGACTTTGGCACAACGTGAATTTCGTCGCAGATTTCCTGGCCGTCCAACGCCTACTGGTGAAACACTGCGACGTTTAGCCGCTCGCCTCGAAGAGACTGGCACAACACGAGATGCTGCTAGGCGTGGCAGACCCCGGAGTAGCCGTTCTGCAGAGAATATTGCTGCTGTAGCCGAGGATGTCATGGAAGCGCCGTCGACATCGACCAGACGACGTGCCACGCAAATGGGTATCAGTCGACGGTCTTTACAGCGAATTTTGGTACAAGATTTGAAGATGTTTCCGTACAAAGTCCAGACGGTGCATCAGCGGTTAGCTGCTGACCGCCAATCGCGTCTAACATACGCTCAAGCCATCCTTAATCACCACCAAGAGGAAGATGATTTTTCATCAAAAATAATCATGAGTGATGAGGCCCATTTCCATCTTAGCGGGTACGTAAATAAGCAAAATTTACGCTTCTGGGGCACTGAAAATCCGCGTGTAACCCACGAAGAGCCATTACACCCGCTCAAAGTCACTGTATGGTGTGCTGTTTTCGCTGGAGGAGTCATCGGACCTTTTTTCTTCGAAGACGTCGCGGGCCAAACGGTTACTGTGAATGGTGAGCGCTACAGAGCAATGATCAACGAGTTCTTTTTGCCGCAACTTGATGAATTGGGATTGGAAAACATGTGGTTCTAACAGGACGGTGCAACGGCACACACTGCCCGTGCCACAACCGATATGCCGAAGGATGCATTTCCGCGGGCGCCTAATCTCCCGTTTTGGCGATTTGCACTGGCCAGCAAGATCGCCTGATTTGACCGCTCCAGACTTTTTTTGTGGGGCTTTTTGAAGTCGCGGGTTTATGTCAACAAGCCTCAGACTCTTGCAGCTCTTAAAGACAATATTCGTCAAGAATGTGAGGACCTATCGCCGGAAGTTTTGGCCAAAGTGATGGAAAGTGCCATAAAAAGGGCTCAAATGACAATCAACTGTGGCGGCGGCCATTTACATGACCAAAATAAAAATAATCCACAAGACCAAATAAAAATAATCCACAAGAAGAATCAAAGTTTTTCATTTTTTTTTTTTTAATTACAGCCAAAAAACATCGGAAGTTTACTTTTGCGCCACCTTGTATATTCAACCTTTATTCAATAATTGTTTTAATTTAATTACATTTTCTCTTAGTGCAAATAAAATGATAAGGGAGGCTTCCTAAGGTAAAATCCAAAAAAACGTTTAAATCAAACGGGCTGTAAGTAATTATGGTCACAAAAGTAGATGAAATTTCATATGGAGCAGGGGCTGTTAAAAAACTTTATTGTTGATTTGAAGCACTTCATTATGTCTAAAACTGATATCCGTTTCGGAATTCCAGCTTTGGGATTTTAAAAGAAATAAATAATTTAGACCAAATTATAATAATACATACAAGTTGTTAAAATGCATTATTAATGTTAAAAGCTATTTAGTATAATTGCTGCTAATTCTTGGTAATTAAATAGAATCTTAAAAATGTTTACAATTACAAAATTGCAAACAAATTACCTAAATTGTTTCCTAATTATGTATTTAGTTTTAATTAACTTTTAAATTGTAACAAATTCGTACGCACTTTTGTTTAAACTCAACAGCAAGCCCTTAAGCTTCTTAACCCACATATTTACTACTTTTTGCTTTGTCAAGCTAAAGCAAAAACAAAAAAAAAAACAAAAAAGATCAAATCACTTGACCTTCAAGACAAATGAGAAAGACAACGGCCAAATAAAAAAAAAACTTGTTAAAACTTGAAAATAAACGGATTTACGCAAAAATAAGTACAAAGACAAAAATAATATTATTTAGAAGTGAAAAAAAAAACAACATAGAAAATATTTTTACACAAATTGACTGAGTGACTGCAATACTAAATATTTAAGTGACTAAAACTTAAAGACCAACTTTAAGATACTGTGAATTTGTATCTATTGGATCGAATGGAATAGAATGTGCGAGCGTGCGTGCATGCGTGTGTGATAATTACACACATGAATGAATGAAATGAATGAGTTGGCTGCCTTAACTTGGCTGACTAGCTGACTGGCTGGCTGCTGTTGTTTGGTTTTAGATTAAAATTTATTTAGTTTTAAGCGAAAACAAAAATTAACGGATACACATAATTAAGCGTTAAAATTATGTCTATCAAATTGAAAAAAAAGAAAAAAAACTTACTTAAAAAAATTTAAACTTAAGTTAATGCGTAAGTAAATATCTAGTAAGCAGTATGTATAAATGAGTAAGCAGACAGACGGACAGACAGACATACTATTTTTGATAAATGAATCGAATAAATTAGAAAAAATGCACAACTCATATAGCTAAAGACACTCCAACCACCTCGACACGAGAACGACTGGCTGGCTGCATTAGAATTAGAAACATTTGCACTAATTGCATAAATGCGTTTTTAAGCATGCGTAAGAAGTTTTTTTCTTTTTTTTTGAAATTTAACTATTTTTTGTTCGTTTAAATTAGAAAAAAGATTTTGTTGAGTGAGTGAGTGTGTGTGTGTGTTTGTGCGATTTTGTTCTTCTTAATTTTGTTTTAGAATCTCATTTTTGAACAGGTTTATCAAGGTGTAATTAACAACAACAACAACAACCACATCACCAACAATGATAATGATGACGATATTGTTAATGACAACGATCTGGTTGCTGGTGATGCTGATGGCTGTGATTTTTACTTAAAATAAATAATTACAATTATGCGAAACAGAAAGAAAAACAAATCAATTCATTAAATTCGGTTTTTTGTTGTTGTTGTTGTTACTCCGCTGTATACCCTTCACCTCAAACTCAAAACTGCGTGTAAGAATTTGTCAATTTCCATTTTGCATTAACGAAAATTATTGATTGGTTAGATGCGTTTTACAGTTGAAAGTGATAAATCGAAATTGTGCCTGATTTATGGTAAAAGACTTTGATTTTTGCATGCTGCTCTAAATACAGTAGCTGACAATACAATGGAAATTTTTCCAAATATTCAATTAACTATTAACTATTAACTATTTTTCTAACTGTAATCAGAAACAGTTGTGGAGAAAATTAAGGTCTGTTGGGGTACTTGATGATAATGGGATTGATTTCCCAATGAATTTGGATGATTTCAATGACTTTTCCTGTATGTCTCAGCCAACGTCAACTGATTCTGCATTTGATCCCATGTCCCTGCACACCGTTGAAGGCTTTTCCTTCAGCAATGTTACTGAGAATGAAATATGTGCAGCATTTAACGAAATAAAATCTCATGCAATTGGAGCGGATGGAATTTCTCTTAAATTTTTAAAGTTAATTTTCCCAGCAATTTCAAGACAATTTACACATCTCATAAATTTTATTATAACCACCTCTGTAGTACCTGACATTTGGAAAGTTGGTAGAGTCATACCAATTCCCAAAGTTAAGTATCCAAAGGATATGACAGATTATAGACCAATAAGCATTCTCCCAGTATTCTCGAAAGTTTTGGAAGTTATTTTGAGGCAGCAGATGTTGGATTATTTGGATACGTCAAGAAGGATAAATGATTATCAATCCGGATTTAGGAAAGGGTATAACACTACTGCAGTGTTACTTGATATAACTGAGACTGTTAGAAAAAATTTGGATAATGGGAATATAAGTGCTTTGATATTTCTTGATTTTCGGAGAGCATTTGACTCTGTTAATCATAATATTTTGATAGGAAAACTTTTTAATCAATATGGTTTTAGCTCGAGTGGTTGCAGACTTATTTATTCTTATTTATGTGGCCGTAATCAATTTGTGCAAGTAGGGACTTTAACTTCACAGTCTAAGTGCCTTAATAGAGGTATTCCACAAGGTTCTATATTGGGACCTTTGTTGTTCTTGTTGTATATTAATGACTTGTTTCAAAAACTATCTTTTTTAAATTGTTATACTTACGCTGATGATATTCAACTTTTGGCAACATCACAAATTTCTGATTTGCAAATGTTTCAAAATCGTATTAATGAGGATCTTGGACATGTAGTGGAATGGTCTAGGGAAAATTCTTTTGAATTGAACCCTGTGAAATGTAAGGTAATGATTTTTTCGAGAAATTTGGATGTGAACTTAAGAATAATGATCGATAATGTTCCTTTGGAGATTGTGTCCCAATATAAGACATTAGGTGTTATTTTGGACAACGATCTTTCATTTAATAAACATGTAAATCTTGTTATTTCTAGAGTTTGTTTAACATTACGTGGCCTTTATAGTGTGGCTTGTCACTTGCCATTGGCTGTGAGGCATCGGGTTGCTGTTTCGACTTGTCTTCCACTTTTTCTATATTGCTTAGAGGTTTACTCAGGCACTTCTGCCGCAAATATTTTAAGGCTACGGAGATGTTTCAATAGGGTAATTCGATATATTTACAGTTTAAGTGTTCGGGTACACGTTTCGGAATACCAAAAACTAATTTTGGGATGTAAATTCGACCAATTTATAAATATGAGGAAAATTTTATTTTTCTATAAGACAGTCAAATATGGAAATCCTTCATACCTGTTGCAAAAATTTATTTTTGGTAGTTCTAGTAGAACGCACACGATGATTATACCTAGGCATTTCTCACTCGTTATGAGTCGTTCGTTTTATGTGACTGTATCTAGATTATGGAATACAATGATTTCATATGAGGATCGTAGATTTTCACATAGTTTGTCAAATTTCAAACTTATTTTTCTATCTAATTTATGAAAGAATTTTGAATCGATATTTTTGCTATGCTGGAGCTGACTATGGTACAATCAAACAGATAAAACTATTAAAAGAGCCAATATTTAACACCTATTTTTTTTGTTTTTTAAATATATAATTGAATACACTCTTTTATAATTTTAATTTGTTTGTTTTACCATGGGCTATCAATCCATTTGTTTAATAATATTTAAGTTTGTGCAAATAATAGGGCATTTCTTCATATTATTTTTTTTCTCTCTTTTTATTTTATAATTTATAAAAATTTTGTATTAATACTTTTATTAATGTAATTAATTTAATTTAGTTGTAGTCCTGCTAATTTTGGCCCTAAGGGCTTGCGGCATTTTTGAAATACATATAAATAAAAATAAATAAAAATAAATAATTTTTAGTACCATATATCTTAATTTCATGTTTCTAGGAGGAACGAAAAAGTATCATTTTTTCTTCCTTCATCATACCTTACCCCTCCTCTCCTCTCCGAAGCATATCAGCTAACTTTTATGCCGTTACTTTAAATAATTTAACATATTAAAAAAGTGTGATTATCAGAAAAGGTACTAATGGTCCTTTCCTCAATTTTGGCGAATATTTTGTGACACAGCTATGTCTCAAACAATTCAAGTCTGTATTAACATATGTTTTTAAAAAAGTACCAAACTGTTTACCCGGCTTTTGCTCCATCTAATTCCCACTCAAAATTGGCTTAACAATTTCAGATAAAATGTATTTTCCCATTTTTACCACTTTTTTGTACTTTTTTGTCCACATTGAAATGATGCACATTTTATTCAAATCATAGTGGGAATTCACAATAAATATTGATAAATCTATGGTAATTTTATGAAAAAAGTACCAAAAGTATATAAAATGTTTGCCCTTAAATGATTTTTATACCCTTCACCTTCGTGAGAAGGGTATATATAAATTTGTCATTCCCTTTGTAATTTCCACAATATAATTTTCCGACCCTATAAAGTATATATATTCTGGATCCTTATAGATAGCGGAGTCGATTTAGCCATGTCCGTCTGTCTGTCTGTCTGTCCGTTGAAATCAATTTTCTGAAGACCCCATATATCTTCGGGATCCAAATCTTCAATAATTCTGTCAGACATGCTTTCGAGAATTTTCCTATTTAAAATCAGCAAAATCCGTCCATAAATAACGGAGATATGAGCAAAAATCCGAGACAACCTCTGAAAATTTCATCAAAAAAGACAATTTATTGCATGCTTTGACAAAAAAGCAACAAAACGTACATATGTATGCTTGGATGTGAGTTGGTTTCACTGCTTTGCGTATTTTTTTTTTGGTGTTTCGTTTCGTTTGGCGTTGTTGTTTTTGAGAAGGGTATATATAAAATCGTTGTTTCGTTTGTAACTTCTACAATATAGCAATAGCAATTAAATGTAAAATTTTGAAAAGTTTTCTTGATATATTTAGGATGATATACGCTGAAAATGGGCAAGTAATGCATCCACAACAAAGGTGAAGGGTATATAAGATTCGGCATAGCCGAATATAGCACTCTTACTTGTTTTCTATCTATTTCCTACCGAAAAAGGGTAACATTTCAAAAAAGAACCAAACACCTGTCTGCTAATTTTTTAAGTAGTTAAAGTTGTATTTTAAATATCTTTAAAAATTCATTCTTAGTGGATCTTCATGTCTCTACATTTTGGCGTTTGGGTTGGGCTATGATGAATCAGTCACTCACTCAGTAACGTTACTATTTTATATATATATATTATATACGAGGGTGGGTAAACAAGTCCTTGAATTTTTGAATGAAACACAGGTTTTTGTATAAAAAAATTATTTTGTTTTTCAACATAGATGCCTTAAGCTCTATGCACTTTGTCCAAAGTTTCTTCAATTTGTTTATCCCTTCCAAAAAATAAGATTTGTCGAGTTCATCAAAATATGTATGTTTTGTGAGATGATCTCATCCGAGATATTTCTTTAGGTTTGGAAACGAGAAATTGACACTCGGTGCTAAATATGGTGAATAGGTTGGAAGAGGGAACATTTCGTAGCCTAATTCATTGATTTTTGCCATGGAAACTGCAGATGTGTGGACCCGATTGTGAGCAAACGCGGCAGCCATCTTGCGTAAAATTTTCTCACACCTAAGTATGATCACACTGAGGCATTTAAGATGCCTATGACCAGTGATGCCGTTTGGTTACATTTGTTACATTTTTCGTAACTTTTCACCCCTCTACGTAACATGTATAATTTGCACGTTTTGGATCTTATTTTCGTAACTTTTCAGCCCTGTCACTTAATAAATACAGATGTGAAAAGATAGTACCAATTTTTAGTACTTTAAATTCACATTATGCCACGGATCTTTCTATTAAACAACAGTGTGTTTTATGTGTAATTTTGTATCACTTAGAAAATCCTAGATCCTTTTGAGACATTCTCTGGAAATGCGAAAGCTCTAAATAGTTAGTAATTTAAAAAAGTCTGAAAAGTTCCATGTAATTAATGTAGCAGTCATTTCATACACCTAATGGCTTTCTTGCTAGAAGTTAGAAAAGTTCAATTGAGGACATGCAAGACAACTCCAACAGTAACAAGATAACTCTCATTTGAACCATGTGTAAACTGAATTCTAGAGCAACACACAGCTTAAAAGGAATATTTTCGCTTAGAGGGTAAAAACAAATGGCACAGATAATTTATTGTTTAAATATCGATATTAGCAAAAAAATATATACAGTTCTTTCATACACTCTTGTACTTTTAAACGATTTCAACAAACATTTTCGAATGGAAAGGTAGCTATTACATATTTCGCAGCCATAGGTTAAAAAATACATCGAAAGCAACTATTTAGAATTTTCGTATACAAAAACGACCTCTGCTTTCGAAATTTAGTTTTCAAATTAACTTTACTTTTTAGCCCAATCAATTTTGATTTATTTAATCAATTTTCAAATTTAAATATAATTATTAAGGTGCAAACTTTTCATAAATAATGACATGAGCACTCATTGCATGAGTCACGAATACAGGGAAAAACTTTTAGTCTAAGAATGCTGTATAGATAATATTTGTCCAATTAAAACTTATAAAAAACTGGGGTAGAATTACGTCTTTCGTATTCCAATGAGCTAAAACATCGAAAAATAATTTCGATATCGAAATTATAATAAAGTTCTTGATCGATATTGAATGCCATAATCTCGAAAAAGAAAAATACCATCAGTTTTACTTGATATTGAATGATCATAGTATCCGGTTGAATACATATAAAATTATTATTTTTTCTTATACTTATTTTATAAAACCTTTATATATATACAAATACTGTATTATAAAGAATTCGTAAATGTAACTTTTTATGAAAAAATGTAACTTTTTCTAAACTAACCCTGGCAACACTGCCTATGACTTTCACAATCTCTCGCACTTTCAATCTCTGAGAGAGACCTCAACTACGTTCGGCATTCAGTACGTTCGGCATTCAGTACGTTCGGCATCTTCCGCGCTTTTACGGCCACAACGAAATTCAGTAAACCACTTTTTTTTAGCATTGAAATTGATGGTGCAGAGTTCCCACAGTATTAATCAAGCTTATCCTTTATTTGAGTGATGTTTTTTTTCCGCATAAAATAATGCTTAAGAGCAGATGAAATTAATTTATTCTTTATTTTTTGACAATAAAATATTTATCTGATATAGTTTATATTTTTTTTGTGGGGAGGGGGGTGTTAAGGTATGTTTAATTATTTATGAATGCTCAAACAGTATTCCGGGCGAACATTTGTATGGGGGCTAGGTGAAATCTTGGATTGACATTAACCATTTTGAATACCAAATAAAAACCTTAACAACAGAGAGCATTTGTTTTGTTTGGGCCCTATCGTGATTTCAACAGACATACAGACGGACGGACGGATATAGCTAGATCTTCTTAGAATCTTATGAGGACCCAGAATATATATGTCTAGCCTGGAACTAAAGTGGTCTAATTAACATGTTTGGCTAAATCAACCTATGATCATTTTCGAACAAAATGACAAAGTCAATGGGTGGGTATAAAAACAAAAAACCTGTGAAAAGTTAAAAAAAAAATGTTGCAGCTCATATATCTCTTGAACTAAAAGAGATAACCACATTATGTAAGTGTATTTTTTGTAGATAATAACTGATTTTTTTTTTTTTAAATTTTGTAGACCGAGGTGAGCACTTTGGTGAGCTGCCCACTAGCTCCCATTCCAACTAAGAGTCCATGTAAATACAAATCAACTCAGAAATACCTCAGCACCGACTTTGTAACGACTATGTTTATCGAATCAAACTAGGTGTGGTGTACTATTCTCCCAACTCAAACACAATTGGTCAATTCATAAGGTCTCTTATCAGTCATATTGTCATAATGTCCTACGCGTCACGGCTTAACCTACTCTTAGGCATTCGGCGTTGGTCTCTGCTGGTTTGTTACGATAACACAATAAACATATCATATAAAGTAGTATTATTTTAGGACGTTTTACTTGAAAACCAATAAAAACTATTGTGAAATATTAGAACATTGTGACAATATGACATGATAAGAGACCTTGTGAATTGACCGATTGTCTTGCTATGCAACCAAATTTTATAATGTGTCATGAAGAATAATATCAGTTGTGCTGTATCATGAAAAATACTACATCTTCAATTATAACTTTTATCTTTTTATTTAGATATTGGGAATTTCTTATGGATGATTTTATGTAATTTGAAGAGTTGTTATTGCAAAGATTTATTTTAAAATTAATCAGAAACCACGTACTTATCTTATTTAAATTTTCTTACTGCATGTAATATAATAATACCAATAAAATTACATTAAATTTTCTTGCAGAACATGTGTCCTATAGTTAAGCAATTCTGATCTACGAGTTTTGATTGGTTAAAAAATACTACAATTTCGGCATTATCTTCATTTGTCATGTCGAGCATGTTTAAAGAACACAGCATGACAATGTTTAGCGTGTGACACTTGTCAATATGTCAAAATTTGCAGGTCTTTGCTTTTTACCCATATTAAACCAATTTGACAATATGCACTTGTAGTTGCTTCATTTAGGCACTGAATATAAAAGAAATAAATAAAAAAACTATAAAATTTCTCTCTACTTTCAGAAATGCCTAGAGGAAGTACATTATTTTAAGATCTCATAATTAGAAAGGTAAGTTATAATTTAAGATTATATCCATTATATACATATATTAGTTCCCCTATTAATACTTTTAAACAATAATAACCACTTCACTTCTTTAGTTTTTTTTTTTATTATTGCAATGACTACAAATGAACCATGTACAGGGTTAAATAAAGATGACATTTGAAATCGACTATAATTTAATAATTTTTGAAAAGTTTAAATGCATTCAAATAATTCAATGATGGTCATAACTATTATGATTTTTTATGGATTTTATACAGTTTTTTTTCTTGAATTTCTGTTTAACAATTTATAACGATTGTTTGTATTTTTTTTTTTGCTCATAAAGAGATCAATCAAATGATTGTGTGATTATTTATATGCGAACAATAATAATAATAATAATAAAATATATACTGAATATACTAAGAAAAAATAACTTACCTGAGCCAATGTGGCCACGGTTAAACCGAAAGTAAAGGCTATTTGTGGTATTGATGGTTTCCATTCTGAACCACCTGTACAACTGCCAACACCAATGACAACCAAAAAGAATGTACCAATCAATTCGGCCAACAGTTGGCGCCAGATCTTTTTATTATCTGTGATGTCCTTAACACCAACCATGGCTGACATATCTGTAAATGGGTTTAAAAAAAGAAAGAAAATTGTTTTAATTATTTATTTATTTGCTTTTTTTGTGTGTTATTTATCTTTAAGTACTTAAATAGTTTTTTGAAAACAAAAAAATTAAAAAAAATTAACATGAGTGCTTAACAACAAATAATCAGTGTAACGAAAGGGGTAACCAGCTTTAAAGTTTTATATGAATCTAATATAAAATGTAAAAATTTTTAAATTTGAAGAAAAAAATTATTTTTATGATTTCTACGATATTGGGGATCGAAACCTATCGACTTAAAATCACCTTATTAGTAAATTTAACGGTATTCACCTGGCTGTCCATGGAAACTTGTGCGCAAAGTATAGGTCGCAATTTTGTTTATATTTCGATAAAATTTTGTGTATGAAAGAAGGAAGCCTGTTGAAATTGTTTAAAATTGGTCCATTATTTCACCTACATATATAAGGACTGAGTTCGAAAAATGTTTAACATACATATATGTTAATAAACGTGAAACCACTAAACTTACAGTTTTGAATGTTTTTTTATTTGATTGAAATTATTGTTACAATTTACAAAAAAAAAAAATATTTTTTAAGTTCTAATGAAATTTTGAACATTTTTCAAAAACCCTTCCATTATGGTTTTTATAGTGCTTTATGTCACTTTGTTCGAACAGGTTGTCCATCTCCGTTTAAAATCTACCACACTTATGAACACCTTTTTTGTGCTCTTCAATTCTCTTTTAACAAGAGCCCAATATCTCTCCACTGGCCTTAGCTCCAGGCAGTTTGGAGAATTTGCCTCTCTTGGTAAAAATACCACATTATTGTTCTTTTACCACTCAAGACCTTTCTTTCTTAGTGACAGATGCCAAATCAGGCCAAAAATAAGTGATTTTTTTTATCAAGTTACCTTTGTAAAGCATGTCAGTTATTATGTTTAATGTCAATTATATTCATTTGTTGTTAATCTGATTAAAATGAGTGACCAGAAAAAAGCGCGTACTAAAATTATTGAATATATTCAACAAAACCCAACTTGGTCCTACAAAAAGTTGGCCAAGCATTCAAAGGTCTGCCGTCAAACTGTTTCCAATGTTATTAAACTGTACCGGGAGAACTTGTCCGTTGATAGAAAACCTGGTTCAGGTAAAAGCAATGGTCCACATGATGTTTCTAAAGCCAAAAAAATAGAAAGCATTTTCCAAAGAGCTCGCAACACATCTGGTAGGAAAGCAGCCCGATTAGCTCAGTGCTCGGACTATTTGGTACGAAAAGTTAAAGCTAATGCAGGTTTAAAAACATACAAGGCTCAAAAAGTTCCTGACAGGAACTCTGCTAAAAATTTAGAGGCCAAAAACCGAGCACGGAAATTGAAGTTTTATACAAAAATATTCTTCTTGCATAAAGGATGACGAAACGTATGTTCTGGCAGATTTTTCGCAACTTCCTGGTAAAAAATTGTATGTTGCTGATGCTCGAGGGAATGTTGAAGAAAAGTTTAGGATCCAAAAGCAGACAAAATTTCCCAAAAAGTTCTTGGTATGGCAAGCAATATGCAGTTGCAGAAGCCAATCATTTGTTACAATGGGCTCTATAATTACCGAAATTTACATCAAGGAATGTTTACAAAAAAGACTGCTTCCATTCATAAGATTTCATAATGTGTCCACTTATTTTTGGCCTGACTTGGCATCTTGTCACTATGGTAAACAAGCCCTTGAGTGGTACAAGAACAATAATGATGTATTTATACCAAGAGAGGCAAATCCTCCAAACTGCCCAGTGGAGAGATATTGGGCTCTTGTTCAAAGAGAATTGAAGAGCACAAAAAAGTGTCCAAAAGTGTGGTAGATTTTAACGGAGATGGATTACCTGTTCGAGCAAAGTGACAGAAAGCACTATAAAAACGTTAATGGAAGGGTTTCCGAAAAAGGTTCAAAATTTCATCATTAGTGATTAGAACTATAAAAGTATTTTTTTTTTTTGTAAATTGTAATAATAATTTCAATCAAATAGAAATAAAAATAAAACTGTAATTTTAGTGGTTTCGTTTTTATTAACGTATATGTATGCTAAGAATTTTTCGATCTCACTCCTTATATGGTCGGGCTTGATCGTGTACACTTTCTTAAATGTTTTATTTATTCTTTTTTTTCATTGTGCAATATTTGTAATATTTGTTAACAATTTTTTAAATAAATTCCACAAGTAGTGGGATTAAGATAACTACAAGAAAAAAGCTACTCTCAAGTACCAACATGTTTAAATATATTTATCATTTGAAAACAATAAGTAAAAAAAAAAAATTAAAAGTGTAACTAAAAACAGCCAAGTGTAGAGCGAGATAAAGTTAATGTTCGTGTACGACATGCAGTGTAAAAGTGGTGAAAAAGTGTTATTGACTTAAGCTTTAAAATGATAAAAATATTTAAAGATTGCGTGAAGATAAATACATACACATATTTAATTAATGATAAAAAAAAAACGGTATTGAAGATTTTCAGTTTATTTTTAGTTTAAGTTTTGTACACTTTTTGTTATTAATAAAGTAAAAATATGTATAGGGATTTAAATAAGAGTTTTAAAATTTTTTTTTCATCACAAGATTGTTTTCATAAACAAATATCTAAATTTTACAAATAACGTGCTCTTACCTAAATATATGTATAAAAAACAAAACAAATTTAATTACTTATTTTTATACCCATCATCATAAAAGATGGGGAGTCTATTGATTTTGTCATTCCGTTTGTACAACATTAGTATATATATTCTAGGTCCTCATAAGATTCTAAGACGATCTAGCCATGTCCGTCCATCTGTCTGTTTAAGACACGATAGGGCCAAAACGAAAAGAGCCAGCTGGCTGAAATTTTCCAGAAATACTCTCTGTTAATATGGTTTGTTAGGTATTCAATATCGGTCCATGATTTCACCCAACCCCCATACAAATGTCCCCCCGTAATACTGTTAGAACATTCATAGTACTTTGAAATTATACAGTATAAGTAAAGTACGATGAAAATCAGACAAAATTTGTGCCTAGTTCCCATACAAGGCCCCTCTGCAAAAATTACTTGAACATTCATAATTGTCTTATAATAATTAATATCATGATGAAATTGGACATATACAAGTTTTATATGAATCTAAATCTTTCAACAAATTTTTTTGAGGATCAGTCTATATGTAGGGATTACATCAGAAAAATACTTTATTGTCAATAAATAATTTATATATGACTAGCTGACCCGGTGCTATTAAGTCTCCCTTTGTGAATTAATATTAATTTAGGATAACGTGTCTCTAGTTTCATGTTTATTAATTCATTACAAAAAGTACCATTCAAATAAAGAAAAAGTACCAAAAAGTCTCCACCTAGAATTCTCACTCACTTAGGATCATATGTGCTTAATTTCATGTTGCTAAGTCCATTCTTATAGAAAATTCAAAAAATACCATTAGAACAATAAAAAAGTACCTATTGTTCAGTTCTCACATTTTGGTACCTAAATATTATCCCCTATTCCTAACACTAACTAACTTCACTCAGATACATATCAGCTAACTTTAATGTCGATAAGTGAAATATCCCAATTTCCCTTTTCCTCCTTGAACACCCCTCAAGTTTGAAATTTAAAAATATTCCATTTTGTCAAAAATTGTTTATGCTGCATACATGTCTCAAACGATTAAAATCTGTGTTAATGTGCCCAAGAAAAAATATGTTTTAATAAAAGTACCAAACTGTTTACCCGGATTTGGCCCAATATAAACCATGGCACTCGAGTTCCAAATAACAACCTGTTAGTTAATTTTTGTACCAATCCAATGTTAAAAAAGTTATCAAAATTGCCTTAATAATTTCATATAAAATGTATTTTCCCGATTTTAACCACTCTTTGGTTCTTTTTTATCCCCATTACGGTGGTAAAATTATATTCAAATAAATTTGTATCATAATAAAATATTCGTATCTCTATGTCAAATTATAAAAAAAAACATATTTTATGAAAAAGTACCACAAATAAACACAATTTTTATCCCTAAAGGGTTCGAATTTCCAAAAAGTACCAAACATATATTTTTTATTTTTTGATAAGTAAAGAATACGATTTAAAATTTCTTTCTATGTTTATTAGTTTAAAAGATACATAGGGTGCAAAAAAAGTACCGAAATAGAGTTTTTACCCGTTCGAATTTCGAAAAAGTACGAAACACCTGTCAGCTTATTTTTTAAATGGAGTAACAAGCAATTTTAAGTTTTTTTTGTATCTTTATTAGTTTTGAAGATATAGGGTTACCAAATTTACCCGTTGTTTACCCCCTAAACGTTCGAATTTCCAAAAATCCCTTCTTATCGGATCGTTTTTTGGAGTTTTGGACCTTCCAAACAAAAACATGAATTAGTTTAGTAGCGGCTGACTGTTTCAACATCGCTATAACGCCTATAGCTAGATATATTTAACTGAAGGGGATAGCTAAATAGATTCACTGCGGAATAATTGGTACTTAGTAAAATACACAAAAGGGAATTATTGATACTTTTACTGTGTTTTACGAGCCAAAAGAACTGCTCATCTTTAAGTACAAGAACGAATTAAGCCAATTTCGGATATTCTGTTCCAGAGAGAGCATTCTGCATCGATAGAAAGAAATAGTAGTCGGACGGGGCCAGGTCTTTACTATAAGACGAAACTTCCCAACCACTTTATTATAAATTGTTTTTAACAAGTATTGCAACGATTTCATGTCTGGCCGCATATTCTGGGCGTTTTTCGCACAAATGCTCGCTTCAGTTGCATTCGGTACAGGTTCCATGTGATGGTCTGGCCAGATTTCAGCAGGTTACAATAGATAGGAACCTTTTGCTCCCACCAAATACAGAGCATTACCTTAGCGCCATGGATATTTGGCTTTGGTGTCGATTCGGCTGTTTGGCTGTTGGCGTTATCGTTATAGCGTTCAAGCAGAATATAGGACATACAAAATCGTCTTTCAATGTCTCTCGGCTTCAATTTGTATGACACCCAATTTACCTGCTTTTGGATGAATCATGCTGCTCGCAAACGTTCTGAAATTGCTGCTTGAGTAGCTCCCAATGATGTTGCAAGCTATTGTTGAGTTTTATAACAATATTCGTGGAGTAATGCCTCCGATTCTCGGTCTTCAAACTTTTTTGGCTGGCCTGAGCGATCTTTGCACCAATTCTAAACCGCTCAAACCATGTCTCGCATGTTGAAACCGATGGAACACATTCACCATAAGCTTTGGTGAGCAATCGGTGTGCTTCAGCTGCACTTTTTTTCAAATTAAAAATTAAAGCAAAAATTTTCCGCATACACGCATAAAAAAAATATAGTTGTGCATTGTTACTGTAACCATTTCAACATTTGTGCATGTTTACTGTAACCATTTCAACATTTTTAACAATATTATAGTCACAGTAACTATATATATGATTGTAGTAACAATAATATGGTTAATTTACGATTTACATGATTGTATCAACCATATATATGGTTACAGTAAACAAGTATATGTTTGTGACAACCATTTATATGATGAATGACTTACAATATTATGTTTCTCTCGCCTTATGGATATCACAATCTGAGAACAACATGTTATGATAAAATTATTCATCATATAAATGGTTGTCACAAACATATACTTGTTTACTGTAACCATATTATTGTTACTACAATCATATATATAGTTACTGTGACTATAATATTGTTAAAAATGTTGAAATGGTTACAGTAACAATGCACAACTATATTTTTTTTATGCGTGTATGACGCTTTGTTGGTACAAAATAAGACATTTTTGGAAGAAAAAAAAAACAAAAAAACTGTAGTTTACAATAAAACCATAGGGTAACATAGAAACAAGACGTAATTGTCAAAAACCTAAGTGTGTTGTCAAAAACCTAACTCTTGCAAAAACAAAATACATGCTAGTTAATGTATTTTGTTGTTGTATCAGACATATTATTTGTTGAATTTTTGTTTGACAAATCGGAGTGTCTCTATGTATAATTCTCTATAACTAAAACGTTCTATAACTAAGTGTGAATAAATGATAGATATGTACCCTTCAAAATGTCATATAAGTTATTAAAAACAAAAAACCTCGTTCTAAATATACGCCATCTATTGTAAATCCCGCATTTTTAAGTCATACAACCAATCTATATAAATATATAAATGTCTTTGTAAGTTTGTTTGTTTATTTGTTTGTTTGTTTGTTTGAGCATCACGCCTAAACGGCTGAACCGATTTTATTGAAATTTGGAACGTAGATAGACCCTTACTTGGAAGCGTCAATAGGCTATAAATTTTTTCAATACTTGGACCAGAAAGGGATAAAAAGGGGGAAAAACGGGTAAAATTGGTACCTTTATTTTTTAAACAATAATTACTAAACGGCTGAACCGATTTTTACATCGACAGGGGTAGCGAAGCGCACCGGGTCAAGCTAGTATATATATATGAATACTTTGTTGTGTCAATGTTGCTCGTTTGGAATTTATTTAATCGATCATTTAATCGAGTAATCGATTAAATGTAACTAAAATACATTACTATCATTATCAAAAGCATAACAATTTTGGTTATTATTGTTATTTAAGTGCAGAAAACATTATTTTTATAATGGTTGGGGTTTTTTTTCTAATAAAAATCGATCAACTGCTGCTGGTTGTTGTAAATTTTTAATTGACAGTTTATAGATGTTGTTGTATAGTAAGATTAAATTTGACGTTTATAATGATATTTTGATAATTTTGTTATTTTTGTTTAATTATTTATTGTGATGTGTTGTGTTTTTGTTATAATTATGATGGCACAATTTTAATGTTCAAAAATTTAGAGTTACTCACATTAGAAAGTGAAATGTTATGACAATGTATAAACAAGTAGGTAATAATAAATAATAGTGCTGGTGTAGTTTTATTTCAAACAAAAAAACTACAACAATTATTGTATAATACTGGTAACAAATATTATTTAAAAGATAAATAAAATATTTATCTATGAAATTAATTGCTTTCATTGTATTCGCCATAAATGAAATATGTAACCATTATCTTGAAGTCATATTAGCAAGATATTATTAAACTACTTCCAAGTAATCTAGACTTATTATTATGTACTTTACAAAGTATGTATGTTAGTTAGTTATTACAAAGTTTTTGCATTTCGCGTTGAAAATTATTTGAAAAATTGCTTCAACAAAATAATTTTGTTTAAAAAACAACATAAATTAAAACAAATTCATACTACAATATATGTCTAATTTTTTGTTTCACTGCAAAAAACTGGGTCTGATTAAAATCATGTCAAGTTGTCATCATTAATTACATGTGTCACGTTTTTGTTTAGGGATGAGTTTGTGTTTCATTCATTGATTCATTCATAGCAGTTGCTGCTGCTTCTATTGTCACTATTGTAGTTGTTTTAATTAATTTTTGTTTGCTACAATATCTAAACAACTACGTATTTAGTTAATACAATACAGTATAGTTATACGAGCGTTAGTTGTTGTCACTAATATAAGATATATGAATGTAAAACAAGTGATTTATTATATTAATTGTACTTGTATCATATGCAAATTAGCTAAATTGTTAATTTAATTTGCTTGTTAAGTTGTAATTATTAGAGTTTAGTTATTGTTTAGAGTAACAGTTATAGTATAAGTATGTAGTTGGGAATAGATTGAAAAACTGAAAACAATTTAGAAAAAATTTTCTATAAATTGTGTATTTGGAAAAATGAAAATGTTACACATTTTTGAACTTAAAATTGTATTTATAATCTTCGTCAACAAACTGTACAAAATTTTAAAAAATTTTTATGTTCGGATCCGATTATAAAACAATTTTACAGCAGAACTTAAGCTTTCAGATGCTGGAAAACAGAGTGAGCTATTTCTGTTCTCACTTTCACCATTCACCATATTTTTGGAAGCATAATTACAACAATATTTATATTAAATAAAGTTTCTAAAATTATATAATTAAGGTTCCAAAAATACGGAGAATGCTGAAAGTGAGAACAGGAATAGTCCTGAATATATAGCTATATCAATGTTTTTTGTAGATCCCTTCTAGTAGATTCTATATATATCTTTCAAATCGAGTAGAGAACAAACATTTGGCATAATTTTTAATTTTTGATATACCCTAGGTGCCTACTTTGGGGCATTGTGGCTCGGCACCCCCTTGGTTTTTTAAACTCAAATTAACAACTTAAACTTATCAACACCTCTTATATAGCCGTGACAAATATTATAAAAATCGCGCTATCCGTTTAGAAGTTACAGATTTATTTCCACTTTTTTTTTTAATTTTCGGTGGTATAATGTAGAGTTTCCAATTCGGTTTTAACCGAAACCGCGGTTTTTCAAGGCCTAAAACCGAAACCGGTTTTCACTTTTAATCTATTTTCACTAGAAAAATTCAAAATTTAGAAATGAGAAACAAACCTTTTCATCCAATTATTCATCCAATATCTGTAAACACAGATCGGTAAAAATATTTTTTTAAATTTTTTAAATTGTATTACAATAATTGCTTCAGATGATCTAGCAGGACCTTTCGCAGCCTAAATAATGCAAAATTTTTGTAACAAAGTCTTAGTTATTTTAAAATATCCGATAAAGTATGGTGTAATAGCTGACCGGTGCGCTTCGCCACCTCAATGGAATTAAGAAATGGTACTATTTAGTCTCCCTTTGTGAATTAATACTAATTCATTGTAATGTGGATTGTAGATCATTCTAGACGTATTAAGGTCAAATTTGTTTAGCAGTTCCTATATTATCAACTGATTTAATAGTTAATTAATTATCACAAAACCGAACCGAAACCGATCGGTTTTCAATTTTTTAAAACCGAAACCGCGGTTTTGAAATTCTTCGGTTTTTTGGAAACTGCCATGACTAATGTGCCTTCTCATCACCAGACGCGCTGCAATCTGTACTAACAACATACATAACGTGCAGAATTGTAAAATACAAGATTTTATCCTCCTTTCACCACCTTTCCTTCTACAATCTATCTCCTTTCCAAACAAAGTAATACAAAAGTAGCAGTTATTGCCTGAGTGATACTTCTCTTTTTATACCCTTCACCATGAGTGGCAGCATTCCGTTTGTAATTTCTACATTTTTCATTTGCGACCCTATAAAGTTTATATATTCTGGATCGTTATAGATAGCGATGTCGATATAGCCATGCCCGTCTGTATGTTGAAATCAACTTTTTGTAGCCCCCAAATAACTTACAAACATATTTGATACATCAATATATCGGGAACTTTTCCGGCTCGGTAGCTATTTAAAATCGAGAAAATCGGCCCACAAATGGCTGAGATATAAGGAAAAAACCGGGACAACCTCGATTTTTGGCCTATTTTTTTATATATATCTGGATTACTAAGTCATTTATATAGACAATATGGATATCTAATAGATATTTCAAAGTCCATTGCAACGATTTATAAAATTTGGACCTACAAAATTGGGAAAAATATTTTTTAACCCGAATTTTTTTTTATCAAAAAAATTTTTTTGTTATACATTTTTTTTCACTAATAAATTAAAAAAAATTCGGAAAAATATTAAAAACAAAAAATTTTAAAAAATTAAAAAAAAAAATTTTTTAAAAAATTAAATTAAATTCTGAATTTTTTTTTTTTTTTTGAAAATTTTGAAAAAAAATTGAAAACAATTTTTCGTTACATTTTGAAAAAAAAAAAATAAAATTAATTTTGTTACCTAAAAATATTTAAAATTTTTATTTTAAAGTATAATTTGGTGAAGAGTATATAAGATTCAGCACAGCCAAATATAGCTCTGCACCGCAATTCTGTAACTTTTTATACTTTCCTACCGATGTCGTTAAGTAACGAAAAATATCGGTTGCTTTAACGAATTTAATATTCACTGTTTGAAGTTAAAGATTTCTCGATATGGCTTAACTAGAACATTTTATTATTTTTATTTTTATTAAATTTCGTTATCTACCGACTATTTTTAACGAAAATAATCGGTAAAATTTAATTCGGAATATCTCTTAACGATAAATATTGTTAACTAACGAATTTTGATTACTTAACGACAAAATTTTGTCGTTAAAAAGTTACAGAATTGCGGTACTGTTGCTTGTTTTTTTTAAATAATAAAAAATTATGGATAACAAAAATGAGTATTTGTTTTTAATAGCTGATGACCTTTTTAGATTATTTCGGTAACGGTAACCATTTTATAGCTAATGGTAAATGTAACCGCTAACGTTTTTTAACGGTAACGGTAGATGAGCCCATAGAATATTTTGGTATATTTGAGCCCGGTAATTCTAGGCTTCTTAATATGTATGAAGCTAACATTCGACATGCTTATATTACTAATCGCGCTTAAAATCCTAAAGGATCCAGATTTTTAAATTTGAATCAGGAAGCAGCAGGTCTTCCTTGCATTGACAGGCTTACACACAAGTTTATTAATAATTTCACGTTGACTGAATAGTTTGAATACAAAATTTTATTTTATTTATATCAAACTAAAACAATATTTTTATATTTTATTTTAAACCATATATTCTAAACTTCACGACATAATAACCAAAATGTGTTTAATATAAATTTCCATATAAAAGTTGTCAAATATTCAGTTTTCAGTTTATAATTTTGTCACTGTCATACTGTGATTGTGAGCTCAACGCGTTGTCATATTTCTTGGAATTCAGAAAATTTTACAAATTACAATTTTCTCCAAAATCTCCCAAGACCCCAAAATATTTCCAAACATAAAAAAAAAATCACTCTTTCTTTCGGTTGAAATGATTTTTTTTTTTAATTCAAGTACATACATATTTATTGAATTCATTATGGACATAAACTTAATACTGAATACATGAATAACATGTAAATATTATTTAAATTTATCGTACTTTATTGTAATAATTATTAATTTTTTTTTGTATTTTTTTTTGCCGACAAACAATAATCATTTTATTGTATTGTTTTAAATGTATTTCCCTAATTGACAGCTAATTTCGCTACCTTCGCAGTAGTTTCTTTATGAGTTGTATTACAATCTCTTAAACAAACTACTTCTAATTTTATTCATTTGTTTGAGTTATAAATGTTGAGCATTATAATAGCTGTGAATAATGTTTTTAATATAATTAAAATTCCTGGGAAATAGTAATTATTATTGCGTTTAAATATATGCATATTCACTCATTATCTTTCGCATGAGTTTGCTTAAGATTTAGAAAGTAAATAATAGTTTAAATAAGTAATTACAATTTTTTTTAATTAAAACACATGAAGATTTTCATTAGGTGCCATAATAAAGTCATAAGGTTTATAAAGAAAAGTAAATGAAATAAATAACAAACTTACAATTTAGAAATTAAATACGGCTAGTAAGTTGTTATTATTATTATAAAATTATTTTCGAATAATTAAGTTATTTTTGTTAATTATTTATTATTGAAATAAATATATTTACAATATAAAGGGGTCTTCCAATAGGGACTTCCGAACTTTGGCAGTTGATAGCAGCCATATTGTTGAATTGGCTATCATTTATTCAGTTTGCTTTGAACGGCTATAACTTTCAACAGCATGTGCAAATGTTTTTTTGAACGTGCTCCCTAATTTTACCGTTGACATAATCGTCCTACCGATATCTGCCATCCGATAGGACTATTCAAAGTGCCGTGGATAAATTAGTGTCCACTGGTTCAGTAAACAAATTTTTAGACTTTCCAATTCGGTTTTAAGCGAAACCGCTGTTTTTCAAGGCCTAAAACCGAAACTGACAATTATTCTTCGGTTTTTACTTTTAATCTATATTCAGTAGACAAATTCAAAATTTAGAAATGAGAAAAAAACTTTTTCATCCCATTATTCATCCAATATCTCTAAAAAAAAGGTCGTACAACATATTGATCTACGGATATTTCCTGACAATTAAACTTCAAATGACTGTTTATTTATTTAATTTATAAAAAAAGAATGCAAAATTTTTGCAACAAAGTCTTAGTTATCCTTTAAAAGTACGGACTAGCTGACCCGGTGCGCTTCGTCACCCCAATTGGAAGAAAGACATAGTACTATTAAGTCTCTCTTTGTGAATTAATACTAATTCAGGAAAACATGTCTCTAGTTTCATGTTTATTGATTCATTGTAATGTGGATTCTAGCTCATTCGAAACGTATTATTAAGTAGAGTAAAAACAGTACCATAAAGACCCACATTTTGTATTCCTACTCAGCATCATCAATGTCTAATTCCATATTTCTGTGTCCATTATAATAGAAAATACAAAAGAAAGGTACCACTTTAATCACCTTTTGTGAATTTTAACTCATTTAGAATCATTTGTGCCTAATTTTCAATTTTAAGGTTTATTATTATAAAATATTCAAAAAGTACCTTTACAATAAAGAAATAGTATTAAATAATTATCCCTCTTGAAATCGCATTCACTAAACCATGAATGCTTAATTTCGTGTTTCTAGGTCCATTGTTATAAAATATTCAAAAAGTACTATTAGTTGGAAAAAGTACTTGCAAGTCCCTTTTTTATATGCTAACTCAGTCAGGATGATGTGTGTTTAATTTCCTGCTTATAGGTTCATTATTATAGATAGTTTCTGTTACCTCAATATCATTATGCCTCTATCCTTGATTCTTTATTTACTCAGAAGCATATCAGCCAACTATTATGTATACATGTACGTAAAATAATTTAATTTAACAAAAAGTACCATCAGAAGAAAAAATAACAATTTTCCACGCTTAAACCACTGTTAAGTTTGAAATTTCAAAGTAATCTCCTGATTCTAGTTTCAATATTATAGAAAATTCAAAAAGTACTATTTGAAGAACGAAAAAATACTCCTTAGTTTATTTTAGTTCTCCATTTCATTACTGAGAAGCATATTATCCAACTTTAATGTATACTAAAAAGGTACCATTAAAAGAAAAAGTACCAATTTCCCTTTATTCTCTTGAACACTCGTGTGAACTTTGAATTCGTGTAGCATTTCCTATATTATCAACTGATTTAATAGTTAATAAATTATCACAAAACCGAACCGAACCGATCGGCGCAATAGGTCGATGATTACCAACTGTTTTTAGCTTGAATTGGATGATATGTACACCTACGACATATGGTTTCAACAGGCGCTACGTGCCACACAGCTCATGCTACATTAAACGTTTGAGGGCATGACCAGTTCACGTAAAGGTAATGTAAACTGTTCACCGAGATCGTGCGATTTGACCCTGTTAGACTTTTTCTTGTGGGGTTTTTCTGAAGTCGCAGGTCTATACAAAGCCAACATAACCCATATCATCAGTCAAATTCAACCTGATTTATGCGCCATTGTCATGGAAAATTGGACAATTCGGATGCGCACCACCCAGCGAAGCTGCGGCATACATTTGCACGATATTATATTCCATACATAATGGCATCGAAATGCCTTTTAAACGAATACAAAATTCCGATGATATCTCGCACACATCGCTTTTGTTTCATTTAAATTTTATGATAAGAAGCGTTTACTGAAAGATTATGTATATAGATATTTCGTGTGTACTTTATTAATTAGCTTATGGTTATTGTTATTGATGTAAACATTTCATCATCATTATTAATTAATTGTATCAAGTTAGATGCCATTAGTTATTGGGTTCTAGTGAAATTGTTATACATAAGTAAAACTTCATATTTAATTAGCAATAAATAGCTAAAATAAATTATTCTAGCATGCATGCATGCATATAAGTAATTGAAATAAATAAAATTCTTCACATATTTCTTGTTAAACTGGTTTCAAAATTGTAATGCCATATAAGGTTCGCTTATAATTAATCAAATGAAGAAAATATAATATAAAATAAAATAAGTACAATTGTACGACTCAGTTTTAATTGTTTTTGTTTTTTTTTTAACTGTGGAAATATTTTGATTTTTTAGAATTCTACAATTTTATCTGATCGGAGAATATTCAACAATCCTTTGCCTTTGATTTTTCGTCATTTTTTGTTCAACAAAGTACTAACTAGAGTTTCCAAAAAACCGAAGAGTTTCAAAAAAGTTGAAAACCGATCGGTTTTGTGATAATTTGTTAAATATTAAGTGTTATAGAAACAAATAATATAGGAAATGCTATACAAATTTAAAATTCAAACTTGAAATAATCAACAATAGGGGGCACAATGCTATTATGATACCAAAATAAGGAGTACTTTTTTGTCCTTCAAAATGGTACTTTTTAAATTTTCTATAATATTGAACCTAGAATCAGAAAATTACTTTGATTTCAAACTTGACTGGGGTTCAAGTGTGGAAAATTGGTACTTATTCTTCTAATGGTAGTTTTTATTATATTAAATTATTTTACTTATATCTATACATAATAGTTGGATGATATACTTTTGAGTAAAGAAAGAAAGTCATTAAGCCATCTACTTATATGTCATTGAGGTAACAAAAACTATTAGTATTTTTTCGTTCTTCGATTGGATTTTTTTTTAATTTCTATAACAATGAACCTATAAGCAGAAAATTAATTTTTTTTTTTTAATTTAGTAGTGAAAAAAATTTATGACAAAAGAATGTTTTCTGTAAAAAAAAATTCGGATTAAAAAAATATTCATCCCGATTTTGACCCATTGTAGATTCAACTTTGTATAGCCTTATATACATCGTTGCAATGGGCTTTGAAATATCTATCATTAGATATCCATATTGTCTATATTTACGACTTAGTAATCGAGATATAGATAAAAAATAGGCCAAAAATAGAGGTTTGCTCATATTTCCATTATTTATGGACGGATTTTGCTGATTTTAAATAGGAAACTTTTCGAAAGCATGTCTGACAGAATTATTGAGGATTTGGATCCCGAAGAAATCTGGGGTCTTCAGAAAATTGATTTCAACAGACAGACAGACAGACGGACATGGCTAAATCGACTCCGCTATCTATAAGGATTCAGAATATATATACTTTATAGGGTCGGAAAATTATATTGTGGAAATTACAAACGGAATGACAAATTTATGTATACCCTTCTCACGAAGGTGAAGGGTATAAAAATTTGGCACACATGATTCTGAATGAGTTAGAATTCACCAAAGGTGACTTTAGTGGGACCTTTCTTTAGCATTTTCTATAATAATGGACCCAGAAGCATGATATTGAGTGAGAATACAAAATGTTGGTCTTTTTTAATTCTAATAATATGTTTCGTATGAGTTAGAATCCACATTACGATGAATCAATAAACATGAAACTAGAGACATTATATCCTGGAATTAGTACTAATTCACAAAGGGAGACTTAATAGTACTATTTCTTTCTTCCAATTTGGGGTGGCGAAGCGCACCGGGTCAGCTAGTACTCCATACTTTTATCGGATATTTGAAAGTCTTTGTTACAAAAATTTTGCATTATTTTTTTTTTTTTAATTAAATAAATAAACAGTCATTTGAAGTTTAATTGTGAGGATATACTCGTAGATCAATATTTTTAAATGAGTTTGTGTCGTTCTTTATTAGCAGGTTTCCTTGCCTAGCCTGCAAAAGATAGCCGCCTGCAAGCAATTATTGTAATAAAATTTAAAAAATTTATAGAAATCTTAAGATATCTTTTCCGATCTATTTTTAGAAATATTGGATGAAAAAGTTTCTCATTTCTGAATTTTGAATTTTTCTATTGAAAATAGATTAAAAGTAAAAACCGAAAATAATTGTTTTAGGCATTGAAAATCCGCGGTTTCGGTATCGATTAAAACTGAACTGGAAACTCTAGTACTAACAGTACTATGGCGAAGACCACAGTCCTCCAAATTGGAAATATTTGTGATGTATATTTCAATTTTTTTTTTTGGCAAATATTCTCCAAACTCATAGCTGTGTTGTGAATTATATTGCAGAGGGAATTTTTCGTCCCGCATTTTGTATGATAATATTGTCAAAAATAAAAATTATAAAGCATTTTTAGAATTATTTCAAGACTTTTGGTAATTGTTTGAGTTTCAATAACAAATCTCAGATTATACTATACTAAACTAAAATTCTATATAACTGTAAAATTTAATTCAAAAACATTTATAAAAAAAAAAATTATTTTATCGCATAATAAAAGATACATATTTAACTGAAAAAAATTGTTTACTTCTTTTGGCAAAAAGACTTCCATGAATTTTTGAAAATGTTATACAATACTTTTTCGAAAAGAAGACACAATTTCCTATTACGATATACTTATGTGAAACTCCTCTATTTCAAATCCAAATTTGTATTGAGAAATCCAAATTAATATTGAGAAAATACAAATACAAGCAAAAGCTTGTGTCAACCCCTGCTTTAAAGTGTACGTTATTCCAAGTTTTTCCAGGAATTGTTTTACAATCGGTCTAATATATTTTCATTTATTAACTGTATGAAAATGTTTATTGCTAAAAATATATATGTATATATATTTTTTTTTTAATTTCAATTACAATTTAATACTAATTATTTGTGTAGGTCATGATATAACAAAATAGATATTACGTTTCAATAAATAAAACCGTAATGTAATCAATACTTGCAAATATATGTTTAAGTTTAATAATTAAAATATTTCAATGAATAGTGAGTGTTCTTAAATTATGGGAAATAAATTTCTAACCGCAAATTTCCAAAGTCATGCTCTTTTTGTTGTGTAGAAACTAATAACTTAATTTATTACTAATAACTTATTAACAATACAGAAACAAAACAAAATAAGGTACCTTTTTGCAAACAAAAAGTACTTTTGTACTCAAACATAGTCGTAGTATTTAGTTTAAAATAAAACATACAACAAAATAAGATGTAAACAACAACAACGAATAATAATAAATATTTCAAGTTCAATGAAATCTCACGTTTGTTTTTAGTTTACAAAGTGTAAAAATTAAAAAAAAAAAAAAATACAAAAAAACGTGTATGAAAAAAATAAACCTGTGACTGACGACTGACTTGAGTCTGTCTACACAGTTTAAACCACCCAGAGTACATATTGGTAGCAGTCACAGTCGTTGTTGTTGTTGCTGTTTTTATGTAGTAAAGTGTCATTCATAGTCTCGGTTTATTTTTATATGTATGTTGTTTCTTCTTTCAATTCACCTGACTTGTCAGTTAGTTGGTGTAAATAGCTGTCTGTATGTCTGCATGTTTGTATTTATTTTGTATTTTGATATTTTAGTCAGTGTTTTTAATATGTTGATTACGATTATATTTACTACATCACCCCTCTCCTCCCCTCCACACTACTCTACTCTCTAAATGTGGTTGTTAGTGCAAGAGTGTTTGATTGTAACTTGTAGTAGCATCGCTTGTCAATCATATTTATTGCAAATGATAGTAATAAAAACAAAAAATGCATAAATTTTTAATAACACCAAATACCGGTAATGCTGTTTTATGCAACATTTAAACATGCTGCACAGTAGTTTGAGTTGGGTGCTAATCTCAACTGTACTTAACCTAGCGTTTACACATGCAAGTAACAGTTCAAAAAACTCAATACATTCATACTTTTACACTAACACAATCATTCATGCATGTGTAAATTTACACACGCATGTGTGATTGTGTTAGTGCAAAAGTATGAATGTGTTCAGTTTTTCGAACTGTTACTTGCATGTGTAAAGGCTATGTAACCGTAATGTGTCATAAGGTCCAATGTTCTTGATCACACAGGTTACTTTCCGAGACGAAGTGAAGATGTAAATTACTCTGGAGTTAGAAGCAATCTAGTATTTTTAAATATTATAATGAATTTGTTACAATTTTGTACCGATTACTTTTTTTTATTTTAGAAAATTTTATCAATTTTTGTAGGTGATTTTATTTAAATTTAGCTGTAGTATTCGTTTAAATTAAACGGATATGTTTTTTTTACAATTTCTAAAATATTTGGTACCGATTACTTTTTTATATTTAAGCAATATTTGAATTATTCTTGATGTAGTTTTCCTTTAAATTGAGTAAAGTATATTTTTAATAATAATTAAACTTGGTTATTTATAATTTCTAAAAAAAATGGTACCGATTACTTTTTCTCTATAAGGTATTTTGATTAAATTATTTTGGTAATTTTATTTTCATTAAGCTATAGTATTCACTTATATAAATCTGATATGGTTATTTTCAATTTCAGAACAATTTGGTACCGGTTACTTTTTATGTATTTGAGAAATTTTCAAAGAATTATTTATGTACATAGTATTACATATTTTAAATTTAGTGTAGTATTTATTATAGTTATTTAGATTATTTGATATTAACTTTCTTAACTATTTAGTAGCGCTTACTTTATTATTGTAGCAATTTCTGCTACTTTTTATACCCTTCACCTTCGTGAGAAGGGTATATATAAGTTTCTCATTCCGTTTGTAATTTCCATAATATAATTTTCCGACCCTATAAAGTATATATATTCTGAATCCTTATAGATAGCGGAGTCGATTTAGCCATGTCCGTCTGTGTCTGTTGAAATCAATTTTCTGAAGACCCCAGATATCTTTGGGATCCAAATCAATAATTCTGTCAGACATGCTTTCGAGAAGTTTCCTATTTAAAATCAGCAAAATCCGTCCATAAATAACGGAGATATGAGCAAAAATCCGAGACAACCTCTATTTTTGGCCTATGTTTTTATCTATATCTCGATTACTAAGTCATAAATATAGACAATATGGATATCTAATGATAGATATTTCAAAGTCCATTGCAACGATATATATAAGGCTATACAAAGTTGGACCTACAATGGGTCAAAATCGGGAAAATATTTTTTAACCCGAATTTTTTTTCACAAAAAACAATCTTTGGTCATAAATTTTTTTCACTAATAAATTTAAAAAAAAAAATGTTTAAAAAAATTGGCAAAAAACTTTTGAAAAACAATTTTTAAAAAAAAAAAAAATTTTAATTTTATTTTAAAGTATGATTTGGTGAAAGGTATATAAGATTCGGCACAGCCGAATATAGCTCTCTTACTTGTTTACTTTCATTTTCAGTTCAGTTTAGCTATAGTTTTATTCGTTTAATTTCTTTATATTTTGCAATGTACATTTGTGGGTAATTATGTTTATTTGTGAAATCTAGAGTTTCCAAGAAACCTTAGAATTTCAAAACCGCTCGGTTTCGGTTTTAAAAAATTGAAAACCGATCAGTTTCGGTTCGGTTTTGTGATAATTTATTAACTATTAAATCTGTTGATAATATAGGAAATGCTATACAAATTTAAAGTTCAAACTGAGGAGTGTTGAAGAGGATAAAGGAAAATTGGTACTTTTTCTTTTAATGGTACCTTTTTAATATATTAATTTAGATAGCTTATATACTCTAAAGTTGGCTAATATGCTTCTTAGTAAAGAAATAATCAAGAATAGGGTGCTCAATTGTATTATGATACCAATAATGGAGAACTAAAATAAACTAAGGAGTATTTTTTTGTTCTTCAAATAGTACTTTTTGAATTTTCTATAATATTGAACCTAGAATCAGGAAATTACTTTGTAATTGCAAACATGACAGTGGTTTAAGTGTGGAAAATTGTTACTTTTTCTTCTAATGGTACTTTTTATTATAATAAATTATTTTACTTATATGTGTACATAATAACTAGTTGGCTGATATGCTTCTGAGTAAAGACTGAATCAAGGATAGTGGGCATAATGATATTGAGGTAACAGAAACTATTATTGAAATTTCTATAATAATGAACCTATAAGCAGGAAATTAAACACACATGATCATGACTGACTGAGTTAGAATATAAAAATGGGATTTGCAGGTACTTTTTCCAGCTAATAGTACTTTTTGAATATTTTATAATAATGGACCCATAAACACGAAATTAAGCATTCAATGCGAATTCAAAAGGTATAATTAATGTTACTATTTCTTAATTGTAAAGGTACTTTTTGAATATTTTATAATAATAAACCTTAATATTGAAAATTAGACACAAATGTTTCTGAATGAGTTAGAATTCCCAAAAGGTGATTATAGTGGTACCTTTCTTTTATATTTTCTATAATAATGGACACAGAAATATCAAATTAGACATTCATGATACTGAGTAGGAATACAAAATGTGGGTCTTTATGGTACTGTTTTTATTCTACCTAATAATACGTTTCGAATGGGCTAGAATCCACATTACAATGAATCTATAAACATGAAACTAGAGACATGTTTTCCTGAATTAGTATTAATTCACAAAGAGAGACTTAATAGTACTATGTCTTTCTTCCAATTGGGGTGGCGAAGCGCACCTGGTCAGCTAGTACTCTGTACTTTTAAAGAATATTTGAAAATAACTAAGACTTTGTTACAAAATTTTTTTTTTCTTTTTTTTTTAAAATAAATAAATAGTCATTTGAAGTTTAATTGTCAGGAAATATCCGTAGATCAATATGTTGTGTCATGTTTTATTAACAGGTTTCCTTTCCTAACCTGCGGAAGGTAGCCTGCTACATCATCTGAAGCAATTATTGTAACACAATTTAAAAAAATTAAACAAATCTTAAGATAATTTTACCGATCTGTTTTTAGAGATATTGGATGAATAATTGGATGAAAAAGTTTATTTCTCATTTCTAAAATTTGAATATATGTACTGAAAATAGATTAAAAGTAAAAACCGAAGAATAATTGTTGGCTTCGGTTTAGGCCTTAGGTTAAAACCGAACTGGAAACTCTAGTGAAATCCAATCTATCCAAAAAAGAAAAGCTATTTTATTAAAAATTTATTTTAAACATATTTTCTGTCGATTTTCTATTCAAAATTTTGCTTATAAGAGTTTTTGGTATAGAAATTTGGCTGTACAGCTGTTTTTTCTTTTTCATATACAGTGCACTCGCGATAATATGAACCAATTAAAATCAGGCAAGTTCACTTTTGCAAGATTGTTCATATTTGCGAATGACATCTAATTCCCATCTACAGCTTATGCATTTTAATTAGAATTTTGAAACTGCCCTGTTGATTTAGATTTGAACTCTGTGTAGATATGTAGATAAAATACGTTAAAAAATCAAAAATAAGCTGTTCATATTTTACAGATTTTGCACTAAGTTCATATTTTAGAGTAGCTAATGGGTGTAAAAAGTGTTCAATGTTTAAGTTGCTAACATTGACATCGAAAGCTCTAGAATTCGAACATACTAGTTTGTCCGTTAAGAGCATTGTAGAAGATTCACGAAAGATGGCAATGTGTATAAATAGTGACTGCGGTTGCAGTAGTGATTGAGTCTAATTTGAATTGAGTCTAATTTGCATTGCCAGTGTATACTTGTACATTAATGTTTTCAAAATGTTAGTGTATTTGCCAGCAAATTTCTTATGGAAAATATTACCTTGTCCTAAGCAATTGAAATAAATCTTTTTATACCAAAAATTATTGTGAATTTTTTTTAGGAGAATAATAATAGCCTCACTCTTTTGGCCAGTTCAGTTTTAAATTAAACTTTAAACACTTTACTAACATTTAAAGTTTTATCACAAAAAATAAATAAAATCTAAACAATTTTGACATAAATATGTATGTAGTTTATATTTTTCAGTTCATTTGGAAATTTGTGCAAAATTTATTACAACTTGTTTAGAATTAAATAGAATGTAATTTCACTTTTTTTCTCTATAATGTTTGTTGCTTTGTGCAATTTTATGAAAGTCAGCATATTTGGCAGGCCAAAGAGAAGTAGAGAAAAAAAAAGTATAAAAAATAAAATACTTTCTTTTCTATTTTATTTCTTTAGTTTTATATTTTATTTTTCTGTTTGAAAAAGAAATTGCAATATTTTGAAGTGTGTTTGTTTCTTTTGCTGTTGTTGTTTTTTTTTTTGTTGTGTCTGTAATAAGTACAATAATATGTATACAGGTTTATAATAGTATAAATTTACAATTACATTTTTATTGTATTCGGACAAGTGTTTTAAACACTGACAGACAGTATTTAAAGTTTTATTTAAAAGAAGTAGTTACATGTAATTTGTATCGTGTAAATTTAGAACAGCCCAAGTCATAAATTATTTGTATAGACTTGACTTCTCATATTCGTATCTTTTATTTATAATCATACTAGCTTGACCCGGTGCGCTTCGCTACCCCTGTCGTAGTCTATGTTGGAAATTTCAATAAAATCGTTTCGGCCGTTTAGTATTTATTGTTTAAGTACTAAAGGTACCAATTTTACCGGTTTCCCCCCTGTTTACCCCTTTCTGGTCCAAGTATTGAAAAAATTTATAGCCTATTGACGCTTCCAAGTAAGGATCTATCTACGTCCCAAATTTCAATAAAATCGATTCAGCCGTTTAGGCGTGATGCTCAAACAAACAAACAAACAAACAAATAAACAAACAAACTTACAAAGACATTTATATATTTATATAGATGTCAGACTAATGCAATTTATATTTTGAAAAAGTGCCACAATGAATGACCAAATCAGAGTTAGAAACTGTTAAGAAGGTAAGCGAGGGTGATATGAAGAGTGTAATTTTTTGTCATGTGATAAAAGAAAAATTAGTCAGATCCACTAGTAGGGTAAAATGGCCATAAGATGGAATTTCCTTTCTATAAGCGAATATAAGTTTAATATGGTGAAGGTATATCCAGAGGATGTTTTGAATGATGATTCGTAGTGAAAATGTGGCATTCCATTCAGGATGATCATGATCATTTCACTTCGCATCGTCATCATCATCGAACTGTCCAGAGAATACAATGCTAATCATATGTGTTATTGTGCAATAACACATATTATTAGCATTTATCCCAGGTGAAATTGTAAATATAAGTAATTTACGAATTGTTTCAATGAAACGAATACATTGTAGTGAGCAGTAAACCATCATCTATGCTATCTGCACCTGCACAATTTCTTGTGATTCATGGCTCTGAACTTGAGAAAACAAAAATCGATGCCACCAATAATTCCATACAGTGGTATATGTCCGAGAGACTCAACGATACTGATTATGCCGATGATAATTCAACAACTGATATGACACTCTTATGTACAAAGAAGATTGGATTAAGGATTAATTTAAATAAGTCTAACTCATGCGTATTGTCTACAACTACACTACATAAATTGAAAATGCCATCAATTCATGGTGTACAATTGTTTAACTATCTAGGAATCATTATCGCTAAAGACTTTGGGGGTACTAAGGTGGCGCAAAAGTAAACTTCCGATGTTTTTTGGCTGTAATTAAAAAATAAAATAAATAGTCAGCAATATTCCGCGTTCTGGAGCAGTGTAGCGTAACATTGTTTATTAACGTGTATTTCGCATGTGTTTACTACACAAATGTCAAAACAGAACTGACATTAGGGGCCAATCTCAAAATTTATAGCATTTTCTGATAGGAGGATTACTTTTGCGCCACCTTGTACATGCCAATATTAATAATACAAGTTTGGCCTATTAATCTCTGCATAAGGTACAGAAAAAAACCATGGCAAAGGCTCTAACTCGATGAAATTTCTAGACTTCGTTAATCGCCATCTTTCCAGAATTTGATGAAACTCATTGAACCAAATAAAATCTCTTGCGAAATCTCTCTATGTTCATCATAAACATATTTTTAAATATATTTACTAAATTTAAAAGAATAAAAGCAAATTTGAAAGCTTATGTTAAACCATGATGTGTTAGCCTGTTCTTATTCATTGTTAAATTGAAAACTTTTCGCTTCAAGTTTCCCACAGAGTCAATATAAGTAGAGTTTCCAATTCAGGTTTAACCGAAACCAAAACCGCGGGTTTTCAAGGCCTAAAATCGAAACCAAAATCGACAATTATTCTTTGGTTTTTACTTTTAATCTATTTTCAGTAGAAAAATTCAAAATTTAGAAATGAGAAACAAACTTTTTCATCCAATTATTCATCCAATATCTTCAAAAACAGATTGGTAAAAATATCTTAAGATTTGTTAAAATTTTTTAAATTGTATTACAATAATTGCTTCATATGATGTAGCAGGCTACCTTACGCTAGCTAGGCAAGGGAACCTGTTAATAAAAAATTACACAACATATTGATGTACGAGTATTTCCTGACAAGTAAACTTCATATGACTATTTTTATTTATTTAATTTAAAAAAAAAAACAAAAAAAAAAAACGCAAAATTTTTGTAACAAAGTCTTAGTTATTTTCAAATATCATTTAAAAGTACAGAGTACTAGCTGACCCCCTGCGCTTCGCCACCCCAATTGGAAGAAAGACATACTACTATTAAGTCTCCCTTTGGGAATTAATATTAATTTAGGAAAACATGTCTCTGTTTTTCATGTTTATTGATTCATTGTAATGTGGATTCTAGCTCATTCGAAACGTATTATCAGAATTAAAACAGTACCATAAAGACCCACATTTTGTATTCCTACTCAGTATCATGAATGTCTAATTTCATATTTCTGTTTCCATTATTATAGAATATACAAAAGAAAGATATCACTATAATCAGCTTTTGAGAATTCTAACTCATTTAGAATCATTTGTGCCTAAGTTTCAATATTAAGGTTTATTATTATAAAATATTCAAAAAGTACCTTTACAATAAAGAAATAGTATTAATTAATTATCCCTCTTAAATTCGCATTCACTAAATCATGAATGCTTAAATTCGTGTTTCTAGGGCTATTGTTATAAAATATTCAAAAAGTACTATTAGCTGGAAAAAGCACCTGCAAGTCCCATTTTTATATTCTAACTCAGTCAGGATCATGTGTGTTTAATTTCCTGCTTATAGGTTCATTATTATAGAAATTTCAATAATAGTTTATGTTACCTCAATATCATTATGCCCTCTATCCTTGATTCTTTCTTTACTCAGAAGCATATCAGCCAACTATTATGTATACATGTAAGTAAAATAATTTAGGCCCTAATTTTGTAAATCACGTCACAAAAGTGATATTTATGTGGAAAGCAAAAACAAAATTTAAAAAATTTTAAAAATTTATTTTTGTTTTCCACTGTCATTTTTGAAGTTTCAAAGTAATTTCCTGATTCTAGGTTCAATATATAGAAAATTCAAAAAGTACTATTTGAAGAATGAAAAAATACTCTTTAGTTTATTTTAGTTCTCCATTTTTGGTATCATAATACAATTTAGCACCCTATTCTTGATTATTTCTTTACTGAGAAGCATATTAACCAACTTTAATGTATATAAGCTAACTAATTTAATATATTAAAAAGGTACCATTAAAAGAAAAAGTACCAATTTTCCTTTATCCTCTTGAACACTCCTCAAGTTTGAACTTTAAATTTGTATAGCATTTCCTATATTATCAACTGATTTAATAGTTAATAAATTACTACAAAACCGAACCGAACCACGATTTTGAAATTCTTCGGTTTTTTGAAAACTCTAAATATAAGTATTGCATGCATTTGAACTAATTTTCGAAGCATGTTTTCAGCTGTTAACAAGATAATTAAAGAAAAAGTTCACTGAGTGTCAAATCAGGTCTTTAAAGTCAATTTATTTCAACAAGTGTTCATGTTTGATATTGTTACGTTTTTACCTTTAAAAAACGGGGTTTATTTCCTTTAAATAAACCGGATACTTTTGATTGCAAATAAAAAGCAGTTTTAGTAGTTTAAAATTGTAACAACTCTTTATTTACTTAGAATGTAAAACACAACAGAATTAAATAGTCACTCAGTGTCTTTATACACATATATCAATTCGCAGAAATACACACACACACACTTTATAATGTACAATTATACACGTACAAGAAAGTTGATGTTAACTCTAACAGCGCCTATGATCAATTCAACTGCCACCTCTGCCACTATTTATACACGCGCCATCTATCGTGAATCTTCTACAATGATCTTAACGGAGAAACTAGTACATTCGAATTCTAGAGCTTTCGATGTCAATGTCAGCAGTTTAAACATTTAGTGTTGCCATACTTATAAACAATGCTAGTAACCGCATGCCATCAACACTGTTGATAAGTAGAAGCCTCCACTAATGGACGTGTTCATAAACATGATGAATGTTGCAGGCAGTCGTTACAGACCGTTAAATTCAAATCGCCATTGCACATTCGTAACAATATCAAACTGGTAAAGTTTGAAATCAAACCCTTTCTCAAATGACAAATATGTTTAGAATGATTTGATAAATCTTATGTTAAGATGTAATTGAAAAATAAAATTAATCTTAATCAGTTCTTATTATTTAAAAAAAAAAAAAATATCGATTCAATATAAGCCTTGTAAGGATTTAATATAAGTAAGGACTTGTCTTTAGGTTTGCGAGTGATGTTTTCAAAAAGAATTATCGAAATCGGCTTAAGAATGAATAAGACATGAGTAAAGTATTTTAATCGCTGTTAGTTATTTGAGCCAAGTTCTTTGTATTAACCTAATATATGTAAAAACACATAACCTTTAGGAACTCTTAAAGTTATTTGTTGCTAAAGGTTTATTTTCTTTAAATCAAAACCACTAAATGAAAATGATTTTATATTAATGATAATGTTAGTATTGTTTTTATACTCGAATTTGAAACACTCCTTATTCTCAAGTTAATACTTATATATGTATATAAAAAAAGTAAAGATCTTTATAAAACGATAAAATTTAATGGTACTAATAAAAATGTATGTGAGTTTAGATGTATCAATATAAAGGAAATGTTAGAATGTTGGTTTACATTTGAAAACAACCAATAAGTAGTTGTGGTTTTAATATACGACCATACAACATGTATTGCAACAATTTCTCATGGCTAAATGTCGGAAGTAGTAAAAAAAAGCACACATGGAACAAGTAAAAACCAAAGAAATGCACAAATATTTGCAATAACAAGCACATTATTTGTTTAAAAGAACTGCAAGAATTGTGATAATGAAAATGCGGGAAAATTAAAAGCTCAGAAGGTGAGGTAACATAGAAATGTAAGACAAATTTCTGAATTTTATTTAACCTTGTTGGATAAAGAACAATTCATTTTAAACTAATAATTTCATGTCTTAAATCATAAACCCACCTGTTACCCACTTTAACTGTGAGCACCCCTTATCAATATAAACACACATATTAGTACTTGTAATATATTCTACCACGGCCCTTAATGATTTTTAAGGAGTGTGTAAATGAAATTGAAACCGTTATTTATTTGTAGCTCAAAAACCATTATTAACTGGCAATTACTAGATATTACTTAGATTATTTTTTTTTTAATTGTAGAGTTTTATTAAAAACTCATTTAACATAAGTAATTTCATAACATCCCCGCTCCCTTTACTATATGGCCTTTATTTGATGATGAACTTTAAAATTTTTATACAAAGATAAGATACAAGTAACACTCTTAACAATATGTCGTCATTTTATTTGTGTTAAAATTATTAAAAAAAAATAAATAAAATAAACAAAAATAAATAGATTTCATAATTGCAAGCGCCTTTAGAAACAATTTTGAATTTTAATTAGATAATTATATAGGTATTTATTTATTTATTAATTTATTAGGAGAATTTTTTTAAACAAACGATAAGATTAGTTCACCAAAAAAAAAGGCTTGACTTTAATTAAGTGACATTATCTTAATTTGTTAATCGTATGAAATAATTATTTGACATAAAGTGGAAAAATAAAAACAAGTAAGAGTGTTATATTCGGCTGTGCCGAATCTTGTATACCCACCATCAATATGTAGTTTTGATCTTCTATGGAGACTTGAATCAGTTATGGTCCGAACTGTTTAGAATTTGATAGAGTGATTAACTTCTTTATCCTCATTATAAATAAATTATTTATTGAAAGGAAAATATATTTTTCTGATATAGGGGTTGTTATATGGACCGATCCTCACAAAAGTTGATAGAAAGATTTAGTTTCATATAAAACTTATTTATGTCCAATTTCATTACGATATTAAATATTATAAGAATGTTCAAGTCATTTTCTGATGATGACCTTGTATGGGGACTATGGACAAATGTTACCCAATTTTACAATATGATTTCAGAGTACTTAGTACTAATTTATATGAAGGCTAGGTGAAATCATGGACCGATATAGCACATTTTCATTACCAAACAAACCTTATTAACAGAGAGTATTTGAGGAAAATTTCAGCCAGCTAGTTCCATCTTTTTTTGATGGTGGGTATAAAAACAACTTAAATTACTTGAAAAAGTCCATTGTTCTATCAATGCCTCTTTTGGAGACCCATTACTAACTGGCACTCTCCCGAAAAAATAATAATATTGAATTGTGTTTAATACTGAATTGTGTAGATTCAAGTTTGATATCAAGTTTAAAATCAAACCTTTCTCAAATATCAAATGTTTGATAACGATTTGATAAACAAAAAAGAAAGTTTCTTATCCAAACTTATTTTCCCAACAACTATTCAGGTTTATTATGAATTTAATAATGGTTAGAATCCCAACCTATTCTTAAATCAAAAATGTTTGAGAACGATTTGATAAACAAAAAAGGGAGTTTTCTTTTTTCTAAACATTGAGAAATAACTTTTATCTCAAACCTTATTCAATAATGTATTTCAAATGGCATGTTTAGCAATTTTGAAATAAATAGGGAGTTTCTTCTCAAACGTCTTTTTTCAACAAATATTCAGTTTTGATATTAAATTAATAATGGTTTGAATACTTACAAAACTTTTCTCAAATGACTAATTTTTGAGAACTGAAAACGGAATAATTTCTGAAATTGAATCGCAAAATTTATTAATCAAATGGATTTCTTATTTTAAATTTAAATCCAGAAACTTTAACGTATATGTTTAAAGGTCAAACGAGTTTAAAAAAAAAAAAAAAAATAATAATAATTTTTTTATACCCTTCACCTTCGTGAGAAGGGTATACATAAGTTTGTCATTCCGTTTCTAATTTCCACAATACAATTTTCCGGCCTTATAAAGTATATATATTCTGGATCCTTATAGATATCAGAGTCGATTAAGCCATGTCCGTCTGTCTGTTGAAATAAATTTTCTGAAGACCCCATATAACTAACAAACTTGATTCATACATTAATATATTGGGAATTCTTCCGGGTCGGTTGCTATTTAACATCGGCCCACAAATGGCTGAGATATAAGAAAAAAACCGGGCCAACCTATATTTTTGGCCTATTTTCGATCTATATATGGATTACTAAGTCATTAATATAGACAATATGGGTTCAAAGCCCATTGCAACGATCCATATAAGGCTATAGTAATTTGGACCTACAATGGGTCCAATTCGGGAAAAATATTTTTTGAACCGATTTTTTTTACCAAACTATTTTTTTCACTAGTAAATTTAAAAAAAAAAAATTTAAAAAAAATTTTGAAAAAAATTTTGAAAAAAAAATTAAAAAAAACTATTTCGAAAAAAAAATTAAAAAAATGTTTGAAAACAATTTTGAAAAATTTAAAAAAAAAAGTTTTTTTTTAAATTTTCAAAAACAATTTTGGAAAAAAAAATTAATTTTGTTTCCTAAAAATATTAAAATTTTTTTTTTTTAAGTATAATTTGGTGAAGGGTATATAAGGTTCGGCACTGCCGAATATAGCTCTCTTACTTGTTTTTATTTAAAATATTAATGTTTTTATTTAAATTATAATGTTAATAACTTTAAGGGTTAGACTTGTTCTTAAGTTTGATAAAGATTTGTGAAGGTTTGAGAAATATCTTGTATCAAATTGGCAAAAGGGAATTATTTGATAAACTTTTGACAATAATGGTTTTCTAAACAAAATCTCAATTTGAATTTAAATATTCTAAAAATATTCTCAAATGTGGATTACATTTAATTTACTACTCTTAAATATAAAAGTAATGTAAAATTGTTCAAGTAAGACTAGTCTTTAGGTATCAATAATTAATATTGTTATCAAATTAAGAAAATATTTTTTTTAAATTAGTAGTTTATAAAAAATTAGTTTTATATTTAGTTTCAAATATTAATTCTGAAATGAACCTCAAATTTCTGATAAACATAAAATTCCAAGCTTGGTTTAGGTTTGAGAAACCATTGAGAAGTACGTTTAAAGTAAACTCAAATTATTATTATATTTAAAATCATTGTCTTTGTGTTTATTACGATAAATTAACATTTTATTTTGGGTTTGAGAATGATTAGAGAATAACATTTGATATCAAATTAAGAAAATAATATCTTTCATACTAAATTTTTACATTCAAGTCAGCCTTTAATTGAATTGAAATCAGAAATTGTGATCTATATTTGAGAAATCTTTGAGAAATACGTTTAATGTCAAATCCAAATATCATCGTTGTTTGAAAGTTTGACTTTATGTTAATTGTAATGCATATAGGGTTTGAGAATGACATTATCTAATAAAGAACTTTAAAGTTTTTGCATATATTAGTATATAAACCTTATATTGAATACAAATCAGAAATTGAGATTGTTTTTAGGGTTTGAGAAACCTTTGAGTATTATGCTTAATAACAAATTTAAATAACAAACATTTAGAATTAAATAATTTTTAATCTTCATGAAAACTAATACTTTCATGGGGGTCAAGGGTCACAAAATTCATGTTTTTACATTTTCATATTCTATTCTACAAAAATCTAAAACGTAAAGAAATTAAAGATTTTAAGAGGCTTAAGTTCATGCCTAAAAGTGTGCTGCGCTTCCAAGTTCATTAAGCATTGAAATAAAATGATTAGATGACAAACAGTGAATCTCTTAATTAAGTTTTTTTGTGTGGTCAGTAATAAATTCAAAAATTCATGAGCTTCTTTTTTTGCGGCTTTGTGTGTATTGTTAACAATTCAAGTCAACAACGTTTGGCCAATTTTTGAGGGCTAAATCAAAACAAACACAACAGCATGCATGCTGATGCAGATTTGTTTTTAGTTGCCGCTTTAGAAATTAGCTAATTTAAATAAATCTTAAAAAATATGTAAATAAAAAGATACACGAGGTAAAAATAGCATAAAACGAAGAAAAATAATTTAGTTGAGAAAATAAGTCTCGTGATATAATCTTAATCACTTTGAGCTATATCTTTTAAATATTTATAACAAAATTCAGCGTTAATGTCTACCATTTAACAGATGCTTAATGTCTCTATGTTTCATATCAAATTCATACATATACATACATACAATTTTATTTAGAGTTAAATGAATTTAAATTGTTTCAAATCGAAATATATGTAGTTTAACCGGTATAACTTAATAAAATTCAGTGTCGTCTGAATAAATTGTTTTATCAAATTTTAAGTATGATTTAAAATTAATTTTTATTGCATTTCCCTGTTTTATTTTAAGCTATATTTTTACTGTTTCGATTCATCTCAAAGTTGAACAACTCAAACGAGATCGGTTAGTGTATTAGAGGGATCATTTTTTGACTAAAAGTCAAGCGATTTTGTAGTTAGTGGAATCATTTTTAATAACAATTTATTAATATTTAATTACAATTCTTAGATATTGGTTTTGTCTATTAAAAGAAATACCACAATTAAGCGGTTTTGTTTAAATATATCTTTTCTCTTTGGTTATTTTTCCTAAAAACTTAATAAAACTTATTGTATTTTGTTTCGCTTTTAAAGCTGTTTTAAGTTTCTATATTAAAAATAGAATATTAACGCAGAGATTTTTACGTATTTGGTAGTTATTTTATTTTTTTTTTTTTAATGATCATGTTATTTATTTACGCTTATTGCCAGTGCGGCACGCAAGCGAAGAGATCAAAGATCACTTTTTGAGAATTTTAAACTTTTTTGGGAAAGTTCCTTATAAACATGATTTTTTTATGATTGTAACATAAAGAAATTAATGAGCTAGTTTGTTTAAGGTGTGAAAATTAATAAATTTTAAGTCATTGTTTAATTTTAAGCCAAAGATATTATCAACAAAATTAAAGTAAAGCCCAAAAGATATTTTGCAGAAAACGGGAACGGCAAAAGAAATATTTCCCATAGAGCTCTGATCGAAATACATTTATTTGAAAGTGGAGTGCTCTTAAAAAGTATGAAAAAGAAAAATGGTGACTATACTAAGCGTATTTTGTATTTTAAATGTAGATTGGAATTTGTGAGAATAAATTTTGATAATTTTAGATTTGAGAAAGGTCTTATCTCGTTTTTTTTCACAATCGAGGCTTTCACATATTCTGGTAGACAAAACTCAAATACACCTCTCCTAAAAAATTCAGGTTCCTATGTTGACGAATAACAGATTTACAGTAATTACAAAAACACTTATTCATATCAATAATAGTTTGATAGAAAAAGCGCTAGCTCATTTAATGTTGAATGCATATTTTTTGGTTTATATTAAAACAAACAACTTTTATATATATTTCGATATATTAAAAATTTGTAGTTGTTTATTTTTCACTTTCACTTTCGGATTTTATTCAGTTTTTTCCTTCTCCTGTAAAGTAACTAAAAGTTGAGATACGACCTTCTATAGTAAGCCATCGATATCGGATTGAAAAATTTTTTTGTTTTTAACCCATTACCGCCCACTGTCCCCATATGAGGACACCTATTCAAAGGCTGGTAACTCTGACTTAAACCGTTATATTTCTTAAAGTAAACATACATATCACTTCTTTAGGCTCAATTGAGATTATAATCGGGGACACGTGTGACTAAATAAAAAAAGTGCAATTTCTAGTCTTTTTAATTTTGTATTTCGATCGGGTTTACTTTGCTAAAACTATTTTAGTATTTTTATTTAATGCAAGTGTTCTACAGTTATTTAAACTTCTAAAATATATTGTAAATAGAGTAAAGAAGCGTGTAATACATTTAATTTTAACAAAAAGAGAAAAAGTTTATAAGAAGGTAAGGATTTATTAGACTGTCCCCAATTGGGGACAATGGGCGAAACTAGTAATAAATTTTACAATTTTACAAGGTTTCTATTGCCTTCATTATGGCGCATGGAAAGATTTTTAGAGGTCGAAATGACTTTTTGCGACTTCAAGAAGCTGTTAATTACATAATGGAAAACGATGACGATGATGCATATGATATATTAGTTATGCCACCAGATCCTGCCTCTGTAAGTGATGCCGACGAAGGTAATGAAGACGATTTATTGTGTACAAATATGCCAAGTGATGTGCCGGGAACTATTGAAATTGTGTCAGCAGAACAAAATCACAATTTAGATTGGAATGATAGTGATGATGAGCCACTCTCTACTTATCTATGAAAAAAGAACCAAGGAGTCATTGAAAATCCTAAGTGGCGACGTGAAGTACCAACTTATAACATAACGCATAATTCAAATGATGCGATTCGTAATAGACTCGATGACTTCGTAAAAAATATGAACGGTCATAGCCCTTGTGCATTATTTGAAAAAATATTCGATACCAATATTATTGATTTGATTGTCGAAAGCAGCATTTTATACGCTAATCAACACAATAGACACAATTTCAGTCTCGACAGTAAGGATTTAAAACTTTTTTTGGGAATTTTGTTACTAAGTGGATATATTCAATTACCTTCGGAGCGAGCATATTGGAGCTTAGACGAAGACTTAGGGATTCAATTGGTTGGAAATACAATGAGTAGAAATAGATTCTTAGAAATAAAACAAAACTTGCATTTTGCTGATAACAATCTTGCCAGTACAACGACTGATAAAATGTTTAAATTGAGACCTATTTGCAATCTAATTGAAAGAAATTCTTGTCAATGGGGAATCCTTCACGAGAATTTATCAATAGATGAATCTATGATAAAATATTTTGGTCGACATTCAGCGAAACAATTTATTATGGGCAAACCAGTGAGATTTGGCTATAGGAATTGGGCAGCAACGAGTTCAGATGGATATTGCTATGCATTCGATGTTTATTGTGGTAAGTCAACACAAATTTCTACTGACCCACTTGGCGAGCGAGTTGTTAAATCTCTGCTCTCAAAAATGCCAATAGTACCAAAAGAACATATAGTATACTTCGATAATTTTTTTACAAATTATCATTTGATGTGCGAGTTAAAACGATTGGGATATAGAGCAACCGGTACAATACGAGACAATAGAACAAAAAAATGTCCACTTGTACCGGTCAAAGAAATGAAAAAAAAACCCAGAGCAGAATATGATTATCGCAATTACAATAATGGTATGGGTGGTGTTGATCAAATGGATCAATCAATCGGTCTCTACAGAGTATCCATAAGAGGTAAAAAGTGGTGGTGGCCGATATTTACATATCTTTTGGACATGCCAGTTAGTAATGCTTGGCGATTGCACGTTATGTTATGTAAGGCTGAAAAAAACACTCCGATGGATCAACTATCATTCAGACGGAATATTGTGCGGTCCTATTTGCAGCCCACAGCATCAAAACGGCGCCAAACGTCGTCCGCAATTGTTGACACTGATCGCAAAAATAACGGCCACAATCCGGAACGGATAGTTAATCAACTGCGATGTGTTATTTGCCATTGTAAGCTTTGGGCAATTTCACACCTAGTATGCCCATTGTCCCCAAGTGAGGACACCCATTTTTCTACAAATTGAATTAAAAATTTTAATTTTTTTTTTATAATACGTTTTATTTAGACGATAACGAATTAATAAATAACAATAAAACAAAATGTTTACCTTCAGTTTCTTCTTGGGCGTTAATGGGTTAAATCAATCTCAAACTGAATTTAATTTTGAAATTCTTGCCTTTGTTTAGCTTTGAGAAACCTTTGAGAATTATAAAATGAGATATCAAATGCAAATAACATAATTTTATAAAAAATTGTGGGGAAACAATACGGTTTTGTTTTGTAAATGATGTCATATATTAATGCCGCGAATTATTCGCCATAAAACCTTCGACAAATATTTATCGGGGAAGTGCCTGATTGTTTAGCTTTTGCCGCAAATTACAATTAATTTATTTAAAAATCTACTTTAAAAACGAAAGCGTCGTTCACACGAGAATTGAATCATCGACTATCCATCGAAAGCTGTTTTATCACTTTATAACAACATCAAAAGCAAATATAAGTATATTTCAATATTTAGAGTTGGTCGCTATTTCGAAATATTTGTTTAATTCTCGATGATTTCTCAAACATTTGTATTAATTTTTTTTTTGGAAAAATGTTCGCTATTGAATAAAGTTGACTTTATTCGAATAATCGAGGAAAAAGATATTTTTTATTCAAATGAATAAAATTTTTCAATTTAAAATTATTCGAGTAATATTTGTCGATTAGTCGAGTAATCGAATAAATTTATTTTCAATTTACAATTAAAAAGAAATAGTTTTATATGGATATAATGAAGCAAGACCAATCGCTTAGAATTTTTTACATTCATGGGGTAGAAAATATCTAATGTCTTTGAATAAACAATAATTTCTTAAAATATTTATTTAGTTATTGAATATTAGTGTAAACAACAAGATTTTTTTTTTTTTGCTTCAAAAATGTAGAATTTTGTACCAACAAAGCGTCATATGCGGGAAGTTTTGCTTTACTTCTTTAATTTGAAAAAAAAAGTGCCGCTGAAGCCCACCGATTGCTGACCAAAGCTTATGGTGAATGTGTTCCATCGGTTTCAACGTGCGAGTGATGGTTTGTGCAGTTTAGTGTTGGTGATTTTGACACGGAAGACAATTATCGTCCAAGCCAGCCAAACAAATTTAAAGACCCAGAATTGGTGACATTACTCCATGAAGATAGTGGTAAAACTCAACAAGATTTTGCAAAATCATTAGGAGCTCCTCATGCAGCAATTCCAGAACGTTTGCAGCACGATTTCTACAAAAAATTTGGTATCATATTGTTAGAAGCAGAGAGACTTGAAAGACGATTTTATATGTCCGAAATGCTGCTTGAACGAAAATCATTTTTGCACCGAATCATTACTTGCGATGCAAATGGATGCATAACGATAATAGATTGTATTTGAAGCCCGGCCAATCAGCCAAATCGACACCAAAGCCAAATATCATTGGCGCTAAGGAAATGATTTGTATTTGGTGGGGCCAAATGCTGCGATACGTACTAAAAACTATTTAGAATGATGTGCTTGGAAGTTATGCCTCACCCCTTTGTAGTCCAGACCTTACCTAGTCAGAATTTGTTTTGATAGATGCAGAACGCTCTCTCTTGACCTTGCTTACCATAGTGACTGGTTTCAATATTAATAAATCATGTTTGATACTTTTTTCTTAACCTGTAGTAATGAACACGTCATAACACAAACACTTTCTGAACCGATTTGTCAAACTTTTAACTCTTTATTCGTTGGAATAATCAAATTCGTATTAAAAATTAATCGATTATGAACTTGTATTCAATTAAAATTATACTCGAATAATAGACATGTCTAAACAAAACCTTCTTTCAAGACTCTGTTTATGTAACCCCAAATATTGACATCAGTTACACATTTTCAAACAATAATTATCTCTGGCTTGTTGTAACTTTCAAAACATACATAATTATCAGCATGCTATTTCGAAAATTAGAAAAAAAGAACTATTTGGGGCTAACAACATCATAGAAAAATAAAAATAGAAAAAACCCCAAAAAAAGAACATCAAATTTAAACAGGAAATCAAAAAGAAATAGACACAAAAAGTATGTATATTGATAACTTCAAAATATGTATGTATGTACATAAGTAGGTATGTTTCAAAGCTGAGTTATTTGAACTGGGTAAAGAGGAACTAAATACATATGTATTTATATTTGATACAATTTGTATATTGTATACTGTTCTCTAGTCAGGTGATAACAATAACATCTAATAAAACTAATGTTTGTTTTAGATTTTATTTCTCAGTTTTTTTTTGTTTTCATAACAAAAAAAAGAATATTTAATTATGAATTCTATTTGTGTAATGTATATAGCTGTAATCATAGGATCGTTTTGTTTTGTCAATATTAAATTTTTAAGATACCAAGATACTATCAAAAACAACAACAACAACTACAAACAATTTTCATATCAAAGACAAATTAGTCTTGAAAAAAAAAAACAACACAAGTGTTTTTTAGTTTTGCATTTATTTATATTTTTCTTCTCAGTTTAATTTCATCTGTTTTTTCATCTCTGCTCTGGTGCGATTTTAAGCTCGAGCATGTTTCTGTATCTTTTTCTTCCTCCACTCGAGCCATTTAGTGAATTATATTCGTATTCGTAGACAGTTGTTTTTGTTGTTTAAATATTTATTTTTGTTTGTTTGTTTTTATTTACAAAACATTTAATACTTTATTGTTTTTCATTTCGTTGTTTGTATCTTTCTGCTGGCTGTTGTTAAAGTCATTTGTTTTTGGCTTTAAGAAAGAATTGTAGAGAGATAAAAATATAGTATAGTCAGTTGATGGTTATGAGGTTTTATTAGAGTTGTCATACGAATAACAATTATTCGAGGGGAAAAAAATTATTTTTATTCGAATGAATAACTTTTCTCAGTTTAGAATAAAAAAAATATTCGATCAATAATTGTCGAATAATCGAATAATCGAATACTCGAATAATTTTTTTTCAAAATTAGCATTTTATAAAATAGTTTATATAAAGAAAAATATTGCAGAAAAAGATCTCAATTTAACAAAACCATTAATTCATAAAGTATAACAAATTTCATCATCATTGGAAATTTTACTAGATATAAATTTCTTCAATAGATTTTAGATTAAGATTCCAACATCCCAAATTATAAAAATATGTACCTAGGAAATGATAAAATATCTGCAATAGAATTTTAATGATTTAGCAATTAATGATAAACAACCATAAATCAATTATTGTAAATTTGAAATTTTTATTTTCGAATAATCGAGGAAATATTATAAATTAATCGATCAGTCGAATAAATATAATTACTTATTTTTATTCGATTAAAATTAAACTCGAATAATTGACAATACTAGTGTTTATTAAACCACAATGGGCTGTGAATACAAGTATTTTACAGGTGAAATTTGAAGAACTTTGATTGGATTCATTTACATATTGTATTATTTGAAGAGCAAATTAAGGTAAACTTCCAGATTCAGTAATATGTAGATATCACTAGAAAGGATATATCCAAAAATCCGAGATATGCCAAAATCGAGGTAGTTGTGGTTATCTGATCATATCTCATGCATTTATGGACAGAATTAGGTAAATTTTCAATAGCAAAGTTCCTGAATGTACATTAGAGTGCTCCAAAAAAACAAAATTTCGAATTTTGAACGTCCCCCCCTCTAGAATTGTTCTATGTATTGTAGAAACAAGTTGTGTAAAATATTAAGATGATAGGATAACGTTTCTTAAGATTCCTCCAAATTCGCCAAAAATATACAACATTTCGCTATATTTCCATGAAAAATTCCAAATATTAAAAAAATTGACCTTTGACCTTCACGATTTAAAGGTTAATGTTTTCCGATTTTAAAAAAACTTTCAGACTATATTAAAATTTACCTGGACTATAATATTCTGAATAGGTTTTACTTAAAATTCATAACAGTAAGGAAATTCGGCTTATTAGCCAAAATATGGGCAAAAAATAATTTTTTCTCAAAAATCGCAAAATTTAAATCACAGGTACGAAAAAACTATAGGAGATATTGTCATACTTTTTCATATTTTTATTCCCTATTATGTTTTTAATAAATCCCAATGTGGTGATCAAAAAATTCGGAAATTTGTTTAACAAAATTTTTAAAAATTTAAAATTGTAGTTTTGAAACTGCCGTTAAAAAAATTTTATTTTTTTGATCATTCCTGCGAATAGGTTAGCGGTATCCTACGAAGACGAAAACTCATATACAAATAAATATGGATATATTTTAAGCAAAAATGTGTTTTTATTTTAATATTTCTCAAAATATGTTAATTTTGTTCCTACATTTCTTGTTCTAGTGGCCTGAAACACGTTAATGACCTGGCGAATTTTTAATAACTTTAACATTTTTTAACCAATTTTTATATTTTATATCTTATTAGAACGATAATTACGTACACATTTCGATTCTTTTAAATTAAATTGCAAAAGAACTGCATTTTTTCCCCTATCATCCTAATATTTTACACAACGTGTTTCTGCAATACATAGGACAATTCTAAAGGGGGGACGGCCTGTACCTAGAAAATGTTTTCCGTCCATACAACATTGAAGCACTCTAATTTACATATATCATAAATATTGATGCAAGTTTTGGGTCTGTCAGCTGTCAGAGACATTCGGAAAATTGATTACAACTAACAGATGCACATCGTTCTAAGTGCTGAAATGTCTGCCTTATTTTAAATTTCTTAGAATGGGTTCTAATTTCTATGCTCTTTCTTATAAAATTGACTTCAAAGCTTAATTTTTTTATATCTCAAATGTTTTTATTTACTCTTTCACCCATTGTGCGTGCACACACCTCATCATAAGTGTCTTCGTACGTAGGTATTTCACTGTATGTTTTTTAAACATTGTTTATTTTTGTATTTGTTTAATAATTTAACAACATTAACAAGCTAACGGCACTTAAAGGCAGTTATTTTTAACATATATACTTAATATAACAATAAATATTTATTTAAAGATCTTTATATTGTGGATAAAAGCGTAATTAAGCTGTTTTAAAAACATTAATTTTGGTTAGGTTGAATTTAAATTTAACACTATAAAACACTTGATGATCAAAAAGAAAGGAACAAGAGGATGAATAATTGATAATCAAAAAGAAAGGAACAAGAAGATGAAAAGTATTTTTAAAATATGTAAATTATTTGCTTAATTAGCAGCGGCGTAAACAAATTCCACACGTATATAAGCACTTGCATAAATACTTGTACAATTAAAAAGAAAAAAAAAAACCTCAAGTCTTTGACAATAAAACATTTACGTAGTCTTTAAATAAATATAAACAACTGCGTATTTGTTTAATTTTCATTTTTCAATTAATGTAACAAACGATACGGCGATAAATTACCAAAATTATTTATGGATGTTAATGAGGCATAACAGAATGATATTTGTTTTAACATATTAAATTAATTCTATACAAAGTATTTAATATATGTATACTTGAATATAGCAATGACAAATTTTGTTATTCCTAATTTAGAATCAAGGATAATTATATTTTATCCGTTTGTTCCACTTTTTATACGGTAGTTCTATATAAGAATCAAAATGTTTTTCAAATTTTAAAAACAATCGGTTCAGTTGCCCAATTTTTAAAATTTTTTTTTTTAATTTATTAGTGAAAAATATTTATGACAAAAGAATGTTTTTTGTGAAAAAAAAAATTCGGGTTAAAAAATATTTTCCCGATTTTGACCCATTGTAGGTCCAACTTTGTATAGCCTTATATACATCGTTGCAAAGGACTTTGAAATATCTATCATTAGATATCCATATTGTCTATATTTATGACTTAGTAATCGAGATATAGATAAAAAAAATAGGCCAAAAATAGAGGTTGTCTCCGATTTTTGCTAATATCTCCGTTATTTATGGACGGATTTTGCTGATTTCAAAATCGGGAAAAATATTTTTTAACCCGAATTTTTTATGACAAAAAAACATTCTTTTCTAATAAATTTTTTCACTAATAAATTAAAAATTTTTTTTAAAAAAAATTAGAAAAAACTTTTAAAAAACAATTTTGAAAAAAAAAAAAATTTTTAAATTTTATTTTAAAGTATAATTTGGTGAAGGGTATATAAGATTCGGCACAGCCGAATATAGCTCTCTTACTTGTTTGAGTAAATAAAAGGTGGCGCAAAAGTAATCCTCCTGTCAGAAAATGCTATAAATTTTACCGATTATTGGTCAAATAAATAGTCAGCAATATTCCGCGTTCTGGAGCAGTGTAGCGTAACATTGTTTATTAACGTGTATTTCGCATGTGTTTACTACACAAATGTCAAAACAGAACTGACATTAGGGGCCAATCACAAAATTTATAGCATTTTCTGATAGGAGGATTACTTTTGCGCCACCTTGTATTTGCCGTGTGTGACCGCACCTTTACAAGCATGAATGGTACAATCAATATAACGGGTATGATTCAGATTAAGTTACTCTAGTGCTAAAACCGAACATTTACAAGTAAGAGAGCTATATTCGGCACAGCCGCGCCTTAGTGAAGAGTATAACACTCTACCATTTGCGGGGGAAATCAATGAAAAGGTCTTTTTTTTTCCTTTTTTTGTATTAAGAATTTTCAGTTTTGGTGTGGGGATTTGAATTGAGAATTGTGAAAAATAATTTGTGAAAAAAAAATCGCGTTAAAACATATTTTTCCCGATTTTAAACAATTGTTGTTATATGGAAAGACTTTTTAAATGTCTATCATTACATATCCATATTGTCTATGTTAATAAGTTAGTCAGTCATCCAGATATTGGATAAAAAATATGTAAAAAATCGAGGTAGTAGTGGTTTTTTGGTTATACACTTCTCAGCCATTTGTGAGCCGATTTACCCGAATTTAAGTAGCAACCTAACCGCGACTATAGCAGTTGTCTTTATGTATCAATAATCATGTATGTAAAATATTTGGGGGCTTCCCAAAGTTGATTTCAACATACAGATGGACATGACTATATCGACTCTGCTATCTATAACCTTCCAGATTATATATAACTTATGTGGTCGCAAAAAAGTATATATAATCATGTTGAAAGGAATAACAACTTAGAAATTAAATATTGTTTGAAATATAGTTGAAAAATTATATTAAGGGTACTCATTTAAACGCTTAAGTTTCCCATTTGTGCAAATGCGCAAATTTGCGCGACGTGTTTCATGAACCCACCTTTTCAATTTTGTGCAAGTTTACACAGAAAGTTTATATATGTTAAAAATGTCAAATAAAAATAAATTCAACAAAAGTTGTAAAAAATAAGTTTTTCAAATTGTATAAATTTAAATTCTAAAAATGTTGAATGAAAGTTAAATCTTTGGAACAAACGATGATATACATAGTTTGGAAGATTTTGTATATGTTCTAGCTCTTGGTGAATGTTTCCATATACATTGCCATTCAATCCAATCATTCTGTTCCAAAGTTACATAATTTTCACATGCACAAAATATTTATATTTTATTTGATTTTTATTTTTCATAAATAAAAGTAAACAAAAGCAGCTGATATTCAAATGCACAATAAATTTAAGTTTGCGAGTCTAAATTGTCGCGCAAACTTATCGGAGTTGTGCAAACGAATTTCCATACATTTTTTGACAGTTCATTTGCGAGAGTGTAAAAATGCACAGATTGCACAGTTTGCGAGGCATTTAAGCGTTTACATGAGGACCCTTATTATTTCAAAGGTAAATTATAAAATTATTAAAAAAATCTCGGCAAAATATTAAAAACATAACTCAGGTTACTTTAAAGACCATTATTCCTTTATTAAACCTGGTTACTCGATTATTCGTAAATTTTATACATTTTTTATGGTTTTTCAAAATTTATGAATTAAAGAATGTATATTCGTTTTTACGAATTAATATGGAGTGGTTGCTTTTGAAAACTATTCCAAATAAGCAGTTTTGTGTACTTTTCAAACTTTATTCAGGTTAGTTTATAGGTCATTATTCTTTTAATAAACCCAGTTACTCGATTATTCGATTACTCGAATTGAAATTTATAAATATTACGACTCAAACTAAATTGGTTCTTTTTACGAATTTATATATGGTCAATTCACAAGGTCTCCTATGATGTCTTATTGTCATAATGTCCTAATATTTCACAATGGTTTGAACATGTTGTTATTGCCTTTCAAGCAAACAATTTCCTAAAATAATACTACTCTGTATGCTATGTTTATTGTGTTATCTTAACCAACCAGCAGAGACCTGTGCCGAACGCCTATGAGTCGGTTCAGCCGAGCTGCCGACTCGTGAAATATTAGTACATTATGGCAATAAGACATGATAGGAGACCTTGCGAATTGACCAATAGAATGGTTGCTTTTAGAAACTATTCCGAATAAGAGGTTTACGAAACTTCAAATTAAATTTTCTTTAAACATTTGAAATTAGCCAGTATTAATTGTTAATTGTTTAATTGTTACTGTTTGCAGAATATTAATAAAATTTTTTACTTTTTAATATTGACTCTGATTACTTTAAAAACCATAAAAACTGGTTACTCGATTATTCGTAAAAATAATACATTTAATAACAAAATTTAGTGCAATCTTGATGTGTTCACAAACATTTTTGCATAATTTTTAAATAAATTAAACCTTTTTTTTTTTAAAAAAAAAGCCTATATTTATTTGCAATACTTAATAATAAACCTTTGTTTTTTGATACAATCAATAAACAATAAAATAGATCAAATTCATTTATTATCAGCTCTAAACAAAACAATCCATAAAAAAATCGTATATTTTTGTATTTAAATAAATGTCTGTTTATTTGCCGCTCAAACAATACAAAAATAAAAAGAAACGTCTCCAACAATTTGATTTTGAATCATTCATATGATCATGATAAATGACGCCAAAAAAGTGCATCCCAATAATGATATTTATTAGCGGTATTGACTTGGTTTTTTTTTTAATATAAAAAAGAAATATTTAAACACCGAAACACACAACAAAAATTAAGACAAATGAAACAAAGAAATAAATACTTGTACAATATTGAGAATAAAAAAAAAAAAAATCATTTGAAAGACAAAACATTTGGTTTGATTGAAACTTTTGGAACCAGTTTGCTTGACACAGTTTGAATACCCAAAAATGAAACAAATAAAAATATATATATATGTATAATATACTAAATAATACTACTACTAAATTAAATACAATATTTAATCTGTACACTCATACTTAATATTCGTCTACATAGTTAAAATATTGAAACATTAAGAGTTGAAAAAAAGTCTTTATCATTTTATGGTCTTTGTGATGATTTACAAACCCCGGAAATAAATGAGTGAAATGGTCCAAACAATGAAATAAAACAATATCGGGTTACAGTTCATACGTTTTTAGTTTAAAACTGAACTAATTATTCACAGTTTTAAGTAGGTCAAGGACATTAGTTCAATAAAATTGAAAATTAATTTTATAGAATTAACACAGCATTTAAGTATTTCATTACTAAGTATGTGTAAATCTGTAAAAGGTAAATTATTTATTTTCTTTCACTTTAGATGAAAATGTAATCTTACACAGTTTTTTTATTACAATTTCTTTCTTAAAATGTTCAAGTCACGTTTCGTGTCCACTTTGCTTTAGGCCGCTCATAACTCAGAGACATTAAAATGCTATGCAGAATTACAATTCATTCATGGCCTTTGGCATTTTGTAGTAAAGCACATTTCACTAGTTCATGTTAAACAAAAATAACACAAGTTCAACTTATTTTTACAAAACTCAAACCAGACAAAAACTTTTTCTGCACTGGGGGTTATATTGATTTTGTCATTCCGTTTGTAAAACATCACAATATTTGTCGCATACCCACACTAGTATATATATTCTGGGTCCTCATAACTTTCTAAGACGATTTAGCTATGACCTTCAGTATGTCCGTCGGTCTGTTGAAATCACGAAAGGAGCTAGATCTAGATGGCTGAAATTTTCCACTCTCTATTGATAAGGTTTGTTAGGTATTGAAAATGGGCATTATTGGTCAATGATTTCACCTAGTCCCCATACGAAAATCGAACAACATTGCAGGTCCCCCTCAGAAAATGACTAAAACATTCATAATTGTCTTATAATAATATGTATAATAATTATTATTGCTGTGCCGAATCTTATATACCCTTCACCAAATTATACTTTAAAATAAAAATTTTAAATATTTTTAGGTAAAAAATTTTTTTTTTTTTTTCAAAATTTAAAAAAAAAAATTTTTTTTCAAAATTGTTTTCAATTTTTTTTTTTTTTCGAAAGTGTTTTTTTTAAATTTATTAGTGAAAAAAAAAATTTTTTGGGTAAAAAAAAATATTCGCGTTAAAAAATAATTTTCCCGATTATGACCCATGGTAGGTCCAAATATATAGCCTTATATAAATCGTTGCAATGGAATTTGAAATATCTATCTTTATATATTATATATTGTCTATATTTATGATTTAGTAATCCAGATATACATCAAAAATAGGTCAAAAATCGAGGTTATCCCGGTTTCTTATATCTCAGCCATTTCTGGGCCGATTTTCTCGATTTTAAATAGCGACCGAGCCGTAAGAATTCCCGATATATTGATGTATCAATTATGTTTGTAAGTTATTTGGGGGCTACGGAAAGTTGATTTCAACATACAGACGGACATGGCTATATCGACTTCGCTATCTATAACGATCCAGAATATATATACATTGTGGGGTCGCAAATGAAAAATGAAGAAATTACAAACGGAATGACCAACTTATATAACCCTTGCCACTCATGGTGAATGGTATAACAAGATCTATTTTAACCTACATCTTTCTTCAAACTTTTGTAAGGTTCGATCTATAATTGACCCTTCCCCCACAAAAATATTTTATTGTCACATATTGATGGTGGGTATATAAAATTCGGCACTGCCGAATACAACACTCATACTTGTTAAAAAATACTTTTTTGGTTCAGAAGTTAAAACATACTTTGATGGAATCTAAACACCTCGCATGCATACTCTTATTAACAATTTACCTTCAAATTCTATTTAGAAATAAATTTATCACACAGTCATTGACTCAAATTATTGTAAATTCTCTTATATCATGTTGATGGTGTTCTATTCCTTGAATAATTGACAGATTTGATTGATTTGTGTGGTTTTAGTTTCAATTCAAAACAACTGAAATCAAACGTTAATATATGTAGGTTGTGTCATAAAAAGGGTTTTTACAACATGTATTTCTATTTCTACTTTTGTTTTGTATTATTTTGTATAAATTAAAGTAATTTTAGTAAAATTACTTAATTGAATGTTATAAAATATTAAATAAGAAATAAAAAATGCACAAAATATTCCAATAGGCATCACGAAAACACTTAGAAATTTTCCTTTACATTCAATTAAATTGTGTAGAGATAGATTTTTATTTTTTGTAAATTTAATAAAAATTGCTAAATCACAGCTGAAATGATTCTTAAATTTTTTTTTTATACAAATTATATAAATAAAATTTCTCTCTCTCCACTTTCCTCCTTTAGGGTTAGAGAAAGCTAATTTTTAAAATAAATTAGCAAATTTTGTTTAGGTTACAATTGATGTGTGTGGGTTTTTGTGTAACTGAAATTACATTATTGAAATTCTTTTCCCATGACCATTAAACATGCAATGTGCAGTTTTTTTTTTTATCAATGCAACTGTCTACGATTTAAAAAAAATGTTATTTAATATAATTAATTTAAAGTATATTCACTTTCTTTTCTGCCTAAAAACTGCAGAGTTCCAAAGCATGTATCCCAACCATTTTAGTGTCGCTAACAATTTTAAAGACATGTCCCCTAATTTGTGAACCATATCACTCTGGTTTGAATCTTTGAATTTTTGTTATTGTTAGAAAACAAATAGAGTCCAATATTGCAGACATAGATTTTATTAATGACTTGATGGTACATTAAATTGGTGACCGACATAAAGAGAACATGGTATATGGATTACAATTAGAGTGTCTTTATACACGTTATCAATTCGCAGAAATGGACACACACTTTATAATGTTAAACTTACACTGGTAATGCAGTTGATGTCTTTACTTAACGATGCTTCAAATTAGACTCACTCACGACTGCAACCTCTGCTACTATTTATACAGACGCCATCTTTCGTGAATCTTCTACAATGCTCTTAACGGACAAAATAGTATGTTCGAATTCTAGAGCTTTTGATGTAAATGTTAGCAGCTTAAACATGTAGTGTTGCCGTACTTATAAACAATGCTAATAACCGCATGCTATCAACATTGTTGATAAGTAGAAGCTTCTACTGATCGACGTGTTTATAAACATGATGAATGCTGCAGGCAGTCGTTACAGACCGTTAAATTCAAATCTCTATTGCAAATTCGTAACAGTATAATTTCTGAGTATTTAGAACTAATTTGTGCAAAATTTTAACAGGATTGGAGCATAATTAGTATTCCGGGGGGAATGTGAAGTCATGGACCGATACCAAACAAACCTTATAAACATAGAGTATTTGTGGAACGGACTGACATAGCAAGATCGTCGTTGAATCTTATAAGGATCCAAAATATATATACTAATGTGGATCTGCGACAAATATCTTGTTACAAACGGAATGACATAGTGGGTAAACCAAATGTATATAGGTTCTTCCAAATCTAAACTTCGACAGTTGATTCGCTGAAGTTACATCTGTCGAATTAGCTGTCATTTATTCATTTTGTTTTGCCATATCACCATGGTCGAATATATCATTCAACAAAACGTGCAAACGCTAAAATTGTTTTATCAAAATGAATGTTGTGTTCTTTTTTCCAAGAGCGTCCAAGGCATCCCGTAAATGTCGCTGTTTGATGTGGATTTTGGGCTGGCGGTGTCATCGGTCCATAATTATTTGAGAACGACATTAGCCAGGCCATCACCGTCAACGGCGAGTGCTATGGGTCAATGATTACCAACTTATTTTGGCTTGAATTGGACGATATTAATACCAACGACATGTGGTTTCAAGTGCCACACAGCTCATGCCACATTGGACATTCTGAACGAGCATGTTCATCTCAAGTGATGTGAAGTGGCCACGGATATCGTGCAATTTGACCCCGTTGACTTTTTTTTTTGGAGTTTTATTAAGTCACAGGTCTATATGTCTACGAATAAGCCACAAACCACAAAGGATTTCAAGATGTTATATTGCATACATAATGGCATCAATAGGTCTTTCAAAGGAATACAAAAAGTTAATGTTATTTCCAACACACTTTATTTAAGTTAAATTTATAGATACAAAGCGCTTAATAAGAAACAGAAATTTGGAGATAAAAATCTGAAAGAAATATTCATTTTCAAATCGACTTTGGATAAAAACATCAAGATCATAACATTTTTAAATGATTTTTTATACCCTACACCACCATAGTGGGGAGGGTATATTGGATTTGTGCCCAAAAATATTAGTCTTACACCCACCTATACCGATCGACTCAGAATCACTTTCTGAGTCGATTAAACGATGTCCGTCCGTCCGTCTGGCTGGCTGGCTGTCCATGTAAACCTTGTGCGCAAAGTACAGGTAGCATTTTTGAAGATATTTCAATAAAATTTGGTACTTATAATTTTTTCGGCCCAAGGACCAAGCCTATTGAAACTGACTGTAATAGGTCCATTATTTCACCTAGCCCCCATACAAATGTCCTCCCGAAATTGGACTTTATCGGTCATATATAATGAATTTATATAGGTATCTACACAAGTATCGCTTCAAATAAGTTTTATATATACGAAATTCATGTCACCAAATTTTATTATGATCCGTGCATAATTGGTGATAGCTCCCATATAAACCCGCTTGTGAAAATCACTTTAATGTGTATAAATCTCCTAAAAAAGTTGGTATACACATAAAATTCATCATAAATAATTTTCATATAGACATAAATAACACGACCAAATTTCATGGCGATCCGTCCATAATTTATCATAGCTCCCATATAAGATCCTCTTCCGAAAATCACTCACGAAAATAAATTATTGAAATTTTAAAAGAAAAATATTTTTGCTCATTTACTTAGTGTAGGGTATTATATGGTCGGGCTTGACCGACCATACTTTCCTACTTGTTTTTAATTTCTTCCTGTAGAATTTGTAATTTCTACTAATTAATTCAAAGCTGTTTTTTATTTATTAAAAGTTTTTAATTTTTTTTTTTTTGTAAATGTTATAATAAAGAGTTTTTTTTATGGAGTAAAGTGTTGGTGTTAAATATTATAAAATTGGAGGACTTCTCATCCCGTTAAAAATTAATTTGGTTTTATAGTCAATTTAACACTTTTAAGATTGTTTGAAAAAATTTTAAATTGGTTTTGAAATTGATTTAAAAATTGTTTTTTTTTCTATTAAAAAGATATACATATATGATTTACCTTGCAAATAGAAGACGCTTTTTAAGAATTGGTTGGAAAGAGAGTTACGGTTGTTTAAGTTTCAAATTTTTCAACAAATTTTAATTTTCTGCACGCTCTAAGTTGATCGTGAAGCAGTAAAATATTTTTTCTTATTTTAGTTAAAAAGTATATTAAAGTAGCATTTAAAAACATGGAAGTATACTCCCGGATCGGTTGCTATCAAGAAAATCGGTCAAAAAATGGCTGAGATATAATCAAACAACCACAACTACCTCAATTTTTTATATACTTTTTTATCTATATCTAGATTACTAAGTCATTAATATATATATCAAATGATTGATATTTCAAAGACCTTTCCAACGACGTATATAACGGCATAGTAATTCGGACCTACAATGGGTCAAAATCGGGAAAAATATTTTTTAACCCGACTTTTTTTTTCACAAAAAAAAAAAGTTTTTTTTTACCATACCATATTTTTATTCAGTATTGAAACTTTTTTTAAGCAAAACATCTTTTTCAAAAAAAATTTTTCACCAAAAAAAATGTTCAAGTATACTTTGGTGAAGATTCGGCACATTCGAATATAGCTCTCTTACTTGTTTTTAATAACATAGCCGACAATATTTTGCTTTAGTTGGAGAGCATACATTTTCCTGCCGTTTTTTTTTTCTGTTTAAAAGATAAAACTCATATCTTTCAATCAAAAGAAACAGTTTAAAAATTAGTTTCAAAAGGAAATATTTATGATGTTTTTTTACTAAAACGAAATGATCGAGAAAACCAAAAGTATTTCCATACTCTATAGACTCCAACAAAACAGAATTGCAATCTTAAGTCGATCAAATCCGACATCTGTTTCAAAAGATACGAATATTTAAAGATACACAATATCGATGGCTTAATATAGAAAGGTCGTATCTCGTTTTTTTTCCAAAATCGGGTTTTTCACACACACATTCTGGTAGACAAAACTTAAATACACCTCTCCTAAAAAATTCAAAAATTCCTATGTTGACGAATAACAGATTTACAGTAATTAACAAAAAAACCCTAACTCACTTCAATAATAGTTTGAAAGAAAAAGGGCTAACTCATTTAATGTTGAATGCATATTTTTTGGTTTATATTAAAACAAACAACTTTTCTAAAAGTATATTTCGATATATTACAAATTTTTAGTTGTTTCAGATTTTATTCAGTTTTTTCCTTCTCCTGTAAAGTAACTAAAAGTTGAGTTACGACCTTTCTATATTAAGCCATCCTTGTACCTCAATTTTTTTTTAATTTTCCAAAAATTTAATCGCGAATAAAATTGAGATTTTTTTTAAATAAAAACAAGTAAGAGAGATATATTCGGATGGGCCGAATCTTATATACCCTTCACCAAACAATACTTCAAAATAAAAATTTTAAATATGTTTAGGTAAACAAAATTAATTGTTTTCCAGTTGTTTTTTTCATTTTTTGGAAAAAAAATTTTTTCGAATTTTTTTTTTTTTTAATTTTTTATGTAAAATTTTTTTTTAATTTAAAATTTTTTTTTTTAAGTTTTAAATTTATTTTTTTTTTTTAATATTTAACGAAAAAAACTTTTGGTGAAAAAAAAAAATCTGGTTAAAATTTTTTCCCGATTTTGACCCATTGTAGGTCCAACTTACTATGGTCTTATATACGTCGTTGCAAAGGTCTTTGAAATATCTATCATTAGATATCCATATTGTCTATATTAATGACTTAGTAATCCAGATATAGGTCAAAAATAGGTAAAAAATCGAGGTTGTCCTGGTTTTTTCCTTATATCTCAGCCATTTGTGGACCGATTTTGCTGATTTTAAATAGCAAACTTCTCGAAAGCATGTCTGACAGAATTATTGAAGAATTGGATCCCGAAGATATCTTCAGAAAATTGATTTCAACAGACAGACGGACAGACAGAAAGACGGACATGGCTTAATCGACACCGCTATCTATAAGGATCCTGAATATATATACTTTATAGGGTCGGAAAATTATATTATGGAAATTACAAACGGAATGACAAATTTATATATACCCTTCTCACGAAGGTGAAGGGTATAATAAATAGAAATGGAAATGTCTAAATGACTCTAAATAGTATGTGTGGACGGAATATCATAAAAATCGGAAACAAGCTCAGGGGATAGTTATAAGATAACAGTAGTTTTATGAAATTTTTTTATTACTTAATTAACGTAAGTAAAATGTGCCTCCTATAAAAATTTCTTGTTTAAAATGTAGTAAATAAATTCGGTGCCTTTTAATAATTCTAAAATACATATAAATTGCAACATGACATTCCCTTAAAAAAAAATAAAACACCCTATTTTTATGATTATTTCCTAAGAATATTTTCAATTTCATTTATTAAGTTTTAGACGTCATAGTGCTGCAGATGACACACCCCTGGCAACAGAAAATCTCAATTTACTTGAAAGTATTTAGTCAACACCCATTATTAATTTAATAAATCTAAAATAAACTTATAAAGATATTCTTCTTCTCGGAACTTTAAATCATTTATAATATTCTTTACATGTTTCCTGCTGTTTAAAAGCTAAACTAAAAAAAATATATGAATAAAAGGAAAAGGATTTTAATTTAATTTATTAATTTCTACTTTATACTGCTACTACTACTACTATACATGTGAAAACTGGAAAAGGTCTATAAAGGAAAAGAGTGGTGTTTTTTTCGTTTTATTGCAAAAAACACGTCATAAATGAAGTCTTTTTTTGTAGAGGTTCTTTCCTGCTCAGTTGTATAATTTATCATGTCCAATATTCGTACGCTGCACAGGGACGCGAATTTTTTTGCTTTAGGTGTGTTCTAAATGAATCAAGGTTTTATTTCTATTATAAAACGATGTTTTTACAAAATAATAAAAATATTATAAATTTCTTTCCTTATGTCTGCATGTAGACATAATTTTTTATTATTTATTATGAATTTTTTTTTTTTTTTTTTGTTTTGTTATTATTGCTGTCGTCGTTATTATTGAAATGATGTACCTGCTGTTGTTTAATTTTTTTTGTTTGGCTCGTTAAAAGGTTTTAATTTACCGTTTTTTTTTTTTTTTTTTTGGTTTATAATGCCAATGTCAAGAGTTGTTGTTAAGACACAAAAATATACTTAAAAGGTTTGGTATGGTTTTTTTCCTTCCTTTATTATTTTTTTATTAGAATAGTGGGTAATAATTTCTAAAATATATTGTACATTTGTTTTGTATTAATGTGAAGAAATATCAACAATAGCTACAAATATTGTTTAGCAACTCCACCCATATTGTTAGAAACAGATTTACAAGTGCGATTAAAATCGTAGACAGAAATTAGAAACACCATCAGCAGGTTTGTTTTGTGTTTAGAAGGTTTAGCTAGATTTGATGAAATTTTTATTAGGTTTCAGTTATTTGTTTCAATGATTGGACTTTGCTGAGTTGAGAAGGTCTAGTATGAGGCATTCTACATGTGAGAAGCAAATCTAAAGATCTAATTAGCAGTGTCAATATTGTTTGCAAACTAGTGTCCTGCGAGTTTTGTCATCACTTCATAAGTATGAAAAATATTATTCTTTCAGTACACTTAGGGCTCAGATTTGGATAAAATTTTAAGAAGAATATATTCTATGCTATATTTCAGCACTGGAGTTGTGTATGCGAAAGCGTTCATTTAAACCAATGGAGTCCATTTCATTGTGCTTTCGCGCTGACTAATAATACACATATTCTTATTCTCTTTTGTTTAGTAGTCACTGAGACAGCGACGAATGCACACGCTAAGCGGATTTATTGCTATTTTTTAATTTTTTAAAATGTATTTTTCATGATCACTGATAGAAATATTTGGATTGTTTAATATATTTCGAACTTTAAAAAATCATTGAAGTGTTGTCTGGTTTTTTCCCTCAATTTACTTTTGTGAACAATTTTTTTTGTCATATTTGAAATGATTTTAATCAAGACAACGTAATTAAATAAGCAAAAAAATGGTTTACATATTTTTAAATTTGTCGAAAATTATTGATACGAACTCTCAAATAATGAGCTACGGTAATATGTCGCAGACAATTTTATTAAGATTGTTGACTTGATTATTGTTAACAAATAAAGCCTTAAAAATCTTTTGTTTATTTCACTAAAAGTTTTTTTCAACCCAAGTACAGTTTTAGCTTTGGACCATTGGTGCCCATTTCATAGCACAATTGTGCAAGCTATCCACACACATATTCTTATTCTCTTTGGTTTAGTAGTCACTTAGACAGCGACGAATGAACATGCTAAGCGGGTATATTGCTATTTTTTAATTTTTTTTTTAATTTTTGTTCATGATCACTGAAAGAAATATTTGGATTGTTTAATATATTTAGAACTTTAAAAAATCATTGAAGTTTTTTAAATTTTTGTTCATGATCACTGAAAGAAATATTTGGATTGTTTAATATATTTAGAACTTCAAAATATCACTGAAGTGTTGTCTGGTTTTTCACCTCAATTTACTTCTGTAAACAAATTTTTTCAGATTTGAAATGATTTTAATCAAAACAACGTAATAAAATAAGCAAAAAAAAATATTTTCAAATTTGTCGAAAATGATTAATATCGAACTCTCAATTAATGAGCTATGATAATATGTCGACAATTTGATTAATATTGTTGACTTGATTATTGTTAACAAATAAACCGTTTAAAATATTGACATCTTTTATTTAGTTCACTAAAATTTTCTTTCAGTGGAGCTCTCATTCGCTCACCAACACAAATACAGTTTTAGCTTTGGGCATCTCTGATTTAAACCATAAATTCAAGAAGTTAAACATCAATATGAGAACAGTTACAATAAGTAAGAGTGTTATATTTGACTATGCTGAATCTTGTATACCCTCTATCAATATGTGACAATAAAATATTTTTCTGATATAGGGGTTTTATGGGGGTTAGGGTCAATTATGGACTGATCCTTACAAAAAATGTTAGAAAGATTTAGGTTCATATAAAACTTGTTTATGTCCAATTTCATTACGATATTAATTATTATACAGACAGACGGACGGACGGACATAGCTAGATCTTCTTAGAATCTTATGAGTACCAAGAATATATATACTAATGTAGGTATGCGACAAATATTTTGATGTGTTACAAACGGAATTACAAAATCATATCGATGGCTTAATATAGAAAAAGGAGAAGGAAAAAACTGAATAAAATCTGAAAGTGAAAGTGAAAAATAAACAACTAAAAATGTTTAATATATCGAAATATATTTTTAGAAAAAATGTTTATTTTAATATAAACCAAAAAATATGCATTCAACATTAAATGAGTTAGCGCTTTTTCTTTCAAACTATTATTGAAATGAGTTAGGGTTTTTTTAAATTACTGTAAATCTGTTATTCGTCAACATAGGAAACTGAATTTTTTAGGACAGGTGTATTTGAGTTTTGTCTACCAGAATATGTGAAAAACCCGATTTGAAAAAAACGAGATACGACCTTTCTATACTAGGTCATCGATATATAAATACAACACAAAACTGTTGTTTTTATCTTGATAAATTTTATAATTTAAATGAGTGAATTTTGACGTTGGCAAAGGAAAAAATAGTTGAGCTATAGTCTTTTTAAGACCCATTTTGAATTACGTTATATTTTGTTAAACTTGATAAAATATTTGTAACTCTTTCGACAATTTTTCTATTTGCCTTGGGAACAATTTGTTATATTTTCCAACAGGTGGCAATGAAAGGCAGAGAGTAGAATTTTTTTGGAAGAAAATAAACCTTTGGACATTTATAAATGGCAAACTTTGATTTTTTTTGGAATTTGATTTGATCGTCAGTTCTAATTAACATATTAAGAAATGTGTACACAAAGTGTAACATTTCATGAAAAGAAACATCAAGGATTATTAAGAAAAAAGAAAGTTCTTGATTTGAAAATACTATGCATTTCAAAAGTGCACAAATTTCCCAATGTTTTTAAATTAAAAGAAAGGGTTTTTGAACTGTTTTAAATAGAATAGAGTTTGTAGATTATTTTAAAATAAAAACTGAGATAAATAGCACCTTCAAACTCAAATAAGTAACAGCAGCAAAAAGTGTGAGCATATTATTTTAAACATATTTTAAGCACCTGTAAAATCCTTCAAAACTGACATGAATGTGATCCTTATTTTCCATACATACGAGAGCGGATCAATAAGTCTGTGACTTTTTGAATTTCCCGCCTCTTAACTGAAAGTGCAACACTACTACTGTCAACAGGCATCTGTTGACTCCTGTCAAAATTTGAACAAGTTTGCGTCATTTAGTTTGTGTTTGACAGCCATTGATATAGTCTGCTATCAGTCAAACCAAGGCTAAGCTTGATAAATAATGGGAACTCTGCACCATCGATTTCAATGGCAAAAAAACTTGTTTACTGAATTTCGTTGTCGAAATAATTGAAAAATTCACGATATGCTGTTGGCCGAATGGAGATTGAAAGTGCGAGAGATTGTGGAAGTCTTTAAATTTTTAATGATCATTTGGGTATGAGAAAGCTTTCCGCAAGATGGATGGCGCGATTGCTCACAATATAATGCGTTTGTCCAAATCGTGTGACAAATTTGCAGAATGTTTGGCGTTGTTCAACCGCAATATGGAATTTCACTATGTACTATAAACGCTTTTTTTAAGTCCGTTATTATAAAATATCAAAAAAGTACTATTAGTAAAGACAAAATGCTCCTTCAATGTATATTCTAACTCAGTCAGGATCATGTGTGTTTAATTTCCTGGTTCTAGGTTTATTATTAAAGAAATTTCAAAAAGTATCATTTAAAGAATGAAAAAGTACCATTAATTTAAATTTTTTTGGTACTTATATCATTAAGCGCCCTATCCTTGATTATTTTTTCACTCAGAATCATATCAGCCAACTGCTATATATGGGCAATTCCACGAGAATGACAACCACGACTGAAAATACAAAAACCCTTGAAACTTTTTTCAATATGATTTGAATAGGAGAAAACACTAAAATGTTACTATGTGAAAGTATTTAGAGCTTATTGAAACATTTAAAGGGCAAAAATAATTGTTTAAACTGACTATATTTAACTTTTTAATTTAATTGGTATGTTTTAGGCTAAAATTGCGATGAAAACTAAGCTCCTAATTAGCATTTTGTATGAAATTAACTTGACTCTGATTGTTTTTTGCTATTATCAATTGAAACCGAATATATATTTTCTATTTATTTTTTTAGTTTTTGTATACATATATTTACAGAATATATATTATTTTACTCTAAGAGAAAAATCTGTCACGTACGGTATGTCACGTACAATATTAAATTTTATTTATTATAAAATCATCCAAAGATTATTTTTATTTAAATATGACGGATTGTAAAGAAAAAATATTTGGTTTAGTGTAAGAAATTAAAAGAAAACATAACGCCGCTTACGATTCGCAAATTTTCCCATATTTCTACATGTAACTCAAAATCATAAAGACCAAATTATTTTTCAGATACTCTTATATTTGCAAAATCTATTACACTCTATATGCGTACAAATGTCAGGTACGATGACATGGAATTGCCCATATCAAGTTTTTAACAATATTATAGTCACAGTAACTATTTATATGATTGTGGTAACAATAATATTTGTGGTTCCGAGATTATCAGTGATAAATGTCACCATTGTAGATTTACAAGATTGGCTGGCATTTTCTCTAAAATAGCGTTACTGTAATTGATAATTTCCAAAGTCGTTTCTTTGGAAATTTTCCAAAAAAAAAATGCAGTGTTATTCAAGATCTTTAAGTGGTAGATAAAAATAATTAAGAACAAGTGTTAATCTTATATACCTGTGACGAATCTTATATACCCAATTTGGTTAATTTTATATATATGGGCAATTCCATGTCATCGTACGTGACATTCGTGCGCCTATAGAGTGGAATAGATTTTGCAAATATAAGAGTATCTGAAAATTAATTTGGTCTTTATGATCCATTCAGAAGGTACTACATTTTAAAAAAATAGTAAGTTCATTTAAAACATTGTTGTCAGAAATATCCAGCGAAATAAGGGTATATCGTACGTGACATAAAACGGAAGTAATTTTGTGGTACATGTACAAATATGCGAAATTTTGCGAATCGTAAGAGCCGTTATGTTTTCTTTTAATTTCTTACACTAAACCAAATATTTTCCTTTACAATCCGTCATATTTAAATAAAAATAATCTTTGGATGATTTTATAACAAATAAAATTTAATATCGTACGTGACATACCGTACGTGACAGATTTTTCTCTTATAGTAGAACAATATATATTCTGTAAATATATGTATAGAAAAACTAAAAAAATAAATAGAAAATATATATTGGGTTTCAATAAACAATTTGATAATAGCAAAAAAACAATCAGAGTCAAATTCATTTCATACTACATGCTAATTGGGAGCTTAGTTTTCGCCGCAATCTTAGCCTAAAACATACCAATTAAATTAAAAAATTAAATATAGTCAGTTAAAACTATTATTTTTGCACTTAAGATGTTGTAATAAACTCTAAATACTTTCACATAGTAACATTTTAGTGTTTCTCCTATTCTAGTCATCTTGAAAAAAAGTTTTTAGGGTTTTTGTGTTTTTCAGTCGTGGTTGTCATTCTCGTGGAATTGCCCATATGTACATATATATGATTTTGTGTCAAAACAGATTTTGTCTATTTTCAATACCAAACATTTCAGATCAATAGAGAATATTTGGGAAAAATTTCATCCCTCTAGGTCCTTCCGTATAGGCCCCGATTATCCCTTCAACATACAGAAGGACGTACATAGCTAGATCGTCTAGAATTTGATAAGGTCACAGAATACATATATATATAATATTGTGTGTCTACGACCATATTTCAATGTGTTACAAAAGAAATTAATGTGTAATTTTTACGACAAAGTATACAGAGGTATCACGAGACAGAAGATAACCCTGTTTTATGCTGCTCTGTTTCTCTCAGAACTGCCTTTTGTTTATATTTTTGCTGCATGTAACATATAGCGATTAACTTTAACACACACTAAATTAGGTACCAAAAATTTGTTATATCTGTCTCATTTCATGAGAACTGCCTTATAAAGCTAATTTTGGCTTTTTGAAACGTTAAAATTGTCACCTCTTTATACTTTGAAATTTTTGTCCTTTTTTTAAAAAAGTTTTAAAACTAATAAAAGTACTTTTTTCTTAAGTACAATTTTTGGTACTTTTCTTAAAAAAATTAAAATTATTATTTTTTTTTTTTTTGCAACAAATAAATTAAGTTTATATAAATTTAAAAAGAAAATTTCGGCAATGAATAGAACATTACAAAAGTACTTTTTTAAAATAGTATTATGTTTGGCACTTTTCCCCAAAAAATTAAATGAAGCTTTTATAAATATTTCTAAAAAATTTTGGAAATAAATATTTCTTTTTCGAAAAATAAAAGTAATTTTTCTTAAAAAGTAAAAATTTTGGTACTTTTCCCAACAAATTAAAGTCATTTTTTTTTATTGATATTAAGAAATGAAATTTATATAAAAAATTGTGGGTACTTTTTGGAAAAAGTACAACTTTTATTAAATATAAACTACCAATTTGGTAATTTTCATAAAAAAAAAATATTTCGTTCGTTTTAACTTAGCAACAAAATTGATATAAGTTCTATTATATTGAAAATGCAACAGTAATGATATTCGGCAAAGTACCAAATTTGGTACTTTTTAACATTTAATAAAGAGCATAACAATTGTTCTTTAGGTCCCATTATGTTTATTTAGCGAGTTTTTACTGTAAAATTTAGGAAATTCTCTAATACATAATAACAACAAATTTTTAATTATGAAAAAAAAAAAAAAATATTGTAAATTATCTGAAAATTTCTTATTAAAGAATGTTTTTCAAATAAACAATATTAAGAACGATTTTTTATAACAAAATGTATTTGAATTAACGAGATCACACAATATACCAAGGAATAAATGCACTTTTAAAAGTTTAATTATCATGTCTGCAGTCATGCCTTAAAACATTTGTCTACACTAATGTGGAAAGCAGATAAATGATAAATTATTTTGAAACTTGTATAATTTATTTTAACGTAATATGTATGTATAGTGTAAATAGTATTGGATACTCACCGACTTTTTCCACCATTTTTTTATTTATTTTTTTGTAAAATTTATTGTATTACTTTTTAATTTGAATTAAAAAGCGAACTGAAATTATAATAAATATATATATTTTTTTTTTAATAAAATGAGTAAAACTCTTTATTATTATTATTTTTTTATGTTTAATTTGTTTAACACACACCTTTTATTTATTATTAATAAAATTTAAAAAAAATTTAAATTTTTCAAATCAAATCAATTTGTAACACTTATTAACGGTTATTTTCTCTTTGGTTTGTTGTTGTTTTAAATTCGTTTTATATTTTTTCTAAGTAATAAAAATTAATTAGTTATTTTGTGGATGTTGGGCTTTATTAAAATAATTTTCAAAAACTTTTTTTAAAACAATTTTTCACCAGTTTTATTCGCGCCTTTGCTAAGTTGCTAACACTTTCAGTGTTCGAGCGTAAATAAACGTTAGTTGTGTATGAACTGAAACTTAGATATGAACCTAGACGGTGAAAACAATAACAACAACGACAACAAAGTTTGCAAAAAAAATTTATAAATGAAAAACAACAAAAAATCAACTCTGCCAAGTTAAAACAAACGTCCACTGAACTGAATTGAAGCGCAGCCCGACAACAGCCGCAACAACACACACTTCAAAGAAAATAAAACACAGCAAAATAAAATAAGACAAACTCAACACACACGACCACTTTGAGGTGAGGAGTAAACGTCAACTTTTTTTAACCTAACGCCAACGTACTCATTAACCGCACAACATAAGCTTTACGCACAGAACAGGTGTTTGCGTTAATGTATACATTTCACTGTTGCAGCGCAGTAGCCGGCATATGTTAGTTACTAAAGTTACGATCTTTTTTGTAGGCTTTCGAATACGAGTACGAAAGTGAGTACTTGTACTCGAGTCTTGTTCAGTTGTTGTGTTTGTTTACAAAACAAAATATAAAAAAAAAAAAATAACAACAACACATAACACGAGTGTGTAATGTTTTCGTACGTGAAAAACAGTACTATCGTTTTAGTTACGGTATTTCTTTGTTGGTAGGTGTATTTACATGCATGTATGGGTGTGTATGTGTGTGTTTCAATTAGTTTAGGGTTTTCTCAATAAACGTGTTTTTTTTTTGTTTTTGCTGGGGCAAGGTCTTCCTTCTTTTTTGTTCTAGTCTAAGATTTACAACACATGCATGCAACTAAATAGTCTTGTCCGTACGTATCCTTAAAGTAAATGTGTTGTGTGTGTGTGTGTGTAAAAAGGAAATTAATAGTTTATTATTTCTATTTTCAATGTTGTTTACGGCGTTTAAATGTTTTAAATATAGTATGTATGGTCTAAATGAACGAGTTTACATATTAGATTGTATACATATTAGTGAAATGTGTATTTTTTACATTAGGGTGATGCCATTATTATATGCAGCTAACTTTGATCTAGCTCACCAACTAGCAGTATTAGATTTGTTTAATTTGGAGGCATTGAACTGATTATGAACGGTATAGAGGAAGTTACTTCTTTGTTTTTTATTACTGCTATACAAAGACGATGCATTGAACCAATTAAAGATTTAAAGTTATCAAAATCCAACTAAAAACACTTGGAGCTGTTGACCCATTGTGATATACGGTGGTAAATTTCCCAAAAAGGGAAATTTTTGTATGATCCGGAACGAGAATTTAATGCAAAAGCGTGAAAAGTAAAATTTGGCTCACTTAAGCGGATATAACACCCCCCAGACCTATCCCAACTTGACCAATTTAAAAAAAATTTTAAATTTGAGTAAAAAATTCTAAAAAGGCAATGCACCGATCCTAAAAAAAGCTTCATATTTGTATAACCCTATATATTTCTTAATACTAACAAAGCTTTTTTACTATCACACGGTAAATAACGTAGTTTTTAAACACATTTTGCCCGGCTTAGGAATTTCGGTATTTGAAAATACAAATTTTTAAAAATTATAATGTCGATGATTTAATTATAATTGAGTATATATTAGTTCCAAATTTTGTTTTTATATGTTTAACCGTTAAAATTTTACATTAATTTAAATTTTATATTTTTCTTCAAGGAAAATCACCATATTATAATTTTTTAAGTTTTTCAAGTAAATGTCGTCCCAAAAATTTATAAAGCTATTTAATTTTACTAAAATATCACTCTTTAAGTCCTAAGGATTTCAACAGTATCAAATACTTATATAAAAAGCCTTTATATACTCCTCAGAAGTTCCACAAATCTTGCCCCCTTTGGAAAATTTGTACATTTCTTCATATATTTCAAGCAAAATGTTACTAACATGTTAAATATAAATTTTGAATTTAAACACATGCTGACTTAACAGAATGTTTGATGTAACACATTTTGCATGAAATATATGAAAAAACGTACAAATTTGTCAAAGGGGGCAAAGTTTGTGGAACTTCTGAGGAGTAAATAAAGGCCTTTTGTATAAGTATTTGATATTGTTGAAAACCTTAGGACTTGAAGAGTGATATTTTAGTAAAATTAAGTAATTTTACGAATTTTTGGGACATAATTTGCTTTAAAAACTAAAAAAATTATAATATGATGATTTTCCATGAAGAAAAATATAAAATTCGAATTAATATCAAATTTTAACGGTTAAAGATATCATAACAAAATTTGAAACTAATATAAAATTAAAAGTCCTTAAATCAATGGGAATTCATTTTTTGTCATTGTTTGTTTTCAAATACCGAAATTCCTAAAACGGAGAAAATGTGTTCAAAAAACTGAGTTTTATTACAAAAATGCCTACTGTTACGTTACTTACCGTGTGATAGTAAAAAAGCTTTGTTAATATTTAAAAAACATATAGGGTTATAGAAATATGAAGCTTTTTTGAGGATCGGTGCTTTGCCTTTTTAGAATTTTTTACTCAAATCTAAATTTTTTTTTTTTAATTTGCCAAGTTTGGATAGGTCTGGGGGGTGTTGTGTCCGCTTAAGTGAGCCAAAACTTACTTTACACGCTTTTACATTAAATTCTCTTTCCGGATCATATACAAATTGTATATAGTCCCGAAGAAAAATTTTCTCTACAAAAGAACAAATATATGAGCCTTTTTGGGAAAAAAAAAACTTAAAAAATACGGCACTTTTTACATGTTCCAACTTTGGATGCGTTTAACTTTTTATAGGGACAAGATAACTGTTAGCAAGTTTTTTTTATTTTATTTAGAATTTTATCACCAATATACAGTGAGCAAAAGAACAACTTGTACACTTGAAAAATTAAAACAAATTTAAATATAAAGTAAAAAGTATGACGATAGTTTTATATTTATTGAATAAAAAATAAAGTTTGAGATCCATATTTAATTGTACATTAAATTAATTTTCATAATTATCATATATAAAGAAAAACAAAAACGAAAACAAAAGTATGCCAATATTCGCCGACAAAAAAAAAACTTGTACAGACAGGAAAAAAGACTTAAAACTATAATAAATAAGCAAAAAATTCCTTTTTAGTATTTTGTATGATGACCTTTAGCATCTTTAACAGCCTGAAGTCTTCTTGGCATTGAATGCACCAGATTCATTGTTACATCGGCGGGAATACTGTTCCATATATCCATCAGAGCATTTTTGAGGGTTTCTTTCCCGGAAATATGGTAATCTTTCAATTTGGTTTTCATTTGAGCCCACAAGTGCTCTATCGGATTTAAGTCTGGGCTTTGGGGAGGGTGAGGAAGAACTTTTTTGGTGTTTGTAAAGCCACCATTCCTTAACTAAAGCGGCCGAGTGCTTTGGATCGTTGTCTTGTACGAATACAAAACCATTTTCCAAACCCATCTTTTCGGCAGATTGTACCAAATTATTTTTTAAAATATTTAAATAGTCTGTTTTGTTAATTTTTCCTTCTACAAATACAAGGTTTCCTACTCCATTTGCACTCATAGAACCCCAAACCATTACATTTCCACCTCCGTGTTTAATGGTATGTGTAATATTACGTGGATTTAACGCTTCTCCTTCCTTTCTCCACACGTTTTTTCGCCCGTCACTTCCAAAAATATTAAATTTGGACTCGTCAGTGAAAATTACTTGTTCCCAGAAATCAATATTTTTGTTCACATATTCATTGGCATACGCAAATCGTTTTTTTATATTTGTTTTAGAAAGAATAGGTTTCTTACGAACTGCGTATGCCTTTAAATTATGGGTGTGCAGGAAGTTCCTTATAGTTTGTGGAGTCACATCGACTATTTCGGACTTTTTTAACTCATTTGCTATTTTAACAGCGAAAATTTTCGGGTCTTTTTTCACAAAATTAAGTATTTTCCTTTCAACTTGAGCAGTGTTAATTTTTTTTGGGCGGCCACCTCCACTAGGTCTTTCCAAAGATCCATTTGTTTGGAATGTTTTTATAACATAATGAACCGTACTATGTGGTTTATTCACTATTTTAGCGATTTCACGTATTGATTTAGTTTCCTTATGTAGTTTTATAATAATTTCTTTTAAATCTTTCGACATTTGTTTTTTGGTCATGTTTTCTTTTATTATCACCAATTAAAAAACAACAGATTGACTTAAATAAACACGTTCACTGATTTCAGACTCAAATGTATCATTTTTTGTACAAAGAAATTATAACGGTGCTTTTTTTTCAACAACATAAAGAGTGTACAACTTTTTTTTTGCCGTAAAATAATGTTATTTCTCTCATCATAAGAGAAATCTTCTGTGCGTTAAGTAAAAAATAAAAGATCAAATATGCATTTAAAAAGAGAGACTATTTCCTTTAATTTGGATATACAATATGTCCCATATTGTTAAAATAACTGCAATTTTAATAAAACTTTTATTTACTTTAAAAGGTGTACAAGTTGTTTTTTTGCTCACTGTATGTGATATTTTAGAAAAAATTTCGAACCTCCGTAGGCCCGCCACATCTATAAATCAACCTAAATATCTCTTCAACTAATAGAGATAACCTACACATGTAAGCGTATTTTATGTAGATCTTCTTAAGCACAATTTATATTTTAAGTTTCACCTCATTCGGATCATAAATGGAATTTTTAACGATTTTTTAAACAAATTTGCGACCCGAGGTGACAAACTTTGAGCGGCAACTCACTGGTCCCCATTAGCGCTAGGAAGCTGAATAAATGCAAATCAACAAAAAATACATCAGCCCCAACCACGTGAAATTTCGTAACAATATCTCAAATAGTTCCCGAGATATTTCCAAATAAAAACGTTTCTAAACCACAGTGCGACGTAGAACAGGAACCGTTATAAAAAGCGAAATTGTCGAAGGCAAACAAAAACGAAAACGAGCCTGATTGTCCTTTAGAAATCATGACAATGACGCGCGAGTTGTTATTCAACCCAGACTTACTTTGCGACAGCGACCTGGTCTTGATGTATTACAAGGCGAATTCATACAAGGTGGTGGCAGTTCTACAAAAACAACAGTTGGTCTTAACAAATGTCAAAAAACAAAAATGAAAAATTAAACAAATACAGGCAAATTCCGGTATAACGAACGATATGCTGTCAGGTCCATTCGTTAAATCGAAAAATTCGTTATATCGAGATTTATTTTTTAACAAGTTTTAAGCGGTGTGACGTTAAGAGACCTGTACCCCGTTTCTGTAACTATTTGTGAGAAGTTCTCACATCGAGAAGTGTGAAACAAAAAATTCCATCGTTTCTCGATTTGGGAGAAAAAAGTGTTTCTGTAACTTAAAGTGAGAAGAGCCAGCACTAATTACGTTTTTATTGGAAATTTCCAATCAAGCTGTCAAAAACATAAAGAAGAAAATAAAAATAAACAAACCAATTTATATTTAAAAAAATTTAGAAGTAAAATTATAATTTTTTTAAAAAATAAATAATTTAATAGTGATCAGAAATGTATACTAATTTATTAATAGAGGCAGAGCAACATGATCGTAGAAATATGTTGCGAATTTATCGCCAAAAATTAAGGAATACAACTGATCCATTTACTATTCCGGAGCAACGTTTTAAAGACCTCTATAGGTTAAGCAAGAAAAATAATCAACATTAATTAAAGTTTTAATTAAAAATAAAATCTTACCTTTTCTTTATTTTTTGTATTCATATTATATTTTTTGAAAAAATTTGTTTTCGCACCGTTTTTAAATGTGAGTTATTTTGACAGTTCATGTGAGAAACTTTTCACAAAATTTTCTTACAGAAACACTTCGACTCACAAATTTCCAATAAGTTACGTCAAAAAACTTAAATGACAGATAGTTCTCACAAAATGAAATTACAGAAACACTTACATGTGAGATATGAAATCGTGTTTCAATTCACGTTGTTTTTTATTCAATTTCACCGTTTCATGCGAGAAATTTCTCGATGCGAGAGTTACAGAAACGAGGTACTGACTATTGTCTAAACATTTTTCATATTTTGTAGTTTTTATTCATTGTTCTTCGGTAGGTAGACTTGAGGCATTACCAAGAAAGAACAAAGCCTTCACTGGAACCGATTTCGGTTTTAAAAATGATTCTACCATTAAAACTAGCCATTATTTCAATGAAGATAATTTCCAACAACTCTTTGTTACGAAACAAGTGGCGTTTCTTTACCTTTCAAACATGCTTTGCTCCACATTCATAACAGCAAACCAAAATTGTTAGTCTGTCCTTCGATAACTTTCATCCAGGAGTACTGGTCTCTCTAGGGTGAACAAACGTTTTATCTCATATAATTTTATTCGCATTAAGAATAACATCTGGAGTTATATTGTGCTCAACTATAATTGTATGCTGATTCTTTAGGAAGTCTTACACCTTGGTTTTTTATACAGATCACATCCATGAAAGCCTTTTTGTATTTTTATGGCTCTAGATATTAACTGGAATGTGTTTTTACCTCTGGTCGAGTAATCAACAATTAAACTTCTTTCCCATATGGGGATACACATCATTATTTAGAGATAGATTATTATTTGAGCCATTCTTGATAGATTAATGTAATTGTCACTGTTAAATATTTGATTGTTCGTTTAATATTGTTTTATTCGTTAAATCGAGTAAATCGTTATATAAGGTAGTTATGTTAAAAATGTTGTTGTACGTTATATCGGATTTTCGTTAAAGCGAGATTCGTTATACCGGGATTTGCCTGTATGTATTAAAACTTAATATAGTGTACATAATTGAATAGTGAGGGCTTTACTTATTTATGTAAAAAATAAATATTGTGTTAATAAGCTTAAAATATGTAGATATTTAAATATAAAAACAAGCTTTGACACCTGTTAGAACCAAAAAGCAAAAAAAAAAAGTTATCAGCTGTTTGACTGACTCCACCTTGTATAAATTCGCCTTGATGTATTACTTGTTAATGGCATTCAACATGAATTGATAACACACATTTACAAGAACAGTGTTGTTTAAAGTAATCGCTAATTATTTAAAGTAAATGTAGAATTAAAATAAATCGAAAAATATTTGTTTTGTCAAAAACCGTCCTTTTGTAAAACCCGGTTTAAAAAAACGGAACATTGGAAAAAACGGTTTTTGAAATAATTTGAAACCCCTTTTGACTACTCTAGTAATATACCGTCCTTGATATTATTACAAAGGAATTATTTATAGCAGTGCCTTACGAATACGAAAAACTATTTAAATAAGGTTAAATAAATACTAACCCCCTTATTCATAATCAATTTTTAATTTTATAAAAGGTTTATAAAACAGATTTTCCATAAAAAATTTTTATTATAAACCTGTAATAAATTTAAAAATTGATTATGAATAAGACCTTAAATAAATAATGCAACAATTTGGCTAAAATTGAATATACACAATATTTACCTAACTTCAGACACGTTTAATAGAACTGACATAATAAAATAAAATGATAAGGAAACATTTGAAAAAATTGGCGATAATTTGCAGAATCATAAATTATTATTTTTAATTTGATAACCAAAATTAATTTGATTACAGACATACCATCGCAAGGGAAAAAGTGATTATTATTATTTTTTTTGCAATAAAATTCAATATGGATCTTTAATATGGCGTCTACAATGTGTTACATTACCTTTTGTTATGGGTTTTTTCAAGTATTTAAATTAGAACATGTCATAATGGAATTACCTGGTTGTTTATAATTTTGCATTCAGCTCTTGATTTGAACACTTTTTTTAAGTTTTCATTTTTCACTTTTATGTTACTGTTTTTTTTTTTTACAAACCTAGAAAAAGTATTTACAGGATACCACTCCTTTGACATGTTTTATAACTGACAGCTTGTATGTCATTTATATTGAGTTACGTTATGTCATGCTGTATTAGAATTCTTATCAGTTTTTTTTTTTTTATTCATTACAAAAAAATGTATCTGTATAAAATACATATAAAAAGGCAAAGTAAAAGTATTGAAATGGGTATTGGTAGAACATGAAATGAAGTAAATGCTAAGTAAAAACTCTTCAGAATTGAGTGGTAAGATATTAAGTACAACTTAATATCGAATGATGGACAACATGTCATAGTGAGTTGTTATTTTAAATTAAAGTCTTTTTTTATTTGCATAGACCTGCGACTTAAGAAAACCCTGCAAGAAAAAGTATAACGGAGTCAAATCGTACGATTTCGGAGGCCTCCAAGTGAGATGACCATGCTCTCAAATCGCTCGTGTAGAAGGTCCAATGTAGCATGAGCTGTGTGGCACATAGCGCCGGTGCTTTGTCCCATAGACAAAAATCCAAAAAAAATATTTAGTCTCAAAACAACACAACTCAAATAAATTTTTGGAAATTGGTTTTATTTGACTCCCCTAGACTTCACCAGGGGTGCTAAAGTCAGTCAAATTTAAGAAAAAATTTATGAATAAAAAAATAAATTGAAAATAATTTTCAAAAATTAATTTTTTTAAAAATGAGTTTAAATTTTTATTTTTTGTTTTTTGGTATTTTCAAAATTTGGCAGGAGTAAAATTTTTATTAAACATTTCGACAAAACTAATTTTTTATCGCTCAAAAAAATACATTTAAAAAAAAAAAATTACAAAATTACAAAATTACAAAAGTTTGTTGGAATTTAAAAAAAAAATCGTATAAAATCGAACATTTTTTTATTTTGTTTTATCTTAGTATATAGTGTTGTTAAAAGGGCCGTGAAAAGATTAGTGCCAACTTTTAGGCACAACTTAAAAAAAATGCATTTTAAAATAGGTCTAAATTCACAATTTTTACTTAAATTTAATGTATTATAGAGTAATAATATTAAAAGTAATGTTACAAGCTATATGAAATAATATTCATATCTTAAACTCGATTAAAGAAATAGTTAAAAGGTATTATATGGAAGACATACTGTGCACAAAATTATATAATTTTAAGCAAGATGAGGTAATACGATATATACCCACCTGTTTTTGTGACATATGGCTCTCAATACTTTTTTTATGGATTATTTAAGGATTCAAAATCAACAACAAACAGAAAATTTACAGAATCTTGCCATTTTGAAATATATTTTTGTGCACTGCATTGCCGACTACTGCATTACCAAAAATCGTAGAACACTACAAGACGAAGTTAATTACTGTGAGTTATGTATTTTGAAGCCATTAAAGACTTCTGGAAAATATAAGATATACATATTATATATCAACGTGTATGAAATTGTGTATTCTTTTCGAAAATGTATACAATTTTTAAGAAATAGAAAACATTTTTCAAAAATATAGGAATTAAAAATGGTATCAGATTTTTTGGAAAATTTTAATTTTTAAAATGCAATAAAGTTTTTTTTATATGAATCGTTTTTATTAAAATTTAACACTAATATAGACATTTTTGATCAATATGCTAAAGTGAGAAGAAAATTTGTGAATTATTATTGAGAATCCCACAATTCCCAAAAAACTTTTAAAAACTCTCAAAAATGGTATTTTCTTATCCGTATAACTAAAGATAAATGTAAGTTCATTTTTATCTTAGTATCGATTTCGAAATAATTCTTTTTTCCTAATACTAATGGATTTATTGGTAATTCAAAAATATATATTTGAACAAAATTGGGAGAGATTTGGATCTGCTATTAGCAAAGAACTTTAAATAAATAAACTTTTATTTCATTTTTATAGAACTTGAACTTTTAATTTTCAAATGTGAATATCTCGTTAACTGTAAGCGATAAATCATAGCTTAAGCAATATTTTTTTAGCTCTTTTCTTAGTTTCTACATATGGGTCATTTCATGTCAAGTGAACCAACCAAGAACTAACTATGGTCCAAATTTCATCCCAATCGGAAGATATCGATTTCAAAAGTTGGTTCACTTGATATGATATTCCCCATATATAAATCGGATGGAGAACAAAAATTTGGCATCATTATTAATTTTTCATATACCCGAGATACCCCGATTTAAGGCCTTGAGGCTCCGTCTCACCTTAGTGTTTAAAGTCCAAATTCAAAACTTAAACTCAGCTACACCTCCTCTATAGCCGTGCGAAATTTATTTATTAATATCGGACTGTTGGTTTAGAAGTTACAGATTTATTTCCACTGTGCTCGGAAGAACATTTGTACGGAGGCTAGGTGAAATCATAAACCAATTATAAACAAAATTAATAGAGTTTGTCCTTGGGTCCAAAAAGTGATGTAGACCAAATATCATTGGAACATGTTTAAAATTGCGACCTGTATCTTGATTAACAAAATTTACATGAAAAGACGGACAGACTGGCGGACGGACAAATCTTATTCAACCCAAAAAATGATTCAGTAAATACAAATAAACATATCAAGTTTCATTACAATCTGATCATTTTTGAAAAAGTTATAGAAATTTTACAATTAAGGATATATGGCAGGACCAAGAGTCCTTGATGCAATCACAATAAAAATTAACAGAAAGATTGTAAGCTTAGTGCATATAACAAATGCAAATTTTCATGATTTTTAGATTAATGTCATATATGGGAGGTAGGCGTGTCCTTGGTCCGATTTTTTCCAAAAATTGTATTTTTCTTAACATTATATTAGCATTCCAAATTTCAAAAGTCTACGACAACTCCTTCTATTTTTGTCCCATCGTTATATGGGGACAAAGCACTGTGCGCCGTTATGATGAAACCACATGTCGTTGGTGTCCATATCATCCAATTCAGTCCAAAAGAAGTTGGTAATCATGGACCAATGTCGTTGTCAATAGGAAATATGGCCCGATGACGCCGCCAGCCCAAAATTCACACCAAACAGTGACTTTTTCGGGATGCATTTAATGCTCTTGGATTTCAAAGTTCGAAAGTCCCTATTGAAAGATTCTTTATCTTATTTTTAAAGTCATGACTGCTATTCATCTCTTGACGAGATGTTAAGCAATTCCCTGTCCCAGGCACTTGGACTAATTTAAACGTGCAGAGTTATATTCCACCAAATGTGGAATCCAAGAAGTAATATTTGAAGGATAGCCCGACGCATTGAATTGAAACATAAGCTAACATTGACATTTGTTAAATTTCTTCAAAATTTCCTAAACTCACATGTTCACTACTGGAAATATTAAAGTTCAAATACTTACTGACTTATTAACCAAATTTTCTTTTATTTTATTTTGTATTAAATCCAATGACAATTTTAATTTTCGCACTTTCTACTGGATAGTGTTGAATATTGTACGTATTTAGATTTTCTTTATAATTTACACATCATGATTTACATAGTTGTGGCTGTAGTTATGGTAATTCAAATCAATTGTAACTGATGTCACTTTAGAATGTAAATGTAAAATGTACGTAGTTACGTATATATGTATATATGTATGTAGAACGAGGATAAGTTTTTTAGCCGTTATTAAATAGTACAAACATACAAATTGTAAGTAAGTACTTGATAAAAGTACAAATACAAAACAATAGAATTTTACAAATTTAACACGATTTTGAACGTGCTTTGTTAACGAAATTTCGCAATTTCGAATTGAGTGAAATGGCAAATAGGGTAGGAGTATTGATGTAAATAATAATAATAAAAGTAATTATCATAAAAAATTCAATAAATAATCGTATTAATTAACGTCAAAGATATTTTAAATAGTTTTTACTATTACGAGTATTAAAATAATTTAAATTCATGCCAGTATTTTATTGAAAATGTTATGTAAATAATATTTTAAAATAAAAATTCCCTAAGAATTTACTACTCAAGTTTAGTTAACCATTTAAGCAAAGAACTCAAGGAAACGGAAACTAGGTATACAATTATCATTGCTAACTAAAAAACTCTTATACAAGTTGTAATGTAATAAATTTCTTATAATTGTATGACAATAATTACTTCAATACACACCTCATTAGTTGCACAAAATAAATCTAATTTGTTGTGTTTGTGTTTTTTTTTCTATTTTCAGTTAAACCACAAATTCGTGACTTTTTATTTATGAATGAATAATTTGTTGAATGAACCAGCAAAATACGAGTATAATTATTGAAATAAATATGTTTGTACGTGTATTTGAATTGTAAGTATTTACATATGTACATAATCATTAGTTTAGCAAAATTTAACCACAATTTGATGTCAGAAAAATTACTGATTTATTGTCAAATCGTATGGATATCAAATGACTCAGTTTACAGTTTATACAAATGTATTAAATACATTTAAAGGCTTTAAATTGTTCATTTATCTTTGATTGATTTATTGTGTGATTGATACGAATATGAAGGTTTTCAATATTGAGATGAAACCTTCAAAAATGTAATATTTTACAGAAACTGAAGCATAATTTTATATAGAAACTTAAATAGATGGGAACTTCTTAAATGCAACTTATGCTCATGGCAGTGTATCTCTATGAATACTAACTCTTGTGGACATTATAAACAATATAGAGAACGAAATAGCCAAAGCCTACAAAATAAAAATTTAAAAAGAACAAAGTCGATCGATCAGTATTAAATTTATACGTTCAGAAAGAAAAAAACTAAGCATACAAATTTCAGTTAATCATTAACTGTAGAAAGCGTTTAAAAATACAATTTTTCTATAATATTTTTTATTTATTAAATAATGTGAAGACATTTTCAGAGAGCTATTTAATATAAATTTTAAATTTTATACTAATGTTACTTTGTTCAGTGTATATTAAGCTTCCTAATTTCCCTTCCCAAGAAATATTAATTAAAAATGCGGGATATTTTCAAATGTTTATCTTTTATTTTGAAACATTTATACAATATAAATTTATTCAAATTATTGGCCATTGTTAGCTATGACCTTTTCCATATTTCTGGCCACATATGGCTTCCGAGTCAAAAATACTACTCATCTTTTAAGGTAAATAACGAATCAAGCTAATATCGGATACTCTGTTATAAAGTCAAGCGTATCCCAGAGAGAGCGTTCGGCATCGATCGAAACAAATAGTATTCAGACGGGGCAAATTCTGGACTATAAGGCGGGTTAGGCAAAACTTCCCAACCACTTCATTCTAAATAGTTTTTAACAGGTATTGCATAATGTGGCCAAGCATTGTCGTGATGGAATATTAAGGGCCTGGCTCACTAACTGCGAACACTTTCTTATTTTATATTGAAAACAATAAAAAACAAGTAAGAGAGCTATATTCGGCTGTGCCGAATTTTATATACCCTTCACCAAATTATACTTTAAAATAATATTAAAATTTTAAAAAAAATTTTTTTTTTCGAAATTGTTTTTTAAAAGTTTTTTCCAATTTTTTAAATATATTTTTTTTTAATTTAAAACTTTTTTTTTTATTTTTTTTTTAATTTAAATTTCTTTTTTTTTAATTTATTAGTGAACAAAATTTATGACAAATTATACTTTAAAATAAAATTAAAAAAAAAAAAATTTTCGAAACTGTTTGTTCCAATTTAAAAAAAAAAAAAAAATTTAAAAATTTATTTTTTTTAAATTTATTAGTGAAACAAATTTATAACAAAATAATGTTTTTTGTGAAAAAAATTCGGGTTAAAAAATATTTTTCCCGAATTTGACCCATTGTAAGTCCAACTTACTATAGCCTTATATACATCGTTGCAATGGACTTTGAAATATCTATCATTAGATATCCATATTGTCTATATTTATGGCTAAGTAATCGAGATATAGATCAAAAATAGGCCAAAAATAGAGGTTGTCTCAGATTTTTGCTCATATCTCCGTTATTTATGGACCGACTTTGCTGATTTTAAATAGGAAACTTCTCGAAAGCATGTCTGACAGAATTATTGAAGATTTGGATCCCGAAGATATCTGGGGTCTTCAGAAAATTGATTTCAACAGACAGACAGACGGACATGGCTTAATCGACTCCGCTATCTATAAGGATCCGGAATATATATACTATATAGGGTCGGAAAATTATATTATGGAAATTACAAACGGAATGAAAAACTTATATATACCCTTCTCACGAAGGTAAAGGGTATAAAAATCTAATTTATTTGTTGTTTTCAATATAAAATAAGAAAGAATGTTGGTTCGCATTTAGGCCGCATATTTTGGACGTTTTTCGGCAAATGCTCGCTTCAAACGAATCAGTTGCGTTCGGTACTGATTCTCTGTGATGGTCAGATTTCAGCAGCTCATAATAGATCAGACCCTCTTGCTCCCACAAAATACAGATCATTACCTTAGCGCCATGGATATTTGGCTTTGGTGTCGATTGGGCTAGTTGGCCGGGCATCACAAACGATCTCTTACGCTTCGGATTATCGTAGTGCATCCATTCTTCATCGCATGTAATGATTCAGGGCAAATATTTTTTTTTATAGCATTCAAGCAACATTGAAATTCGTCTTTCAAGGTCTCAATTCTTATGGTATCCAATTTTCCGGCTTTTGGATGAATCCTGTTGCTCACAAACGTTTTGAGATTGCTGCTTTAGTAGCTAACAATGATTTTGCAAGCGCTTGTAGAGTTTTACAACAATCTTCATGAAGTAATGCCTTCAATTCTTGGTCTTCAAACTTTTTTAGCTGGCCTGGGCGATCTTTGTCTTCCGTGTCAAAATAGCACTTCTGAACCGAACAAACCATCTCGCGCGCATTGAAACTGATGGAACACATTCACCATAAGCTTTGGTGAGCAATTGGCACTTATTTTCAAATTAAAGAAGTAAAGTAAAACTTCCCGCATATGACGTTTTGTTGGCACAAAACGCTTTGTTCGCACGTTGTTTACACTATAAATGATACTCTTCAAAATGACACATAAGTTATTCAAAACGAAAACCGAGTTCAAAATATACGCCATCGCATTTGAAATCATACACCCAAAAAATCTGTTCAATCCCATTCAATCTGTTCCAAAGTTGCACAATTTTCAAATGTACATACAGTATTGGCCATAACTAAAGCACCCCCTCAATGGATTTTTTCATATCATAATTTTTTGGATAAAAAAAGTTTTTTTGGATGTATTTTGTATTTATTTTATTAACTTATATTGTAAATGTTCATAATGTGTTCATTTAGGAAAGGATAATTTTATGAACAATTAATTTAAAATGGTAAAACATACAAAAACACAAAACGCGACGGACAAAACAAAAGCACCCCCTTATAAGATGTTTAAATATTTGACTATGATACTGCATATTTGCAATGTCAGTTAACGGGACTCACAACGGATGCATTTAAAAATTCCAGAAGATAAAAACAAAGGAAGGCGTAGTGTGTATAATTTAAGTTCTATACAGTTTATTGTGAAAAATCAATGGATGGCAACGAACTAGTACTCCAGTGAATTTAAAATTAAATTTATTGAAGACTGGAAGCCGGGCTTATCACGGCATGAATTGAATAAACAATATTTAGTTATTTCCCGGCTGATTCCAAAGTTTTTGCAGACTGGTCGTATATCACCGGAGCATTCTGGAGGACGTCCTCGTAAAACCACACGATATGATGATTCCTTGATCAAAGGAGCAATGCAAAACGATCCTACAGCATCTGCTAGTCAAGTAAGAAAAAGTATAAGATTATGCGTTAGCGAAAGAACAATCAGTAGAAGAGCAGTAGAAGCACGATTATTCAGCCGGCGACCAGCAAAAAAACCGTTTATATCAGCTAAGAACAAGAAAGCTAGACAGGAGTTTGCCAAAGCCCACATCGACTGAAATGTCCAGCAGCACTGTTATCTGACGAATCCAAATACAAATTAAAAAGTTCCTTTGGAATAAGGCGTGTACGCAGACGAAAAGTAGAAAGACTGAATCCTAAGTATTGCAAAGGAACAATTAAACATGGAGGGGGCAATGTAATGGTCTGGGGTTGCTTTTCTGGTCAAGGAATTGGGCCAATTCATAAAGTTAATGGGATTATGGATCGTTTCATGTACCGTGATATATTGAAAGATGTAATTTTGCCTTATACAAGTGAAGAGATTCCACTAATAGGGAGGTTCCAACAGGATAACGATCCTAAGCACACCTGCAAAGTTTATAAGACCTGCTACTGAGCAATAAGATTCAAGTTCTTCATTGGCCTGCTCAATCTTCCGATCTCAATCCTATTGAAAACTTGTGTGAGATTGATAATACGAAAATAAATCGTGAAAATTGCAGAAATAAGGATGGGCAATTTTCACGAATAATTTCAAGCCTGGGAAGGAATATCGCAAGACACCATACAAAACTTAATATCTTCTATGCTTAAGAGATGTGCTTGTGTCATCCAAAACAAAGGATTTGCAGCAAAATATAAATTAAAAATTTTTTATATTATATCCATGAAGGGGGGGTGCTTTAGTTTTGACCGGTTTATTTTCTAGCTTTAAATATTTTTTGATTTAAAGTTACCTCTTATAGAAAGATTAACTTTAAAAGTATTTGTTTATCAATAGTAAATATATTAACAATTGAAAATAATACATAATAAAAATTTAAAACTTTGTTTTTATAAAAAAAATAAAATATGAAAAAAATTCAATGAGAGGGTGCTTTAGTTATGGCCGATACTGTACATATCGATGGCTTAATATAGAAAGGTCGTATCTCAACTTTTAGTTACTTTACAGGAGAAGGAAAAAGCTGAACATAGGAAACTGAATTTTTTAGGAGAGGTGTATTTGAGTTTTGTCTACCAGAATATGTGAAAAACCCGATTTTGAAAAAAACGAGATACGACCTTTGTATATAAAGCCATCGATATGTATGTACAAACTATTTACATTTTATTTGACTTTTATATCTTCTATGTAAATAAAAGTAAACAGAAGCAGCAAACTTATCAGATTAGTGCAAATGAATTTCCAAAAATATTTTGACAGTTCATTTGCGAGTGTGTAAAAATGCATTTTCCAAGGCATTTAAGCGTTTACATGAGGACCCTTCATATTTAGAAATCCAACATGACTAAAAATAAAAATTTCTATTTATGTTTTGTTTTTTTCTGAACGCCTGTCAACTACTGAAGTAGTGATTGTGTTAATTTATTAATAGGTTGTTTTTATGATTAAACAAACCGTTTTTACTAGCGATAAAGACTTAAACAATTATTTAACCAAGCAATTAATATGGCGTTTAACAGCTATAAAGTCCATAATGAATGGCATGTGAAAAATTCTGGGTGTTTTGCACTCGTTATTCAGGGTTCCGTAAAAAAATGTAAACACCGTGATAAGAAAGTCAATATAAGTATATACTTAGTACAAATACGAATGGTAATTATAAACTGTTTTTATAACTAAAAATAATAAATTTATTTCATATGGTAGTGGTAATATTAAGGTGATATTTCAAATTTTGAAATACATATGTATTAGTGATGTGTATTTAGAAAATAATTGCTATAAAAAAAAAAAAAAAATTCCCTCTTCTAACTAAACACACCCTTCAAACAAAGTCGATTAACTACTTATTCTAGGGCGTAAAAACGTTATTGCATAACAAATTATTGTGGTTAAATTATACAAAAAAAAAAAAAAAAAAAACAATAATTTAACTACTGCTAATTATTTCACACATTTTCATTTAAAATTAAAATATAATTCTATACAAAAAAACCCTAAAAATTAATAGCAAACTATATTCATGGCAATTTGTGTACCGCACAATCGTCATAGTTCCTCAATCTAAGTTCAAATAAACTTTTTCTACAAAACAAATATGAAACATTAGAAATAATCATGGAAATGAAGTGTTAATTGAAAATACAACGGGTAATTAATTAACGAGTTATTAAATTCTACACTAAGTAGTAAATAAATAAATTTTGTAAATAATTGTTAATGTGTAGATAGATGTTGTTGCATAAAAAAGTCAATTAAATTCAATGGCGAAGAAATTATATAAACGTTTTTATGCATTTTCCGTTAAGAAAAGGAAGTAAATGAGACAAGTGTTATATCCGTTGCACTGTGTCACTTTATACCGTTGCAAGGCTGTGTGGAGCAATGAAAGACCCGTTATTCTCCTGGCTTACTCCGAATTTTATATTTTCAGGTCATTTCACACGTTTGGACTCTTTTTAATGCAAAAATAAGCCAATTGATTTTCTTATACATCCCAATTAATCTAGCGTAAAGTCAAATGCCACTTTATTGTCTCCAAGTAATCTATGGTGTAGACACTTGATTTGTTTGTTTGTTTGTTGTACAGCACTTTGACCAGTAGTTATTTTACCCAATATAAATAGTCTATTGGAGAGTCAATTGTAACTGAAGCTGCTATTATACGATCACATTTTAAGACACACTCTTGGGACAGTATCATATAAAATTGTATTTTTTACAGCTTTAACTTAGCAAGAGAGTAATCTTCATTTTTGAAACACAAACGGATTAAATTTTATATTTGTTCCCATGCCACAAGTGTTTCGTAAAATGTGATCGTGTAAAGGCAGCAGAGGTAGGATATGCACATGTTAATTAGTTTCATTGGTGATTCTTTAACCAATGATACGTTAAATCACTAGTTCGGGACTCTTTGATAAAATCGCTGAAATTTTATGATATCGCCATTCACACCTACGCACACAAACAAGAATATACACACACTCGGTTCTTAAACAACAAAAATCATATAGCTTTAACAAATATATAAAAAAGTGTCTCACATTTTGATCGATTTAGCGGATTTTCAATGCCAAAGTACTTAGGACAATGATATATATTTTTGCTTGAAACTTCCCATCAGTTCTGTGAGACTGTCCCGAACTAGTGATTTTACCTGTCGTTTAGGGTGACAATTAGTTACATAACTATCAACGTGACTATCCTGCAGTTCATTGCACTAGTTCCGCGACGTCGAATTTGTTAGCCACTGAGTACTACTACTATTGAATTTTCTACCCACTCGCAACTGGTGAATTTAACACGGGTCCATGTGAAGTATACCCGCCCCCACATGTACTCCAAGGAATTTTATCTAGAATCGTTTAAAAAAATCAAAGCGATTCAACCAATAGTTTAGTTTCTATTGAGATTTAAATGTGTTTATTACGGGAACGTGTGAAAAGGTCCGCTGGGACCTTGTACTGAAATTTCAAGAAATCGTTAATAAATGCTTGTTTTATTGTTTGAACACATCACAAACGTGTTCCTTAAATTTTTTTCTAACATTCATTATACATGTATAATCTATATAAATATATAAATGTCTTTGTAAGTTTGTTTGTTTATTTGTTTGTTTGTTTGAGCATCACGCCTAAACGGCTGAACCGATTTTATTGAAATTTGGAACGTAGATAGATCCTTACTTGGAAGCGTCAATAGGCTATAACTTTTTTCAATACTTTTACCAGAAAGGGATAAACAGGGGGAAAACAGGTAAAATTGGTACCATTAGTTCTTAAACAATAATTACTAAACGGCTGAACCGATTTTTACTACGACAGGGGTAGCGAAGCGCACCGGGTCAAGCTAGTTAGTAAATAATAATAAATCAAAACAAAAAAAATGTAAAAAATGTCGATTAAGTGCAAATGAGTCGATGAGTCTGTCTGTTGAAATAAATTTTCTGAAGACCCCAGATATCTTAGGGGTCCAAATCTTCAATAATTCTGTTAGACATGCTTTTGAGAAGTTTCCTATTTAAAATCAGGAAAATCCGTGCATAAATAACGGAAATATGAGCAAAAATCCGAGACAACCTCTGAAAATTTCATCAAAAAAAGACAATTTATTGCATGCTTTGACAAAAAAGCAACAAAACGTATGTTTGGATGTGTGTTGGTATCATTGCTTTGCGTGTTTTGGTTTTGTTTTTTGGTGTTTCGTTTGGGGTTGTTGTTTTTATACCCTTCACCATCGTGAGAAGCTGAACCCGATCCGCGTTGCGTGGCCCTTAGAAAAAATCTGTTTTATATTGCATCTCGATCTCGATTTTAATATACAGTGTCAGACAAAATCGGTGATCCAACCTTCAATATTAATACATGTGGTGACAGTCCGGCTGGTTCCAATGAATTCAAAAATTTAGTAGGATAATCGGCGGCTTGTTCTTCGTTCATTACTGTGTCAATCGATTTGTATTTTATTGTTTCGCCAGGCAGTTTCAATTGTATTTACTTATTGAGCTTGTTAACATCATAATTTGTTGGTGCCAAAATTGCATGTTCCCACAGCCAATCCGAATTTTTGTAGTTGGTTGTAAGACTTGGGAATAGCTTGTCGACAACGGCTTGAATATTCATTTGCATTTGGCAGAAGTTCGGGAACGAAATCTAAACAGACCGAAAATCAAAAATCTGACTTTACAGTGTTACTCGCTCGGATTCTCTGAAGATTCCGTGAAAATTTTATCAAAATCGGTCCAGCTGCATTTTATATATATAGATGGAATTAGCGATATGTTTTTGATTCAATACGAAACATACACACACACATCTGTTTTTATATACATATATATGCCATTAGCGGTATAATGTAAAAATTTGATTTTTACACACCCCTCCACCCACAGATCGTCAAAAGTCTGTCAAGTGCATAAGTAAATTACAAAAGTCTTTAAGATGGCCATAATGTACTTACTTATATGAACTTAAGATCTATTGTTGCATATTTATTCGTATTGAGAAGTTCCAAAAATTTCAGCAGTGTGTTTGTAATCGTCCGGACCTTCTATTTTTTAAATACATTTTTGATAAATTCATTAAAATGGTTCCGGATTAAAAAAATCTGAACGCAGCATTAAGAGATATACTTGAAGTCGAACTTATACAGTTATGAGTTTTAAAAAATGTTTAAATGGAAATACCTAAACGACGCCATAGCATATATCGCTCATTTGCTGCAACAACGACATAACTCAAAAACCGTGTGTTTTGAACTGAGTAATACGAATAATGCGCCGTTCTATAGTCTTTCATATAGTTTTATCAGTTTTCAAAAAAGTCAATAATTTTTTCCGTGAGAGTGTTTTTTGTTGTAAACGTCAAAACCAAAATTCACGTTTTCTCGTATATTTGACAAGAAAAAATTTGGCTTGAATACAGATTAGAAGGATATAAACTTTTACTATTCAAATCAGGTTTTATTTCTAAAATCTCATGATTTGTTGAAAATTTATTTAAGAAATAGTCAAATGTCATAAAACATTCAAAGCCGTGTTTTTCGAAACGACTTTTTTTGAATTATGACGTTGTTGCAGCAAATGAGCGATATGTGTTTCAAAAAATTAATAAAAATCTGACAATCTTAGGTAAATTTTTTGGTAATGTACGTACGGTGGAATGAATGATAAATAATTGGTTGGGTCTTAGGTGAATATTTCTCAGTATTACACATGCAATGCAAACGTTTTTATGGAGGGTATAAAAATGTGTATAAAGGGTTTTCCAATCTGGGTGTATCGATGTTGCTAGTATGTGGTGACCAAGTTGTTTGTGCTGCGTCTGTCAAATATATTGTTTGTTATTCAGTCTTCATCGTGATAAGCATTCTACTTTAAAATTCCATAATCTATTCTATTTCTTTATAAAAGTTTCGCTGGACGAAATTCTATTTTTGGCATAATCCAATGCCGAAACGGTCGTACTCTATCCATTTCTTTTGTTTCAAATTGAACGTTTTCTTGTGGGGCTTAATAAAGTCGCAGGTCTTTGCCAAAAATCCTCAATCGTCAAAAAGCGAAGGAGATGTGATATTGCGAATTTTGTCATGAAAATGAATATTTTAAATATCGTAATTTGAAATTTACTGTTTCCATGTCCTTTAAAAAAAAAAAAAAATTAAACATTTTGAAATAAACAACTATTGAGGGTGATTACTTTCACTTTTATTGATTTTGAACACAAATTTGACTAATTTGAAGGAAAATCGTTGTAAATTACCCATCATATTAACAAAAAAACACTTATCATTTTTAGCAAATCTTGCTCGTGTTCTCTATATATGTGTTTGACATAAATGATTTAAATATTTTGCAAATCGAATTACAAGTTTAATCGTTATTTTAACCCCTTCAACAATGCGATTAAAAATGACTGTGATGATGATGGTGATTACGTCGATGAGTGTGTGTAATAAACATTTTTAGTACATTGTATAAATTTCAAATAAAATTCACAGACTTATTTAACAAATTAATATTAATTTTAAAATGTTTGTTTTGGTTTTCAGCCAATATAAACGACATACAAATAACAAAACAATAAAATTGACAAAACCCTGCGATATGATGGGAAAAACTATGATTTTATATAAAAAAATAATAAAGTCAGTGAGACTCCACCGTTCAAATAAATGATTAGTATGCATTGTTGTAAATCGTTAGTAGTTACGTTAGTTGTACGTACTAGAGCTTATATGCGCCAATATTTATTGTAGCTGTAAGTAAGTAACATCGGTATAAAATCAAATAAACTTTATATTTAACGCCAACGCGGAAATACATATTTATGTCAAACGTTTTTATACATGATGAATCTAATTTGTATCTTATTTCAGTTTCAATTTATGGCAAAAATAATTGTTACCCGTAAACATATGTACATACATAGATAGATACAATGACTAATAAATATTTATATAAATATGAACTTTATAAATGTCTATGTAAGTATCTGTCAGTTCATCTTTCATGTTTGGATAAAGAAGTACATATATAAAATCTTTTTATCTTTCAGTTGAATCAATAAAAACACACAACAGTTCTATTGTAACTACACTAGACAATTACTGTAATTATAATAATTGTATTCTACTTTAATTTAATTTATTAAACCAGTCACTATTTAGAGTTTTTTTTTGGTTTAAAAAGTTTAATCATATGTTTGTAACTGGCTTCTAACTCTGTCCACATAGTTAAACATATTCCTCAGGTATCCATTTTTCCACCATTCTAATATAATCTCATAGAAATTTTAAATGTAAACAAGTAAGAGTTCTATATTCGGTTATGCCGAATCTTATATACCCTTTACCTTTGTTGTAAATGCATTAATTGCCCACTTTCAGCGTATAGCATCCTAAATATATCAAGGAAACTTTTAAAAATTGTACATTTAATTGCTGACGAACAGATTATATTGTAGAAGTTACAAACGAAATGACAATCTTATATATACCGTTCTCACGAAGGTGAAGGGTATAAAAACAACAACGCGAAGCGAAACACCAAAAAAACAAAATACGCAAAGCAATGAAACCAACACACATCCAAACATACGTTTTGTTGCTTTTTTTGTCAAAGCATGCAATAAATTGTCTTTTTTTGATGAAATTTTCAGAGGTTGTCTCGGATTTTTGCTCATATCTCCGTTATTTATGGTCGGATTTTGCTGATTTTAAATAGGAAACTTCTCGAAAGCATGTCTGACAGAATTATTGAAGATGTGGATCCCGAAGATATCTGGGGTCTTCAGAAAATTGCTTTCAACAGACAGACGGACATGGCTTAATCGATTGCGCTATCTATAAGGATCCAGAATATACTTTATAGGGTCGGAAAATTATATTGTGGAAATTACAAACGGAATGACAAACTTATATATCGATGGCTTAATATAGAAAGGTCGTATCTCGTTTTTTTCAAATCGGGTTTTTCACATATTCTGGTAGACAAAACTCAAATACACCTCTCCTAAAAAATTCAGTTTCCTATGTTGACGAATAACAGATTTACAGTAATTAAAAAAAACCCTAACTCATTTCAATAATAGTTTGAAAGAAAAAGAGCTAACTCATTTAATGTTGAATGCATATTTTTTGGTTTATATTAAACAAACAACTTTTCTAAAAGTATATTTCGATATACAGTGAGACCTCGATTATCCGTAATGGTCGGGACCGGGAGTATTCTGGATAATCAATTTTCCCGGTTAATTGAGTAAAAATTTCTAGTAGTTTTTTAATAGTAACAGTTTTTCGATAATGAAATTTAAAAATCCATATTGCACACTTATCCATCGGTTGGATTAAAGTCGTCCAATTTGGTGGAAAAAATTTCACAATAACGTTTTTTCAGCATTGAAATCCTGCACGTTTGGATGTCGTTCAATGGCAGAATGATTTTACTATCATCTTTTAGACTCACTTCTGGTACTAAGTTATTGTTAAACCATTCTTATGGACATTTTTTCCAATAACTAAATGTTTTGCACTTGTGTGTACCAGCAGCATTAACGCAAAGTAATGAGGTTAGTCTCTCCTTTGAGACCTTGTGGCATTCTATGAAATTTTCATTATGGCAAGCCAAACTTCTCTCAAGTAAACACTTTCCATTCTCCATTATCTCATTGGTGAGTTTTTTCATTGATTTGAATTCATTTAATTTTTCCACAAAAATTGTGGCAGCTAATCTGCTGAATATTTTTCTCTTGCAGCATTAAGTTTGTGAATACCATGTAGTTTTTTTCCTAAATTTTGAGTGGAATATTTTAGACTTTCCTGCACTGTTAATCCAGAAATTAAAGTTCCTTTAAATCGTTCCTTCCGGAATTATTCATAAACTGAAAAATCTACTTTTGGTTCTTCAGCAGTTTTTAAAGTTTTTCGGTTTCCAAAGCCAGTAACAGAATCACTTTGTTTTTTATAATGTCTAACAAAAGCTATCGAAAAATCGATGGCACATATCAAAAAATGTTGGCTTACAAATCGATCGAGGGAATTGCACTTTTTCGTTTTATTCACATTGTGTTTGATTGTTCAAAAATAATCGAAAAATATTATAATCCCGATAATAGAGGCAATTACGGTTAATCGATGCAAAAAAATTTAAATCGATCCAAAAACATTTTCTTTCCCGGATAATTGATGTTGCCGGTTAATCGAATCACGGATAATCGTGATTTAGTTGTTTATTTTTCACTTTCAGATTTTATTTAGTTTTTTCCTTCTCCTGTAAAGTAACTAAAAGTTGAGATACGACCTTTCTATATTAAGTCATCGATATACCCTTCTCACGAAGGTGATGGGTATAAAAAGCAATACATTTAATTTTATAATATACAAGAAAGAATTATCTTAACGCAAGAACTTCCCTAGATCTATAAATGCTATGTTATTATAACTAGAATATTTTTATTCATTCGTAATATGTTTGTTTAACGGTTTAAAACAATTATGGAATATTATGAGATTTAGTGAGCTGCAACTCTCAAAGCAAGAAATACAACTGATTTCCAAGGGGCAAACAGCAGGTCCATCAATTTTCGCACGTTGCTTCCATACCGAACTGAAGATATTATCCGATAAATGAGTAGATGTATATGAAATTCATCATCGACAGCTCTTCCGAACATTAAAGGTAGGAGTGAGACACCGTCCTGTTGCTTATTATTACAACTTAAACGGTAGTCGTTGAACGATATACTCAGCCTAATAGTAGGCGTTGTTGTACTAACGATTTACAGTTTGCAAAAAGAAGGCATGGAAATAGGTCAATCGCCTCATCGCCCTGACTGACCAATTTACTAGTTATACAATTCTCCAGTCAGCTGCCATGACCAAGGATTTTATCTCGGAGATCATAACTAATATGCGCTAGAAAGTTGACCAAAATTAAACAATGTTAACCTTTCACTGAAAAGTCAAAGGTCAATTTGTAATTTTCAGGAAATCAGATCGAGCTTCTTTTCTCGATTTAATTCTTATGTATGAAGTTATTTAGAATTTGTTGTACAATTTTGGGATTTTCACATAAAAACTTTAAAAATATGTTCTAAAATATTTTAGAGTTTTCATGTAAAATATTCCATGGTCTTTTTCCCTATTAAAGATTTATTACGAAAGTTATGAACCATTTAAGATTTTTCGAGTTTTTTTTTTTAGATAAAAAAAATTTTGTTCTGAAATATGGGTGAATACAAATCTATCTCCTTTTCTCGATTAAGCGCTTATTTACAAAGTTAATGTAGATTGAAGATTTTTGAATTTTATTATGTAAAAAATGTTTCTTGGTCAGAAATATGGGTGGATAGAAATCGAGCTCCCTATTCTCGATTTTTTTAAGTTTTTCATCTGAAATAATTATTTCTCGTTTTCAAGATTTTTTAAGAATTCACATGAAAGACATATTTTTAGATTGCATATTTATATCACAATTCGGGCTCATTTTATCGATTTTTAGGATTTTTTTTTTTAAATATTTTTTTTTCAGATATTAAAACTTATTTACAAATTTATAAACGATTTTAGGAGTTTAAAGTTTTTCATGAAAAAATTGATTTTAAATTAGAAATAGGATTAGTCACAGATAGAGGTTTATTACTCGTTTAGTATTGGCCATCGCTGTTAAAACCCCTTTTCCCGATTAAACTATTATTTACAAATTTATTGATGATGGTTGATTTGTGAGTTTTTTAAATAATTGAACGATTTTTGATCAGAAATATGAATAATCATATATCGATTAAAATATTTGTGAACATTAATCGGATTCCATTTCTTAGTTGAACGCAAAGTTATATGTAAAAAATCGATTTTGATATTTATAGTTTTATTTACAATGTAATTGAAGATTTTTCATACAAGTACAGATTTTTGATTCGAGGTATGTGTGATAGCAGATCGAGTTATTTTTCCGTATTAAAGGTTTATTTACAATGCTATAGTTTTCATTCAAAATCGAATATTGTGATCACAGATAGGAGCTCTTTTTCTTGATTCAACATTTAGTTACGGAATACAAATTGAGCTCAGTTCATATATTTATTTATAAAACGTTATAAACGATTTAAATTATACAAACAAATGTTTAGTCTAAAATATTAGTGATCATAGATCAAGCTCCCTTTCTCAATCAATCGTTTATTTACAAAATTTTTACCATTTTAAGATTTTTTTGTTTCTAATATAAAAAAAAAATAGAATTATGATCAGCAATATTAATGATTACAAATCGAGCTCATTTTCTCATTTAAACGCTTCTTTTCAAAGTTATTTATAATTTACGATTTCTAAAGTTGTTCATATAAAAAAATTCTAATTTATTCAGAATTGGGTGTGATCACAGATCGAGATCACAGGTTCACATAAAAGTTAGTGATCATTTAAGATGGTTTGAGTTTTATATATGGGGCATTTCACGTCAAGTGAACCAACTTTTGAAATCGATGTCTTCCGATCGGGATGAAATTTGCACCAATGTTAGCTCTATTGGATAGTAATTCGGACACAACTTTTCAACAAGATCGGTCAAGAACTCTCTGAGTTATAGGAGGTCAAAATTTGACATTTTGGCCAAACAGGTGTTTTTTCTTATCCATATAACTTATTACCTATTGTTCTTAGCAAAATGTGTCCCAAATAGTTTAGATAGCTATTTATGCAATCTTTAGAAAAAAAAATTTTAAAAAAATTAATAAAATATTTTTGCCTTTTTTTAAAAAAAAACTAATAATAATAGACAAACATCTGCACAAATCCAATATACCCTCGCCACTATGGTGGTGTAGGGTATAATAAGTGATTTTTATTCCTGAGGTTAACATATTATGGGTATTACAGTATCGAGGCTATGAAATTTTAGTTAGGTATGTTACATACCATCGGAAAGGCTAATGTGTCTAGTTTCTCTGCGTAAGTTTAATTTTTAAGGTTTACACACAAATATGAAAAAAATCAAAATAGTGCATATGCTAAAAATTTAAAAACCTTTGTCTTGAGTTACAAAACATTTATTTTGATAGATATCCCACTCGCATCCCACTAAGCGACCAAAAAGGTTTTAAAGGAAAAGACCTAAGCTATCTTTTGAGAAAAAAAAATAAATAAAAAAAGGGTCCATTTTGAAAAAAAAAGTCAAAAAAGTTTTTGATTTTGCAAAAAAAAGGTAAAAAATTTTATGTCTTGAGTTACAAAACATTTTTTTGATAGATATCCCACTCGCATCCCACTAAGCGACAAAAAAGGTGTTAAAGGAAAACACATAAGCTTTCTTCTGAGCAAAAAAAAAAAAATTAAAAAATGGGTCCATTTTTTGAAAAAAAGTCAACAAAGTTTTTGATTTTGCAAAAAAAAGTCAAAAATTTTATATCTTGAGTTACAAAATATTTTTTTTGATAGATATCCCACTCGCATCCCACTAAGCGACCATATAGGTCGCTTAGGAAAAGACCTAAGCTTTCTTAAAAAAAATAAAAAAATAAAAAAAAGGGCCCATTTTGAAAAAAAAAGTCAAAAATGTTTTTGATTTTTAAAAAAAAAGTCAAAAATATTTTATTAATTTTTTTTTTTCCAAAGATTGCATAAATAGCTATCTAAACTATTTGGGACACATTTTGCTAAGAACAATAGGTAATAAGTTATATGGATAAGAAAAAACACCTTTTTGGCCAAAATGTCAAATTTTGACCTCCTATAACTCAGAGAGTTCTTGACCGATCTTGTTGAAAAATTGTGTCCGAATTACTATCCAATAGAACTAACATTGGTGCAAATTTCATCACGATCGGAAGACATCGATTTCAAAAGTTGGTTCACTTGACGTGAAATGCCCCATATATACATTTATTATTAGTCAGAAATGGTAGTAATCAATCTCCTTTTCTAGATTGTACAAAGTAAAAGATTTCTGGGAATATTTCATATAGAAATGTTGATCAGAAATACGAGAAACAGATCTTCTCGTTTTCACGATAAAGCTCTTATTTCAAAAGTTGTAGGATGGTCTTAATTTATCATACTAAAAAATAGATAAATATTGTTCAAAACTAAATAATTACTACTTAGTTATAAAGTCATATAAAAACAATAATGAACTAATATAAACTTAATTTATAAGCTCCAATAAAAGGTATATCAAATTCTGTCCAACCTTAAGTTACAAGTTTATTAGTTAATTTTTTATTACCATCGTGTTATCGTTCATTCCATCTTTTGCACATTATAAAACAACAACAGCAGCAAAAATAGCTTGTGTGTGATATTTATTTAACAATTCGTAAAATTCGAATAAATATGTAGCTGTAAACAAATAAACTATTGTTTGGTTGTTTGTATACAAATCCAAATAAATTTTAATGATTTGTTTATAGAAATTAGTTACGAGTATTTTGTATATATTATTTGTATTTTTTTTTTTTATATATATTTTTTTTATTTTTACATGATTAAATTAAGATAGTCTGTCTATAAGTATAACTTGAGTGATTTGATTTGATTTATTGTCTGTAATTTTGTGCGATGTGAGATTAGAGCAAAATGTTAGATTCTGGATGTCCAGCTATTTTTATGGCCAATTTCATTTAACAACACAATAACTACTTATTTTCTTTCTAGGAAAATATAAATGTTATTTTTATATTATTGCTAGTTAATCGATTGAATTAAAAACCCATAAGTATAATTAAATGTTTAGAGAGAAATTCTTGAATGCTTTTAATTTATGGCTCGTAATTGGTTGGGAGATGTAATAAATTTTGTGTCTACATATGTAGGTAGTTTTAATATTAATAAGAATAATAAAAATATGCCTAAAGTAGTCTCTTGGGCTATGGAATGAAAATATTTTATTTTATTAAATTAAATAAATAATTTATATACAGATGTTTATCCTACAGCCGGTGGACCATTTCCAATATTTTAATCGAAAATCACTTATTTATGAGCTGGTTCTGGAACCGCTTTAAAGAAGGAGTTTTTGCATTACAATAAAGCTGTGTGTTCTTCGAATGGAATTTATTCGAATAATTGAGGAACAAATATATTTTTTTTCGAATAAATACAATTTTTTGTTTTATAATAACAAATTATCAAAAAATCCATAAATAATTATCGATTAATCCAATATTCAAATAAATTTATTTTCAAGTTAATATGTGAACATTGGAAATTTTATTAGAAACGACTTTCTACATAAAATTTTCAATCGACATCAAGATCAAAACATTATGAATCAAAATCTTAAATCAAATCCTTGTGACTAGTAAATACATAGGAATGATTAAAGTATTAGCAATAGAGTTACAATAATTTTCAAACTAATAATAAACAATATATGTATGTAGATATAATTTATAATATACAGTTGACCGCCCCGGCTTCGCTCGGTAGCTATTTACTAATGTTAGTTCTTCAAGTTTCCCCAAACAATTTCTCTTATTAAGAAAAATGAGAAGTGAAAAGGAGGCAATATTTTAAAAATGTAAATTTCCGAATATTTGAATTTTTTTTTCTTTTCGATCCTGAAAATTTCGAATCGAATAAAAAAAAAATTCAGCCAACTCGCTTCAGCCATTCTCACGTGATGCCATTACATACATGGACCATTTCATTTTTATACCCTTCACCTTCGTGAGAAGGGTCCATATAAGTTTGTCATTCCGTTTGTAATTTCCACAATATAATTTTCCGACCCTATAAAGTATATATATTCTGGATCCTTATAGATAGCGGAGACGATTTAGTCATGTCTGTCTGTCTGTCTGTCTGTCTGTCTGTCTGTCTGTCTGTCTGTCTGTCTGTCTGTCTGTCTGTCTGTCTGTCTGTCTGTCTGTCTGTCTGTCTGTCTGTCTGTCAGTCTGTCTGTCTGCTGTCTGCTGTCTGCTGTCTGCTGTCTGCTGTCTGCTGTCTGTCTGTCTGTCTGTCTGTCTGTCTGTCTGTCTGTCTGTCTGTCTGTCTGTCTGTCTGTCTGTCTGTCTGTCTGTCTGTCTGTCTGCCTGTCTGTCTGTCTGTCTGTCCGTCTGTCTGTTGAAATCAATTTTCTGAAGACCCCAGATATCTTCGGGATTCAAATCTTCAATAATTCTGTCAGACATGCTTTCGAGAAGTTTTCTCTTTAAAATCAGAAAAATCTGTCCATAAATAACGGAGATATGAGCAAAAATCCGAGACAACCTCTATTTTTGGCCTATTTTTTATCTATATCTCGATTACTAAGATCCCAATATAGAATATAGTACATTGCAACGATGTATATGGACCTACAATGGGTCAAAATCGGGAAAAATATATAATTTAATAATTAAATAAAAATTAAAAAAAAATTAATTTTTAAATTTAAAATTCTTTTTTTAAAAAAATTGGAAAAAACAGTTTCGAAAAAAAAAAATTTTCTTTTTTTAAATTTTATTTTAAACTAGCTTGACCCAATGCGCTTCGCTACCCCTGTCGATGTAAAAATCGGTTCAGCCGTTTAGTAATTATTGTTTAAAAACTAAAGGTACCAATTTTACCCGTTTTTCCCCTTTTTATCCCTTTCTGGTCCAAGTATTGAAAAAATTTATAGCCTATTGACTCTTCCAAGTAAGGATCTATCTACGTTCCAAATTTCAATAAAATCGGTTCAGCCGTTTAGGCGTGATGCTCAAACAAACAAACAAACAAACAAATAAACAAACAAACTTACAAAGACATTTATATATTTATATAGATTATAATTTGGTGAAGGGTATATACGATTTGGCACAGGCGAATATAGCTCTCTTACTTGTTATATATATAGATTTCAGTTAAACACCTTAAAAATTGACTGAATGACTTACAAAAATTTAAAAATACTTTCCAATCTAAATTCTTTCATTGAACAATTATAAAAATATTTAACGAGACTTCGTATAATTAATATGCTCTATTTTAGTATTATTTACATCTAAGGACTGAGATCGTAAAATTCTTAATAAACGTTTTTCATTAAAACTTTTAACCCAAGTATTATTTGATTTTTTTTTTTATCAAGTTACCTTTGTAAAGCATGTCAGTTATTATGTTTAATGTCAATTATGTTCATTTGTTGTTAATCTGATTAAGTGACCAGAAAAAAGTGCGTACTCAAATTATTAATATTTTCAGCAAAACCCAACTTGATCCTACAAAAAGTTGAACATACAATCAAAGGTCTGCTATCAAACTTTTTCCAATGTTATTAAACAGTACCGGGAGAACTTGTCCGTTGATATAAAACCTGGTTCATGTAGAAGGAATGGTCCACATGATGTTTCTAAGGCCAAAAAAATAGAAAGCATTTGCAAAAGAGCTCCCAACTACCGGAGGAATGTTTACAAAAAAGGATGTTTCCCTTCATAAGACTTCTTAATGTGTCCACTTATTTTTAGCCTGATTTGGCATCTGTCACTATGGTAAGAAAGGTCTTGAGTGGTACAAGAACAATAATTGGACTCAGCTCCAGGCAATTCCTCCAAACTGCCTGGAGCTGAGTCCAGTGGAAGAGAATTGAAGAGCACAAAAAGGGTGTCCAAAAGTGTGGTAGATTTTAAATGGAGATGGACAACCTGTTCGAACAAGGTGACATAAAGCACTATAAAAACCATAATGGAAGGGTTTTCGAAAAAGGTTCAAAATTTCATCATTAGTGATTAGAACTATAAAAATATTTTTTTTTTTTTTTGTAAATTGTAACAATAATTTCATAAAATAAAAAAAGATTCAAAACTGTAAGTTTAGTGGTTTCACTTTTATTAACATATATGTATGTTAAAAATTTTTCGATCTCAGTCCTTATATATTATTAATTTTATATTTTTATTCATTGTTAACAAACTAACTAACTAATACAGTTTTCCAAGTTTTCGATATATATTATTAAATCATTCGGATAATATTTTTTACACTTTATTGGTTCGAATAATCAAGGAAGTTCTAAAAACTAATCGATCACTAGAATAATACAAAAATCATGAACTTTTATTCGATTAAAATAAAACTCGAATAATTGACAACCCTACAAGCTAATATCAAAACCAGTTATAATATCTGGTCGTAAAAACCAATGCAATTTGTTTTGTTTATATATTAAAAAAATACCTTTTAAATCAACCTGCGGGAAAAATGTTTCAGCTCATTATTGTGTTGCCATTTTAAGTTTTTATAATAATAAATTTAAAACAAATATAAACAAATATTTTTATTTTTTTTAAATAATAACCATGTAATATTTGTTTGGTAAATACTAATACATATTTGTACTAGATGCATATTTGTTATACCAATGTATTGTTTAATTACTATTTATCGGCAAAACACAATTATTTCAGTTTTAAAAATTTGTTTTAACTATTTACCACAAAAGGAACTTTCATTTTGTAATTAGGCTGGTAACAAAATTTAAGACAGGTACGTCGTTTTACGTATTGTAGATAAATACTTCTCACTAAGTTCTGGAGTAAGCCAGTCTATTATTCGAGTTTTAGTTTAATCGAATAAAATATTATATATATTTTTTTTGTTATTCGAGTAATCAATCACTTTTAAAATTTTCTCAATTATTCGAGTAAAAAAATTTTATTCGAATAATTTAAAAAAATTATTTAAAACTAGAAAATGTTTAATAAACAATGATTAAAAAAAAACAAATTATTGGGTGTATGACTTAAAAATGCGGGATTTACAATAGATGGCGTATATATTGAACACGTTTTTTAGTTTAGTTTTTATAGTGTAAACAACAAAGTTCTTTTTTTTTTTTTTTTTGCTTCGAAAATGACGAATTTTGTGAAGTCTTGCTTTACTTCTTTAATTTGAAAAAACAAAAAAAAAAAAATGACGCTGAAGCACACCGATTGCTCACCAAAGCTTATGGTGAATGTGTTCCATTGGTTTCAACGTATGAGAGGTGGATTGTTCGGTTCAGAAATTTGACACAGAAGACAAAGATCGCCCAGGCCAGCTAAAAAAGTTTGAAGACCACGAATTGAATGCATTACTCCATGAAGATTGTTGTCAAACTCAACAAGAGCTTGCAAAATCATTGGGAGTCAAGCAGCAATTTCAAAACGTTTGCGAGAAGCAATATTCATCCAAAAGCAGGGAAATTGGGTACCATAAGAATTGAAGCCGAGATACCTTGAAAGGTGATTTTGTATGTCCGAAATGATATTTCAACACTATAAATGTTTAGATCTTGGTGTTTTAATCCAAAGTCGATTGGTAAATGAATGGAGAAAGAAGTTTCTAATAAAATGTGCACATTAACCAACTTGGAATAACATTTTAAACTATTGCTTTTGTTTCTTTGAGATATTTTTGTCCAAATTTTTGTTTGTATAAATATTTTTTTTAAAGAATTTTTTTGAGTATTCGATTAATCGACAATAATTGATCGAATTTCTAAAATGAGAAATATTATTCATTCGAATAAAAAATATATATATTTTTTTTTTATACCATTCGAATTAATTTTATTCGAATGACAACCCTAATTACAACCAATCCAATTAAATGCATCTTTAATTTATTTTAATGCATGCCTGTTTTAGTGGTGGGTGAAAAACAATCGGCCTAAAATTAAACAGATTTACAATTTAAATTAAACAAATAAATAATTTGTTGCACATTTTTGTGTTTTTCGACAATAGATAAAACAAAAATATGAATTGTATTTGTTAAATTATCACGCATTTTGTGTATACACAATTTTAAATATTGATTTTTTTTTTTTTTTTTGCCTAATTTAGGTTATACATATCGTTACCTTAATATAGAAAGGCCCTAACTCGTATTTTTTTCTAAGCCCAGATTTTTGTTTTTATACCCTTCACCTTCGTGAGAAGGGTATATATAAGTTTGTCATTCCGTTTGTAATTTCCACAATATAATTTTCCGACCCTATATAGTATATATATTCTGGATCCTTATCGATAGCGGAGTCGATTAAGCCATGTCCGTCTGTCTGTCAGTCTGTCTGTTGAAATCAACTTTCCAAAGCCCCCAAATAACTTACATACACGATTCATACATCAATATCTGTTTAAAATCGGTCCACAAATGGCTGAGATATAAAGAAAAAACCGGGACAATCTCGATTTTTTACCTATTTTTGACCTATATCTGGATTACTAAGTCATTAATATAGACAATATGGATATCTAATGATAGATATATAAGACTATAGTAAGTTGGACCTACAATGGGTCAAAATCGGAAAAAATATTTTTTAACCCGAACTTTTTTTTCACCAAAAGTTTTTTTTCGCTAAATATTAAAAAAAAAAAAATTTAAAAACAACAAAAAAAATTTTAAATTTAAAAAATGTAAAAAAAAAATTAAAAATAAACAATTCGAAAAATTTTTTTTTCCAAAAAATTAAAAAAACAACTTGGAAAAAAAAATTAATTTTGTTTACCTAAAAATATTTAAAATTTTTATTTTGAAGTATAATTTAGTGAAGGGTATATAAGATTCTTACTTGTTTTTCTATAAATCGTCCGCTCATATATCATATTTAGCCAAAAAATCTCGACTTAAAAAAAACCCGGGTTAGGGCCTTTCTGTATTAAGGTAACGATATATTTTTATAGTCGTATTTCAAACGTTGTCAAATATAGGTAGATGTGAGTGAAAATTTATAAATTTTGAGCACAAACTAAGTGGAATCGATATGACTCCATTTCCTCTTGACTTAATGAGATCGTTGAAACTAGATCAAGTCTAAATGTTTGTGAAAAGAGTACTAGGATCTAGTCTGTCGCATTCAGGTATCCAATAAAATCACTTAGTCTTGTACCAGATGTCTTAGATAGATCGTTCAGTATATCGATGAAAATCCTCTATCTTAGAAAACTCAAGTTTTCAGGGGAGCAAAAAAACTGTCTATTTCGCTTATTTATAAGGAATATCAAATTCATTCTTCTACAATATATGTATGTAATTTTAAGACCGCTACTACATACTATACATACTTTATTTTAAACTTTGTGGATTATTTCCAATTTTACTTTTCTTTAAAAATATTATTTTTGTATAAATTCAACTTGAAGATATTGCAAATGGATCAGAATATAAGGGCTTCTAACGGATACATCAACGTAATCTATCAAAATGTACATTTTACATTATGCTACCACATGGAAGATATAAAAGCGACGATCGTTTTAATTTAATTCAGAGGTTTATGTAGTAAAGGGTTTTCCAACAAGAGGTGTTATTTTGAATCACCCGGTATTTCGGTAGCTGTCACTTTTGAAGCTTTTATTCTTTGACATTTGACAAGTACTACGCCATTACTAAAAGTTCGCAAAACTAAAGCATTTTTGGGTCGTCGTGATGTACCTTGTCGGACCGCAATACAGAAATTGGTGGAAAAATTCGAGCTGTTGGGACAAGTTAGTGATGTGAAGAATAAAATCCGTGCACGTCGCTCAAGAACAACTGAAAATATTGCTGTTGAAGAAAACCCAGGTTTGTCCATTTCTCGTCGTTCTTTGGAATTGGGCATTCCACAAACGTCATTACACCGTATTTTGCAAAAAGACTTGGGTCTTAAGGCTTATAAAGTTTAGTTAACACAAGAACTCAAGCCGGTCGATCATCAACAACGTCGTGTCTTTCCTGATTGGGTGCTTGTTATTATCTCTCGAAGAGGTGAGCACAATTGGCCAGCGAGATCTTGTAATTTAACACCTTGCGACTTCTCCCTTTGGGGCCTCGTGAATGATAAGGCCAACAGATCAGCGTCGATTCAAGACCTCCAAGATAGAATTCGTGAGGCTATCGAGGACATAGGGCAGCCACTTTGCGATTTGGTTATGGAAAATTTCATGAAAAGGATATGGTCCTGTAAGCGTGGACGTGGTGGAAATTTTGGCTGATGTTGTTTTTCATTATTAACGGCATACCTTCCTCTTTATTATGAAATAAATATCCGATCATTTATCTCAAAAAATGCCATTTTTCTTTGAATACCAAAATAACACCTCTTGTTGGAAAACCCTGTATATATTCCGGGTCAATAAATATAATATAACACAAATGTGGACTTGTTTTCTGAAGATTTTGCTATCAAAAACTTATTTTCATAGAAATCTAATTACTTTCCGCGGTCTCTTTCTCTATGCAAGGCTGTTGTTATATAGGCGTCCTAGCCTTGACAGTTCTTCCTTACACTGTCTGCCTATGTTAACACCTAGTTATATCCTTCACCGATGACAGTCTGTCCGTGTTTTAGTTGAAATAGTTTTCTGAAGCCCCCAGATTACCTACGGCTAACTATCAGATATAGTCATGAGAATTTTGGTATAAACATGAGTAAAATCTTATCATAAATGGAGGGTATATTGATTATATCATTCCATTGAGCTGAAATAGATTGCAGCGGTGCAGAAAATGCATTACACTCTGCTATGTATCTGCAAAAATTTACTTTTCAATGTCTTCTTCTAACATTATTACAATTGAACTCAGGCCAGATTAAATTACATCAATTAACAATTTTTATTTTGAAGTATTATTTGGTGAAGGGTATATAAGATTCGCCACAGCCGAATATAGCTCTCTTACTTGTTTTGTATAAAATTTGACTTCAATTTCCGTGCTCTGTCTTTGGCCTCTAAATTTTTAGCAGAGTTCCTATTAGGAACTTTTTGAGCCTTCTATGTTTTTACATCTGCTTTGCCTTTAACTTTTCGTACCAAATAGTCCGAGTACTGAGCTAACCGGGCTGCTTTCCTACCGGATGTGCTGGGAGCTCTTTTGAAAATGCTTTCTATTTAGAAACATCATGTGACCATTCCTTCTACCTGAACCAGGTTTTCTATCAACGGACAAGTTCTCCCGATACTGTTTAATAACATTAGAATCAGTTTGACAGCAGACCTTTGATTGTTTGGCCAACTTTTTGTAGGACCAAGTTGGGTTTTGTTGAAAATATTTAATAATTTTAGTACGCACTTTTTTCTGGTCACTCATTTTAATTAGATTAACAATAAATGAAAAAAAAAAAATAAAAAAAATAATACGTGGGTTAAAAGTTTTAATGAAAGACGTGTGTGAAGAATTTTTCGATCTTAGTCCTTATATATTCTGGACGATAGGGCAGCTAGCTGGCTGATATTTTTCTCAAATACTCTCTGCTGATAAATGTTGATTCGTATTGAAAATGGGCAATATCGGTCCAAATAATAAATTCGAAAAAAATACATCGATGTTTATGATTGATATCTCATTTTGTTCCTATTACATGTGGTTTTACGATTAAACCTGCACAATTTCAGCCGCTTTCGATTTTTCGTGAGTTTTTTAAAAGAAAAAATTAGCTATTTTCACATAAAAAAAATATATTTTTTGCTTCAATTTGTTATTATAACTCCGAAACTACTGAGCCGATTGAAACGCAATATTTATGTGAAAATTTGTACATATAATGGTGAAAATGTTTTCAAAATTCAATCAATCGAAAGAAGAACATTAACTCCTCAATTTTATGTTTATCAAACAAAAAAACTTAAATTTTGTGAAAATGAGCGAATTCACTTAATTGTGAATAAATTCGAAACGAATCAAACTATTTTTATGATTGATATCTCATTTTGTTGCTATTATATGTGGCTTTGCAATAAAGCAATAAACCTGAACAATTTCTGCCGCTACCGATTTTTCATGAGTTTTTTTAAACAAAAAAAGTTAGCTATTTTCACGTAAAAAATATATTTTTTGCTTTAATTTGTTATTATAACTCCGAAGCTACTGAGTCGATTAAAAGACAATATATAAACGGATTAAAGATTATTAAAATATACATTTCTTAAAAAAAACCTCTCCATAGAATTTTAAATTTGGACCATATTTGTACTACTGGCACCACAATACATCAAAATTGTGTAGTGGTTTCAAAAGCCTCTAAAATTTTTTCGATTTTGTTGCCCTGTGTTAACATTGGATCTTAACTAAATAGTAAAATATAGAAAAGAACAATTACAATGCAACAAAAATATGCAGTTATGAGTAAAGTATTCAAAAATATGCTATAAAAAGCAAAATATGCGCTAACAAATCGATGCAAAAATACGGATAAATAACTAACTCATATGTTTATACGACGCTCAGCATGTAGATATATTTGAATATTTTTGGTTGGCCTGGTTATGAGGTTTGGATATGAAATGTGTAGCAATTATTAGGAAATCATTTTATTTAAATTTATTGTGTCCTTCTCATGTAGACAAATTAGAAAAAAATTCAATAACAAAAGAAAAATTACTTCATGTTCAATTTTATAATTCATACAATTAAAAAGTTTTGGAAATAAATTTCAATGTCAAATTCATACAATTTATGTAGAAATTCATTCAAGATACGCATTTTTTTCTGTACATCTAAAAATGTCATTCTACTGAAAAAATTAGATGTTGTCATAAAAAAACTAAAAGAGATGTGAACAATTCACTGGATTCACTTAGTTCACAGAGCATATGATTTCTGCTTAAAAAAGATGTGATACATTTACTGGGTAACTTCAAACAGAGTGCATATGGTTTCTGATATATAGAAATTGTCTACAGGGCTGCTAAAAAAAAAAACTTAAAGATTGCCTTTGACTTCAAGAAAACTAACAACAATAATAACTGCCAGATTTAATTAGAATTAAAATTAATTACCCTTTTTCCACCACTACCATCATAAAACAATAAACATTTTATCGTTCACTTAGATCCATTAAGAACAGCCCATTGAATTCTCCGGCATCATAAAGATCATAAATAAAATTGAATGGTTGTTTGTTACCAAATGTCAATAATACTTTGGCGCTTTTAAGTTTTAGATTTTTTATTTTTTTTTTCTTCACACACTCGCTGTAAAGAAATCAAGATAGAATCTTATTTATATTGTTGGAAAACGCGAATAAACAAATAAATGTAAAATAAATGTGAATAAATTGAAATTGAAGTAAATATGTATATGAAAGAATGAATGAATGACCATTTGAATGCAATATTTTTGCAACATTTGTTTGAAGAGCGACACCATTGAACCCAGCCTTGTTATAAGTATTTTTTTTTTTTTTCATTTTCTCGCCATTCAAAAGTTATTCGTGTGTAAAGAAAACCTCCTCCCATACAATTCATAAAGTGTCAACTTTTAACTTTGAAGTTTGGCGTTTTATTTTATTATATTCCACTGTTTGTTGTTGCTGTTTTAGGGTGTTGCAAAACGCAAATTATAAATAATAATCACCAAAATTCGAATCCAAGATGTGATCTCAACACACGTTTTTCATTGTTATTGTTTTTTCCATGAATCGCATGGTGTAAAAACTAGAAAAACAGAAAAAAAAAACCTTTCAATGTTTAAAGTTCTTTTTGTTTTGGTATTATAATCATTTATATGTGTTTCTTGTTATAATTGTTATTTATTTCGAAAAAACTGCGTAAGTGTTCTACTACCACTGGCAACCATCAAACCACCAGCCTTTCAATTTCAATTTCGAGTTCAAGTCAAAGTTACAATTCATTCAAATGAAATATGGTAAAAATCAGTTTTGAAAAATTTGAATGGTTGGTATAATTTTATTTTTTGTTTGGTCTGACTGTGTTAAAGTTGCTATTGCTGAATTTTACTGATTGACAGTTGTGTTGATTAAGGTCGACTAAAATGTGCCCAGCCTTTTTATAAAAATGCATTTGTTTTTTTACTTACAGGAAAAAGTTTCAAATTGAAATGTGTTCGAGCATATCCTTTTGACATACATATTAATATTCCTGTTCATCATATGGTAAATTTTCCTCCTCACAACTCCATACTTAAACATTTCGATCTAATGGCAGCCAGACAAAAGCGATAGTTGTTTTATAATTCAGATTTAAACCCTTCAACATTTCAGCTGAAGTTTTATAAGGACTGAAATCGAAAAATTCTAACACACGTTTTTCATTATAACTTTTAACCCAAGTATTATTTGATTTTTTTTTTTTTTTTTTTTGATCAAGCGAAATAGGATCAAAGCTCTAAAAGCGTATAAGGTAGCAAAATATCTATAAGACGATTAGTCAGTCAGTGACTAACTAGGCACCACCAGTGTGGTCACTATCGATGAATTCTGCCTAGTGAAGAAATACTTAAAGGTGGCCAAATATGGTTTTTAAATTCTGTAATCACATTTGTAATTCAAACCATTCTTAAGAAAAGATTAACGATTTTGGGCCAAATCACTAGCTAAGCTGTACAAACAACTAGCTATACTGGTTGTTTTGAGTTTTCTCCAATATACAAGATGGATCAAAAACATGATAAGGACTGAGATCGTAAAATTCTTAACACACGTTTTTCATTAAAACTTTTAACCCAATTATTATTTGATTGTTTTTTTGATCAAGTGTAAAGCATGTCAGTTATTATGTTTAATGTCAATTATGTTCATTTGTTGTTAATCTGATTAAATTGAGTGACCAGAAAAAAGTGCGTACTAAAATTATTAAATATTTTCAACAAAACCCAACTTGATCCTACAAAAAGTTGGCCAAACAATCAAAGGTCTGCCGTTTCCAATGTTTCCAATGTTATTCAAAAGTACCGGGAGAACTTGTCCGTTGATAGAAAACCTGGTTCAGGTAGAAGGAATGATTCACATGATATTTATTAAGCCAAAAAAATGGAAAGCATTTTCAAAAGAACTCCCAACACATCCGGTAGAAAAGTTAAAGCCAATGCAGGTTCAAAAACATACAAGGCTCAAAAAGATTCTGACAGAAACCTGCTAAAAATGTAGAGGCCAAAAACAGAGCACGGAAATTGAAGTCAAATTTTATTTTAAAAAAATATTCTGCTGCATAATGGATGACGAAACGTATGTTCTGGCAGATTTTTCGCAGCTTCCGAGTCAAAATTTTGATGTTGCTGATGCTCGAGTGAATGTTGAAGATAAAGTTTAGGACCCAAAAGCAGACAAAATTTCCCAAAAAGTTCTTGATATGGCAAGCAATATGCAGTTGCGGCAAAAAAGCCAAACATTTGTTACAAAGGGCTCTATAAATACCGAAATTTACATCAAGGAATAATTACAAAAAAGGCTGCTTCCATTCATAAGATTTCTTAGTGTGTCCACTTATTTTTGGCCTGATACCCTGTCACTGTGGTAAGAAAGGTATTGAGTGGTAAAAGAACAATAATGTGGTATTTGTACCAAGAGATGCAAATTCTCCAAACTGCCTGGAGCTAATGCCAGTGGAGAGATATTGGGCTCTTGTTAAAAGAGAATTGAAGAGCACAAAAAGGTGTCCAAAAGTGTGGTAGATTTTAAACGCAGATGAACAACCTGTTCGAACAAAGTGACAGAAATCACTATAAAAAACCATAATGGAAGGGTTTCCGAAAAATTTTCAAAATTTCATCACTAGTGATTAGTGATAAAAATATTTTTTTTTTTTTTGTAAATTGTAATAATAATTTCAATCAAATAAAAAAATCAAAACTGTAAGTTTAGTGGTTTGATTTTTATTAACACATATGTAGTTAAGAATTTTTCGATCTCAGTCCTTACTACGTATAATGTAAAATAAGCAAGGTTGGCTACTTTTTCATAACTACAAAATAACTGCTATTACCGCTTCCCATATAATCGTAAATACCGTTACCGCTACTGTGTCAGAAAAGCAAGCCGTCTAAATTTTTTTCTGTGGCGGCTGAAGGGTTAATATTGGTCGGCGGCTTAACGCCAAGTTTTTAAAGGCTTACAAATTTCTGTAATAAGAAAATCTAATTTTTATATATATATTTTTTTTTTCAAATATTAGCATTTATTGCATTATAACAATGTCTATTTTTTATTATTTAATAAAACGAAATTGTTTTCAATATATAATTTGGTTGTATAGCGAAATTTTTGAGAGAAAATGTTTTATATTAAAACATGTAGTTAAGGTATTTTTGACGACAATATGGCGTATTACTTAATACTTTTGAAAAATAAAATATTGTGAAATCATCATGAAAGATACATTTATTTTTTTTACACTGTTTAGTATTGATATTCTTCTGCAAATTTTATTTTTACTTTATATTTTTTCTTAAAATTATTTGTTTGTTTTATTTGTATTTATAAAAAAAAATCAAAAATATTATTCGAAACTCGAATAACATTTATGTTTAGATGATTAAATTGTATTGTATTGTATCAAACATTTTGATTAATCAATTAATTTAAACAGTTAATCGGTTGAATTGAGGAAACATTTAATAATTTTATACATTTTATTAAGCTACATAATTTGTAATAGATTTGAATTATAGAAAACTTAAATGAGTTAATAAGGAAGTAATTCTATAAAGAATGAATTCTCAAAGGAATGAATTTAATACATTTGAAATACTAAGGAATTAAGACAACGAATTAATTCCTGGTGAATGCTTGAATGGAATGGTTAAGAGAATATATTTAATTTGATTTGGAAATTGTAATTATATCTTTCGAACCTGTGATTCCAAAGAATAAACTATTCTCGCACTCATTTTATTCGATATCGAATAAGATAATCCAACAAATAAAAGAAACTCGCACGTTTGAATAAGTATTTGATCGTGCTCGACTGCGGTAATTAGCCCCCTGAATTTCAGGTTTGTTCGCACAATAGATTTATAGAACACTACATATAACCCAATACCGGTTCTTTTTAGTGTGAAACGTGAAATACGCTTAGTAAATATTGTTAAATTTACTAAAAAGTACTTCTAAAACTTGACTCAGCCGATTAAATCAGCTAGAAAATAAGCCGCCGATGAGTCATTGATTTCCACGGAGCACAGTGTTCGATTTGAGAATTAAGGACGACAAAAAGCATAACTTTGTAAATAACAGAGATAGAATGCTGATTTTTGCAAAACTGATTGTAATATGTAAAGCTTAATACTCTGTTCAATATTTCGTGCGAAATACTGTCAAAGTACATATGAAATATTTGGAATGAAATATATGCGAAATAATTTCGCAAAAGCAGTACTCTGTACTTATTGTGAAAAACATGTGAAATATTTTTCCACACGAAATAACATAAGCAGCCCTTCTTTCGCACGAAATTGAAACCAACAGCTGATCATTTGTTGCATATAAAATTTTTCTCATGAAAAAACCATAATTTTTCGCAAATATGAACAGAGTACTAGGCTTAAGAGAAAAAATTAGGCTCATATGCCCACTGCGACTACTGCAGAAATTCAACGAAATAAAGTCAACTATGCGATCATTTTGGTATTTTTTTTTTTTAAATACAGCGCATTAGTTTTAATACTAAAATCATTTTTAAGATAGTTTTGCTTGAAAGACAGAGGACTACCAAACTTTTACTTAGTTCGCGCGTAATTTTTTTTGTTTTTCTTTATTCACTTTTAACTAGAGTTTCCAAAAAACCGAAGAATTTCAAAACCGCGGTTTCGGTTTTAAAAAATTGAAAACCGATCGGTTTCGGTTCGGTTTTGTGATAATTTATTAACTATTAAATCAGTTGATAATATAGGAACTGCTAAACAAATTTAAAGTTCAAATTTGACGATTGTTTACGAGGATAAAGGAAAATTGGTACTTTTTCTTTTAATGGTACCTTTTTAATATATTAAATTAGTTAAAGTTGGCTAATATGCTTCTCAGTAAAGAAATAATCATGAATAGGGTGCTCAATTGTATTATGATACCAAAAATGGAGAACTAAACCAAACTAAGGAATACTTTTTCGTTCTTCAAAATGAATTTTCTATAATATTGAACCTAGAATCAGGAAATTACTTTGAAATTTCAAACTTGACAGTGGTTTAAGTGTGGAAAATTTTTACTTTTTCTTCTAATGGTACTTTTTATTATAATAAATTATTTTACTTATTGTATATGGGGCATTTCACGTCAAGTGAACCAACTTTTGAAATCGATGTCTTCCGATCGGGATGAAATTTGCACCAATGTTAGTTCTATTGGATAGTAATTCGGACACAATTTTTCAACAAGATCGGTCAAGAACTCTCTGAGTTATAGGAGGTCAAAATTTGACATTTTGGCCAAACAGGTGTTTTTTCTTATCCATATAACTTATTACCTATTGTTCTTAGCAAAATGTGTCCCAAATAGTTTAGACAGCTATTTATGCGATCTTTGGAAAAAAAAAATTAAAAAAATTAAATAAAATATTTTTGACTTTTTTTTTAAAAAATCAAAAACATTTTTGACTTTTTTTTCAAAATGGGCCCTTTTTATTTTTTTTTTTTATTTTTTTTAAGAAAGCTTAGGTCTTTTCCTAAGCGACCTATATGGTCGCTTAGTGGGATGCGAGTGGGATATCTATCAAAAAAAATATTTTGTAACTCAAGATATGAAATTTTTTGACTTTTTTTGCAAAATCAAAAACTTTGTTGACTTTTTTTTAAAAAATATACCCATTTTTTAATTTTTTTTTTTTTGCTCAGAAGAAAGCTTTTGTGTTTTCCTTTAACACCTTTTTTGTCGCTTAGTGGGATGCGAGTGGGATATCTATCAAAAAAATGTTTTGTAACTCAAGACATAAAATTTTTTACTTTTTTTTTTGCAAAATCACAAACTTTTTTGACTTTTTTTCCAAAATGGACCCTTTTTTATTTCTTTATTTTTTTCTCAAAAGAAAGCTTAGGTCTTTTCCTTTAAAACCTTTATGGTCGCTTAGTGGGATGCGAGTGGGATAACTATAAAAATAAATGTTTTGTAACTCAAGACAAAGGTTTTTAAATTGATTTTTTTCATATTTTCATATTTCAAACCTTAAAAACAAACCACTACTACTGACCGATAATAGCCACTGGAGGGGTGCAATGTGAGGCCGACCGCTATTAATTTTCCGCCCCCAAAATTTGTCTGAGTTTTGCATCTTGCGGCTTTTTTATTCAATCCTATAGGTAGTTTTCAGCGCAATAATTTATATTCGTGAGCGATTTTTGGAAGTGGACCTTATATGGGAGCTATGTCAAATTATGGACCGATCATCATGAAATTAGGTGGTGTTATTAATGTCTATATGAAAGTTATTTATGTTGCATTTTATGTGTATACCAACATTTTTAGGAGATTTATGCTCATTAAAGTGATTATCGGAAGCAGGCCTTATATGGGAGCTATGACTAATTATGGACGGATCATAATAAAATTTGGTGACATGAATTCCGTATATATAAAACTTATTTGGAGAAAAACTTGTGTAGATACCTATATAAATTAAACATTTGTGACCGATAAAGTCAACTTTCAGGAGGACATTTGTATGGGGGCTAGGTGAAATAATGGACCGATTTCAGCCAGTTTTAATAGGCTTGGTCCTTGGGCCGAACAAATTATATGTACCAAATTTTATCGAAATATCTTCAAAATTGCGACCTGTACTCCCCGCACAAGGTTTACATGGACAACCAGCCAGCCAGACGGACGGACGGACATCGTTTAGTCGACTCAGAAAGCGATTCTGAGTCGATCGGTATACTTTAAGGTGGGCTAGACTAATATTTTTGGGTATTACAAACATCTGCAAAAATTTAATATACCCTCGCCACTATGGTGGTGTAGGGTATAAAAAGTGATTTTTATTCCTGAGGTTAACATATTATGGCTATTACAGTATCAAGGCTATGAAATTTTAGTTAGGTTGTTACATACCATCGGAAAGGCTAATATGTCTAGTTTCTCCGCGTAAGTTTAATTTTTAAGGTTTACACACAAATATGAAAAAAATCAAAATAGTGCATATCCTAAAAATTTAAAAACCTTTGTCTTGAGTTACAAAATATTTATTTTTATAGATATCCCACTCGCATCCCACTAAGCGACCAAAAAGGTTTTAAAGGAAAAGACCTAAGCTTTCTTTTGAGAAAAAAAAAATAATTAAAAAAAGGGTCCATTTTGGAAAAAAAATCAAAAAAGTTTTTGATTTTGCAAAAAAAAAGTAAAAAATTTTATGTCTTGAGTTACAAAACATTTTTTGATAGATATCCCACTCGCATCCCACTAAGCGACAAAAAAGGTGTTAAAGGAAAACACAAAAGCTTTCTTCTGAGCAAAAAAAAAAAATTAAAAAATGGGTATATTTTTTAAAAAAAAGTCAACAAAGTTTTTGATTTTGCAAAAAAAGTCAAAAATTTCATATCTTGAGTTACAAAATATTTTTTTTGATAGATATCCCACTCGCATCCCACTAAGCGACCATATAGGTCGCTTAGGAAAAGACCTAAGCTTTCTTAAAAAAAATAAAAAAAAAAAATAAAAAGGGCCCATTTTGAAAAAAAAGTCAAAAATGTTTTTGATTTTTAAAAAAAAAAGTCAAAAATATTTAATTTAATTTTTTTAATTTTTTTTTTCCAAAGATCGCATAAATAGCTATCTAAACTATTTGGGACACATTTTGCTAAGAACAATAGGTAATAAGTTATATGGATAAGAAAAAACACCTGTTTGGCCAAAATGTCAAATTTTGACCTCCTATAACTCAGAGAGTTCTTGACCGATCTTGTTGAAAAATTGTGTCCGAATTACTATCCAATAGAACTAACATTGGTGCAAATTTCATCCCGATCGGAAGACATCGATTTCAAAAGTTGGTTCACTTGACGTGAAATGCCCCATATACATTAGTTGGCTGATATGCTTCTGAGAAACTATTATTGAAATTTCTATAATAATGAACCTATAAGCAGGATATTAAACACACATGATCCTGACTGAGATGGAATATAAAAAAGGGAATTGCAGGTACTTTTTCGAACTAGTATTACTTTTTGAATATTTTACAACGATGGACCTAGATGGTATTGTTTTTATTCTAATAATACGCCTAGAATGAGCTATAATCCACATTTCAATGAATTAATAAACATGAAACTAGAGACATGTTTTCCTGAATTAGTATTAATTTACAAAGGAAGACTTCTTTATTCCAATTGAGGTGGCGAAGTGCACCGGTCAGATAGTACTCCATAATTTTATCGGATATATGAAAATAACTAAGACTTTGTTACAAAAATTTTGCATTATTTATCTTGCGAAAGGTAGCCTGCTACATCATCTGAAGCAATTATTGTAATACAATTTAAAAAATTTCAACAAATCTTAAGATATTTTTACCGATCTGTGTTTAGAGATATTGGATGAAAAGGTTTGTTTCTCATTTCTAAATTTTTAATTTTTCTAGTGAAAATAGATTAAAAGTGAAAACCGAAGAATAATTGTCGGTTTCGGTTTTAGTACTTGAAAAACCGCGGTTTCGGTTAAAACCGAATTGGAAACTCTACTTTTAACTGTCATTCATAGTACCGTTATAAGAATACAAAGTAAAAAGAAAACAGGAATCACACAAATTCAAGTTAATTTGGCATTACTTTTTAAGACAGGGTGGTCAACTTTTTCTGGTATTTTTGTCATCCTAAATGCATGGCGGCGCGGTTCCTGGAAATTTTAAATTATGAAAATTTAAATTTTTGGATTTCAATAATTTTGTTTATTGAAATGTAGTGAATTTAAAATGTTATATAAGTAATACCACCAATATCACTTTATTTTTATTTTCTTAGCACCGTTAGTTCGGTTTAATGTTTTTATACCGAAATTTCTAAAACATTTTTGTTCACACCGCATCACAACTAGCAGTGAATTCCACATACATATTTATGTTTTATGAGGTTGCATCCATTACTTAGAATCAATCATGCCCTAAGCTCGACTACGATTATGACTTTTAGTTAAATAAAAAAGTGTTTGGGTTTGATTTTTTTTCTAAATATCAACAAGGCCATTGAATTGTTGGTGGTGGTGGCAGTAGTACTCGTAAATATTTTTTAATGGTTTGTTATTGCAGCAGTCTCCAAATCATTTATTGTTACAGGGTGTTTCATCAAGATGTGTTATATTCCTTTAAATCTATAAAGCAGCAGACATATATTTTTTTTTGAATTTTCTGAATAATATTTAGATTGAAATCTAACAGCAGATCATATAAAAATTGATTTTTCACTTCATTTTATAAAACTTTAAAAAAAGTGTTTGCTGGAGAATATACACAGATTTCTCAATATTATTTAAATAACATATATACCATTCCACAGTGGGGCAGAATCAAATTTTTTTGGAAATTAATCTGGCATTTCTAAACGAATGGCCCGATCAATTTATTTAAATGGAGCCTACAAATGCTCCAGGCGCGGCGCTATGGGGTCTCAAAGTAGGGTACCTTCGACATGTAAAATTTCTAAACACGTGCGATTTTTTGGTTTCCCATCCAAAAATTGAAATTTTAAAAATTTTGCCATACCTTGGTCCACTTTTTTAAAAATATAGAGCACGTGTTTAAAAATTTTACATGTCGAAGGTATCCTACTTTGAGCCTCCATAGCGCCGAGCGTGGAGCATTTGCTTGGCTACTACTACGTCAAATTTCATCCCGATCGGGCCATCCGTTTAGAAATGCCAGATTTATTTCCAAAAAATTTTGATTCTGCCCCACTGTGCATTCGAAAGGTCTCAGTTTCTTTTTTCTAAATACGCTGACAAACTTAAAATCAGTTTATAAGTTACTGGCTATAAGGTACGAAAACCCAGTTTTTTAGCCGCAACTTAAGATTATGTTTGGCAAATTTCTAAAAAAGATTGCTGTTGTACTCAAAAACACCTACAAGAATAAAAATATTAAAACTTCCCAGGTATTTTTTGTCGCACAGTGTAATGTAACAAATAGTTTGATTTAATAAAATATCCAGTGGCAGGTTTATATCCAAAAATAAAAATTAATTCAGTGTCCTTGGGGTAAAAATTAATATATTTTTGTGAGTGATTTTCTGCAGTGGACCTTATATAGGAGCTATGATCAATTATGGAAATTAAGTCGTGTGATTTATGTCTAGAGCGGGCCTTGTTTGGGAGCTATGACTAATTATGGGCCGATCATCATGAAATTAGGTGATTTCGGGATAAATTAAACACATCCTATTTCGGGAAGACATTTGTATAGGTGCTAGGTGAAATAATGGACCGACTTCAGCCAGTTTCAATATGCTTCGTCCTTGGACCGAACAAAATTCATATTCCAAATTTGATGGCAATATCTTCAAAATTGCAACCTGTACATGAGCACAAGGTTTACATGGACAACCAGCCAGCCAGGCGGACGGACAGCGTTTAATCGACACAGAAATTCATTCTGACTCGATCGGTATACTTTAGTTTGGGTGTTAGACTAAACATCTTCACAAAAGCATAGTACTCCCCACTATGATGGTGTAGGCAATTCTTAAAAATTATCTAAAACTTTAAATTATTTCTCTAAATGTTAGCCGCAGGGCAAATGAAGCTGTGGCTATCAACCCTCGAAAAAATTTGTTATTTCTAAAAAACCGTACTACTAGTTTGAAGTGACCTGTTCAATCGCCAGATCTCAATCCCATAGAACTTAAACTCAATCTCTTGTAAAGCCATGGGACATTGTATTAAAAACGTACTATCCGTTTAGAAATTACAGATTTATTGTCCACTTCCTTTCGCAATTGCCCCACTGTGCAATGGTTGACTGCTTTAGATTAAATGCTCAGTTTCTTACGGCTGTATTGATGATATATACCTAACAGTTCACATTTCATTCGATCCAAAGTACAATGTTTAATTTAAAAAAATATTCAATTGGAAATATAGGAACGAACTTGTTTCTTTCACAAGAACTCATCCATTTGTGGTTTATTGACCAGTCGATTGCAAAACACACACCCGAGAAAATAAATTAGCTGAAATGTTCATAATATGGGGAATACATTTTCTGTACTAGTTTTTATTAAAACAGAACCACGGTGAATATCTAGCATTATTTTGATTTTCTCCATATAATTTTGCAGCAGTCTAGATGTTAGATGCTATCAGTTTTAGTGATCATTATACCCTACACCACAACAGCGGGGAGGTTATTATGCGTTTGTGCTGACATTGGTAACGCTCAAAAATATTAGTCTAACATCCAACTTAAAGTATACCGATCGACTCAGAATCACTTTCAGACGGACGGAAATCGTTAATCCGTCCATTTTTCTGGCTAGTACAGGTTGAAATTTTAAAGCTATTTCACCTATTGAAACTGGTAAAAATCGTTTCATTATTATCCACAAATCAGTTTTATAAACCAATAAATCACATCTAAAATTTTGTGCGGATCGATCCCATGAAAAGACCACTTCCGAAAATCACTTTAACGAGCATAAAACCCTTAAACATTTTCTTATCCAGAATAGATTCAATACAATATAAGTAAATCACGCTACCTAATGGTCATAGAACCATATAAGGGCCACTTCCAAAACTCACTCACGAAAATAAATTATTAAAAGAAACATTTTGTTGCTCATTTACTCAGTGTAGGGTATTTTATGGTCGGGCTTGAACGACTATACTTTCTTAATTGTTTTAAAATAATATTGGTATTGGAAAGGTTATAATGCCAATTGAAAACATTTTATTTTTAAATTTCACATCTGATTAAAGCACCCTGTTGGAAAACATTTACACACAATTTATTGAATTGTATTGACTGACTTACCGTCTCAATAACTGAGAGGTGGTGACAGAGTGAGTACGTTTTCGTGAATTCACACAGATTGTTTATATTGTTGTTGTTGTTATTATTGTTATTCGTATTGAACGTATTGTTTGTTGTTGGTGTTGCATAGAGTTGTTAAACATGCATAGAACTTCAAATGTGATGGCGTAGTTTTTACTTTTTTTTTTCCATAAACTTTTATGCGTTTTTGCTGTTTGTTGTCGTTAATAAAAATATGTTTTATTTGATTTTAAATAGACGCGTTTTTTATGATGCTGTTGGTGAATTGTGGCTGTTTTTTCAGCAGTTTTTTGTTTGTTGTTTTTTGTTTCGTGGTTGGCGTATGGGAATATTTAACATTTTGTCATGAGTCATTTTCAGATTGGAGTCTATTTTGTTGTTATTTACTCATTCACTTAATTTTGCGTTTAAAATATTCACTTGTTAGTGAAGTATGTGCATAGATTTGTGTTATTGTTGGTTTTCATAAATGTAATCGTACTTGGTTGTATTTTGTTGTCTGATTTGTGTGGTTGCTTTTGTAGTCAATAAATCTCTAAGGAATTGTTGAAAAACTCAACAGCAAGTAAAGGAACAAAAACAATAATACACATTAACAAAATCTACAAATTGATGATGTCTGAGAATAATTGTGGTAAAAACAAATTTATACAAATAAAATAACAAGCAACAAAAACAAAATAAATAATCAGACGACTAACAGAAAGACCTGAGAACTGAGATTTAAATGTTATTTTTATTTAAGTGTCGATATTTATATTAAAATTTTTCAAACTAAGAGAAGTACCGAGTTAATTGTTTTGACAATTAAGAAATGATAATAAACATTTTAATGCTCAGCTGTCTAGAAGACTTATAGAACTTTACATGTTATTAAAGAGGTCAAAGGTTGTTTAAGACATACATAGGTACAATCAATAGAAACTGCTGTTCAAAACAACCTGAATAGATAATAAAACAAGTAAGAAAGTATAGTCGGTCAAGCCCGTTTATATAATACCCTACACTGAGTATGAGCAAATGATTATTCTATTAATATTTCAATCTTTTATGAACAATAATACACCGATCGTCATTACATGATTTCTTTCGATATTAGACTTATTTATGTTGAATTTTTGCTGGATACTAACATATTTAAGAATTTTATACCTACTCGTTAAAGTACTTTTCGGAAGTGAGCCTTACATGGGGGCTATGATCAATTATGAAGAGATCCGCTTAAAATTTTTACGTGTGCTTTATTTGTATACCTATAAAACTTATTTTTGGAAAAAATGCTTGTGGATTATATTTCGGGAGGAGATTTGTATGGGGGCTAGGTAAAATAAAGGACCGATTTTTACCAGTTTAAACTGTAAGTGATTCTGAGTCGATCGGTATACTTTAAGATGGGCATTAGACTAATATTATTAGGTGTTACATACACCAGCACAAAGGCATAATAAGCACCCCACTGCCAAACGGCAGGGCCAATGTAAATTACTTTTTGGATTTAACCTTTGGAAGTCTCCCCTAGCATTTTACATATACTAAGGCCCGTTTTGTCAAAGTATCGACAAACTGCCTGTTACTAAATGTCGTCATAAATTTTAGTTGGTAATACCTCTCAAAATAGATGTGAAAGTTGGGAACCCTGCCTTCAAGTGACAACATGTTTACATAAATCAGCTGTTTAATGTGTCCATCGACACCCGGAATCTTTTGAAAAATTTATTATCCTCCATGTATGACAGGTAGTTAGGACTGGCATGATAAACTCTTTTAACATTCACTTGGAACTCATGTTCTTCGAGTTCATCCTCCATCAAATTAATGTTAATTCGTCTATTAAACTATTTTTTTTAATAAAATCTATTTAATTTCGTCAGTCAGCTGATTGAATTTATCTGTACGATAAATAATTGGGAAAAAACGATAATCACCTAATGAGAAAACCGCCCTAACTCTCAAACATAACAGAACACAATATTTTTTGTTCTTTCAGATTTTTGTTGAAATGTTAATTGCGACCATCATATACCTACTCACTCGATCTAATTTCATGGCTACCGATTCTTAATTGACCATAGCTCCCATATAAGTCCCACTTTCGAAAATCACTTTAACGAGCATAAATCTCATAAAAATGTTGATATCTACATAACATACAAAAAAATACAAATATGTTTTATAGAAATAAATTACGCGACCTAATTTCATGGCGATCGGTTCATAATATGTCACAGTACCCATATTTAAGACAACTTTCGAAAATACTCTCGAAAAAAATATTATTGAAAATTTAAACATTTTTTTTTTTTTTTTGCTCATTTACTCAGTGTATGAGTCATAGAGAAAATGTACATAGAGCGGAAACTCTCCTGTCAAGGACCTAACTCAGTTATCAAAAACCTAAGTGGTGAGAATGTATTAGTAAAAAACTATGTGAATACAAATACAACAATCGTAGGTGTAACTTTTCTGAGTAATTTTTTTGTTTGAGTTTTTTTCCAGTTTCCACTCTATGTGTATTTTCTCTGTGGTATGAGCATTAAATTAATAAACATTAGAAACAGTAAATTTATTGCATTCGTTTTGCACATAACAGTAAATATGCTCCATTTGTCCATTGATATTTTTATGTTATTTTTATATAAATAGTTTAAATTATTAAATAAAATAAAAATTTTATGTTTTATACAGTATACATTTATGTTTTGCCAAATTGTAAATTGATTTCAAATCTTTTCTGCTTTATAACCATATTTCTTTATACATATGTATTTCATAAACATATACTTAATCGAAAATTTATTAGAGTATTTATGAGTACTTAAGAAAAATCTATAAAAAAAAAGACGATGAAATTCCTAAATGAAACATAAATATTTCGTTTAAAACCTTATTCTATATTAAAAATTCCGCTAAATAACTTTGAATGTACGTATTAACGAAATAAATGTTAAATATTGATATCAAAATATTATTATTTTGCATTTACGTTCTCAAACACACCCTTCTCCAATATAAATTTAAGTGTTAGCAAGCAACCCACACCATGCCTTTTTGAATGGGAGAAAAAAAATAGGTTACAAAATATGTAGATAGAGTTTTATAGATAATTCAAGTAGACTGTTTTACACCTTCTTTTGTTGTACTAAAATTAATTTAAGAAAATTATACTTATAGAGAAAAGTGGTTTAGAAACTTTTTTATTTTGGAAATAATTCGTTAGCGCGGGAAAAAATTTAAATTGAATTTTCATAGTCAGAGCTGAGATGTTTCTGAGTTGATTTGTATATTATGATTAATTTTAGTTCATGAGATTTTTAGATTCCAAAATTATTTTTTTTTTAATTTTTTGACAACTTTTTTTTTAATGTTACGGACGGACTTACCTAGGGTCGATAATTTTCTTAAAAATATCAGTTATATTTCTGATAAAATTTTATATCAAATAGAGAGCAGATTGAAACAGTTATCTGGTCCCTACAAAAAGTTATAATTTTTTTTTTTGTTCCAAAAAGGGTGAATACTATTTCTCTTAAAGAAAAAATACTTTGAGCTAGAATACACTTTATATGTTTCTGAAAGAATGATTAACGTTAGTATGTGTAAAATAAAAATTGGCTCATTTAAGGGAACAGAGTCCTCATCAGTGCGATCTAAACAATTTTAAAGACAAATTTCAGATTTATTTAAAAATGTATAAAAAGGCTAAGCACCGTTTATAAATCAAACGTTTGTAAGATCAGAGCGGCCTATTTCTCCAGTTTTAGGAATTTCAATATTTGAATAAAGACAATGACAAAAATTATCAACCGTAAAAAAGTCTAAATTTATTAAAATTATTTATTCTGACCAAAGGTTCGAAAGAATTAATTTTCTTGAATTCAAATCCATTACAAAATACGAGGGCGGGTTATTAAGTCCGTGGCTTTTTGAATGAAATACAGGTTTTTGGTTAAAAAATATCATAGTTTTTTCAACATAGTCTCCTTTGAGCTCTATAGACTTTTCAATTTTTTTATCCCTTCCAAAAACTAAGATTTGTTGATCTCATCAAAATAGGCATTTCATGACTGATTTACCCCTAAAAACCCACTGTTTAGACTGCTGTTTGATCTCTGTTGACTGTTTGACTCTGTTTGATCACTTTTGACCCACGGTTACAAAACGGCGCAAAAACTCATCCATATTGCAATTGAACAACGCCAAACACTCCTGTCACACGATTGCACAAACGCAATCGATTGTGAGCAAACGCGACACCCATCTTGCGGAAATCTTTCTCATACCCAAGTAATCATTCAAAATTGAAACCACCGAGCCAAGTGAGATGCCTATGGCTTCCACAATCTCCCACACTTTCAATCTCCCATTGGCCAATACCATACCATGTATTTTATCAATTGTTTCGGGTGTAGATACTTTAACTTTTCAGCAAAAAAAATAAATTCTTAATGAGCGCACGAAATTCACGTTTTTCCATTTTTTCCGCAAGTCACGCGAACTAAATGATGGAGCTTGTTCAAATTCTGACACGAATCAACTGAGAGATGCCTGTTGACAGGAGCAGTATTGCTCATTCAGTTAAGAGGAAAATCACGAACTTATAGACCCGCCCTCATAGTTTTAAACTTGTATTGTATGATTTAATTATTATTGAATTCAAATCTATTACAAAATTAATTTATTAAAAGCTTAACAAAATCAAAACAGAATGAAGAAAAAATATTTTAATGCAATTTGTATTAGATTTGAATCCTTCAAAGGTTGAATGAATTATGTTATGAATTATTCCATTAGGAATTAATTCAGGGATGAATGAATTCTATTTATTGTAAATAAATGCCTTCGAATGAAGCTAAAGAATTAGCTATTGGGAAGGGATTTATGGAATGAATGGCTGACATATTTTAATTCTGAATTAAGATTTTAGTGAAACACAAACTGCGAAGCTTTTTGCTTGTCTGCAGATACACCCAGAGTCTCTGGCGGGAATAGAAACCGCAACCCCCAGATTGATAGTTCAGCATACTATCGTGTAGTCTATCGGGGTACCGTTATATATTATATAATATTTAGTTACGTAAGCAGTTAACTCGGCATATTTACAGACATATTTTGATATAGATATATTTTAGAAAAAGGACCTTAACTACTGGTTGCATTTGAGTGTAGGGTATTAATATTTCAACAGACTTTAACCGTGTGTAATAAGAGCAAACTTAAACAAAATAAATGTTTTTATATGCGTCATAATATAAAGATGTTTGTTTTTTTTCTTTTATACGAGTAACTACGCTTTCGCTATATACTCCAAGTAATTAGAATAAACACACAATCAATGTCAAACACTAACTACCCAGCAAAAACTTTACTTACTTAATAAGCCAGCAAGTAATATTGGAGCAAACTGGTAACTACTTATTTTTTGACTGAATAACTAGTTACTGTTGTTCGAGATTTTCTAAAAATTCAGGGTTCCTACTTATAAATGTACTTACATTCAGCTCAATTATAAGTATTAAATTCACAATAAGAATATGTAGCTAAAAAAAAAAAAACAGAAAAATATTGCCTTGAGTGAATATCGCATTATTTGCTTGTGTTTGCTAGTCAAGCTGCTAACTCACTGCTCCATGTACGAGTTATTTTATTGTAAGTTAACAATGGTTTTAAAATTAACATATAAATTAATATAAACTGAACAAAAAAAATGAATGGCGCTGACTGGCATAGAACCCCTAACGTCTCGTTTTCCAGTCAAACACACTAGATAGCTGTGCAAAATGCAAAAGTTCATTACCAACCAGTACAAAAATAAGTACATATTCTAGTAAATAAAATAACCACCACTCATTACAAAATAATGCATGTGGTAATTAGTTGTCATTACAAAAATTCACAAAATTTTTGCTGGGTAGTCTTGCGTAGTTGATGATCAATCAACTAAATGTTTGAGTTACTAAAGTTCCAATTAGAAAAAAGGTATATTTGTATTTATGTTTTGATCTTTTAAAGGTGCTGAAAAATAAAACAAATCCGAAAAGTTCAGACTGATTTATTGATTTCTTTTGTAAAAGTTGAACAAACATTTTGGTATTTTTAAAAATTATTTGTTTAAAATTGTATATTAATTATACTTAACTGTCTTTATTCAAATGCCTTTTAGTGTGTATTCACAGCAAAACTCAGTATGTTTTTCGAAAATAAGTATCATGCAATTTTTATGCGTGAATATTTGCGTAAATTTTACATTTACTTGTGAGCAGAAAATAAATGTATAAAATAAAAAGGAGCAACACTAAAAACGAGTAAATAAATTGAACAAATCAAGCATAAAACTGAAATGCTAAACAAAACACTCATAGAAACACACACACATATATTCACATACAAACTTAAATATATACAAACATACACTTGAATATGGAAAATGATAACCCAGCTGTTCTTGGTGACTGTACCGAAATAGTGATTTTACATATCACTTAGGGTGACGCCTAAGTAGTTACACAACTAGTTGCGTGACTAGTTATTATAACACGTGATTAAAATGAAACTGTCTGATAGCTGGTCCAAAGTAGTCAACACATTGGATTCCCATACCGGTTACCAAATATTTCAGTTACCTTACTAGCTACCTAACTGGTTACTTGATCAGATACATAACTAATTATTTCAAAATTTACCTCCAGTAGTCAGTTAAAAATGCATCTCATAGACAGTCTAATAACCGATTGCTTCTAAACAAACCTTTCTTCGATAACTCTTCAATAGATTACTTCTTTTCGGTAAAATAACTACTTTCTAAAGTACAGTACAAAATAAACGTTTAAGTGAAAATTGGCTTCATACTAGGTTAAATGGGATGTTAGTATACTTAAATGTACAAATTACTCACAAAAAAGTTCAGTACAACATAAATGTTTAAAGTTACTACACTCAAGATTACTTAGAGACACTTAAGTGACGATTGACTTCATGCTAGATTACCTAGGATGTATAAAGTAACCAATTGACTTCTCTATGCACTGCAAAGAGCACATACGTGTCAAATGACCCAAAATATATAAATTGGAGTCAGCCTGCTTAGGTCATGCAAGTGTTAAAATATCTAGTCATATAGCTATTGAAGTAACTAGTTCCCACCCTAAATGATGGGTAAAATCACTAGTTCGGAACTGTCTCCAAGAACTGCTGGTTACTTGTAAATTGTGTATGTATGCAAAGGTACATTTTCGTGAGGAATTCAAGTAGAGAGTAAAAAGTACCTATTTAGAATAACAAATAGAACATTTTGAAGTCTTTGATAAGATGGAAATGAAATGACAGAATCAAATTAACCCTCTATTTAGATTTCACTGTATATACATGTATATACTGTTATATTTATTTCATTAAAGTTTATACTTTAAAAATATGTTTTATCTAATATAATAAATATTGTAAACATTTTAATACAATTTAAATAATATGCATTTAATTGTTTTTCGTTTCAGAACAAATCAACAAATACATACACACTTTTACAATTCCCCAAATCATTGGTAAAAGTGTGACCGGTTGGAAATGATTTATTAGCCCATGAAACCATAAAACGAAGTTGATCCTGTGAAGTATTTAGTTTTTAATGTATTTTCAAAAATGCTAAGCACGACGTCAGCTGATTAAGTATTTTTTGTCACAATTTTAACAAAAATAGGTCATGCTTAAATATTTACTTTTTGGAGTTAAAAACTAAACAAAATTACCATTTTAAGTAAATATCTCAAATGTTTCACGTCCAGGATTTTCTTTAATTTTTCTCGAAATTAAGCGACCTAAAATAACAAACTCTTAAATCTTTCACATCATGAACATAAACCTTGTAAACTAGTGTTATTTAAGCTTAATCTTAATTTTAAAGTTATTAATATTTATTTATAAACCATATTTTATATTTAATCTAAATAAATAATTAATAAACAAAAAATTTCGTTTTATTTTTATTTTAAATTAATGCATTTTTTATTTACTTTTTTGTAATTTCAATTTAATTACCTAGGTTTTTCTTACATTTTATAGCATCAACAATTATTACATTTTAATTATAGATATCACTGCATACATAGTACATTACAATTCGGTTCCCAATAATGATTTTTTAATTTTAATTTGCGATAATCGTTATTCCCTTTTCGTATTTCATTAAAATCAATAGTCTTAAAAATATAGGTAGCGTATGATTAATATTTCTTTCCTTCTCATATAAATAAAAATTTTACAATTTTTGATTTGTGCCTGAATTTGTTCTTAACACCAGGTGCACAGAATCGCTAAAAATACAGCAAGAGATTACAAAAATTTTTAAAAAAAATTCTACAGCATACTTTGAGGCTCAGAAAAGTATTTGAGTCACCCAATGCACATTTTTACTAACAGGCTGAGTCAAATACTTTGCAAAGCCCCAAAGTATGCTGTGATTTTTTTGATTTTTTTTTTAATTTGCAATCACTTGCTGCATTTTTAACGATTCTGTGCACCTGGTGTTAAAAACAAATTCAGGCACAAATCAAAAATTGTAAAATTTTTTTACGGTGAAACAGATAAGGTACGCAAATTGATTTGAGTGTAGTGGACAAAAAGTACCGTCGTACATAAAATTAAATGCAAATAAAACTATAAAATTTTGTTGCTAATGACGTCAGACAGCTATGAAAAAATATATTGATATTTTTTCACACATTTTGTACAAAACACCAACGAAATAAAATTAACATACATACATCGAGTAAGTAAGTAATTAAATAAAATGAATAATATATAACCAAAATTTAAATAAAATAAATAATAAACCGAATGACCCAGGAAATTAGCAGCAATAATTAATTGTTAACGACAGACACACTAGCAATTGGTCTAAATTTATTTTGTTTTAAAGGCTAATTATTTATTAGTATTGTATATTATAAGTTACATTTTAGATTTTTAGAAACTTTTTTATATAATTAGCAAATTTACAATAAATAAATTAAAAAAATAAATACAATAAGTATTAAGTATATAAATTTATACATATGAATATATAATATGAATATTCATATGTATGTACTTTGTTGATTCGTTTCTACCTCATCTGGCTTTTTATTAATATTTTGAATACGGTAGATGATGTTGTGACTTTTCGGATCGCGTACCTTCTGAAGAACATGTTATCTAAAAATAAACAAAAAACAAAGTCTACTTTAATAAAATTTCGACAATAACAAAAAAGTTTTAACAATTCAGGGTAGTGATCGAATAAAATTTATCATATTTATTTATTTAATTTAATATGTTTTATGACATTCGATAACTTAGATTCGAATAATTTAATTCAAGTTGAGCTTTATTCACTGAAATTTTAATTCAGTATTAAAAATATCCTAATAAACTAATTATTTAACTTCTTTCAAAGGCTTTTATTTTAATAGAATTCATTAAACACAACAAAATATTTGCCGCCGATCCACATTATATATATATGAATATTCTGGGTCCTATAGATTCTAAGACAATCTAGATATGTTCGTCCGTCTGTCTGTATGTTGTAAAGACGATAGGGTCCTGACGAATGGAAATAGCTGGCTTAAATTTTGCAAAAAAAGCTCTCTGTTGTTAAGGTTTGTTCGGTATTGAAAGTCGACCACATGTAACTTGTGCAATATGGGTAGAATCTTTGGTCAACTGAGATTCAGGTGGTTCTGGAGCGTAGATACAATTATATATAGTAAGAACGACTGGAGCACTGTAGTAACGAGTGTCTGAAAACATTGTTCGCGGTCTTATGTTATTAATATAAGTGGTCGAACCAAGAGTGCAGAAACAATGCAGCAACGAGTATGCACCCCACCTACTCGGAACATAAAAATGAGCAAGCAAAAAAATATATGCACAAATAAGTAGAAAAAAGCATGGATATGCAGCTTTAAATTAATTTTATTGTTTTTTTAAAAAAAAAAATAGTTACAAAATACAATAAAGTGTTTTACAAGTTTTCAAAAGAAATTATCATTATTTGTTACATAAAAACTGATAATTTGTAAAAGAAAATATAGAGAAATATACATAGAAACTCTCCTGTCAAAGACCTAACTCAGTTGTCAAAAACATAAGTGCTGAGAATGTATTAGTAAAAAACTATGTGAAAACAAAAACAACACTCGTATATGTGATTAATTTTAGTTTTTTTCTAGTCTCCGCTCTTGTTGTTTCTCTATGAAAGAAAATTAAAAAAATTTATAAAAAAAAAATCATGACAAAAGAGAGACAAACTGACGGGCATATTTAGATGGTATTTTCATAAAGATCCAACATAAGTAATAGGTTCTCAAAAGTAATATTTCATTTAAAGAAATTATAGCCGAAGTGCATAATATGCAGCAAAAAATTCATTTTATTTAAAAAACTTGTGAAATATGCAAAAACATATTTTTAATGCTTGAAAAACTTGCCCTACATGAATATGTATAATAACACGACAATAAAGACAGTGTATTTACAGTTCACAATCATACAAAATATTATACGAATATATTATTCTAAGTAAAATCCTTTTTATGATACAATTTAGTTGATGTTGGTGTTGTACATTTGAATATAGAATCAATTGATTGAATTTGATTTAATAGATCATTTTATATGAACGTATGAAAATGGTACAATGTTGTCTTGCATAAGTATAACAAATGTGTATTAAAATCGAGAGTACTAAGCAGAAAATATTGAATACGGCTGGCTAAGAAGCAATTTTAAAAGCATTATATGTATATATATAAGGACTGAGATCGTAAAATTCTTAACACACGTTTTTCATTAAAACTTTTAACCCAAGTATTATTTGCTTTTTTTTTTTTTTTGAACAGGTTACTTTTGTAAAGCATTTCAGTTATTATGTTTAATGTCAATTATGTTCATTTGTTGTTAATCTGATTAAAATGAGTGGCCAGAAAAAAGTGCGTACTAAAATTATTAAATATTTTCAACAAAACCCAACTTGGTCCTACAAAAAGTTGGCCAAACAATCAAAGGTCTGTCGTCAAACTGTTTCCAATGTTATTAAACTGTACCGGGAGAACTTGTCCGTTGATAGAAAACCTGGTTCATGTATAAGGAATGGTCCACATGATGTTTCTAAAGCCAAACGAATAGAAAGCATTTTCAAAAGAGCTCCCAACACGTAGGAAAGCAGCCCGGTTAGCTCAGTGCTCGGACTATTTGGTACGCAAAGTTAAAGCCAAAGAAAGTTTAAAAGCATACAAGCCTCAAAAAGTTCCTGACAGGAACTCTGCTAAAAATTTAGAGGCGAAAGACGGAGCACGGAAATTGAAATCAAATTTTATACAGAAAATATACCTGCTGCATAATGGACGACGAAATATACGTATGGAAAATTTTTCGCAGCTTCTGGGTAAATTTTTTTATGTTGCAGTTGCTCGAGGGAATGTTGAAGAAAAGTTTAGGACCCAAAAGCAGAAAAAATTTCCCAAAAAGTTCTTGGTATGGCAAGCAATATGCAGCTGCGGCTCTATAAATACCGAAATTTACATTATGGTAAGAAAGGTCTTGAGTGGTACAAGAACAATAATGTGGTATTTGTACCAAGAGAGGCCATTCCTCCAAACTGCCTGGAGCTGAGTCCAGTGGAGAGATATTGAGCTCTTGTTAAAAGAGAATTGAAGAGCACAAAAAAGGTGTCCAAAAGTGTGGTAGATTTTAAACGGTTTGATTGTTCGAACAAAGTGACATAAACCATAATGGAAGGGTTTCTGAAAAAGGTTCAAAATTTTATCATTAGTGATTGGAACTATAAAAATATTTTTTTTTTTTGTAAATTGTAACAATAATTTCAATCAAATAAAAAAACATTCAAAACTGCAACTTTAGTGGTTTAACTTTTATTAACATATATGTATGTTAAAAATTTTTCGATCTCAGTCCTTACTAGGATCAGTGCAAACGATTGAGTTTATATTAATGGAGTGGTTGGAATATACTCCTATGTATGAAAAGTCCTTTTTGAATCATAATTTCGGTTTTAATTCTTATTACTACGAAATTTTCACATAAGTACGAAAATATTGAAAAATAAGCAAGAAATCTAGTGGATAACCAAAAACTCCGCCTAAATGGTTCACATATTATGATATAGATTTTGTACGCTAAATAATCAACCTCGACAAAACTCATCTAAATTACGGAAATTGGAAAAATATTCAGGGCTATTCCTGTTCTCACTTTCAACCTACACCGTATTTTTGGAAGCATATTTAAAACAATATTATGTAATTTCCTCAGCATTTCTAATTATAAATATCTACATGTGGTTTTTTAACCTTAATTATATAATTTTAGAAACTATGTTTAATATAAATATTGTTGTAGTTATACTTACAAAAATATACGGTGTATGGTGAAAGTGAGAACAGAAATAGCCCTGATTATTTAAATTTTCATAGAAATCTTAAGGAAATACTAAATCTTAATACTCTGCACCTTAGAATTCTTATAATCTTAAGAAAAAAACTAATGTGAGTACCATATTCGTCTTTTCCAAATCTCAACCTTACTATGCACTGAAATAATAATTAATGAACACCCGACTTTCATTTAATGAAAGATGTATTTTTTTTTTTGTGAAAATCCGTTTGCTGTGTGATAAAAACGTTCACGTCTCAGACATATAAAATTTCTGAAAGATCTGTAACTTATTTTGAAATTTCTAAAACTGAATTTCGAATACTATATTTCAATCAATATACTGGCAGTAAGATATTGTCAAATTTACACCACTATAAAGATCTAATCCGTAAGTTATCTGGAAATTTCTAAAAGTCAATTTTTGCAAACAAAATATTGGAAAGAAATAGTCGTAATTTTTTCATATCTCTCTTATTTATGAACTAATTTTGCTAATTTTCAATAGAAAAATTCTCCAAGTATATATGAAATATTGATACTACATATTGATTCTTACGATATCTGGCGTCTCCAACAGACATACGAAACAAAAAAGACGGAAAAATTTTCCCGGAAATTTCCGGTAATATTTTTGTTGAGATACTTTCGGCAAACTATGAAAATTTCCTTACAAATTGAAAAAAAAACAAATAAAATTATAACTAGATTCAATTACAAAAAACGGAAAAGCGTGAAATTTTATGAGATTTAAAATCATCAAAATACCCTAATTCAAAATAACAGTTATAAAAAGATTCTTGTTTACATGTTTTTATTTGTTTTTTATGGTTTTTTAATGCTTTGGTGAGAGACAAACAATTTCAATTATAGTTGGCCTTAATAACTAAGGACTGAGATCGAAAAATGGTAAGAATCTGTAGTTATTTCAATTATGAATTGGAGAATTAGATAAAATTTGTTTACATTTGAAATAAAATATCTTCCGCGTAAACTAGTCTTTCTAACAAGCGTTTTATTATTTCAATTGTTATATCATCATATTTAGGATTCTGCACGGCCGAATATTGTACTTGTTGTACTTCTTTTTGCTACTGAAAAATTGTGTCTGAATTACTATCCGATAGGATTATCCCGATCGGAAGACATCGACTTCAAAAGTTGGTTCACTTGACATGAAATCTACCTTATAAACGCCTTAGTCAATTTATAATAGGTCTGTTCATTTACTTTCCCAGTAAATACTTGCAACGAGAGAATAAAATCAAAATTTACATAATTACTCTCTTAAATTCTCAAAAATAGTAAAAAGTAAATGAACGCTTTTCCAGTAACAATTGGATCCAATTTGGCCCCAATATCTTACAAATCTTGGTGGCCTGCACTGGATCCTAAATGTATACACACAAGTTTCTTATTTTATTCCTTTTAAAATGTATAAATACTCACATTTACTTAATTTTATTGAAAATTCTTTTTTTTAAATTTTTTCTCCACAAAAATAAAATCTATATAAATATATAAATGTCTTTGTAAGTTTGTTTCTTTGTTTGTTTGAGCATCACGCCTAAACGGCTAAACTGATTTTATTGAAATTTGGAACGTAGATAGATCCTTACTTGGAAGCGTCAATAGGCTATAACTTTTTTCAATACTTGGACCAGAAAAGGATAACAGGGGGAAAACCGATTTTTTTAATAAAATCCTTACATATTTTTCTTACTACGACAGGGGTAGCGAAGCGCACCGGGTCAAGCTAGTTGTAAATAAATAAACAATAACACAAAACATATGATATATAAGCTGCTAACTATTACGAGTTCAAAATAGAACTTTTTTGAAATAATTTCGAAAAAAAAAAACAAAATCAGAATATCACAAACAAATCATTTCGAGAGGCCATTAAATATAATTAATTTTCAGATTTATTTGTTTTGACATAAAAAAAGATAAAAAAATAACAAGAATTGTGTATTTTTCTCCTTTATCATAAATAGCTAACGTTACTGACTGTTTTCTGTCCCGGATACACACACACATACCAATAAAACACATTCAACAGAACCCAGGCAACATACCAAGATGAAACCGTGAAAATAAAATTGTTCTGCTCGGCAATATGGGGGCGTATGAGTTTTACACTGGAAATATAAAGAAAATTTTACTTTCTTTAAGCTGCCTAAAAAACTGACACAATTTAAGTTTGTATGGGTGAGTATTTGATGTACAGGAATTTGAACAATCATAAAACCCACACTCTTACTTCGTTAAGTTACCACAATTACGGCTACATTTTAGTTCACAATAGGGAAAACAAATTTACTTACTTGTTTTCTAAAATAAAAAATATAAGATACAAACAGTTTCAAAGCTGATTTAACGAAAACAAGTTATGTATGAAAAAGAAAATAAAACGTTAACGTTAGAATTTTTCACAAACCAAAATGGACAGTGATAGAGCTCAAAAAATATTCAAATATAAATGCTGTAAAAGCTTACAGAAGTGCAGCAAGGAAGCAGTAATGTAAGGGAGACTTTTGCGATTTTAATTTTCGATCCAAACTTATTGCTCATCTAAAAGAAAAATCATGCCTTATAAATGCGCAGTAGTAATGATTATATTTTATTTACTGCTTCCGTACTTTTATTATGCGTGATTTTTATTCGATATGAGCGGCTTTGTTGCATTTCTATATTCTTTTACTGTTAGTAGCTATAATGTAAGCTATGATGTTACAACATCTTGGATGCACAGTTTTTGGCTGTGAGAATCTCTCAATCTTGAGGAAAGTGTACAAAGAACAGTTTCAGTTGGGCTCAAAAGCTATAGAGCTGAGAACCCAGCTTTTTTTCTTCTTGGCCCAGCACTCAGGGGATGACCCCTACTCATGCAAAGCTTTGTGTTGGAACTAGGAAAATAGGTTATGGGAGGTAGGAAAGAGGGAGTAGTGTTTGTGGACATTCGATTTGAACTTTCCTACATTGAAAATGACAGGAAACACTTCAGCGGGAAGTTTGTTCCATATACGTACAGTACGGCTAAAGAACGAATTTCCCCTGTAGTGTGCTGTGCGGTCCACTGGCCAATCGACCACAAAGGGATGTGTTCTTGATGTTTTCTAATTTCATCAGAACACATTCCATTGTAGTATCGATAGAATAGTGAAACGCAGCCCACATTGCGACGGTGCTCCAGCGTATCAATAGAGTTCGATGCCCTACTGTCACCGATAATCAAATTCGCCCTCTCCTCTACGCGGTCAAGAAGCTCCAAAATAGAGCGGCCCATACATGGGAGTTGTATTCCATTTTAGGTCAAATGTAGGTGTTGTAAATAGTGAGGAGATCAGATGGGGTGAAGGAATTCCTACACCTTTTCAGAAATCCGAGACACTCTTTCGACACTTGAAAAATGTATTTAGACCAGCGGACATCAGTGTCTGATTCCACAATATTGGTATGTAACTGAATGAATATGAATGGCAAATGTTGCTGTCATCTGCTAAAGAATATTTAGGGTTGAAAGTTTGACATAGAAGGTTGTTCATCTTCGTTTAAAATCTACCACACTTTCGGACACCTTTTTTGTGCTGTTCAATTCTCTTTTAACAAGAGCCCAATATCTCTCCACTAGCCTTAGCTCCAGGCATCTCTTGGTACAAATACTACATTATTGTTCTTTTACCCCTTAAGACCTTTCTTACCACAGTGACGGATGCCAAATCAGGCCACAAATAAGTGGACACATCAAGAAGTCTTATGAATGGAAGCATCCTCTTTTGTAAACATTCCTTGATGTAAATTTCGTTATTTATAGAGCCCTTTGTAACAAATGATGATGATGGCTTCTTTTGCCGCAACAGCATATTGCTTGCCATACCAAGAACTTTTTGGGAAATTTTGTCTGCTTTTGGGTCCTAAACTTTTCTTCAACATTCCCTCGAGCATCAGCAACATCAAAATGTTGACCCGGAAGCTGGGAAAAATCTGCCAGAACATACGTTTCGCCAGCCATTATGCAGCAGGAATATTTTTTTTTTATAAAATTTGACTTCAATTTCCGTGCTCTGTTTTTGGCCTCTAAATTTTTAGCTTCGTTCCTGTTATGTTTTTGAACCTGCATTGGCTTTAACTTTTCGTACCAAATAGTCCGAGCACTGAGCTAACCGGGCTGCCTTCCTACCGGATGTGTTGGGAGTTCTTTTGAAAGTGCTTTTTATTTTTTTGGCTTAATAAACATCATGTGAACCATCCTTCTACCTGAACCAGGATTTCGGACAAGTTCTCCCGGTACTGTTGAATAACATTGTAAACAGTTTGATAGCAGACCTTTGATTGTTTGGCCAACTTTTTGTAGAACCAAGTTGGGTTTTGTTGAAAATGTTTAATAATTTTAGTACGCACTTTTTTCTGGTCACTCATTTTAATCAGATTAACAACAAATGAACATAATTGACATTAAACATAATAACTGACATGTTTTACAAAGCTAACCTGATCAAAAAAAAAAAATCAAATAATACTTGGGTTAAAAGTTTTAATGAAAAACGTGTGTTAAGAATTTTTCGATATTGTATGAAATTGCAAATTTTACATTCAAAGATTAAATAATTTAATATTTAAGCGATGATTTCCGTCAAGTGAATTTTTGCAAATAAAGGTTTTAACCTGAACTTTATGAAACAAATAAAACATAATAATAACTCTCTTGATTACTTGTGTTTTTTTTCTTTTCTGTTTCTCTCAACTAAGGAGTGCACACGAAAAAAACTAGGCATACTTTAAGGCTTCTAACTTTTACAATAATTGAAAAAATGAATACCGTTACATTGGTTTTGTTGCTCATTTGTTTCATTAGCCACGTGTTAAATGTCATAACTATAACGAAATTAGTTTTTTTGAAAATGGACGCCAAACAAGAATATCGTAAGAAAATAATTGAAATTTTCAATAAAAAACCGCGCTGTTCGCAAAAAACATCAGCTAGGCTCGTAGGTGTTAACCGAAATACAGTTTCCAAAGTGATAAAACAATACAAAGAGCTTTTTAGCATTGAAAGAAAACGTGGAAGTGGAAGAAAGGATTTTCTGATCAAAAGAAAGCAAACAAAATAGTACGGACTTTTTCAATACACCCTAATATTTCAGGAAGAAAAGTGGCACAAAAAGTTGGATGCTCTGAAACTTTTGTTAGAAAGGTTAATAAGAAAGCTGGCCATAAGACATCTAAAGTTCAAAAAGTGTCTGGCAGGAATGCAAAGAAAAATTTGGAGGCTAAAAAAAGAGCAGAAACTTTACAAAAAGAATTTTTCGATAATCGTGAGTGCTGTGTAATGGATGATGAAACATATGTATTGGCTGATTTTTCGCAGCTTCCTGGTCGAGAATTCTATATTGCCAATTCTAGAGGAAACGTTGAAGAAAAATTTCGCGTACAAAAAAAGTCGAAGTTCCCCAAAAAAATTTTGGTATGGCAAGCAATCTGCACATGTGGTGAAAGAAGCACCATTAGCGAATGTCTTCAGAAACGCTTGCTACCATTTTTAAATAAACATAGGGTAACCACATTTTTCTAGCTAGATCTTGCAACTTGTCACTATAGCAAAAAAGCTACTGAGTGGTACAATACCAATAATGTTATTTATGTACCGAAATAAGCTAATCCACCAAATTGACCAGAACTCCGTCCTATTGAGAGGTATTGGGCATTAGTAAAAAAACAGTTGAAGCACACAAAAGACATAGTTAAAAATGAAAAAGAATTTAAGAGAAAGTGGACAATTGCCTGCAAAATGGTAACAAATGACACAATAGAAGCCCTAATGAAAGGAATTAAAGAAAAAAAATGTTTGTTAAAACACATTGAAGTTAATTATTTTGAATACTATTTGCTTTCATCTAAATATAAAATAAAAAAAATCATCACTTCGTTTCATTTCTATAAAGAAAATAAGTTGCATATTTTTTTTGTGCGCACTCCTTAGTTGAATATTTTTAGACTTACACGATCAGTTTAGATATGACATTCAAACACCTTTCAATGACATTTCACGTGATACCAAAATTGCATATATATATTTTTTTTTTTTCGAGAAATATGAAAAAAAAATTATAGAAACATAAAAATTTACCATTTTATTCCTTGATCCAGCTCTCCAAATATTTTGAGAATACCGTTTCTTGTAATAAATTAAACTTTTATTTTAGTTGGAAACATTATATTGGGGGTAGGGTCAATTATGGACCGATCCTCACAAAAGTTGCTAGAAAGATTTAGGATAATACAAAACTAGTTTGTTGCCCGATTTTCGTCATACTTTACAGTATAATTTAAAAGTACTTAGAACAAATTTGTGCAAAATTGTATCATGGGAGAGTATTTATTTAAAATGTCAGCCAGAAAGCTGCTTTCGTTTTGGGCCCTATGGTGTTTTCAACAGACAGACGAACGGACATATCTAGATCGTCTTAGATCTTATGAGGACCCAGATATTTTGAGAAACGGTATCTTAGAGTGAATTAAACTAGTTAGAAACAACCACACCTAGAAAAAGAATATAGTTGCACATGATTACCATAAGCATTTCAACATTTTTAAAAGTTTTTTAACAATATTATGGCCTCTGTAATTATATAAATGATTGTGGTAACCATATTATGTTTAAGGTACCACTCAGATGATTATAGCAATCATATATATGATTGTAGTAACTAAGTATATGGTAAACATGTACAACTATATTTTTCTATGCGTGCACAACCTATTTTTGGAGCCACCCTAGTATACATATGTATGTGTAATATTGTATAATAAGTAAATGTCCAAGAAATTTGTTTTCATTTTAAAACTTACCTACCTATCCGTATGACCTTTCTAGTATGTATTACGCCTTAAATTTCTTCCAAATACGTCAGGTCATACATTTAAATATGACCTTTTTGACATTTGTCCTTATTTTTTGATGTTACAACTACACCTTTCTACATTATTGTTTTGTGTGTGTGTGTGTTGACCCCAATTGTTTATTGCGAACCGGAAATGCATCAAAACTTCATTTTACATTTTGTAGCTCGTGTTGGTCGATTGCAACTAAAACTTTTCTTTATTCCTTAGGAATTTTAATTTTATATTACAGAAAATGTATTTTTTTATTCTTTTTGTCATTGTCCTTTGTGTTGGATTTTTAATTACTTGTTACTTGTTGTCAGCAAAGGCTATTTTTTATTGTGTAGAGTTTCTTTTACACAATTGTTTCATTATTGCAAAGTGGCAACGAATGTAAGTGTTAGAATGTGAAGGGAGGCAAAACTGTTGCAATTGTTTAGTAAAAATTTCAAAGTATGTATGTAGTGTATTTTTATATGAATATTTTTAAAACAAGAGACTTAATTTAATATTGGTAGGCGAATTAATGTTTTTATTTATTTCACAAGCAGACTGCTGTATTTTACTTAATATTCCACTGTCTATAGAACTAACATGATTTCATAGAAGAAACAATTATTCTTACCACAATATGAAGTAATAAACTCTTAAAGTAACCTCCGTGCAACATAAAACTCAAAGGAAATAAAAAATACTTTTAAAAAATTAATCACAATCAATAGTATTGATTTCATTTTACCATATTTCAATATTTTTCATCAACTATCTTTCACCGGACGTGGAACGAATTGTAACGAAAAATATTTTAGAATCTTTTGAAATTTGATCTCCTTTTATATTTAATTGAATCTTTGTGAATTTATATACATTTTTATAAAGAAATAAAATAGTAAACTTCTCATGCTTGCCGACCGAACATGAACAATGAACAAATACGTATTTCAGTTTATTTATTTTTTTTTTTTCGACTTTTTATATTTCAAGTATCATTCATATTCATGCAAAAGAAGCTTTATTTACCAAAGGCATTTGACGGTTTGTATGAATTTTTGGATTGTGTTAGTTGTTGTTTAGAAATGCCTAGCAGTTCTGGCTCAGTGTCCCAAACTAGTTAGTTAATTTGACTATCCTGAGAGTCACCACTAGTTACAACATCAGTTATGTGACTTGTTACTTTAACATGTGCGTGTCCTAGGTGAAAATCAATTGACCGACGCACAGTGACTCAGGATCGTACATCGATAATTGTTTTAAATCTTGAAATAAGATTTCAATCAACACCTGTTACTTTAGATCTTCTTTCGGGATCTGAAAAGAATCTTCTTGCAGTGTTCCCATCATTCGTATTTCCTGATCCTTGTTTTGATTGATCTATTGTCAACACATATTTGAGAAATTCGTCCTGAATATGTTTCTTTTTTAAACTTCTTAACTTCTTATTGGTGTCGTCGTTTCTTATTGATCCTGTAGGTCCAAAATCCAAATGAACTAATTTTAAGTATGTGTTCCATGAATCGTATTCTTGTATGTAGCGGTGATAATTCAAATTCATATGCATCAGTATTATCTAATGATTTTTCCGGCACTTGGTTTAAGTGGCTTGATGTGGTTTGAAGACTGGCCTACTTTTCCATCTATCATTACTTCAATTGTCTGGCCGTCAATCTCTATTTCGAATGACTGTAGTGTTGCAATTTGGGCTCTAATATCACTGACTTCTTTTTTAATGACTTCATGAGTTTCCTTTTTAAATTCAAACTTAATTGGTCTGCAGTATTTTGTAGAAGATGGTGTTTGATTTTTCCAAATATTCTTTGTATGGATCACACTGGTCGAAGGCTCCGAGTCTTCCAAATTGTTTATCAATCGCAATGGTACGAATGACACCATGAACATATCTGTGTCTGAAGTATTTTCACATACATATTGCTTGTATTGTTTTTGTCCAGAAGAACCATCCAATCCCCATTTGCAAAAGAGAATTAACTTGCAGTTTCCATGTTTCTTCAAATCATTTACTTTAAAGTAGCAAGCGCTGAGCTGTATGATTAAGTAGATCTTGCAGTAGTACCTCTGCCTAAATCGATGTGATTGTAATAGTGTCCACTGGTGTCAAACAATCCTTCTTAGCAGCAGTTATATGATGACATGATGGATATAGATTTGAGCCTTTTTTAATCGCACGCAATCTGAGCTGATTATATTGCTGTTTTGTTAACTTCAGATCCAAAAATAATGCTAATGATTCTTCATTTCAGAACTGTTTTTTATCGCTTGGCGTTGGAATACTTTTAAGAATCCGTTTTGTTCTCACTGGACTAGCGTTAAAAACTTTTTGAATCATGTCGACTTTTGTGAGTTGTTTTTGTGATCGAAATTGATATAGCAAAGTTTCTTGTATATTTTCACATCCGATTTCTTCACAAATACTCTTAAGTTTCCGCTTTTTAGATCTATCGCTACAGTTGTTGACTGATTTTGGTGGTCTGCCAAAATTGTTTTGGTTTGTAGTTTCTGAAGATACCTAAGTTCGCCCTTTATCCAGTTTTCAAACATGGTATATAATCTTTGTTTGATCCATCCAATTTTTTTGTAGCGCTTTGTTAAGTTTTTGACGAAATCCGTAATTTTATTTTCCAAATCCAACTTAGAACATCTTCCCGCTTTTGGTTTTTAAAATACTCTTCGGATAATTCTTTATAGCTGAAGCTCTCCATATTTTATAAAGATTTTAAAATTTGATTGTTATTGCTTAGATACATTATAGCAACTGAGCTTATATTCGAATACCGCTGGCTTTTATCCTATTCTTACATTACGTTAAACTATGTCCTAGGTAGCATAAATAAGTTCAATAAAAAGTGATAAAAACTAAAAAAAAGTCCAAAAATAGGTAAAATACGCAAACAAGTTAGTAATAATAAGAAAAAGTAATAAAATAATAATTATATAATATACTAATGATACCCATCACAACTTATATTGCTTGGTGTATTTATATTTGTGTCAAATGAACAAGTAAAATAAAAAAAATTTGGCAGTTATTTCCAGGAACCGAAAATAATAATTATTCTTGAAATTTCAAAGGAAAAAGCCATTACTAGAAAATATCGGAGAGTCAAGTCAAGCATACCATTTTGATCGTTTTCAACTATATTTTCATACCATTTTGATCGTTTTCAACTATATTTTCATAAATTAACATGATTTTTAATTTCTTGATTTTTATTTTTTTGTCAAAAATAATTGTTATTTTTTGATTTTTATTTTTTTTGTCAGAAATATTTGTCAAACTTTGATTTTTATTTTTTTTGTCAGAAATATTTGTCAAACTTTGATTTTTATTTTTTTTTTTGTCAGAAATAATTGTTATTTTTTTGTCATACATATTTGTCACTCTATGATTTTTATTTATATAGTCTGACAAATATGTATCACTAAAAAATAACAATTATTTCTGACAAAAAAAAAAAAATAAAAATCAAAGTTTGACAAATATTTCTGACAAAAAAAATAAAAATCAAAGTTTGACAAATATTTCTGACAAAAAAAAAAAAATAAAAATCAAAAAATAACAATTATGTTGTGATTTTTATTATAAATGTCATAATTGTTACGGTCCCTGGTTATTTCATTAAAATGAAAAAAGTGTTCCACAAACAGGTCAAAATAGGTCAACAAGTATATATAGACTTAAAGAGGACACTTTGGCTTTTCTCCTGGTAGCAAAATTTGTTTAACCCCTTTTGACCCTAAGCACTTTTATTCCACTGAAATTCAAATTTGACTAAAATATAGTACCTGAGAAAAAATTGAATAACACAGCAGATATAAACGGTACAGTGACAAATCCTACCAGTAGGACTATTATCCTACCAACATAACAAAAAACATCATCCAATTGTCGATAATAGTTTGCGTAATAGTTTGAGTAATGATAATTTACTTTTAATAAAATTTACAAATATCACATTTTTTATAAAATGACATAAAATATTTGACTTTAACAGCATGCCACGCACACAATTGACAATATTTTTGACTAATTTTTTGGTAACCTTAGTTTCAATGTGTTTACTGTTGAATGGCACTAACATTTTTGAAATCGGCGGTAAAAAAAAGTTGGACTTTTGGCCGATGAAATTGAGATCTGAGCCACCGTGCGACGCCACACCCAGAGAAAGTATGGAAGTTTTATATGGTCACAGCCATTTTTTTAAGTGATTAGAAGTTTCAAAAATACTATGGCCTCTGTAGTTACTGTTATAAATCACACCACTGTTTGTGGCAATTATTTATGTGATGAAGGATTATACCTAGAGATGCTAATCGGAACTGATTTTTAAAAATCCCGGGGTTCGGGATTTTGATAAAAATCTAAATCCCGAAAATTATAAGAAAGAAACGTATATACATACATATGTCTATACAAAAAAAAATATTCATAAAGAAATCACATTTGATTGCAATTACTAAAAAAAATGTTTCGGGTCATTTTGGAATAAAAACCTCACACACAAAAACTATTTTTTAAAATCAAAATTTTCTCAAATTTGTATTACCCTTTTTATTTTTTTAAAGTCAAATAGCGGATTCTTTCCCGGGCTTAAAGAATTCCCCGTTTGGCATCTCTACTTATACCATAATATGTGGCTTTAAGATTATGGTTATCATAATCATAAAGCATCATATTATGATGTAATGATTCGTCATATATGTATATGATTGGTGGGACGTATAAAGTAATCTATTGACTTCTCTCTGCATTACAATGAGAACCGATACTGTATCGGTCAAAACATATTGGACAAAATTCGCGTTATAACTTTTTTCCAATTCCTAGCAAAGTCACGATTTTAGAAACAACAAATGTACTCTAAAATAAAAATGCATCCGCAGTATTATTAATAATGAAGATTTAACAAAGCCAGATAGCAATGTGTTATGTTTATATGAGATACGGATATATCTCTTAATTTTTTGAAAGTTTCCCAAAATTCGTACGTAAAGTCTTATCGTCTTGCTGGGTATATATTTCCATATGAAACTTCCCACTTTAAATTAACGTATATTCACATACTAAAACATAACTATGGAAATTATTGAGAGTGTGTAGTCTTTATGTAATACAATGTTATCAGCCCGCATACAGACTCTACTCAATTTACCGAAGAAGTCTACCTAATTAGTAGTTTTTCATATTTGATTATGTTTTTATACATGGGAAAGGATAATTAACATGAACAGTTGTGCATCATAATTAAAATCTTCTTATAGTTTAAATTGTTCAAATAGATGATGATATACGCGATACCACTCAGAAATCGATATTAGGTTTCTTAAATCATCACAGAAGAATTAGTTTTTTTATTAAATCAGATATGTTGTCAATCGAATGACTAGTCTAAAAGTACGAATTTGGTTGTGGCAGTAACATTTTAGATATATGTAGTAACAAACTTAGGGTCCCTTTAATCCGAATTCATCTTCATAACGAAAATTCTCTAGCTACAATTGAAAAAATCTAAGTAAATAATGTAATAATTATTTTGACAAACAAATTCGGTTGTCACAACGAAACTGTTTTATTTGTAACAATCTTATATACCCTTCACCAAATTATACTTTAAAATAAAATTTAAAAAAATTTTTTTTTTTAATTTTTTAAACATTTTTTTTAAAGTTTTTTCCAATAATTAAAAAAAATTTTTTTTAATTTATTAGTGAAAAAAATTTATGACTAAAGAATGCTTTTTGTGAAAAAAAAATTCGGGTTAAAAAATATTTTCCCGATTTTGACCCAATGTAGGTCCAACTTTGTATAATCTTACATACATCGTTGCAATGGACTTTGAAATATCTATCATTAGATATCCATATTGTCTATATTTATGATTTAGTAATCGAGATATAGATCAAAAAATAGGCCAAAAATAGAGGTTGTCTCGGATTTTTGCTCATATCTCCGTTATTTATGGACGGATTTTGCTGATTTTAAATAGGAAACTTCTTGAAAGCATGTCTGACAGAATTATTGAGGATTTGGATTCCGAAGATATCTGGGGTCTTCAGAAAATTGATTTCAACAGACAGACAGGTATAAAAATATATTTTGGAGCTACTCGACACGAGACCAAGAGATTTAAAACACCCTTGCAATGTGGCTTGTGTTTCACTGTTCTATCTATACTATAAGTACAATTGTATGTATTCTGATGGGATTAACGAACTTGTATCCGATATCAGAACATTTGTAAGTGTCACTCATTACTCATGAAGAGCACATCTATTTTCGGTTGATTGGTTAATGAGTACCACAAACCACTATAAGAAACATTGGTTCTTCAGCCATACTATTAATATGTGGCATAAAGTTCTCCCTCCACAAACACTATTAACTGTATTTTCTTCCTATAACCTATCTGCACCAAGTCCCTAACTTATGTTAAAGACCACAAAAAGCTGGATCATGATCATGACTCATAACTCTATCAATTTCATATTGATGGTCTTAGCAACCACTATAGAACCTGTGAGTACACTGGAAAGGCAATTTCATAAACTTCTTGCCCAAATATTTAATATGCGCCTCATTTTGTCCAAAACTTATTTTCAATAGACTCACAAATTGGGAGACACTTCACTCACCACGGAAATAAGTTTGAAATATTTTTCAACATTGTGTAAAGTGAAACATTAAGTTCCACGAACGTATGATACCGACTGATATTTAAGATTTTGGACGGTATCTATTACTTTGATACCGTATCATTAAAAAATAAACCTATATTGGGACCATCCAAGTATTAAAAATACCAATCGACTCAGAATCACTTCCTGAGACGATTTAACGATGCCGGTCCCTACGTCTAGCTGGCTGCACATTTAAACTTGTGCGCAAATTACAGGTAACAATTTTGAAGATATTTCGATAAAATTTGGTAGATATTTTTTTCGGCTCAAGGACAACACCTTAAATGTCTTAAAAATGTCGGTATCCAAATAATATTCAAGACAAATAAGTTCCATATAGAAAGAAATTACGCGTCTAAAATTCATGACGATCGGTCCATGATAAAACTGTTTTTGATTTACTTGACCGACTATACTTGTTACTTGTTTTTAATTGAGTAAGATCAAAAACTTCTTAATACATTTTCTTTGGTTCATATACCAACTGACGACTACTAAGGTATGCTTCCCTTTGTCAAAGATTTAGCACAAATATGTTATAAATGATAACGATGGGAAAAACAGCAAAAAAGGACAAATAAATTCACTTATATCACTGATATATACCGCACATATACTCGGAATCGCGAAAACAGACAAACACAATAAAAAAATTTTACCTACATACATATTTATGTACATAAGGATGGCCCAACAAAAGGACAAAAGAGTTTCTCATATTTATTTAAACATAATTTTCGTATTATAATTTAAAGCTATCTGTTATTAAAGTCGTAAATTCTTTATTCAGCTAACACTAAAAACCAAAATTCTTAAAAACTTGCACCATTTTTTTAGTTTCACAATAAATAGACTCTCCTAATGTTATGTAAATATTTTTTTGGTAAACTAAAGGATGTCTATATGACTATGTGAGTATGTATATATGTGTATTGATTGAACAAAGCGACTAAAAGAGAGTATGAGTAGAGAAATGCTGCTTAAGTTGACAGTTTCGCGTTTCTTTTATGATTTTTCAGTTGTCAATATATCCTAACTAAAAATGTTGCTAAATTTGAACTCAAAATACATTTTTTTCCTCCGACAAAACAAGAAAAGAAAGATGATTTTGCTTGCTTTCCAATTAATCAAATGTGCTGCTGGGATATTTGCAGATATGAGTTTTTCAGAATTTTGATTAATGGAAAGAAATGGTTAGATTGAGTTGCTCATATGAAGCATATAATGATTATTCAAAGATGGTTGATGGTGTTGCATTTATTTAGTTTATATTCTTTATTTTTTTGTTTGTTTATTTTCGATTTTATTTGTATCTGAAGTTGAAACACACGAATGGCTTTTAACAATTTCTCTTAAAAACGGATTTGGCTGACTTGTGTACAATATTTATTATTTCTTGTCACCATTGCTTGTTATGTATCACGGTTGTTTAAATTTGTTATTTTAATAGCTTAAGTTGACTCTTGTATAATCGAATTTTAGTTATACATATTTAAACATTTAAATTGTGATATTTATTAAATGTACTAATTAAACCCTTCACCATACACCCTACGACTTTGAAGTTTTACAAAATTAGCAATGTTTAAGGTATTTATAGTTAAGACTGTTTGAAGCAAAAAAGAATATGAAAAAATATAACATAGAAATTATTGAAAAAGATAATAATTAGCGGGAAAAAGTCTATATACATTGTGGCATTTTCTAACATCAAATAAGGACTGAGATCGAAAAATTCTTAACACACGTTTTTCATTAAAACTTTTAACCCAAGTATTATTTGATTTTTTTTTTGATCAAGTTACCTTTGTAAAGCATGTCAGTTATTATGTTTAATGTCAATTATGTTCATTTGTTGTTAATCTGATTAAAATGAGTGACCAGAAAAAAGTGCGTACTAAAATTATTAAATATTTTCAACAAAACCCAACTTGGTCCTACAAAAAGTTGGCCAAACAATCAAATGCATGCCGTCAAACTGATTCCAATATCATTAAACAGTATCGGGAGAACTTGTCCGTTGATAGAAAACCTGGTTCAGGTAGAAGAAATGGTCCATATGATGTTTCTAAAGCCAAAAAAACAGAAAGCATTATCAAAAGAGCTCCCAATACATTCGGTAGGAAGGCAGCCCGGTTAGCTCAGTGCTCGGACTATTTGGTACGAAAAGTTAAAGACAATGCAGGTTCAAAAACACACAAGGGTCAAAAAGTTCCTAACAGGAACACAGTTAAAACTTTAGAGGCCAAAAACAGAGCACGAAAATTGAAGTCAAATTTTATAAAAACAAAATATTCCTGCTGCATAATGGATGACGAAACGTATGTTCTGGCAGATTTTTCGCAGCTTCCGGGTCAACATTTTGATGTTGCTGATGCTCGAGGGAATGTTGAAAAAAAGTTTAGGACCCAAAAGCAGACAAAATTTCCCAAAGTTCTTGGTATGGCAAGCAATATTCTGTTGCGGCAAAAGAAGCCAAACATTTGTTACAATGGGCTCTATAAATACCGAAATTTACATCAAGGAATGTTTACAAAAAAGGATGCTTCCATTCATAAAACTTCTTAATGTGTCCACTTATTTTTGGCCTGATTTGGCATCCGTCACTGTGGTAAGGAAGGTCTTGAGGGGTAAAAGAACAATAATGTGGTATTAGTACCAAGAGAGGCCGGGAGCTAAGGCTAGTGGAGAGATATTGGGCTATTGTTAAAAGAGAATTGAAAAGCACAAAAAAGGTGTCCAAAAGTGTGGTAGATTTTAAACGGAAATGAACAACCTGTTCGAACAAAGTGGCAGAAAGCACTATAAAAACCGAAAAAGGTTCAAGATTTCATCACTATTGATTTTTTTTGTAAATTGTAATAATAATTTCAATCAAATAAAAAGAAATCAAAACTGTAAGTTTAGTAGTTTAATTTTTATTAACATATATGTATGTAAAGAGTTTTTCGATCTCAATCCTTAGAATAATGAAAATATAGAAAATGAAATAACAGTTATCTTTGTTGATTTATATAATTTACAAGCATTACAATTGTTTAAGTGAACAAAGTGATAGTTAAAGAAATTTTATCACATTTCAGTTCGAAATATGGTAGTAAATCTCCGAAAGAAAATTAATCTTATGGAGAAGTCATAAAAAATTATAATAACAGCAATAGCACCGAAAATAAGCAACGATTTGCCAGTATTTTGAAACTAGTTAACCAGAATCCGAAAATAAGCGCCCTAAAATTGATATTTCTAAGGCGTTTGATAGAGTATGGAATGGTGCGCTTGTAGCAAAACTAATTGCTTTTGGTGTCGGTATTAACTTCTCTCGATTTATATCGAGCTTTCTCAGAGATCGCACTATACGAGTTGTTATAGATGGAATCTCATCAAACGATTTCAAGATAAATTCAGGGTTACCGCAAGGCTCCGTTCTTTCTCCTACTCTATTTCTTATTTTTCTAAATGATCTTCTACATCAAACGTTCAGCCTTAACTATTCTTTAGCAGATGACAGCAAGATTTGCCATTCATATTCATTCAGTTACATACCAAGCCTGTCGGAGATTGGGGCAATGAAGCAAAATATGAATGATTCCCTTAATCGAGACTTTCTGACAATCTCTGAATGGGGTCGGTTTCAATGCACGCAAGACTCAGTGTTGCATGTTGACACATAAACGAACGACCGACCATGTCGCTTCACCTGCATTTATAGATGGTGTAAATATTGTGGAATCAGACACTGATGTCCGCTGGTCTAAACACATTTTTCAAGTGTCGAAAGATTGTCTCGGATTTCTGAAACGATATAGGAATTACATCACTCCATCTGATCTCCTCACTATTTACACCATCTATATTCGATCGAAAATGGAATACAACTCCCATGTATGTGTCGGTGCTTCAAAGTATATTTTGGAGCTTCTTGACCGCGTATATTAAAGGGCGAAGGTGACTATCGGTGACAGTAGGGTATCCAGCTCTATTGATTCGCTGGAGCACCGTTGCAATGTGGGCTGCGTTTCATTGTTCTATCGATACTACATTGGAATGTGTTCTGATGAAATTAGAAAACTTTTTCCTGATATCCGCAGATTTTTACGTAATACACGTTTTTCATCAAGAACACATCCCTTTGTGGTCGATTGGCCAGTGGACCGCACAGCACACTACAGGGGAAATTCGTTCTTTAGCCGTACTGTACGTTTGTGGAACAAACTTCCCGATGAAGTGTTTCCTGTCATTTTCAATGTAGGAAAGTTCAAATCTAATGTCCACAAACACTACTCCCACTTTCCTACCTCCCATAACCTATTTTCCTAGTTCCAACACAAAGCTTTGCATGAGTAGGGGTCATCCCCTGAGTGCTGGGCCAAGAAGAAAAACAAGCTCTATAGATTTTGAGCCCAACTGAAACTGTTCTTTGTACACCTTAATCAAGATTGAGAGATTCTCACAGCAAAAAACTGTGCATCCAAGGATGCAATATAAATATTGGAAGTAACATCATAGCCTACATTATAGCTACTAATAGTAAAAGGATATAGAAATGCAACAAAGCCGCTTTTAAGCGGCTCATATCGAATAAAAATCACGCATAATAAAAGTACGGAAGCAGTAAATAAAATATAATCATTACTACTGCCCATTTATAAGGCATGATTTTTCTTTTAGATGAGCAATAAATTTGGATCGAAAATTAAAATCGCAAAAGTCTCCCTTACATTACTGCTTCCTTGCTGCACTTCTGTAAGCTTTTACAGCATTTATATTTGAATATTTTTTGAACTCTATCACTGTCCATTTTGGTTTGTGAGTTAATAATGATGTTCAATTGAAATTTTAATTGAAAAGTTCTAACGTTAACGTTTTATTTTCTTTTTCATACATAACTTGTTTTCGTTAAATCAGCTTTGAAACTGTTTGTATCTTATATTTTTTATTTTAGAAAACAAGTAAGTAAATTTGTTTTCCCTATAGCAATAGTTTAAAAACAATTTTGTCCAATGTATTGTGAACTACGCTGAAAATGTAGTCGTAATTGTGGTAACTTAACGAAGTAAGAGTGTGGGTTTTATGATTGTTCAAATTCCTGTACATCAAATACTCACCCATACAAACTTAAACTGTGCCAGTTTTTTAAGCAGCTTAAAGAAAGTAAAATTGTCTTTATATTTCCAGTGTAAAACTCATACGCCCCATATTGCCGAGCAGGACCATTTTATTTTCACGGTTTCATCTTGGTATGTTGCCTGGGTTCTGTTGAATGTGTTTTATTGGTATGTGTGTGTGTATCCGGGACAGAAAACAGTTAGTAACGTTAGCTATTTATGATAAAGGAGAAAAATACACAATTCTTGTTATTTTTTTTTTATCTTTTTTTATGTCAAAACAAATAAATCAGAAAATTAATTATATTTAATGGCCTCTCGAAATGATTTGTTTGTGATATTCTGATTTTGGTTATTTTTTCGAAATTATTTCAAAATAGCCTCTATCTTAGATCGCTATGAATATGAGTTTTTAATGGCAAACTATTTAGCAAAAAAGTTCACATTTGTAATAAAAATTTTAAAGAAAAAAATAATTGTTTCGCAATTTTATTTACATTTTTGTAATTTCTTAGGTATCACAATGGCATCAGATTTGAATGGACCCAAGTAAGCTGCTTGAGGAGCGGCTGTCCATGGAACCTAACCTATCTAAATTCCAATATTTTGACAAATTTTCATTTATAAAATATGTTTTCCTTCTAATTTGTCATGCTCATAATGAATTTGTTCAAATATTATAAATTGACTAAGGAGTTTATAAGAGAGATTTCATGTCAAGTGAACCAACTTTTGAAGTCGATGTCTTCCGATCGGGATAATCCTAACGGATAGTAATTCAGACACAATTTTTCAATAGCAAAAAAAAGTACAACAAGTAAAAGTACTATATTCGGCCGTGCCGAAACTTAAATACCCTCCACCTAAATATGATGATATAACAATTGAAATAATAAAACGATTGTTAGAAAGACTAGTTTACGCGGAAGATATTTTATTTCAAATGTAAACAAATTTTATCTAATTCTCCAATTCATAATTGAAATAACTACAGATTCTTACCATTTTCAACAGAGTTTGTCCTTTATTCCTATGATATTTGGCTGAACATATTTCCTTATTAACCTCAAGTGAAGAAACAGAGTATAAAAAAGGGTATACAAAATTTGTGATATAACACAAATTTTGTGATATATCACAAAATTTTAATATATCGCTCATTTGCTGCAACAACGTCATAATTCAAAAAAGTCATTTCGAGAAAAACGGCTTTGAATGTTTTATGACATTTTACAATTTCTTAAATAAATTTTCAACAAATCATGCGATTTCAGAAATAAAACCAGATTTATACAGTAGATGTTAATATCATTCTAATCTGAATTTAACCGAAATTTGTACTTGTCAAATATACGAGAAAACACGAATTTTAATTTTGATGTTTACAAAAAAAAACTTTCACACAAAAAATAACTGACTTTTTGAAAAACTTATAAAATTATATGCAAGACCATAAAATGGAGCATATTTTGTATAACTCACCTAAAACCGCACGGATTTTGAGTTATGACGTTGTTGCAGTAAATGAGCGATATATTCGCGTTAAATGAATTTTCCGGATATGAGCTTTATATAGGCGCTATATAATTATGTCACAAAATCAAGCAGGATGATTTCTGTCTACTTGTAACTAATTTCTGTTGAATTTTTAATGTATTTTTGGGTTATGGGACTTATATGGGAGCTATGACCTATTACGATTCGATTGTCATAAAATATTTTAACGTGATTTCTATGTATTTTAATTAAAAAATTGGTGTTGTGATTTCTTTTAGCACGAAACTTATTTCTGCTGAATTTTGTATGGATACCGCAATTATGTAGGCATTGATAGACCATAAAACCATATTTCGGGAAGAAATTTGTAAAGGATCAATAATAATATATATATTATATATACACTTTGTTGGGTCTTAGAAGATTATTTCTCAATGTTACACAAAATGACAAACTTATATATACCCTCATTCACCACTTTTGGTAGTGGAGGGTATAAAAAGGGTCCATTTTGAAAAAAAAAAGTTTTAGATTTAGCAAAAAAAAAAAAACACGTCAAAAATTGTATGTCTTGAGTTACAAAACACTAAGCGAGTTACAAAACAAAATATCTTCAAGGAAAAGACCTAAGCTTTCTTTTGAGAAAAAAGGGTCCAGTTTGAAAAAAAGTCAAACAAGTTTTTTATTTTAGAAAACAAAATGTTTTTCGAAGAGTGAATAAAATTTACATTTTGGTTTGGAGCTGCGAAAAATGTAATTGATAAAACATATATGGGACATTTAATTTTTAAAACTATTTACTTTTTTTTTTGAGCAGCTTTTCTTTTTAAAATATCGCGGTTTAAATTTTTTTTTTTGGTTAAATGGAGACAAAAATTAAAAAAAAAACATTTCACACAATATTATCATTTCTTTGACATCAATTTGGTTGATATACATTCCAGGATATATTGGTGAAATTGCTCTTTGGTAAAAGAGTTCAAAATTTGTTCACGGCGTGCAATGAAAACATATCAAAGAACTAATTTATATAAAACAATTTTAAATTCGCTGAAAATATACTAAACTATTTGTCAAATAACTTTTTACAATATTTTTCATATGTTATTCTCATTAAAAAATTATACAAATGTTCGTAACATGAATATACTTATTTATTAGCGTGATCATAAAATACCTCCGATTTTTTTTTTAATTATTAGAAAAAACTAATTGTTCTTGAACAATCAATACACAGAAAAGAGTTTCAACATAAATATTATGATTTGATTTCATTGATTTCAATTCATAACACTCAGAAATAATTTATTAAATAGTATGATTTTTTTTTTCATATTTTATGTTTTCAAATAAAATCTAGAATGCTTGGAAAATATTATTACAATTCCATTTATATTTTTATGTTGTACAAAAATGTTTGAAATTTTCCTTGGAATTTTTTTATTTTTTTATGATTTTCAGCTACAAAAAGAGAAAAATTGCGCGAAATTGACTCAATTTTGTTAAGAGGATGAAATGCTTTAAAGTTAGTCGCAAAACTCTACATACGATATCGACATTTCATTTAATTTGCAAATAATTTTATATTTAATGTTTAATCTTTGAAATGACCACTTGTAAATATTTATCAGGGTATAATTTACATCACTGCAATACATAATTTTAAAAGACTGTGGTCACTGTTAGTTAAGATTGAAATTGTTGCAATATGCTACATATGAAGCGTTGCAAAAGTCTACATACATATGTACGTCTTTAACTTCTTACAACATTGTTATGATAAAGCCGTTAATTTCATAATTGATAAGTTGATTTGGTTTTATAGTAGCTGACTGTATGATATTTGATGCTAATTTTAATACAACGAATCTTAAAATCGCGAAAATAAAGGAAATATCCACCGACGTCGGAACATTAGTTGTCAAATTATCAAAAAAAGAAAAATCTATAGTCCAAACTATCCTTAGGAACTATAAAAGGTTTGAAAGATATGGAAGTTTGCAACGAACGAAAATTTGATGAAATATTAAGGCGTAGGACTTCTCCTTTTTAATTTTCACCAGACAAACAGAGTTCTATAAAAATTTTTGTAGACTTTTGCAACGCTTCATATGTAGCATATTGCAACAATTTCAATCTTAACCAACAAAAAAATATTTTGGTGAAAATTAAAATTCGGGTTAAAAAATAATTTCCCGATTTTGAGTCCGATTTACTAAGGCGTTATATACGTCGTTGCAAGGGCTCGATGAAGAGTTTTTCCCTTTCGACTTAGATTTACACTGTGTAGTTATGATAAAACAATAAACACAGCATAAAAGGTCTTATTATTTTAGGGATTTTTTCTTTGAAGCACAACAACAATTATTTTAAACTATTTTAAAACTTTAGTACATTTTTTTTTCCGGATTTTTCACTTTGATAAACATTTTAAGACATATTCACCAAAACCGCTGTATATCATGTAAATACAAAATCCGTGATATTTTCAAAACTAAAAATTTATATTGGTTTAGTTAGATTAGATTGTTGGTCAATTCACAAGGTCTCTTATCATGTCATATTGTCATAATGTCCTAATATTTCACGACTCGGCGGCTAGGCTTAACCGACTCATAGGCGTTCGGCGCAGATCTCTGCTGGTTGGTTACGATAACACAATAAACATAGCATACATTTTTTGCTTGAAAGGCATTATCAATATTTTCAAACCATTGTGAATTATTAGGACATTATGACAATATGACATGATAGGAGAACTTGTGCATTGGCCATATGTATATTAAGAAATAAGACTAATGATTACCTGAAAATTAATTTTAAAAAAAATGTAACTAATTTTTCATTTTAATTAAAAACTATGTTTACTGTAAGACCGAGGCCACACAATGAGCGGCTAAGCGGCGACCGTCAGAGCGGTGAGCGTCAACAAATTAAAACATATGAAATACTGCTCGACGCTTAGCCGTTCATTGCGTCCGAAGCATTTATGAGCGGCTAAGCGGCGCCGCTCAGGAATAAAAATTGTTCTAATTTTTAGTTGATTTCCGAGCGGCAAAGAATAAACATGGCAAAAGTGAATGTAGAGCTCATAATATAATATGTACAAAGCCGACCGGTAGTATGGCAAGACAGATTACCAAATTTTAAAAATATAACCGAGAAATTATGGAGTTAAGTTGGTTAAATTTGTGGTTGCACAGGTAAGATTTTATTTAATTTATATCTTTATTTAATACATTTTATTTAAGTTCTACAAAACTACATGCAGACATCATTATAATTATGCTATTTTTTATTTCTAGGAGAGACAACGAAAGCAAAGTGGAAAAACTTAAAGGACAGAAACAAAATAATGTTACGAATTTGCAATAGCAATTTGAATTTAACGGTCTGTAACGACTGTCTGCAGCAATCATCATGTTTATACCTTCAGTAAAAGCTTCCACTTATCAACAATGTTGATAGCATGCGGTTATTAGCATTGTTTGTAAGTATGGCAACACTAAATGTTTAAACTGCTGACATTGACATCGAAAGCTCTAGAATTCGAACATACTAGTTTGTCCGTTAAGAGCATTGTAGAAGATTCCCGAAAGATGGCGTGTGTATAAATAGTGGCAGTGGTTGCAGTCGTGAGTAAGTTTATCATAGGCGCTGTTAGAGTTAACATCAACTGTCTTGTACATTTGAGTTTGTACATTATAAAGTGTGTGTGCATTTCTGCGACTTGATAAACGTGTATAAAGACACTGAGTGACTATTTGAACTGTTGTTGTTGTACATTTTAAATAAAGAGTTGTTACAATTTTAAACTACTAAAGCGGCTTTTATTTGCATTCAAAAGTATCCGGTTTATTTAATGGAAATAAACCCCCGTTTTCAAAAGGTGAAAACGTAACAATAAAATGATGACTTTCATAAAAGACACTGTTGTTCCAGATCTTACCGAAGGAAATTTGAAGCAGCTAGATACGACAGACATTGAAATAAATGGTATTATTGAGGGAGGATCTTCTAAGTGAGGAGGAAATTATATAAATAATACTTATGGTGTTAACTTTTTGCAACAGCAAATCAAAGGATTTCACAGACATACGGCAATATTGCCTAAATCTGTCTGGAAATTTGGGTAGATTTGTATATAAATGGTTAAATTCGCCGTACTGTCGACTTGCCTGTCGACTTGCCTGATTCATTTTTTTTTTTTTCATAAACGCATTAAATTCTTATAAATATGAATACGAATTTCTCGTAATAACATTAAACAAACCTCTCTTGACAATGGCATTTTAACCACTCAGAAATTATGGTCAGTAATAAGGCACTTGCTCAAACTCGCCGAACTGCCGCTCATTGCGTGGCCTCGGCCTAATGCCTTGTGCAGTGTTAAATTTGTATTTAGAATTTTCTAGATAGATCATTTCGCGATATTTCGAAAACACGAGGTCAATTCTATCTATTACAAAATTGTAGAAAATATTAAAAAAATTGATATTTTTGTAGAAAATATTAATTAAATATGTATAATTAAGTAGCGGCCTTATATTATAGAAGAAGGAATAGTCCTTATGAAGAGTATTTTTGCTCTCCTGAAAACTTGTGTTTTCTAAGATAGAGGGATTTGAATATACTAACTCGATATATAAATATATTGGAGTGTTTTAAATATATGTTTTATTAAAAGATTTATATTTTTTTTTTTTTTACAAATTTATTATAAACTAGCTTGACCCTCGATATATAAATATATTGGAGTGTTTTAAATAGATTTTTTATTAAAACATTTATATATTTTTTTTTGTGCGCTTCGCTACTCCTGTCGTAGTCAAACAAAATATGTAAGGATTTTATAAAAAAAATAAATGAATATAATTAATACCGGAATTTCTTGTTTCTCCCTTTTCCCCTTTTTATCACTTTAAAGTCCAAGTAGTGAAAAAGCGTATAGCCTAATAACAGTATATCTATGTTGGAAATTTCAATAAAATCGGTTCGGCCGTTTAGTATTTATTGTTTAAGAACTAAAGGTACCAATTTTACCCGTTTTTCCCCTGTTTATCCCTTTGACGCTTCCAACTAAGGATCTATCTACGTTCCAAATTTCGATAAAATTGATTCAGCCGTTTAGGCGTGATGCTCAAACAAACCAACAAATAAACAAACAAACTTACAAAGACATTTATATATTTATATGGATTATTGATATAAAAATTTTGATTTGTGACGATTTTAAAGCAAAATCTTAATATGTATAATTAATTGAAACAATTTATAAATCCTCACAATCTACAGCAATTCATCAATACCAAATTAAAAGAAACTCACTACATTGCTAAGCAGACTTCATGGCCTTTTCAGTTCAAATCAAATGTATCACTAGACATATGGTGCATTTCATGTCAAGTGAACCAACTTTTGAAATCGATGTCTTCCGATTGGATAGTAATTCAGACAAAATTTTCAACCAGATCGGTCGAAAACTTTTTGAGTTAGAAGGGATTAAAATTTGCCATTTTGGCTAAGCAGTTGTTTTTTCTTATCCATGTAACTTATTACCTATTGTTCTTAGCTAAATGTGTCTTAAATAGTTTAGATAGCTATTTCTTCAATCTTTCGAAAAACAAATTTAAAAATAAAAAATAAAAAATTTTTGTAATTTTTTTTTTCCAAAATTAAAAACTTTTTTGACTTTTTTTTTCAAAATTTGCCCTTTTTTCTTAAACGAAAGCTTAGATATTTTCCTTGAAGACCTATTTGGTCCCTTAGTGGGATGCGAGTGGAATATCTATCAAAATAAATGTTTTGTAACTCAAAACATACAATTTTTTACTTTTTTTGCAAAATCAAAAACTTTCTTATTTTTTTTTTCTTTTTTGAAAGCTTAGGTCTAAGCTTTCTTTTGAGCAAAAAAAAAGAGGGCACATTTAAAAGTTCTATTTTGAAAAAAAAAAAAATCAAAAATTGTATGACTTGGGTTACAAAATATTTATTTTGATAGATATCCCACTAAGAGACCAAACAGGTCTTCAAGGAAAATATCTAAGCTTTCTTTTGAAGAAAAAAAAGGGCCCATTGTGAAAAAAGTCAAAAAGGTTTAAAATTTTGGGAAAAAAATTACAAAAATTTTTTTTTTTAATTTTTTTTTTTCGAAAGATTGAAAAAATAGCTATCTAAACTATTTGGGATACATTTTGCTAAGAACAGTAAGTAATAAGTTACATGGATGAGAAAAAACACCTATTTGGCCAAAATGTCAAATTTTTACCCTCTCTAACTCAGACAGTTCTCGACCGATTTTGTTGAAAAATTGTGTCTGAATTACTATACAATAGAAATAACTATTTCATCCTAATCGGAAGACATTGATTTCAAAAGTTGGTTCAGTTGACATGAAATGCCACATATATACAAATTCTTTTGTTTAAACTTTTAAAATTTCAAAGTCATCTTTAAATAGTCTCCATTTTTCTAAAAAGATACAAGTAAGATTGTATAGCCGGTCAAGACCGACCATATAATACCCTGCACAGAGTATATGAGCCAATCACTTTTCTTTTTAAATTTCAATAATATTATTTCATAACAGGTGATCTTTATGGAGCGGTCATATGATTTTTTTCTAAATTTGGATGGATTCCAACATTCTTATGAAATTTATGTTAACGAGCAGTGATTTTCGGAAGTGGGCTTTATACGAATGCTATGGTCAATTATACTCAATTATGGATTGATCTTCAAGAAATGATTAAATGTGTTTTCTTTTTATATAGAACTTATTTGTGGAGAAATTTGTTTGGAATTTTGAATACCTAAATAATGGACCGATTTCTAGGCTTCGTCATAGTACGAAAAAATGTACGTGCCAAATTTATCGAAATCAGAAAGTGTTCGGTATACTTTAAGGTGGATGTTAGACTAATATTGCTGGGCGTTACAAACATCAGCACTAACACACTATGTCGGTGTAGGGTATAATGAAAGAAATGAAAACTTGAAAAGAAAATTAAACTCACACCTGTAGAATGATGTTGATGGAAATATGCTTCATTGCACAGCAGTGAAAATTGGAAAAACTGAGAGAAACACAAGAATGTATAAAAGAAATGAAATATGTATAACAAGCACCATATGCCAGAAAAGTTACGAGACAAAATATATACTTACAAACAAAAGAAATTCAAATGGTCAGCACAAAAAAGCATACAAAAATTAAATAAATAACGACTGAAACTACAAAAGAAATCAAAAAGGGAAACATGAAAAAAAGCAAATAAACTTAAATCAATTGTCTGCCAGTTAAATATGCAAAGAAATCGACATTATATGGAATTATATGCATCACAAAAGGAGCGAATAAAGGGCAGGAAAACCGAAAAATATAATCAGCATACACTCAACGAAAAAATCATATGAAATTTCCATACATTAGTTGGTAAGATTTCTTTAAAAGTTCCTTTTGGTTATTGTTTCCATTTAAACAAATCCAACTCAGATGTCAAGTTCATAAATAGAACAAGACAATTTAAACAGTAAAAGGTACGTTCACATGTACTTGTATTTAGTATGTACTTGTATATGAGATGAAATGTATTTTATGGTTGTCAGTACCTTTAAAAGATGCAAATCTTAAAGTTTAACTTCTTGACATGGATTTTTGTATGTAGAAAGTTCAAAAAAACCAAAAATATAAAAAACAAGTAAGAAAGTATGGTCGGTCAAGCCCGGCCTTATAATACCCTACACCAAGTAAATGAGCAAAATCATTATTCTTTCAAAATTTCAATAATTTATGTTCGTGAGCGATTTTCGGAAGTGGGCCTTATATGGGAGCTATGACAAATTATGGACCGATCACCACGAAATTTGGTCACGTGATTAATGTTTATATGAAAGTTATTTATGTTGAATTTTACGTGTATACCAACATTTGTAGGAGATTTATGCTCGTTAAAGTGATTATCGGAAGCAGGCCTTATATGGGAGCTATGACTAATTATGGACCGATCATAATAAAATTTGGTGACATGAATTCCCTATATATAAAATTTATTTGGACAAAAACTTGTGTAGATACCTATATAAATTAAACATTTGTGACGGATAAAATCCACTTTCGGGAGGACATTTTTATGGGAGCTAGGTCAAATAATGGACCGATTTCAGCCAGTTTCAATAGGGATCGTCTTTGGGCAGAAAAAATGATATGTACCAAATTTTATCGAAATATCTTTAAAATTGCGACCTGTACTCTGCGCACAAGCTTTACATGGACAGCCAGCCAGCCAGACGGACGGACGGACGGACGGACATCGTTTAATCGACTCAGAAAGTGATTTTTTTAATTTAAATTTCTTTTAGACTTGGACAATAAAATAGGTGTATTAAACAAGGATTTGTCGAAGTCGGTTATTGTTTTGGATAAATAAGAATTTGGACTGTTAATAGCCGGTATATCCTCCATTACTTTTGTCTATAACTGTTGTTATCCTCAGCAGGGACGAAAATACATAACGATAGGGGTTTACCTGGTAAAAATACAAAAATTTCAGACAATTTTTTAAAAATTCCTTGTCATTACTACAGAAAAGCTTAGAAATGTGTTATATGTATGTATATTTGAAGATGTAGGTATCCTGCAAAAAAGTTAAACTTCCCTTACAGAAGGCATGATTTTTCACTTCTCACATTTAAGTATTCGTATAGAAGGCTTAGATATTGCCGATTTCAAAGTCTCATACAATATGCTTCCTTGTAAGGAATAAGAGTTAGTTAAATAACACAGGTCAACAAATAAAGGAAACATTTTTTTCATCTATCTATATATATAAAACACAAAAAATGTTTCTACCTATGTCCGTTATATATTCTGAAACCATCCAACCCATAAGCTCCAAACCGGTTTCATTAGAAAGTCAATTTTGTGAAGATGGTTTTAGACACCTTACTGGCCTACCTAAATAAAAGCGTAAGGCGGAACGTTTCTTTACGCTTAGCTTTAACGCTGAAATGTCATACCTAAATAAAAGCGCCAACGCTACGTCAAACAATAAAAACAAGGTTATCAAAAAAATTAATATAACAACCCGGATTATTTAAACAATAAAGTACATTGCAGTATTGGTGTTTCTGATTTTTGTTTCGTGATTTGTAAACTAAAATTTTATCAAAGAAACTAAATATTAAAGTTTAAAAAATGTGTTTCTTGCATATTTGTTTCTCCTTTTGTATGTATGTGTTTACATTTGTTGTGTTTTGCAACTAACTTCACTATTAAACGCGCTGTCAAAATCGGATTTTCCAATTGCAAAGCGTTGCCGTCGCGTTATTTCGGTATGCTGCATACAAATTGTATGGGCATGAGAATTTTTGACAAGTAAAAAACGCCTTACGCTCCAATTTAGGTATGCGTGTTAAACAATGCATTTGGTCCATTCGTGAACCGGAATTTCGAATTTTCCCATACAAAATTTTTTCCCAATTTTAAAATTTGTTTATCTTGAGAGTTTGTATGTAAGCACCTCTTCCGAGGAGTACATCCACTAAGGGGGTTAAATCGGTATATCTATATCTCCGGAACTGATAAAGCTAGCACCAAAAATCCAACATAATCTAAATTTATGCAAGAAATAAGTGGACAGGTGTGTGGTACGTTTTGTACTTTTAAGGGGATAAAATGGGCGAAATTTTGTCCAAACAATTTTTTTTCAACAAAAAAAAATTAGCTTAACTTCATTCTAAAAATTTTAATTCACAGTGGTGTACTCTGAAGCGAATGATTTGGTGTAAGCGAAGAAAGGAATACATTCCAACACATGTCCGGTACTATAAAAGTTCTTTTATATTATTGATAAACAATTTTGTTTACTCTTGCATATTAGGTGCATGAATAAGAAATTTTCATATGAAATCAATAAAAAAAATTATATTTTGAAAAACTCTTCGGATTCCACTTTTAATAAAAATAATAAAATTGTTTTCGAAAGGTCATCTACGTCTATGGCCGCAGAAACGGCAAGAGAACGAGAATCACGGCTTCAGCAAATGCGTCGCAGTGCATCTTCATCGAGTGCTACAGAGACACCTCAACACCATATCGAAAGACTAGAAGCAAATCGATCCCGAATGACTCCATCAATAAAAAGAATCGATTTAAAGTTTCCGGCATAAGTATGACGACACCAGGAATCACAAGGACGTGCTGATTGGTGCAACGAACAAACATTGCTTACATTGCAGTGTTTTGAAGTTCCCTAAGAAATCACCGCGAATAACGGTAACGTTATTCTGCCACCAGTTATTGAGCCGCCTGAGCTGCTTCTAAGTTACAACTCTATCAACGGACATGCGTGTTCATTTGCTGCTATACCCTTCTGCCGAAACATTCTCAAAACAATTGTTGCAAATCGGAAATGGACAAATTTCAATTGATCCCGCCACAAATCAACTTATCTTTTTTTCCCAACGAATTAAAGATTAAAGAAATTTGGTTTTCTCAATGTCTCATTTGCTTCTATTCTGTCGCAAAGCTAAACCTACCTCATCTGCCAATTATTTATTTATCGTACAGATAAATTTAATCAGCTGACTGCTGTTCATAGTTTTTATGTGTTTGTGTTTTTGTTTTTGTAAACGAAATTAAATAGATTTAAAAAAAAATGTTTAATAGAGGAATTAAATTTAATTTGATGGAGGATGAATTCGAAGAACATGAGTTCCAAGTGAATGCTGAAAGAGTTTATCATGCCAGGCCTAACTACCTGGCAGACATGGAGGATAATACATTTTTCAACAGAATCCGGCTGTCGATCGTCACATTAAACAGTTGGCAGGGTTCCCAACTTTCACATCTATTTTGAGAGGTATGAAAATAATGTTTTTTGTCGGTATATTGCGAGAAGATTTAGTAACAGGCAGTTTGTGGATACATTGAGAAAACGGGCCATATCATTGAAAAATTAAGTATACAATTAGAATCAGCATATCAGTTTCAGCTTTTTCTAATTTTAAAGATTATAATTTATTGAGCTTTTCGTTACATAAATTAATTGAAATTTTCTTTTATTCGCCCATTTGTGGTTTATAAGTAATCATAAGCACGTACCCATTTTAGCTGTCCAAAACCAAATTTTTTTTTACTGAGTTATAACAAAAATACATTGAGAAATACGGGGATTCATATCGACTATGGAATTTTGTCAATTAGATAACGACACGTTTTGCTCATTTCATGAAGTGTACATTTTTCGCTGTTTGTACTATTCACTTTGTCAACAGACTTACATCGCTCTTATTGGAACATGGCACTGAATCCGGGAGTTATTGTACTTGACTGTAATGTTATTACGCCTTTCTATGATGGGCAGAATTTTTTGTATCAGTTTGCTGAGCTGACTATTGATTCTCCATTAATCTCTATTCCTCTTAATAAAGAAGAGGAGCAGCATACATAATTTTCGTTCAATGGTTTTGAATAAAATAAAGAACTTTGTAAGAGCTCTTTTTTAAGAAAAGTAAACAAAAATGTTAAAATGTTCAAAAGTTTTAATGACAATAGTTTAGTTAATTATACCCTTCACCATGGGTGGTAAGGGTAATTTCTACATTTGCGACACCACAAAGTATATATATTCTGGATCGTTATAGATAGCGAAGTCGATATAGCCATGTCCGTCTGTATGTTGAAATCAACGATGTATATAAGGCTATAGTAATTAGGTCCTACAATGGGTCAAAATCGTAAAAAAAATTTTTTGTTATACATTTTTTTTCACTAATACTTCAAATTTTTTTTTTAAATTAAAAAAAAATATTCGAAAAAAATTAAAAAAATTAAAAACACAAATTTCGAAAAAAATATTAAAAAAACAATTTCGAAAAAAATTTTTTTTTTTAAATTTTGAGAAACAATTTTGAAAAAAAAAATTAATTTTGTTTACCTAAAAATAGTTAAAATTTTTATTTTAAAGTATAATTTGGTGAAGGGTATATAAGATTCGGCACATCCAAATATAGCTCTCTTACTTGTTTTTCATTATAGTGGTCATTTCAATGCAAAATAATCAAAAATATGTAGAAAATGGCTTCTGGTGTGCAGCACCTACGTCGGAGTTGAATTTACTTAGTTTTCAGATGTTTTTTAGTTGTACTACACTTTCGCTATCGAAAGAGATCTGGCAATTATTGTATTCACAACTGCCCTCAATATCTAATCCGATAAACTTAAATACATACCTTATGTTTAAAGGCTCTAAAGTACGAATATTATACAACTATCCAGTAAAAATTAAGCTATTTTTTTAATAACTTCGGATAATAAGCATTTTAAATGAAAATACAATGATTAAATCAGAATAAATATATTCCATGTATAAGAGATAATGTAAGAACTTGAAAGTTGGATAGCAAAAGATGAGCTCACCTCTTTCGCACTTTCGCCAACACTCTCACACACTGCTTCGATATTTACATTTGAACATCTGCTTTTTGGGCGACCAGCGTGTTTAGCATCACACTTTACCGCATAAATGGTGTCAAATTCGAATCTTGCGAGAATTTTGAGACAACCTAAAAATTATTTTCCAGAAGTGAGAAAGTTATCCTATACTGAGACTTTTTTCAAAAAGATTGAGAAATTTTGCTTTACCAAGGGTATGGAAATGAGAATAAATGGTTGGAAGAAGTACATTAATTATTCTTCAAAAACAAGTAATAAAAATTGATTTACAAACCAAATTAGTTACATTGAAAAGAAAACAACTATATTTTCTTTGGCCATGTTATTCTGATTCAAATAACAATTATAATAAAAGAAAACAATTGATATTTATGAGAACCAAATTTGAGAAATGATTTAAATAATTTTCTAAAAAATTCTAGGCGTGAAATTGGCAATTGTTTGTTATAAAGCCACGGGCTATATTTATTTCAGAGGAAATTGATAATAAAATAAATAAACAATAACAAGAACGTAGTACGTAGTACGTACCCTTACACATTTCAAAATTCGTATTTATAAATTATACATTCGTTGAATGTGATGGAAAATTACTTCACCAAGAAAAAACTCATCAATAATTCATCAAGAAATTAATACAAATTTTAAAGCACTGACATTTGATCCCTTACAAAAATCATACAATACATTTACAAAGATTTTGACCATACGAGTAAAATACACATTGGAGCACACACAAATACACACACTCGCCCACACATCAACTGAAATGGAAATCTTCAAAGAAGTGAAGAAAATCGGAGTAAAAAAACAGAAAAAAAAGTATAAGAAACAAAATAAACAAAAATAAAAATCGTAAAAACAACAGTTTCAAAAAAAAAAAAGGACTTATTACTACTACTTCTACTGCCACAAACGTAAGAAAACAAATCAAAGAGAAATTGTAAACGACAAGTTAATCTTACTTCGAGCATGGCCGGAAGCGTTTTTATGACCCAATGGACAAGATTGGCAAAAAAAATTTAAGGAAAACAAGGAGAACATACACACATGTATTTACTTTGTTCGAACATACATCAACATCATCAAGGGAGAGATGCACAGACAGACACTTAGTCATGATGAAACACGAGACAAGACACAAAGTATGCTTTCCAAAACAAAAAAAAAAAAAAAAGTATGTACACAAAAACATATCGCAAAATCTACACACATAAATTCATATACACAGGATCTGAAAGGAAAACAACTAACAAAGTGCGTAAAAATCAGGGAGGTGCTACATGAGTCACATAGTAGGGTCAATTGTAGAGATGACAAATTCCGAACTTAGTCTAAAAAACATTTCGGATGTTCGCTTTCAAATATGAAGCGAATATAAAAGTGTTAAATTAAGCCTTTAAATTTGACTAAAACTTTATTTGAGTGCTCATATCTAGGTCAGATTTTATTTGCAGCCTCCAGAAGCATATCTCACTACAGTCCACTAGGGATATAATGACCGCTTTGCTGTCAGTGAATATCTCAGCTCGATGTCCTTAGATATTGAATTTGTTCCGTGACTCATCTTGAATAATACCGTAAGAGATTCTCAGATTCAGCTGGTCAGAAAAGATAAAATATCCGACCCGATCCGTTCTGAATGACATTCACCGAAAGGTGGGGGCCATTGTCATAATAAGATCTGTCCAGAACACGCCATAAAACCTGCGTAATCAACAGTACCTTATAGTTCAGGTATTTTTCTATACGGCTAAAGCTACGTACACACGGTTGTCAGATTGTTAGAAACATGCTCAGAAAATGGTTAACACAACCATGAGAACTTATGTTGAAACATATGGTTGTTAACCATTTATTGAACATTTTCTGACAACATTGTAAGAATATAACAATCGTGTGTACGTAGCTTAACTAGTGTGTGTAGCGCGGTTTCAGTTGGTATTCATTTCGTGTAACCATGTCGAGCCCTTATGAATGTAAATACTGCCTGTGCAGTCGAATTCGCCCCTTCCTGAGGTTGACCTATCATAAAATAAATTTAAGATGACTGTTTTCGCCTACAAGATGAGAACAACAGCACCATTAGTCCAGTGTTTTTGATTCTTTATTTTTGTGGCCCTGAATTGTCTGGCTCTGCATCACTTATAACATCATCTCAAGTAGTTTACCTTATCTAAATGAAAGAACAAAATCTTCATGTATGTGTATGTGGTTAAAGTAATTGTGTTTATGTGTATGTATGACTGTATTCAGAAAACGGAGGAAAGGGAAACGTTTTATGTGTGTGTATGTGTGTTTGTCTGTTATAATATGAAGAACATTTTAACAAGACCAAAATTTAGAGGCCTGTTAACTTCAGCAAGAATTGTAAAAGTAAAACAAGAAAAGGATGTGAAAGTCTCAGCTGGTTCACTGATTTAGCTGTACGTTAACACAAAATACAAAGTTAAATAAAACAATTTCTTTAACGTTAAAATCATTGAAATTAAATCACAACATACAGATGAATACATCTATCTACTAACAATATCTACACACTACCACTTCTACTACTTACTACATACACACAAAGAGACTCAGTTTTTCCTTGTCTTTCTGGTTGAGTCTCCCAGGAATTAGGGAAGTATAGCTAAGCAACTCAAGGCAGGGGAAGTGGAGATGATTTAGTACTTTCGGCAGCGTATTTTTTAATGTGTTTTCTTAAGTGTTTCCTCATTTGAAAGAGTATGAGGTTAGAGACTCAATTTATTTAACGATTTAAGTAGAAATTAAAGAAATTAAGTAAAATGGAAAGTGACTTGGAAATTATTTTTTTACAAATATGTATGAGAAATAATTAGCAGGGGGAACTGTAGATTCTGCGCCATTATATTTCAGCTCGACATTTCTCAAATTTTTGTCAAACGTTAGCAGGACAAACTCATCTAGTTGTCCATCATACCGTCTAATTAGCTTGTTAATATTTCCAAAATAGTTTGAAATGTTGCTTCTTGAAATCCTGATAACCCATATTAACACTAATTAAAAAAAATACTTTAAGAGCAAACAGTACTGCTCAATATTATTTAAAGCAATTATTTTATAAAGTCTGGTACAAAGGACTAATACACAATATTATCAGGTTATTACCTGAGAAGTTACATAAAAGTTGGGTAATATACAGATCATTATATACGGCATCCAAAGATGTGAGCTGCTCAAGTCGACTATTATCCGCTGGTGTACATTCACTCTAAAAAGAAATAGTTGTCCTCTCTTACAGATACAAATTAAACAAGTAAGAGAGCTATATTCGCCAGTGCCGAATCTTTTACTTTAAAATGAAATTAAAATTTTTTTCTCGAAATTTTTTTTATTTTTTTTCCAATTTTTTTAATTTAAAAATTTTTTTTTTTTTAATTTATTAGTGAAAAAAATTATGACAAAAAAAAGTTTTTTGTGAAAAAAAAAAATTCGTATTAAAAAATAGTTTTCCCGATTTTGACTCATTGTAGATCCAACTTACTATATATAGCCTTATATACATCGTTGCAATGGAAATATCTATCATTAGATATCCATATTGTCTATAATTATGACTTAGTAATCGAGATATAGATCAAAAATAGGACATGGCTAAATCGATTCTGCTATCTATAAGGATCCAGAATATATATACTTTATAGGGTCGGAAAATTATATTGTGGAAATTACAAACGGAATGACAAACCCTTCTCACGAAGGTGAAGGGTATAAAAATGCCGAACTGAGCCATATAATATATCTAGGAATGCATCTCGATCACCGCCTAAAATAACACAAATAAAATGAAAGTCTGTTCAAATGCACTGGCTTATTGGTCCACGGTAATATGGTATCCAGCTATAGAAACTACAAAGAAAGCAATCAAAACTCTCGAGGATAATAACCGGTGCACATTCGAAATTGGGGATGGAACTTTTGAGTTCAATTAATATTGAATATATGGATAATAATCCATGGAGCTCGCTTAATATTAATTGAACTCAGAAGTTCCATGCCAAAAACATGACTTCTTCCCTACACAAAACAATACATTAATTTAGATCTGATACTACGATCAGTACAGCGATACACAACCAATAACTTCATAGTATTGTTATTATTAAAATTTCGATTCGAATCTACAACCGGCACTGCAACGCCTAAAGAGCCTTTTATATTACAGATCATCTGTTATTCCTGGATCTACAGAACGTTCCCTATAAATATTAATACAAAAGTTGAAGGAATTCAGTTAATATCTTTTGAACCCAGAAAATACGCACAGAAAACATAACTCATTTTCTTACACAAAAAAATACACTTACACCGAATATGTGCTTCCTCTAGACATAGTGACTCAAATCAGGACTATCATAATTAATAGAAATCGAGTTATAAGTTGAAAATCAATAACTTTGTATCCTATGTTTGTAACATATGAAGAAGGTTTAATAAGTACTTTTACCTATTACATGCCCTCTGAGACATACTCTACCTCTATAAAAACAAGTACGGAAACCAATGATAATGCAATTGAGTCCATCCCACCATACACTGTGACCAAATATCCAATACAATTATCCTATTTTTCACAGGTAGTTTCTGAAGGGATTCGCAACTCATTGCAAACGAGTTTAGATCAAAAACTCCAAAATGATAGAGATTTCGAAAATATAGTTCAGACGAAAAGATCATTCGAACGAATAACGTTTTTTTTTAATTTAGAATAGAAAATTATTCGATCAATAATTCTCGATTAATCGAATATTCAAATAAATTTATTTCAAGTTAAAATATAAAAGTTTATACAAACAAAAATTTAGACAAAACTATATCAATATATTTGGTTACATTGAACATTTTATTAGAAATGACTTTCAACAATTCATTTTCCAATCGACTTTGGATTAACACACCAAGATTAGAACATTATGAAACCTAACTTAAATACGAAATCATTGTGTATGCAATAGAGTTAGAATGATTTTCCAATTAATAATAATCTGTTTTATATTTATAAAAATTTACTGAAAGCATCATGATAAAAATATAGAAGGTAGTTCCAATCAAAATTTTTTTTAAATAAGGTTTTTTGAAGTTTCCTTTTTTGTGAGCATTATAAAAAGCGTTGCCACATTCCTAAAAATGATTCTGATTTTCGAGACATTTTTTACAAAAATATGTAATTTATAATTTAGTATATAAATAAATATGTATTATGTTGTGTTGGAAGTTATTGATTGAATTCCTAACGTTCGCTTACTTATAACTAAAACGCGTTGACTATTGTTATAGGTATAAAGTAGAGTTTCAAGGCCTAAAACCGAAACCGACAATTATTCTTCGGTTTTCACTTTTAATCTATTTTCCATAGAAAAATTCAAAATTTAGAAATGAGAAATAAACTTTTTCATCCAATTATTCATCCAATATCTCTAAAAACGGTAAAAATATCTTAAGATTTGTTTAAATTTTTTAAATTGTATTACAATAATTGCTGCAGATGATGTAGGAGGCTACTTTTCGCAGGCTTAAAAATACAATATTTTTGTAACAAAGTCTTAGTTATTTTCAAATATCCGATAAAAGTATGGAGTACTAGCTGACCGGTGCGCTTTGCCACCTCAATTGGAATAAAGAAATTGTACTATTAAGTCTCCCTTTGTAAATTAATACAAATTCAGCAAAACATGTCTCTAGTTTCATGTTTATTGATTCATTGTAATGTGGATTCTAGACGTATTATTAGAATAAAAACAGTACCATAAAAACCCACATTTTGTATTCATACTCAGCACCATGAATGTTTAATTTCATATTTCTGTGTCCATTATTGAAGAAAGGTAAGACTATAATCACCTATCGTGAATTCTAACTCATTCAGAATCATTTGTGCCTAATTTTAAGGTTTATTATTATAAAATATTCAAAAAGTACCTTTACAATAAATAAATGGTAACATTAATTATACGTTTTGAATTCGCGTTTATAGATCCATCGTTATAAAACATTCAAAAAGTACTACTAGTTCGAAAAAGTACCTGCAATTCCCTTTTTTATATTTTAACTCAGTCAGGATCATGTTTGTTTAATATCCTGCTTATAGGTTCATTATTATAGAAATTTCAATAATAGTTTCTATTACCTCAATATCATTATGCCCTCTATCCTTGATTCTTTCTTTACTTAGAAGCATATCAGCCAACTATTATGTAGATACAATAAGTAAAATAATTTAATATAATAAAAAGTACAATTAGAAGAAAAAGTAAAAATTTTCCACACTTAAACCACTGTCAAGTTTGAAATTTCAAAGTAATTTCCTGATATTAGGTTCAATATTATAGAAAATAATTTTTGAAGAACGAAAAACTTCTCCTTAGTTTGGTTTAGTTCTCCAGTTTTGGTATCATAATACAATTGAGCACTCTATTCTTGATTATTTCTTTACTGAGAAGCATATATGCCAACTTTAACTAATTTAATATATTTAAAAGTACCAATTTTCCTTTATCCTCGTAAATACTCGTCAAATTTGAACTTTAAATTTGTTTAGCAGTTCCTATATTATCAACTGATTTAATAAATTATCACAAAACCGAACCGAAACCGATCGGTTTTCAATTTTTTAAAACCGAAACCGCGGTTTTGAAATTCTTCGGTTTTTTGGATGTATGTATTTTTTTTTTCATTTTTATTATTACTGTTCAAATATTTTTTTTATTTTTTAAATGGCGGTTTAATAATAAATAGTACACCCAAGAATGTATTTTCAAGATCTAGCCGAGCACTTTCAGAAAATATAAAAAGTTTTTGAAATCGGATGGAAAACAATCGGATGGCACTCGTTTAAAAAAATTACATGTCGAAGGTGCCCTACTTTGTGTCCCCTTAGCGCCGCCACTGAAGCATCGAATATTGCTTGCCTATGCCCATGTCATCCCGATCGAAGCAGTCATTTAGAAATGCGAGATTTATTTCCAAAAAAAATATCTATTCTGCACTACTGTGCATAGTAAATGCACTATGATCGGTAATAATCGTAAATATATACACCAAAACATGTTTACACATTAAGTAGTATTTTGAAGTTACCTTGTGGTCATTGGAGCAGCATTCCTATCCAATCTAACATGTTTTAACTGAAATATTACTTTTAAGGAAATGGTCGGAGCACGTCATTGGCTGTTTTGGCAAATCTTTTTAATATTTTGCAGTTGGGAAAAATTAAACTCATGCCTGTTAATTTTTAAAATAATGTTCACAAATTAGCTTTATAATATTTTTACCTTTGATCCCAATTTGAAAGTAAATATTTTTTAATATTTTTCAAATTAATGAAAATTATGTATTCCCAAAGAATGTAAGGGGAAATTTAAAATTAATATGATATTACTATTTTTATGAAAACTTCAAAATCCTTAAGCATGTCAGATATAGAATTTGAAAAAATATAGAGAGAAAGAAACTACCTTCTATTTTTCTACTATGGAAAGCATTATATACTTAAATTTAAAAATATTTTGGAATTAAAAGTTTTCCAATCAACAATTATTTCGTAAAATATTTATCAAGACTTTATATAATTAAACAAGTAATAAAGTACGGTCGGTCAAGTCCGACCATATAATACCCTACACTAAGTAAATGAGCAAAAACCTTTTCGTTTTAAAATTTCAATAATTTATTTTAGTGAATGATTTTTTGAATAGGACCTTATATGGGAGCTATGACTAATTGTGGACCGATCGCAATGAAAGTATGTTATGTGATTTATGTGTATATGAAAGTTATTTCTGTTGAATTTTATGTGTATACCAACATTTTTATGAGATTTATGCTCGTTAAAGTGATTTTCGGAAGCGAGCCCTATATCCCGATCGCAAGACATTGGTTGCAAAAGTTGGGTCACTTCTGATGAACCCCCATATATTTGATTACTTTTTTAGTAAAAAATGAACATTCAGTGTTTTCATTTCCCAAGATCAGTGATTATTTTCTTCATATATTTCGTCTTTCCTCAAAGATATCCTTCCCTATCTTCCACTCCATACATTTAAAATGCTATGACTTTTTTCTTCTACTTTTTTGTTTCACTATCAATCCTATCTACTATTTAGTCCTTGCATTAGCATTACTCTTCACCAAAATAACTTGCTGACATTTAAAGCTTTTTTCCCTGCTTCTCTCTCTCTCTGTCGTATCAACGGTGTTTTATGGACAAGGAACATACTAAAATTTCTACTTCATCTATGTTAGTTCTTTTTTTTATTTTGTTTTTATCGGGTACATATTATTTAACAGATTTCTTTGTTTCATTTCATTTTATTTGTAGCGTAAAACAATAAAAAAGTCGAATGAACGTAGAAATCTTAAAATAATACCTTTTTTATTATTGTTGCTTATGCTTCATTGCTCTTTGGGTTTGGTTTGCTATTTTTCCTTTTCCTTTTTTTTTTTTGCTATTTTTCTTTTTCAATTTTATTTCATCTGATTCTTTTTGCTTTTATATTTATTCAGTTTGAACTCTTTCTACCACACTCTCTTCATTTCCTCAAATGTACTTACATACATACATATACCGAGATTTACGATATGTGTGAGTGAATGCTGGGGATTTGGTAGTTGTGGCACACATTTCCCAGCAGTTCTTGATGATTGTCCCGTACTAGTGATTTTAGCTATCACTTAGTGTGACAACTAGTTACATAAATAGTTACATGACTAGTTATTTTAACACTTGCATATCCTAAGCAGTGGGCCAATTGAACCTTTTTGATTACACGCATATACCTTACCTAACTGGTTACTTGATCAGCTACATAACTATTTATTTCAACATGAACAGTCCAATAACTAATTGCTTGTAAACAAACATTCCTCCGACAACTCTCCTCTTCTGTTGGGTATACTTTTAAAGTGACTACACTCTAGGTAACTTAGACAAAAAATGACAGTTGATTTCATGCTAAGTTAGGATGTCAGTATATTTAAGCACAAAGAAAATAAACTGTGTGAGAATTATATCAACACAATTTGTATGAAAGTAGTTTTTAAGAACTACTCACAAAAAAGTGCAGTACAAAATAAACGTTTAAAGTGACTACACTCTAGATTACTTAGAAACACTTAACAGGCAATTGCCTTCAAGCTAAATTACATGGGATGTATAAAGTAACCAATAGACTTGTCTCTGCACTACAAACAGCACATACGTGTCAAATGGCCCAAAATATATAAATTGGAGTCAGCCAAGTGATTAGTGACAATTACTATCTATAAGGGATACATTGACTACTTGCTTAACTGCTGGGTCTTCATGTATCCAGGAACACCAATACAACCATCACTAGCAACCAATCATTATATGATTGGATAAATAAATGAATTGGATAGTTGTGGATGGATGGATGGTTGAAGAGACGCATGAATCAATGAATGGCTAGATGGATGAATGGATTCATGGTTGGCTAAATATGAAACAGCAACAATATGACAATATAAAGATTTAAATGCTAGAACAATTACTTACGTAATAGCTTTTATTTGAATGGCTTATGTCAATTTGTAGTTACTGCGACATCTTATAATCTTATGGTTTGGTTTAGAGTGAGCTGTTGAAGTGGTTATGTTGACTATAATACTATTGCCTAGCAGAAAACGTGCATTCAAGACTAATGTATGTCGTCTAATTTGGTTAAAACTAATAAGGATTATTTGAGTATCTTTAAGCTTTCATTTAAAATAAATCAGTCTTAAAAATGCCGGATTTACAATAGATTGCGTATCTTTTGAACGCAGTTTTGGTTTTTAATAATTATATGTCATTTTGAAGGGTACATCTTTGTCATTTATTCTCACTAAGTTATTAAACATTATAGTGCAAACCATGGCAGAACTATCAAAGTAGGAAGAAAAAAGCGCCCAGGCCAGCCAGAAAAATTTAAGACAAAGAATTAGAGGCATTACTCCATGTAGTTTGTGTAAAACTCAACAAGAGCTTACAAAATCATTGGGAGCTACTCAAGCAGCAATTTCAAAGCAGGGAAATTGGGTACCATACGAATTGAAGCCGAGAGACTTTGAAAGACGATTTTGCATGTCCAAAATGATGCTTGAACGCTATAAAAGAAAATCATTTTTGCACCGAATCATTACTTCCAATGAAAAATAACCCGAAGCGTAAGAGATCGTATATGATGCCCAGCCAACCAGCCAAATATCCATGGCGCTAAGGTAATTATCTGCATTTAGTGGGAGCAAATACAGAGAATTAGTTTTCCATCACCCGCTCTATACCCCAATGATGAACATCTTTGTTTAACATTATAGATTATTGGGATTATTTGAAATTTTTTTTCAATATTTAAATTTAAATAAAATAATTTATCGAGTACTCGACAATTTTTACTCGAACATTTTTTTTTTTATTTTAAACTGAAAATATTGTTCATTCGAATAAAATAAATTTTTTCCTCGATTCGAATAATTGTTATTCGAATCACAACCCTAGATGTGTTCACAAAATCACTCATCTTGCTTTTGTTTCTCATTACACCATTGTAGTTAATGGGTCCCAGATACTCTGCGAATATCGATATATTTTGTACGGATTTATCTTGAGTCGAATATTAATCGTAAATGCCGTGGGAGCCATACGAAATATATTAGTGTCAGCCTATTTATATCAGAATAAGATAGTAAGGGTACTCATTTAAACGCTTAAGTTTCCCATTTGTGCAAATGTGCAAATTTGCGCGACGTGTTTCATGAACCCACCATTTAAATTTTGTACAATTTTATACAGAAAATGTCTATTTCGTAAAAATGTCAAACAAAAATAAATTCAACAAATGCTTAAAAAAAAGTTTTAAAAATTGTATAAATTTAAATTCTAAAAATTTCTAATGAAAGTGAAATCTTTGGAACAAACAATGGTAAATGGTACGTAGTTTGGAAGATTTTGCTTATGTTCTAGCTGTTGGTTAATATTTTCATACACAATGCCATTCAATCCAATAATTCTGTTCCAAAGTCACACAATTTTCACATGTATAAAATATTTGAATTTTATTTGATTTTTATTTCTACAAATAAAAGTAAACAAAAGCAGCTGATTCATCAAATGCACAATAAATTCAAGTTTGCGAGACTAAATGGTCGCGCAAACTTATCGGCGTTGTGCAAACGAATTTCCATACAATTTTTGACAGTTCATTTGCGAGAGTGTAAAAATGCACAGATTGCACAGTTTGCGAGGCATTTAAGCGTTTACATGAGGACCCTTAGTATTTCTCATAAATTTTTCTTAAGAATTTCAATATACTCCAAAAAATATTTGAATCGAAAATTCCATGAGAATAGAGATTCCATTATTACATGTCTGTATGAAGAGACAAGCCAAGATCATCACAAATTATAATTCTCTAAATGTCCAGTTGGATACTTACATACAATTTACATGGATAATATAATGTTTAATTCAAAGATCCTAATGGATAATATAATGTTTAATTCAAAGACACTGTGAACCCAATTTCAACAATAATCTCCTAAACGATGTGTACCAAAGAAAATAATTCGAATCATCAGAGCTATGTACGAGGACGCAGAACTCTCAGTTCTTCATAACGGGAACATCAGTCAACCATTTTATACTAAATGCTGGAGTAAAACAAGAATGCCCTTTATCACCTCAACTGTTCACCATCGTGCTGGATGATATAATGACAGAAGTCCATTTAGAGAGAAGAGGAACTACAAAGCACAAAATCTCCAACATGCAAACGAAACTATATGATCTGGAAAAATTAGCGCGTATTGTTGGACTTGATATAAATATCAAGAAAGCACAGAGAACATTATGCTACAAGGCCAACCTGTTGAATACGTAGATAGCTTCTAGGCAGTATAGTAACAACTAGAGTTTCCAATTCGGTTTTCACCGAAACCGAAACCGCGGTTTTTCAAGGCCTAAAACCGAAACCGACAACTATTCTTCGGTTTTCACTTTTAATCTATTTTCACTAGGAAAATTCAAAATTTAGAAAAGAGAAACAAATTTTTTCATCCAATTATCCATCCAATAATATTAATTTCATATTTCTGCATCCATTATTATAGAAAATACAACAGAAAGAATTATAATTATAATCATTTGTGCCTAATTTTAAGGTTTATTATTATAAAATATTCAAAAAGTAACTTTACAATAAAAAAATAGTAACATTAATTATCCGTTTTGAATTCGCGACTCTAGGTCCATCGTTATAAAATATTCAAAAAGTACTATTAGTTGGAAAAAGTACCTGCAAATCCCTTTTTTATATTCTAACTCAGTCTGGATCATGTTTGTTTAATTTCTTGCTTATAGGTTCATTATTATAGAAATTTCAATAATAGTTTCTGTTACCTCAATATCATTATGCCCTCTATCCTTGATTCTTTTTTTACTCAGAAGCATATCGGCCAACTATTATGTATATACAATAAGTAAAATAATTTATTATAATAAAAAGTACCATTAGAAGAAAAACCACTGTCAAGTTTGAAATTTCAAAGTAATTTCCTGATTCTAGGTTCAATATTATAGAAAATTAATTTTGAAGAACGAAAAAGTACTCCTTAGTTTGGTTTAGTTCTCCATTATTGGTATCATAATACAATTGAGCACCCTATTCTTGATTATTTCTTTGCTGAGAAGCATGCTAGCCAACTTTAACTAATTTAATATAATAAAAAGGTACCATTAAAAGAAAAACTACCAATTTTCCTTTATCCTCGTAAGCACTCGTCAAATTTGAACTTAAAATTTGTTTAGCAGTTCCTATATTCTCAACTGATTTAATAGTTAATAAATTATCACAAAACCGAACCGAAACCGATCGGTTTTCAATTTTTTAAAACCGAAACCGCGGTTTTGAAATTCTTTGGTTTTTTGGAAACTCTAGTAACAACAAATGGCGGCACAGAAACAGACGCAAGCAAAATTCTCAACAGAGCGAGAGCGGCATTCAGGCGACTGCATTCAGTATGGAGAAACTAGAAAATATCCATACGAACCAAGCATTTCTTAAATAAAGTCCAAGCATAGAGTAAAGTCTACATACTCTGTTGTACGGAAGTGAAACCTGGTTAATATCGAGCACAATCATGCAAAAATTAAATGTATTCGTCAATAAGTGCCTCAGAATATTATGCAGGATATCCTGAGGAATCCGTACTGAAACAAATCAAACGCAGAAAATGAAGGTGAATCGGCCATACTAACAGTAAATTACCGATAGTATTTCAAGGATGACGCTAGAGTGGAATGCTCAAGGCTCAAGAAGCCGTGGTCGAGCCAAGAACACCTGGAAACGCACGATACTCCAAGAAGTAAGACAATGCAATTTTACGTGGGAAGGTGCGAAAACAATAGCCGCAAACAGAGTAAGATGGAGATGCTTTGTGGAAGACATACTATGCTCCTAAGAGGAGTAATGACAAAAAAAAAAAAAAATAGAAATCTTCTGCGAAATCAACATGAAGAAAGTTAATCTCCATCGGGTATTCTAAAGACAATTAATGTATCATGTTTGAACTGTAAAAATATCCAAGAATTTTGAAAACAACATTTTTCAGGAGATTAGCTTTTTAACTATAGATGATTATTTTAGGATAGGACATTGAATGCTATAACTTCTTCATTACATTTTGTTATATGTTTGTAAACATTTTAAGATTTCTTCAAGATTTTTTTTTTTAAAAGCAAATTTAAAAAACATTTCTTAAATCATTTTTTAGTTCTACATTAAACAGCACTTGTTAGAAAATTCTAGTAAATTGTGATAAATCATTTGTTTCTTTCTAACCCCATGTGATGCAACTGATTGAAAGGTGTTGAAATTGTTTATTTATTTATTCTATTCATTTCGTTTAGGTACATATTGTGTGTAGTGCAGATGAATGTTTAACATATTTTAAATTTAATTGCATTTTATCATTATCATTTTATGTGCTCATTCACGTAGACATACTCACACAAAGCCAAATACATAGTTACACTCATACATAGAATCACATGAGTTAATGTATCCTTAAAATGTCTAAGTCTTCTGCAACTATGTACTTCCTTTGTAGCATCATCAGCAACATCATCGTCTTGATGCTCGTTTCATTCAACCATTCATCTTGTATTTTGACACAATAAATAAAAGTTTTCAGTTTGTGGCAAGAAAGGAAACATACACATATGTACATACGAGTACATAGCAGAAAAACTAATGTATTTCAAATTTCATTTTCAAACAACAAGTAATTAAAAAAGAGAGCAACGCTTTATTATACAGGGTGTTCTATGATATCTGAGGTATTACATAATATTTAAAAGCATTTCCATGCTTACCTTTCACTATCTAAAATTCTCTTTATCCTTCCAAAGGATAAAAATAATTCCTAAGTTGTAAGTCTACGTTTCTATTTCGGCTAAATTATTTAGCTGGCTCTAGATTTTTCCAATACTTTTAATTGCAAAAGCTGGCAAAATTATTTTGAGTTATATCTTAATACTTAGTACACTTCATTCCGGAAACCCCTATACAATTAGTTATTTATTTATATGTATTTATAGAACACAACACACACATTAGAAAACTACGTGCATGTACATCTGTTCCATTCTATTATTCATGAGCATTTTCATCATAAAGAACTAAAATTCAAGACAAATTTAATTGCCTACTCCAATGTATTTATATTTGTAAATATTTGAAATCCTTATCATGCACAAACCACTTAGTGTTCGAGTAAAATGGGATACAACTGAGGATGTGTGCGCACAAAGTACACAAACAATTAAAATGCGGCAAAGGAGGGTAGCTGGTCTAAGAAGGAGGTGTAGGAGTATAAAAATTATAAAAAGCTTTAGGATAAATAACGATCAAACATTAAGACCCATAGACAAAGTAATCTTTTTACTTATTGCCCTGCGGTTGCAGACAGCCTGCAAGGTGGCCTGCCTGTTTTTCAGCCCTCATCCTACGTTTAGCCACCACAGAAACCACTCGATTTAACTGAACTGAACTCATCTGAATCCAACACAATCCAATTCATACCAATTCAGTTCAATGCAAAAGTAAAATAAACTATGTACTTACATCTTAACAAAAGGCAACATATTTTCCCCAGTAGCAGTTAATATATGTAGTACTGGTAGGCCTTGTAAAAGTTAAAGTTTTTTTTTTCTCTTAGTATTACAATAACACAGTAATATTAATCAGAAAATTCTACTTGCCCTTATGTAGAGTATTGCATTTCTCTTTCTTTTGCGAGTTAAATAAAATAAAAATACAAGGAAAACATGTTTAACATTTAATCTAGAGCAAATATGTAAAATGTACAGCATTACCGACTGATATTAGAAGTTGCTTGCTCGCACCTTTAAGAAGAATCTTGGAAATGTTTTGATGCTCGAATTTATTCATTCTTTCCTATTCTTATTCATTCTTTCGGATTAAGAACAACGCTTTGTTAAATGTAAGGTTCTGGAAGGGGGGAATTTTAAAGCGCTCGATAAAGTCTGACATCGGTAATAATATCTCGCTATATATTATCTTTATGGATCTGGATCAGTACGTATGTTTCTTCTGCTATTATATTTCTTATTTTCCTAAATGTAATTTTAATTCTGTCGTTGATTGAGTTTGGGGTCATTAGACTCAGTATGAGTTATGCTTATGCGCTTTTTTTAATATCTACATAAGAAATCGGGGTGCTCAATTTAGTGTGAATATGAAACATGTAGTGGTCATATTCTTGCTTATGCTGGATAGGGCAAATGTGCTTAAAAAAGGTAAATAGGGTTTTTGATATTCTTATACCTCCAATGCTTAAGCATGCCACAAGGCACTCATCGCAAAAATGCCAATAAATGCAAATATAACTGATATTTCATTTCAAAAACTTTGAACCATTTTTAGAATATTTAAGTACGTTTTTTAGCATTTTTCTGATGAGTGCCTTGGGCATGCTTAAGCATTAAGGGGTTATACAATTTCAATTTGAGATGTGTTTCACTGTTCTAAGTAATAGAATAGAGTTATGTAGCATGCGTGGGGAAACTCAGTAGACACATATCAATTTCAAATTAAAGCACATGGCAGATTCGGCATATTGTGGGTTCTCAATTACATATATGTATGTCAAAGGAATTTCGACTATAAATTGTCGCACAAGTAATGTTATATGTTAAACTGTTGTGAAGAAGAATACGAATGGGATAGTCTAAATGTAATTTGTAAGGTAAATTTTGATAGTCGTATGACTCTCTTGAAAATTTTTAAAAACAAGCAAGTCGTATTGGAAAACACACAATTTTAACAGCGAAAAGCAACACACAAACGGCTTTCATAAATTGTTTTAACGTACTGATAACTTTCTATTTTATTTTCTATTCGGCATTATCGTTTAAAGCCATCTTAAGATATTTAAAAGTAAAAATCTGAGTTGTTTCGAAAAATAAGAAAGTTCAGAGAAAAGATCTTGCTTTTTAAATTTGTTACATAGTCTAAGATAAACATTAGCAACCTCAACATTAAACGAAGCATACAACTAGTAAGAACAACACCAGCATTGCAATATTATTGCACCATATTTGTATTTAACATCATGAATAAAAATTCTTTGATGTTGCACAGTGGTGTAATTAAAGATTAATTTAATTATGATTGTAACTAAAACTACCACTAACACTTTTAGTTTCTTTATACGCAAGATGAATTATGGAACATTATAAAGAAATACATATAGGGATAAGGTTAATTATTAGGGTTCTCATTCGAATAAAAATTATTCGAATAATCGTAGAAAACATATTTTATTCGAATGAATAACGTTTTTCAATTTAGAATAAAATATTATTCGAACAATAACGGTCAATTAATAGAATTTATATTTAAGTTAAAATTTAAAAAATAAAGACTGAGATCGTAAAATTCTTAACACACGTTTTTCATTAAAACTTTTAACACAAGTATTATTTGATTTTTTTTTTATCAAATTACCTTTGTAAAGCATGTCAGTTATTATGTTCATTTGTTGTTAATCTGATTAAAATGAGTGACCAGAAAAAAGTGCGAAATAAAATTATTAAATATTTTCAACAAAATCCAACTTGGTCCTACAAAAAGTTGGCCAAACAATCAAAGGTCTGCTATCAATTTTTTTCCAATGTTATTAAACAGTACTGGGAGAACTTGTCCGTTGATATAAAACCTGGTTCAGGTAGAAGGAATGGTCCACATGATGTTTCTAAAGCCGCTTCGGGGTAAATTTTTTTATGTTGCAGATGCTCGAGGGAATGTTGAACCCAAAAGGAGACAAAATTTCTCAAAACGTTCTTGGTATGGCAAGCAATATGCAGTTGCGGCAAAAAGCCAAACATTTGTTACAAAGGGCTCTATAAATACCGAAATTTACATCAAGTAATGTTTACAAAAAAGGATGTTTCCATTCATAAGACTTCTTAATGTGTCCACTTATTTTAGGCCTGATTTGGCACCCTATGGTAAGAAAGGTCTTGAGTGGTAAAAGAACAATAATATGGTAATTGTACCAAGAGAGGCAAATTCTCCAAACTGCCTGGAGCTAATGCCAGTGGAGAGATATTGGGCTCTTGTTAAAAGAGAATTGAAGAGCACAAAAAAGGTGTCCCAAAGTGTGGTCGATTTTAAACGGAGATGGACAACCTGTTCGAACAAAGTGACATAAAGCACTATAAAAACCATAGTGGGTTTTCGAAAAAGTTTCAAAATTTCATCATTAGTGATTAGAACTATAAAAATATTTCTTTTTTTGTAAATTGTAATTTTAGTGGCTTCGTTTTTATTAACATATATGTATGTTACAATTTTTTCGATCTCAGTCCTTATATATGTAGTTTACATAAACAAAAATGTTGAGAAAAGTATCTCGCCAAAAAAGAACTATACGTTCGCCTCTCTCTATGTAGAAGGGATTCGAAGAAATTCGAAGGTTTAGGGTAAACACGAGTAAAGTTACAAACAAAATTTAAAATGCATCTTTATCTACTTTAAATATTAGCAGTCAGGTGTTTGGCACTTTTTTGAAATTCGAAAATTTTAGGGGAGAAAAAAGGAAAACATTTTATTTTAGTGCTTTTTTGCGACCCCATGTAAACATAGAAATAAATTTCATATTGTATTTTTTACTTATTAAAAAATAAAAAATATAAGTTTGGTACGATACTAATTGGAGAATAAGCTCTATTTCTTTTTGGGACTTTTTTCATAAAATAATGTTCTTCTATAACTTGACAAACGCATATGCATATTTTATTATGACTTCACAAATTTATTTAAATAAAATTTGTATAATTTCAATGGGGAACCAAATATTCGAAATTATCAATTCAGTTTTGATATTCAGGCATACAAAAACTAACTAACAGGGTGCTTTTTGGAGATCGAGTGTGAAGTTGCGGATAAATCGATCTGTGATCACCAAAAATCGATTTTTAGTATAAAAAACTTAAATATCTAAAATCGTTAATAACTTCGTAAATACTGTGATTTTAGAGAAAATAAGCTCAATCAGCGATCGCTCATATTTTATAAAAAATTTATTTTTAGTATAAAAAAAATATTTTACAACATTTTAAATCACTCATATTTAATACCAGAAATCAATTTTTTTAGTATAAAACAAGTAAGAGAGCTATATTCGGCTGTGGCGAATCTTATATACCCTTCACCAAATTATACTTTAAAATAAAAATTTTAAATATTTTTAGGGAAACAAAATTTTTTTTTTTTTTCAAAATTGTTTTTTAATTTTTTTTAAAACATTTAAAATAAAAATTTTAAATATTTTTAGATAAATAAATTTTTTTTTTTTAAATGATTTTCAAAATTTAAAAAATAATGTTTTTTTTCAAAAATTTTTTTAATTTTTTTCAACATTTTTTGTAATTTTTTTTTTATTTTTTTAATTAATTTACTATTGAAAAAAATGTATGATTTTGACCCATTGTATCTATATCCTTATATAGATCGTTGCAATGGACTTTGAAATATCTATCATTAGATATCCATATTGTCTATATTAATGACTTAGTAATCCAGATATAAGTCAAAAAATAGGCCAAAAATCTAGGTTGGCCCGGTTTTTTCCTTATATCTCAGCCATTTGTGGGCCGTTTTTAAATAGCAATCGAGCCGAAGAATTCCCAATATATTGATGTATGAATCAAGTTTGTAAGTTATTTGGAGTCTTCAGAAAATTGATTTCAACAGACATACAGACGGACATGGCTTAATCGACTCCGCTATCTATAAGGACCCAGAATATATATACTTTATATGGTCGGAAAATTATATTGTGAAAATTACAAACGGAATGACAAACTTATATATACCCTTCTCACGAAGGTGAAGGGTATAAAAACTCAAATATCTTAAATTGTTAATACTGTAATTTTAAGGGAAATAAGTTCACTTATATTTTATAACAAAAATCGATTTTTAATATAAAAAACTCAAATATCTAAAATCGTTAATAACTTTAAGAACTAAGAATTTGAACAGAAATTCGTTTTGTTCTAATCATTAAAAAAAATTAGAAAATTCAAATGTTACCTATAGATAGTGAAAGTCAAAGATCAGAAAATGTGTTTCCTGTTTTTTGCATTAATTTCGATTATCATTCATTGCCAGTATATGTAAATATAATCAAGTTAGAATCTGTTCCTACTTATATAGTACACATATGATCAATTAAATTTAATTAGCCTCCACATACCTGGCAGTGTAAACACAAATCCTAACAATTACTTAACAGAATTTTCGAAAATCAAATTAAAAATTTCAAGCTAATATGAATTGATAAACCACTGTTGTTTGTTACTCCTGTTCTTGATATTGTTGTTGATGATTCCAAACAACCGCCAAAGGTCTACAAATGTACGAGGATGTGTAAGTAAACTTGTGAGTGAGAGCGTCAGTGAATGTATATGTACGAAGAGTATGAAAATATATTTTGTAAATGTATGGAAAAGAACATTTTGCTGGAGGTTGTTTACATATCTGGTTGCTTGGTTTTTGTTGAAAATCATTGGGGGAATAAATATATAAGTTTCTCCTTTTCAAGCATCTACGTGGGGAGAACTAAAAATTTAGAGGAAGGAAACGGAAGTAATACCAATAAAGTCGTCTAAGTGTTCTATAAAAATCCACAGGAGCTGTTTGGGTCCCCCACCATTAAAATAATGTTTCCTTTAATGTGTACTCCAACTTTTAGCAAATGTGTGTGATCCGAATGAAATGCGAGTATTAGTATCAATAGACCGGGTAACAGTTTCATGCCCTATTAAGATACATCACCTTTCTTTGAACTCAGCAGCTCCCATATAGAGGAATTACATTCCATTTTTAGATGAATGGAGCAGTGTATATACAAAGCAGATATGAAGTCTCAAGAAACCCAAGCACCAAAAAGTTTCCATCACAACATTAATGATGTGAACATCAAGATATTATCCTAACGAACGTCACATTGTTTTCCCGTACCTATATAGGGGAATTACATTCCATTTTTAGATGAATGGAGTAGTGTATATACAAAGCAGATATGAAGTCTCAAGAAACCCAAGCACCAACAAGTTTCCATCACAACATTAACGATATGAACATCAAGATATGATCCCAATGAACGTCACATTGTTTCGCCGTACCTTGAGTCATATACGTTTGTATTTCAATAAGCAACACTGAGTTTTAAGTGCGTTAAAATTAAACCGGTTTAATTCACCCCATTTGAAATTGTTTTAAGATCATGATTTAGCGAGTCCTCCATATTCATTCTTGAGAGTCTAACGTAACAAAGAGATGATCTATGGTAAAATTAATATGAGTGACAAATATTACTGCCATCTGCAAAACAATAAATTGGTATGAAGTGATTCAAGAAAAATAAAAAAGGGAAGGAGAATGAACACTGACCTGGGGAAATCTAGTGCACAACATAAAGTCCTCAAAAGAAACTACTTATATATAAGGACTGAGATCGAAAAATTCTTAACATACATAAATGCTAATAAAAAAGAAACCACTGAATTTACAGTTTTGATTTATTTTTATTTGATTTAAATTATTATAACAATTTACAAAAAAAAAATTATTTTTATAGTTCTAATCACTAGTGATGAATTTTCAAACCCTTTTCGGAAACACTTTCGTTAAGGTTTTTATAGTGCTTTCTGTCACTATGTTCGAACAGCTATCCATTTCCGTTTAAAATATACCACACTTTTGGTCACCTTTTTTGTGCTCTTCAATTTTCTTTCAACAAGAGCCCAATATCTCTCAATATGCCCTCAGCTCCAGGCAGTTTGGAGGATTTGCCTCTCCTGGTACAAATACTACATTATTGTTCTTTTACCACTCAAGACTTTGCTTACCACAGTGACGGATGCCAAATCGGGCCAAAAATAAGTGCACACATTAAGAAGTCTTATGAACGGAAGCATCCTCTTTTGTAAACATTCCTTGATGTAAATTTCGGTATTTATAGAGCCCGTTGTAACAAATGCTTGGCTTCTTTTGTCGCAACTGCATATTGCTTGCCATACCAAGAACTTTTTGGGAAATTTTGTCTGCTTTTGGGTCCTAAACTTTTCTTCAACATTCCCTCGAGCATCTGCAATATAAACAAATTGACCCAGAAACTGCGAAAAATTTTCCGTACGTAAATTTCGTCATCCATTATGCAGCAGGTATATTTTTTGTATATAATTTGACTTCAATTTCCGTGCTCTGTCTTTGGCCTCTAAATTTTTAACAGAGTTCATGTTAGGAACTTTTTGAGCCTTGTATGTTTTTAAACCTGCATTGGCTTTACCTTTTCATACCAAATAGTCCGAGTACTGACCTAACCAGGCTGCTTTCCTACGGCATGTGTTGGGAGCTCTTGAAAATGCTTTCTGTTTTTTTTTTTTTTTGCTTTAGAAACATCATGTGGACCATTCCTTCTACCTGAACCAGGTTTTCTATCAACGGACAAGTTCTCCTGATACTGTTTAATGACATTGGAATCAGTTTGACGGCAGACATTTGCTTGTTTATTCAACTTTTTGTAGGACCAAGTTGGTTTTTTTTGAAAATATTTAATAATATTAGGACGCACTTTTTTCTCGTCACTCATTCTGATCAGATTAAGAACAAATGAACATAATTGACATTAAATATAATAACTGATATGTTTTACAAAGGTAACTTGATCAAAAAATAAATAAAATAATACTTGGGTTAAAAGTTTTAATGAAAAACGTGTGTTAAGAATTTTTCGATCTCAGTCCTTATTACTACTCTTATATAAGCTGCTTCATTTAGAGGTATAAATAAGACATTTAAAATATAATTGAATGTCAGAATCTGTATTATGACCAGAAATTTACTTTGTGAAGATAATTTCATTTGAAGGAGGTCCATTCGAAATGTTAAATTTTTGATCACTCTTTCCGGCATTACTACCGGTATCTCTCGAATTACGACTTTTGACTTCACAAACAAAAACAGAAGTGTGATATCAAAGGACAGGTCCCGAACGGAAAGCTAATTTTTGTAATAACTACAGCTGCATAATTTGGAGACGTTGTTGCGGTGTTAATTGTCAAACAATACCGAATAAAAATAAAATGACAAAAAAAAAACTGTAAATATATGTGTCCACAAATATATTGAGCCCCCTACTAAAAGAGACCAGTTTCGCAACCGGTTCATCATGCCACATCATGTCCAGGTAGACTATCTTACTCTACCCAATGCTATGTATGGATCGACACCTCTGTTCCGAAAGAAAAACCATTGCGGAATCCATATTGTCAATCGTTGAAAAGTCCATTCGATTCTATATGATTGACAAAATTCAACATGCTCTCCATAATCTTCAAAAACAATTTGAGAGGACGACTTTCTAACAATGGAGAAAAAATCACAGATCGATATGAAAGGTTGAAAAAGTTTCTAAAAGGACGAGCCAGCGATCAGGAACATTGAGTGCAGATAGAACTTTCTATTCAAGTCCTGAAGAATATTTTAGGCATAGGCACATAAGGTATTTTGTTGAAACAATTTCTCACAAAAGGTTTGTTTTCTCTTTAGCTTCGTTTACAATATAATCACCCCTTAGGTGCGATATCCTTTTATTAAATGTCGCGAGGCTGGTTAAGTAGATTCAAAGCTGCTCAAACACACTAATAATACCATCTAAATTCATTAGAAATTGAAAGTAATACAAAAAGTCTCATATTAACACAAAAATTCTTCATGTGATGTCATCAAAATTCCAAGAAAACATAGTTGGAGACCGTCGAGATATTTCATGAAATGCTTTAGTGTGTATGAGATGAATATAGATGAACATATGCGGTATCTATTTATGTGCGGTATCCATTTGATCACATTTGTTTAAATTCTATGATACCCATCATATATTACTATTACCCCCAGTAACACGAAGTCTGGTTATGTGTCAACTAATAGTTATACTGACAGTTTTCATACAAAAATAATTTTAACCGGCAGTATAACTGTTAGTTAACGTATAACCAGGCTTTGTGTTAATGGGGGTTACTGTTATTATTGCAACGTTCGTACCGTCCCCAACTGTTGGTTATCACATGTTCGTTTTTTTGAATGATGCACTTGTCATTGTCACCTCGTCCAGTTAATTTAATAACTCATTGGGTAGAGGAAAGGTAATAGTCGAAAAAATCTCCGTCAACCCTCGTTTCAATTTGCATTTGCTGCTGTTTCCTTTTTGATATTTTATTGTTTTAAATAGTCGGAATCATGATGATGATGACGTTGACGATGGCTTATTTGTTTACCCGATACTAATATCGTTGTTGTTATATATTTAGCAGTATATTTTACCATTTGTGTGCGTAAAGTCAGTCATGACTTCTCAGGTTTGTTAAAGTTTTCATTCACAAGACGCACATTGTTTACGAAGGCTGATGAGAATCATTTAAAACTTTTTTTAAAACAATCAAATTACAACAACTAAACACCAATTAAATATTAAATCAAACAATTCAGAAATATAATGCAAACAACGGTAACGAAGTTCAGCACAGTTAAGAGTTTCTTCCTAGGGCAGATTGTATAGATGACGGTTTCGTAATATGATTACTATAGTATAGTTAGAAGTGTGGTATAATAATGTTATCAAAGGATGCATAATATACATGTGATGCATACTAAGTTGAGAGATACTCACTGATATTGATTAGTGTACACAACAGGAAAAAATAAACTTCTGATTCAGAGAATACTAGAGAATACAATTTGCAATCGATGCAAATAGGGTCATTGAAATAAAATATAAAGTATTTTTATTTAATGCTGGAACCGATAATGTTGTTTTATACATACTAATGCATTATTTTTGTTTGTTATTACTTTCCTTTTCACAGATTTTCCTAATGATATGCCTTAAGTTGCACATTCAATGAAAATATGGAAAAAAATAACATATTTTTATCTTTGGTTGGCGATTTACAGAGTTTTCTAATAAAAGACCTTACAATAGATCTGCCCTTAAAAAATAGATTTGCTTTGGATTGGTTTTATATTGTTCTTTAGTCTCTAATTTTTTTAAACAAGCATATACACCGAGTATATGATTATAAACAGTTTTCTTTTGATATGAAACTTATTTGTATTGAATCTTATTTGAATACCAACATTTTTAAGATATTTATGCTCGTTAAATTGATTTTCGAAGTTGGGCAATTATTTTACTGTATTTCTGTGTAGAAAATACAATACAAAAATTTCAGGTTTTTGTTAAACATATTGTATAATATGGATTCAAATATCTTGATTAATTTTCTGCCGACATTCATGTTTTCACCTTTTTAGAAAGATAATTTCTCTAGACGATAAGATTTATTTCCAGTGTTGAAAACATATTATTTAAATAGGAGTATTTTTAAGAAATAAAAAATAGTTTAGCCAAAAATTTCACTTAACCTTCCGTTAAGCCTAGTACTCTGTTCATATTTGCCAAAAATTGTGATTTTTTCATGCGAATAATTTTATATGCAACAAATTTCGCACGAAATTAAAACCAACAGTTGAGGTTTTAATTTCGTGCGAAAGAAGTGCTACTTATGTTATTTCGTGTGGAAAAATAAGTTTGCCAGATGTATTTCACATGTTTTTCACAATAAGAACAAAATACTGATTTTCGAAATTATTTCGCATATATTTCATTCCAAATATTTTATATGTAGTTTGACAGCATTTCGCACAAAATTTTGAACAGAGTACTAAGCTTTAGTCACAATCCTTTTTTTCAAGTGAGACTAGTCGCAATAGGTACATTGATATAAATAAAGAATAATAAAGTAAAAGCCGCGTTTGAAAATAATCTCTTAACTTTATATTTCGTAAACATAAAAAAATTTAATTCAAAATATTTAAAAGACCAATAAAAATAAAATTGCAGTAAAAATATATTTTTATCAAAAAAATTGCTTAAAATTTAGGAAATTTTAAAAAAAAGGAAAAATTTACAATAAAAAAATTGTTGCTTATATCAACCAGATCAGTTGCGATTAACGGAGGGTTAAAAAACATTTATTCGTTAATATTTGATTTTTAGAAATAAGTGACATTTAAAAAAAAAATTAAAAAAGCCATTTTTATAAAACTTAAACAAAATGTAGAGAGGGGGTAAAATGTATCTAATTTGTTGATAAATTTGTTGGTGAATTTTAAACCTTTGATAAATTTAAAAATTTATTATGAGTAATCCCCTTTATTTACATAACAATTAGAACATAATTAATTATTTTTTGAAAATAGAAAAAACTAAAATGTATTCACTATTCTGATATCGAGAAAAGAATGGAAACTTACCATATACATAACTATATTAAAAAAATAATACGGTGGATAATATCATTAGTAGGGGTAATTAAAATATATTTTTTTATTTTATAAAATAAATTAAACTTTGTTGGATTTTTATGACATTATTTCTGGGACCGTAAATAACTGTTATGCAAACAATTTTAACTCACAAACTCTCAAAAAATTCCTAACAGAAACGCTGCTAAAAATTTAGATGCCAAAAACAGAGAAAATATTCCTGCTGCATAATGGATGACGAAACGTATGTTCTGGCAGATTTTTCGCAGCTTCCGGATCAAAATTTTGATGTTGCAGATGCTCGAGGGAATGTTGAAGAAAAGTTTAGGACCCAAAAGCAGACAAAATTTCCCAAAAAGTTCTTGGTATGGCAAGCAATATGCAGTTGCGGCAAAAAAGCCAAACATTTGTTACAAAGAGCTCTATAAATACCGAAATTTACATCAAGGAATGTTTACAAAAAAGGCTACTTCCATTCATAAGACTTCTTAGTGTTTCTAATTATTTTTGGCCTGAATTGGCACCCTGTCACTATGGTAAGAAAGGTCTTTAGTGGTAAAAGAATAATAATGTGGTATTTGTACCAAGAGAGGCAAATTCTCCAAACAGCCTGGAGCTAAGTGGAGAGATATTGGGCTCCTGTTAAAAGAGAATTGAAGAGAACAAAAAAGGTGTCCAAAAGTGTGGTAGATTTTAAACGGAAATGGATAACGTGTTCGAGCAAAGTGACAGAAATCACTATAAAAACCATAATGGAAGGGTTTCCGAAAAAGGTTCAAAATTTCATCATTAGTGATTAGAACTATGAAAATATTTTTTTTCGTAAATTGTAACAATAATTTCAATCAAATAAAAAAAGATTCAAAACTGTAAGTTTTATTAACATATATGTATGTTAAAAATTTTTCGATCGCAGTCCTTAATAGGTTTTTGTATGACATAAAGCTTTCAAAAATGTTCGAACATAACTTCAAATTTTCGAATATAATTTCGAGTTTACGAACATAATGTTGCATTGCCATCAGGTATATGCATGAATGCCAAATTGAAAAGAAAACATAGTAAATTTAAATTTATCTTAAATATATACATTTACATATATTTGGTAAAAGTTCATGTTTTTAAAACTAAAATTACGGAATACATCTTTTTGTCCAATAAAATTACAATATTTTTTTATAAAGATTTCTTTGCATCTAATTTCTTTACAAAATTAAATATTTTAAATTACTTATAGTCTGCTACATTTCATTTTCACAATATTGTAATATTTTTTGGTTTTCATTATTATTTATTTAGGTTGAAATTCCACAATGTTTCTTTCTATCGCTACGGCTTCTTCCAATACAATTAACGCACTCCGGGAATACATAAATGAATCTAACAAAATACTTTATGTATTTTATACGGTCTTTTGACAATGATTAAAATGTTCTTACATTAACATTAGATCAAAGTGAAAATTATTCATGGTCTTTGAGGCTTTCAACCGAGGTGTAAAAGCATCAAACATCAACAGTGACACTGGCAACATTATTATTATTATAATTCACATCCAAATCACCATTGCCATCAACATCATTATTATCATTATCATCATAATAATTAATTTTCCTCTAGAAGCACAATTAAATTAATGTCTAATTAACGTTTTCGCTTCGTTTTTTGTTTTTGTTATTTTTTGTTTCTATTAATGTATGAATTATTCATCAAAATAAATACGCGTTCACCAGGGACACAATTGTTTGGTTAGTTAGAGTGGTGGCTGCAAGAAGGTGAACTTGTTGGTCTTCCTCCCACTAGCTATTACTAATGGACACAAACAGCCATAATATTGTCTAGGCACTCACATACATACACACAGAGATACAATTCCTTTGACTCTAAGGGAATGATATGAAAGAACATCATAAATAAAATGAAATACATAGTTTTGCTTGGTAACAGCCATGGGTAACGAAATAGCATATTGTGACTGTAGAAATATTTTAGTAAAGAGTTAAATTTGAATTACATAAAATGTGTATTTCTTTCTCGATATATCCATGTCCGTCTGAATGTTGAAATCAAATTTCCGAAGCCCCCAAATAACTCATATAGTACATGATTCATACATCAATAAAATCGAGCAAATCGGCCCACAAATGGCTGAGACATAAGCAAAAAACCACGACTACCTCGATTTTGCATCAATTCCTGGGTTACTAAGTCATTAATATAGACAATATGAATATCTCATGATAGATACATATTTCAAAGACATTTCAAACGATGTATAAAACGACATAGTAGTTCGGACTTACAATGGGTCAAAATATTTTTTATTTCCCCGAGATTTTTTCACCAACAAATGTATTTCTTTTTTTTCAGCAAAAAATAATTTCTATCATAAAGTATACTTTGGTGAAGGGTAATTAAGTTTCGGAACAGGCGAATATAGCTCTCTATTTAAGATCAAATAATGTCAATTGTAAAAGTATTTGAGTTCATATGAAATCGGGAAAAGCTTTAATATTATCCAGAGCCTTACTAATGGGTGATTTTAAAAGGATATTAGAAATATCACATCATTTTTTGTCTCTAATTTACGAAAAGCATTAGTCCTCAAAGCCACTGAAGATAATGAAATAGAAGCCACGGTTTATGCGGGTCTTAATTGTGATAGAGCAACTCCTTCCACAGCAAATTCTTTCGATGTCAGATAAAATATAGGTATTTTGGGACCACGAAATTGATGACGGAATCTATGGATGTCATTCAAAACTGTCGAATACACTGCGTGTCACAACTATAAATGCACTATTGATATAGCTTATATTTAAATCTCAGAATATGAATGTCCAGTAAAATACAATAAGTTGTAAGTAGATCAAGAATACTTTAAATTCAAATTCTATTTGTATTAAGAAATATAGTAAGGACTGAGATCGAAAAACTTTTAATATACATATATGTTTATAAAAGTGAAACCACTAAACTTACAGTTTTGAATCTTTTTTTTAAATGATTGAAATTATTGTTACAATTTACAAAAAAAAATATTTTTATAGTTCTAATCACCAATGATGAAATTTTTAACCTTTTTCGAAAACCCTTCCATTATGGTATTTATAGTGCTTTATGTCACTTTGTTCGAACAGGTTGTCTATCTCCGTTTAAAATCTACCACACTTTTGGACACCTTTTTAGTGCTCTTCAATTCTCTTTTAACAAGAGCCCAATATCTCTCCACTGGACTCAGCTCCAGGCAGTTTGGAGGAATTGCCTCTCTTGGTACAAATACCATATTATTGTAGCACTCAAGACCTTTCTTACCATAGTGACAGATGCCAAATCAGGCCAAAAATAAGTGGTCACATTAAGAAGTCTTATGAATGGAAACATAATTTTTTGTAAAAATTCCTTGATGTAAATTTCGGTATTTATAGAGCCCTTTGTAACAAATGTTTGGCTTTTTTGCCGTAACAGCATATTGCTTGCCATACCAAGAACTTTTTGCGAAATTTTGTCTGCTTTTGGGTCCTAAACTTTTCTACAACATTCCCTCGAGCATCTGCAACATAAAAATTTTCCATACGTACATTTCGTCATCCATTATGCAGCAGGTATATTTTTTGTATAAAGTTTCTAAATTTTTAGCAGATTTCCTGTCAGGAACTTTTTGAGCGTTGTATGCTTTTAAACCTTCATTGGCTTTAACTTTTCGTACCAAATAGTCCGAGTACTGACCTAACCGGGCTGCTTTCCCACCGGAGGTGTTGGGAGCTTTTTTGAAAATGCTTTCTATTTGTTTTTGCTTTAGAAACATCATGTGGACCATTCCTTCTACCTGAACCAGGTTTTATATCAACGGACAAGTTCTCTCGGTACTGTTTAATAACAAAAGTTTTCCAAACAATCAAAGGTCTGCCGTCCTTTGATTGTTTGGAAAACTTTTTGTAGGACCAAGTTGGGTTTTGTTGAAAATATTTAATAATTTTAGTAAGCACTTTTTTCTGGTCACTCATTTTAATCAGATTAACAACAAATGAACATAATTGACATTAAATAGAATAACCGACATGCTTTACAAAGGTAAAGCGTTTTCAAAAGAAAAATCAAGTAATACTTGGGTTAAAAGTTTTATTCAAAAACGTGTGTTAAGAATTTTACGATCTCAGTACTTAATAGCTAATGTTTCGAAGCTATAAACGTATTTAAGAAACAAGTAAGAGTGTTATATCTAACTATGTATATCGATAAACTTGACGTTTTGTAGAAAAGTTATTGATAACTATGATTTTCTATAGAAACCTTTAGAAAAGTTATTAAGAACTTTCATTTTGTACAGAAAAGTTACCGATAACTTTGATTTCTATAGAAAATTATCGATAACTTTGATTTAATCTGGAAAAGTTATCGATAACTTTGACTTTCTATAGAAAAGTTATCAATAACTTTGATTTTCTCTAGAAAAAATGTATCGTTTATTTTTATTATAGAAATATTATCGATAACTTTGTTTTCTCTAGAAAAGTTATCGGTGACTTTGATTTCTTTATAGATAATTTATCGATAACTTTGATTTTTTATAGAAATTTGTATAAAATCTTAGTTTCTATAAAAAATTTAAGTTATCAATAACTTTCCTTTAGAAAATCAAAGTTATCGATAACTTAAATTTTTTATAGAAACTAAGATTTTATACAGAAAAGTTAACATTACTCACAAAGTGATTCTGAATCGATCGCTTGGGTGTTTTTGGGCGTTACAAAATCAGCACAAACGCATAATACCCTCTCCTCTAACGTGGTGTAGATTATAATCACCAAATTTTTTTATTAGTCAGAAAAATATTACAATTTGTTTTAAAAAATCATTGTAAAAATTTAGCCATTTTACAAATTCATTTCGAAATTTTTATTTTAATTATTTTTCGGGACTAGGAGGATTGAGATTTAATCAAAAAGACCTTTTACGTATTATTTCGGAAATTTATTGGAAATACCAGGATTTGTTGACAAATATTTAGACAACCATTACCGAAGATATTTGCGAAAAATAAATCAAAGTCAAGGTAAAAAACGAAAATTTCAAAATTTAAAGTTAAATATCTTGTAAACTATGCGAGATAACATAGTGTAATAAAAAGGATTTTTTAATTTTATAAGAGGCATTAGTAACTTTTTTTGACTTCATACATACGAGACACCCTAATTAAAGGTCAACTTATATTTCGACAATAAAGTCTCAAAAGCCTTACATTCATATTTTGTTTATTAATACCCAAAGAACTCTACAAAAATAATAAATTTTTCCTTGAAATGTTGCTTATATTAAAACTAAAGAGTATAATTGCTTTTTTCATGTATTAAAAACTGTCCAATTCATTTTAATACTCCAAGGATTTCAAACTTTAGAACTCTGGAGATTTGAAGTTTATATAGTGAAAATATGAAAACTAAATGGTTTATATTTTAGTATAAAGATATGCAACATTCACATAAGCATGAATAAATACATTAAATATAAAATATTGTATATTTTTTAATATTACTTAAGGTTGGTTAACATAGACTATACAATGCACCCTGCAGAAATATTTGAGACTTGACTCTCTTTTGACTAACAGACATTCAAAGCAGTTGTTGTGTGAAATGTTATTTAAAATTTAACTGAGATAGTGAAAAGGCAGCCTCATAATATTTCAGATATAGTGTAAAGAGGAATAAGATAATTATGATAGATTTTTGACACTGAGAGAATTTTAAATTATTATTTACTATTCAACTCAGATAGTTTACAAAATAGCTATACCCCTTAAGCAATGTGTAGCGCTCGTTATGCACAAAAATAAAAACAAAACCAAACAGCACATTATAATTATAATTAACTTAACAGCTGGTAAGTATATTGTATCTTAATATAATATGTATTTATAACCATCTATTAACATATGTATATGCATTAGGGTGGCCCCAAAAAAAGTTGTAGATGTTCCCAACTAAACTAATAGTTTAATTCATTCTTAGATACCATTTATTAAAATATTTGTCCTGAGTTTAGTGTTTGGTGAGCTTGATCAAAGAAGATATAAAGTTTTTTTGGAAGTTTTTATGATTTTTTAACATATTTCTCTCAAAGGATGCGTACGCTTCCTTTCATTTAATACCTTACACTGAGTTAATGAGCAAATACATAGTTTTTTTTAAATTCAATAATTTATTTTCGTGAGTGATTTTCGGAAGTGGTTCTTATATGGGAGCTATTACCACTTTTATGGACCAATTGTCATGAAATTATGTAGCGTAATTTCTTTCTATATGAAACTTGTTTATGTTAAATTGCTTTTTGGATACCAACATTTTTAATGCTGGTTAAAGTCATTTTTAAAAAAGTAATTTTAGAAAGTATGCCTTATATGGGATTTATTGTATATAAAACTGTAACATCCGAATTTTTTCATTTCATTATCATTTGTTTATACGAACAAGTTCAATTGAAGATTTCAGTCAAGTGAACAGTATGAATTGTTTAGTCTTCTTGTTCTTTATTGTTCTTTTTATTCAATTTATTCGTTTGATATTACTCTAGATGTTTGAAATCTGTATTTTGTAAAACTTATTTAAATGGCATTTAAGTTGTTTGAATTTTATTAAATCACCTTTTAGTTTTCTTCATTATTATAAATCCAGCCAAATTTGTGTCCAAAATCAGTTGTCACCTGTTCGTTTTGTACAGTACCTGCAAATACATTCACAGAGGAATCATTCAACCGTTTAGCTCAGTCAAATGAACAAACTTGTTAATTTATTTGTACTGAATAAAAGTGAACAATCTGTAATAAGAACGATTATTCCCAACTCTATTTTATACTCACCATCAAGATAGATGGAGGTATATTGACTTTGTCATTCCGTTTGTATCATATCGAAAGAGTATACATATATATCGTGGGTCCTCATAAGATCCTAAGACGATCTAACTATGTCCGTCCGACTGTCAGTCTGTTTGCACTAATTAGTTCTAAGTACTCTGAAAATATACTGTAAAGTATAGCGTAAATCGGTCAACATTTGTCGATAGTCCTATACAAGGTCCCCTTAAGAAAATGACTTGGACATTCAGAATTGTATTGTTACGTTTTAACCTTTTTAAAACGTTGGTTAATTTCCTTGAAATAGATTGCAAATAAAAAGCAGTTTTAGTAGTTTAAAATTTGTAACAACTCTTTATTTATTTAAAATGTACAACAACAACAGTTCAAATAGTCACTCAGTGTCTTTATACACGTTTATCAATTCGCAGAAATGCACACACACTTTATAATGTACAAACTTAAATGTACAAGACAGTTGATGTTAACTCTAACAGCGCCTGTGATAAACTCAACTCACGACTGCAACCTCTGTCACTATTTATACACACGCCATCTTTCAAGAATCTTCTACAATGCTCTTAACGGACAAACTAGTATGATCGACTTGTAGAGATTTCGATGTCAATGTTAGCCGCCTACACATTTAGTGTTGCCATACTTATAAACAATGCTAATAACCGCATGCTATCAATATTGTTGATAAGTAGAAGCTTCTATTGATGGACGTGTTTATAAACATGATGAATGCTGCAGGCAGTTCTTACAGACCGTTAAATTCAAATTGCTATTGCAAAATCGTAACAGTATTATAAAAATTAATATCGGGATGAAATTGTACATAAACTAGTTTTATATCACCCTAAATAATTCTATCATATTGTTTGAGGATTGATCCACCCTACCCCCCATATAACCCTTATATCGGAAAATTTTTTTATTGTCAATAAATAATTTATATATAATCATATTAACATAAATTTCTACATTAAGAAATTATTCACTCTATAAAATTATAGGAAACAGTTTCGATGAATTTATATTTACCCAATAAACCAGAAAACGATATGATAGCAAAATCGGTATTACCTTATGGGGGCGATTATGATATCATATATTATTATTGAAAACGATATTATCATAATATAATTTTCAAAAATTTTCTTTCCAATAAAATAAATAAATAAATAAACCACAAACATTTGAAAAAAACTTCAAACTGAAAAATAATTTATATTTAAAATTTTCAAACAACATACGAAAACAAAATAAATATTCAACATTTGAAACGTTACTCTTTGATTTAAACAGTGGGCAGGTAATAAAACCGCGATAATTTTCATAAATTTTATGGTGATTTGTATGCAATATTTGAAACGTTTAAATATTTGCAAAAATATGCGGTATGAATGTGATGAAAATATGCATGATGTTATTTTTCCTTTCCAGGTTTTTGTATTATTTCAGCCAAGATGTTTAAATATGCCTTTATTTCAGCGAAATATCTAGTATAATAGATTTAACAATATATAATTTTTAGTATTAAATAGCATTCAGAATAAAATCTGTAGCATGGCGATTTTACTATCGTTTTTATTGGAAATTATGATAGTGAAAACGGTATCATAATTGCCTGGATAAACGATATTATAAGGAACGGTACAATTTAGTCCGGAAAAACTATCGTTTATGACACGCAAACGATATCATATATGATAGTTTATATCATCTATATGATATCGTTTCGATATCGTTTTAATATCGTTTGGTTTATTGGGTTATAATGTTTCAATTTGTCAAAATTTAAAAATAAACTTAAAATTTTTGCCAAATAGCATTTCACAATATAACCAATATTTCATTTCCTTTGCCAGAAATATGAAAAAATCCAGCTCACCAAATAACGTCAGGCCAAACATTTTGAGAAATGGTCTCCTCAAACATTCAAAACTTTAATTTTAGTTGGGAACATTGTCACTTTATTTTTCCTCTATACAAACGGGACCACCTTAATATACATATATTTGTCTATGCAACAGTATCTAAATCTACATATGTATGAGTTTATTCGTCCAAATTTACAACTTATGGATGTCTTGTCCTTCATGTTAGTTTGTGTATGCATTTGTATTCATAAATGTGTAATAAACTTAAGTTTTATCAGCATGAGGTTTTACTTGGCTAGATTTACTTACTTACGAGTCAGTTTCAAAGCCAATGTTTTAAAAATACATATATATTTATATGTACATACATAGTTACATATTGTCATTTTATTTCTTCTTGTTGTCGTTTTTCCAAAAATCATGTCAGCATATAATGTGTATTTGACACATTATAATAATGATATTTTTGGACATACGTCTGCATAAGCATTTCCATAAAAAAAGCAGTGGTTGAATTGATAAGTTTATTAAATATGTGTGTATATGTATTGTATAACAGATCTATTTTCACAAAATCAACTCTTAAAACTCTACGTATAAAAAATAGTGTGAAATTCGTGACATCTTCTTTCCAGTAAAAAATCGATCTTCTTTTCAAAGCACTTAAGCAAAAATCATTTTTGTACTTCGAAACGATCAATTGTGAGAGAGCAAAAACTATAATAAAAACAGAACAAAAGACACACTAACCTGATTTCAATTAGAATTCACCCATTCTAAACGGATAAAAAAACTTTAAATGACTTATGTCGAAATTTATGTTAATATCATTATAGGGTCAATTGTGGACCGATCCTCATAAAAGTTTGGTAGAAACGTATAGGTTGATATAAAACAGGTTTATGTTCAATTTCATCACGATATTAATTATTATAAGATAAGTATGAATGTTCAAGTCATTTTCAAAAGGGGACCTTTTATGGGGACTAGGGAAAAATTTTGCCCGATTTACGCCATACTTTACAGCAAGGGTGCCCAAGCCCTATACTCTTGGTGCTCATTTGTTTTTGTAAATGCTCTTAGCTATAGGCTGTGTGTTTCTATACTCAATACAGCACTCAGCACTAGCAATATGAAATAAACAAACAGCTTTGTCTTGTTAGTTTTTTTTTTTTGTCGTTCTTCACTGTATACACGCAAGTGCAAAGCAACAACACTTTCGTATGCTTTGCTGGTAAACATTGTCGACAGCGATCATCAATGTAGATTTTGTTTTTGTTTATCGTATGGTATCGTTTAAAAATGTGTGTATTTTTTCATTGTTCTTTGTATGTGTGGTTTTTACAACAAAAAATATTGAATAAAAATTAGTTTTTCTTTAAATGTATTGGTGTTTGCTCTTCCATAAGGAACTTTTGGGCACACCTGCTTTACAGTATAATTTCATAGTACTTACAACTAATTTCTACAAAAATTTTATCAGAATTGCTGCATAATCAACATATTTATGACTGCTCAAACAGTATTCCGAGGGGACATTTATATGGGGGCTAGGTGATATCATCGACAGATATTGTGCATTTTCAATACCAAACAAACAAACAGAGAGTAGTTCTTAAACATTTTAGTCAGCTAGCTCCTTTTGGACCCTATCGTTTTTTCAACAAACAGACGGACCGACATAGCTAGGTCGTCTTAGAATCTTATGAGGACCCAGAATATATGTATACTGATGTGGGTCTGCAACAATTTTTTTGATGTGTTACAAACATTATGACAAAATCAATATACCCCCTATGAAAAATCAAACAAAAAATTTACTCAAAACATACGAGTGTTGTTTTTGTTTTCACATTTTTTTTACTAATACATTCACACCACTTAGGTTTCTGACAACTGAGTTAGGACTTTGACAGGAGAGTTTCCGATCTATGTGCATTAGGGCTATAACCAAAATTTCTGCCTATCGCCACGCGATGGCAAATGTTGTGTTATTTACGATAACATTTTTTTCGGGTCATTTGAAAACTTCACCCACAAAAACGATTTTTTAAAGTCAAAATTTTCAAATATAGATTCGATTTTGGATAAAAAATAAATAAAAAAAAGTATCTCCAAACTTTAACGCGTTTTGTGGGTGAATATAGAAAGGCCCTAACTCGTTTTTTTAAGTCGAGATTTTTTGGCTAAGTATGATATCGAAATACACAAAAATCTGGGCTTACAAAAAAAAAAAGAGTTAGGGCCTTTCTATATTACTATATAACGCTATGCATATTTCGCACGTCGACTATAATTTCTTTCCAGACATCGAATATTAGTAGCAGATCCCACAACAAACTTAAAGACGATCTAGCTATGTCCATCGGCTTGGCTATCTTGAAAGGAAATCCTTATTTTCGTCATGAAATTTAGTTTACAAAATTTATTTTTTTTAAGTTTTGTGTAACAAATCAAGTTAATTTATTTTTGGAAAGTGGAAAAACAGTTTATTGTTTTTTTGTAAAACAATTTTTGTTACAATTAAATTAATTTAAACATTTATTAGTGATTTTTCCTGTGCATATCCATGCTTTTTGCTGCATATTTGTGTGCAAATAAGCTTGCTTATTTTAATTTTGTTTATGCATATTAGGATAAGTTTCCATTGTATTGTCAACCAATGTATATTATTTTAATCACTTCTGAAACTCACTTTTAACAATTATATCTCAAAATATCATGTTTGCTTATCATTTTAAGAGGGTATAAAGGACAGCAACAAATAGTAAAACAACATTTAAAAAGTAGAATAAATACAAGTAAGAAAACAAAACTTTCATCTTTTTGTAATTCATCATTTTTTGTGCTGCTTTGCAAAAAAAAAAAAAAAAAAAAACGACACAGAAAAAAAAAAATTAAAACACCAGGGATTTTGTGTGTCCTTATGCGTTGCATAAAAAAGCGCCGAGAAATTATTTTAAGGGTAGTTAGTTTCCAGCATGAGCAGAGTAAATTTAACTTGTATTCCACTTTTTTTCTTTTGGTTTTTGTGCGTAAAAATTTAATAACATTCCATTTGACTTAAAAACAAACAAATAAAATACCAACAATACTTACTCGTATTGTACATTAACTCAAATAAAGTTAAGTAAGAGTAAAAACGACAACAAAACAGCAGGAAAATACAATACAGAGAGTAAAACAAAAAGTCCTTGACAAATAAAGGTCCTTACAGTACTTTAGTGCTTACGTACCCATATCATACAGTAACGGTGACTTGAATAAACAGTTTATAAAAAAGGGTAAATATTGCCTACACTAGTTGTGGTGGGGATAGCAACAGGATATTTGGGTTCTAAAAAATTACAAATAAGAAAATTTATACAGAAAGTGAAAAATACAAATTTCCAAATTGTATTTTTCAAGAATATGAAATGCTTTTGAAATGTACAGGTGCATAATAAAACATGATTGTTTTTTATATGAATGTGCAATTTTTCCTCTTAAATTTGTTGTTCCACTATATTCAAATATACTATATAATATTTTCCAGTATTTATAGTTAATATTATTCTATACTCTTCCCAGAAAACACTGGCTATAAAATATCTGGTCAAACTTAATTCTTTGGCGAGTTGATCGTCTTTGGTCTATAAATTGTCTATTAGTCTCCCAGTAACAATGAATTCACAGCTCATCGATTGTTGCATTCGCCTAGTTATTACCTTGTGTCTCTGTTATGAGAAACCTATATCATGCTTTGGTAAAATATATTCAATTTAAACAAGTAAGGGCCATTATTACAACTTGCCTTTTTCCATACGAACATAAAGGCAAGTTGTAATAATGGCCCTAAGAGTGTTATATTCGTCTGTGCCAAATCTTGTAGCTACCATCCTACCCTATGGGCGGTAGGGTCAATTATGAACCGATCCTCACAAAATGAGAAAGATTTAGGTTCATATAAAACTTGTTTATGTCCAATTCCATAACGATATTAATTACTACTTATAAGACAATTATGCATGTTCAAGTCATTTCCTGAGGGAACCTTGTATGGGGACTAGGTATAGTTCCCAGTGATAAAATCTTTCAAATAGTTTTATCTTCGATGTTAGGCAGATCTGGTAACTTTAACGTCAAAACTAAGACATGCCACTTGTGGAATAAATTAAGGTATATACAGTTGGTTGCCATTAAATCTACTATGAACCACCCTAATACACAAATTTACTCAGTCATTTAAGTTTCCTAATCCAACTCAAACCAACCATATAGAAAAAAGTAAATAAGTAAAATAAATTAAAACTACATAGCATAGCTTGGTTTTAAATTTTAAATAATTTATTTTTTAACTTTAAATAAATCCATCCAATAAGCTTTTAAACTATAATTGTACGAAGAAATTGCTATAAGCTCGAATGCAATTTTGTAAATGTCTCTATTCAAGGAAAAAATAATAATATAGAAAACAATTGAAAGACCAAATATGCACATACATACATTTGTACATTTAGAAGGAAGTGTTCATTCACATGTGAACTCAAATCAATTTAAAATGTATAAATTTCAGTTTAAAATTTACAATAAATGGAAAATTCTGTTTCTAAGAAATACAAATTTACAATTTAATTCAAGTGTTTAGAAATATGTACATTAGAGTACTCCAAGATTATATGGCCGAAAAAATATTTTGGTACAGACCTTCCCTACCTCTAGATTTTAGTAACACATTAATGGTCTGTGGAATTTTTAGTAACTTAAAATTTTGTTAACCCAGTTGTTCTGTTTTATATGGCATTAGAACGATTATTTCGTACATATTCGATTCTTTTACATTAAAATGAATTTTTTCCCCTTGTAAATAAATCTCCAAATTTTAGAGCCGTAATTTTTTACAAGTGATTGGTACAGCCTTAGTAAATTTGTAGCCCCACGATCTTTCCGACATAACCTGGAGGTAGAAGACCGGCTATTACAAACAGGTTTGATACCCATTTTTGATAATCGCGCTTAAAGATATGACTCTGAGCGCCGTTTTCTCAATGTATCAACAAAATGCCTGTTACTAAATCTCGACATAAATTTTTTAGGCCGATAAACTTTCTGTACGATAAATAAATAATTGGTAGATGAGGTCGGGTTAGCTTTGCGTCAGATTAGAAGCAAATGAGACATTGAGAAAACTAAATTTCATTAATCTGCAGTTTTTCGTTGGGAAAAAAGATAATCACCTGATGTGAAAATGGCTCTGAATGGATCAGATTTAAATAATTTCTTAACCACATATAGTTTATTTAATTCTAAAATATTTGGTACAGACATTTTGTTCTGCTTTTTTTTGGTTTAGGAGTTATAGGCATTTATAGATTTAAAAAGTTTTCATAAATATTTTACCTGCCATACATACGATTTAACAAATTATACATTACTTGGAAGAGCTTGACAAAAACTTTCAAATAATATATAACATGATCTAGTATATAAACCCATTGGGTATCAACTATAAACCATTAAATGTCAAATATATATATCTTTAAATATTATATTTTGAGAAAATGTTATTTTTGTTTACTACTGTATTAAAATTGTGGAAATAATACTGTAACTTTAAGAGGAAACTTATAAAGAAATTCCGGAAATTTGCCGATAACAATTTCCAGAAAATTTCTAAAAAATATTCCCGGGAAACATAAGTTTATTGATGTTACCCATATTATATCAATCCATCAGTAGCTCAGAAAACATGTATTTTTTTCTTTTGATAAACATTAATAAATATTAATTTTTTTAATAAATTATAAATAACTCTTGTAAATGTGGTATTCCATGGGATAACATGCAAAAAAAAATGATAAGGCTCTAACTTAGCATATTAAGCCAGCGATATATCAAATGAAAGCTTATTATTTTGGATACAATGGTTTGTGGTTTAACATGGGTTTAAAACTGTCAGACTTTGAGATAAGGGCAGTTTTGCAAAAAATCAAAAATTATTTGTAAAAACATATTTTTTATAATTTTTATAATTTATAATTAATCCATCAGAAATTGTTTTATACATTCGTGAAGTTTTTCAAGGATTTTCATATGGCATTTATTATTAATATTATAATCCTATAAACCGTTAAGGAAACATTAACATTTATTAATCGAAATGTCTATAACTCCTAAACTATTGGTATATTACTTAAAAATGCAGGATTTACAATAGATGGCGTATCTTTTGAAAGTGGGTTTTTATTTTTAATAACTTATATGTCATTTTGAAGGGTACATATCTGTAATTTATTCTCACTTAGTTATTAAACATTATAGTGTAAACAACAAATTTAGTTTTGTTTTTGTTTTGTACCAAGAAAGCGTCATATGGGGGAGTTTTGAAAAAAGTGCCGCTGAAGCACAACGATTGCTCACCGATGCTTATGGTGAATGTATTTCATCGGTTTTAACGTGCGAGAGATGGTTTGTGCGGTTCAGAAGTGGTGATTTTGACACGGTAGACAAAGTTCGCCCAAGCCAGCCAAAAAAGTTTGAAGACTAAGAATTGAAGGCATTACTCCATGAAGATTGTTGTCGAACTCAACAAGAGCTTGCAAATTCTGCAATTTCAAAACGTTTGCAAGTAGCGGGATTCATTCAAAAACAGGGAAATTGGGTACCATACGAATTGATGCTGAGAGACCTTGAAAGATGAAAATGGATCCATTACAATAACCCGAAGCGTAAGAGATCGGATATGAAGGCCGACCAAGCAGGCTTTTGTAGGAGCAAAAGGGTCATATATATTATGAGCTGCTGAAATCTGGGAACCTGTACCGAACACAACATATTGGCTTGATTCATTCTTGGCCTCAAAAGATGAGTAGTTCTTTTGGCTCTGAATCCATATGTAGCCAGAAAGATGGGAAAATGTCATAGCTAACAAATGGCCAATACTTTGTATAAACTTATGTATATTGTACAAATATTTCAAAATAAAAGCTAAAGATTTTAGAAAATTCTGCATTTTTAAATCATGCACCCAATATATGCATGTAAGAGAGCAAAAAAAAAAGAGCATTGTTTGATTTACTTTTAAAATTGGTACTAAGGAAAATTTGGGCAATTCACAGCATTCAGCGTACTAAGCCCTTTAAATTGATATCAAAACATTTAAGATCGAATAATTATTTTAGAAGATATTTAGGGATGTTTATGAGTTCCTATCATTTTAATATTTCAATATAATCGAGCAAAAATTAAATAAATTAACTTTATGTACATAGCATAGAGAAAATATACATAGAGCGGAAACTAGAAAAAAACTCAAACATGAAAATTACTCAAAAAAGTTACACATACGTGTGTTGTTTTTGTTTTAGCATAGTTTTTTTTACTAATACATTCTCACCACTTAGGTTTTTGACAACTGAGTTAGGTCTTTGACAGGAGAGTTTCCGATCTATGTGTATTTATCTATGGTACATAGGCATATACAGTGTTGGAAAAAATAATAGAAACGAAAGCATTTTTTTCCAATTTTGTGAGTATATTAGTCAAGTTTAGTTTTGTTAAAAAAAATTTATATGCAGTTTTGTTTATCCAGTCGGAAAAATAAGGACGAATTGTGGGAAAAAATCCAGGAAGAGTGGTTTTCCATTGACAAGGACATTTTAAAAAAAATTTATTGATTCCATGAGTCGCAGATGCAATGAAGTTGTGAAAAACAAAGGTAGAGCCTCCAAATATTAAAATAAAACAATTTTTTAACAAGAACTAAAAAGATGTGTCTCTAAAAATTTAATCCTTTTACGCGTTTCTATTATTTTTTCCAGCAAAAATATTGACTCTTTACATTGTTAGTCATATAGTGTATTAAAATATTAATGAAAAGAGGAATGATTATGTTTTTTCTTATGTTGTATGTCTGATAAACAAAACTGCATATAAATTTTTTATAACAAAACTAAACTTGACTAATATACTAACAAAATTGGAAAAAAATACTTTCGTTTCTATTATTTTTTCCAACACTGTAGATAAATACACAGAGATCGGACACTCTCCTGTCAAAAAGTATGTATTAGTAAGAAAAACTATGCGAAAACAAAAATAACACTCGTATGTGTGATTCTTTGAGTTTTTTATAGTTTCCGCTCTATGTGTATTGCTCTATGTACATATGTATGTAGGTAATTACTTACCACCCTTCAATGGTTTTCTTAAAGACATTTGTTGGAGGCTCCAAACAATTTACACACAAATAACACTTCCTTTGAAAAGTTTATACACACGAACACTTATTTGGGAAATAGTGCCTATTTAAATTGTTTTTCCGAATTATTTACAATTCATTACTATTAAAATTACTTCATTAAATTTCCGAACGTTTTCCACTTTTTTTCATGTTTTCTTTTATTCTCACAAAACTACAGTTTAACTACGATGACAAAAACAAAATGTAAACAAACAAATTGCGGGCCGTGTTGCCAGATTGCTTCAAAATATGTCCCTTCAAATGATAGTAGAGGAAATATGTAAATAAATAAAAAGCTCAGCAATAGTTAAAATAATTGTGATACCAACTACATACATATAAAAGGATTGGAGTTTTCTTCTTTTTTCTGACAAAAGTCAATTGATTGTTAGGCACTTGAATTGAGCTTTTAAAACAAATTAGCTTCCGAAATGGAGGTATTTACTTTTCTATACTTTTTCAAATTGCTTCGGCAATACATAGTTTCGAAAAAGGGTTAGTGGGCAATTTGTGATTTATTGTTATTATATGAATAATCTGATCGAATGTTCAATACGCTTACTGAACGCTTCTTAAAAATCGTTGTTAATTTTGTATAAATGTCCATGATAGCCATTTCTTAATCTACAAGAGTACTATTTTAAAAAAGCAAGAGTTTTGTGATACTCGTATTATTTTTAGTTAAAAACAATATGAGGTTGTTTAAAAATAATATTTTTTACGCCGGATCAACCATCGAAAATCCAGAATTGCGCTAAAATTGGTTAAACACTTCAAATGTTTGGTATACAATATTCTAATATTTTAGAGGTATTTAAATAAGCTTTCAAACAATATAATAAGCATTACAATCCGATTGCAAATCTGCAAGATATATTACAATTAGAATATAATCTTCAGAGTCCAATAACTCCTGGGAAAGTCTTATTTCGGTAACTGTTATTTCTGTAATGATATTTTATTTCGTAAATAGTAAAAAATAAATAAGTTACATTACATTTCAACTTCTGTAGATTTTAATAAAGTCAATTACGGATATATAAAATTTAAATTTTCATAATTAAAAATTATATAGAGATAAAGGTAGTCGAGCTGATAAGGTATTTTAGGAGTAACGATAGCTCAACTTCAGCTAACCTAGCAAAACAAAATTCTTTATATGTATATCGGAAACCGTAATTTGAAAATGCTTCTTATACATACATATATCTTCAAATTTACATACATACATAATTTCATTACCAAGTTTATTTAAAAAAGTTGAGGCATCGTTTTGAAAATTTAATATTTTAGATGTAATGGTTTGGGATAATTGACATTACAATTTATAAAAATAGTAAATACCCCCAACTGGTATGTTTTGAATTACAAATTATAGAAATTACATTACGAATTTTTTAAAATTTTATGTTCGAAAAAAAATTTTTTTTTTTTTGAAGTTTTTGATATTCTATGCAAGTGAGTCTCGATAAAAATTGTATTTTTAATACACCAAGCAAGGTGTATTCAATAAGGTGAAGTTAAGCTAATTATTATTTATTTGTTCGCTGTTGTCAAACTTTCTTTATATTTTTTGTTGTCAAAAAAAATTTATTTTAAAATTAAAAATAATAAAAAACTGAAAAGTTGGTAAATTTTGTTTTGAACAACAAATCTTGCACATAATTCGAGTTAAATATATTAAATTATGCATTAAATAAAATTCAATGAGTAGCTGTGAGACAGAAACTTCCGAAAAACCATTGTATGTCCAAAAAAATAAGCGTTTTTAGTTTTTAGTTAATGTGAAATATCTGATCTTCACATTCCCACTCATTTGACATCTAAAAAATATTGTCTTTGTTGGATTTCTTGCCGAGACGCTCTCATCTGATACCAAATTTGAAAACATCGTGTTTATGTCAGTTTCCGCTAAGTAAATTAAATTATTTTTAGATTTTTGTAGTAATTATTTGAACTTTAATTTTTTATAATTTGAAAGTAAATTGTTCTTATTTATTTTTCTTTGAAAAAAAAAAAATTAAAATGTTTGAATGTTTTTACATTAGTTTGAAAAAATATTTCTTTGCTATGTTTGTTCCATGAATAGAAGGTTTACTCATACATATGTTTTTTCTATGAAAATTTAAAAATTTATCGTTGTTCATAGATTTTATATATTCAAAGAAATTAATAAAAATTCTTTTCATTTGCTAATGAAAATCGAAATAATGCATATTTTTTTAGAATAAACTTTGCGTTCCGACTTACAAAATTAGGGCATTAATTCCTGCTATTTTGTATATTTAAATTTTTTCCCAATTATTACCAATTTTAGTTATTTAATTTTATTTGACCTTTTTGTTTCACTTTAATATGATAATTATTAAGAATACAAAAATTATATGATTTCAAAAATTTACAAGAACATTTTTAAAAATTAACAACTTTTTAAAATTCTGATAAAATCATCCCCAAATACACAATTATTAACAATCTGGTACTTCACTTAGCATAACTTGCATAATCCCCAACTTGGCAGCACTTAACGATCAAAGATGTGCTTTAGCTTAGACAACAACCCACAATATGCTTTAGTACCAAACATGTGTTTGCTTGGCAAAGCTTTTCAAACAGAATCAACAGCTGTCATGGCGGCAGCTGTTCTGTTTTAGTATTCATTTGCCGCTAATCGCAACACATGTGTTTTTTTTTATTGTTGCGTTCAAGTTTTGTTTATAAAGTAGACAAAATTTTAATTGTTAAATATTTTTCATTCAATTGTCATAAAGTATTGGAAATATAACAATTATTCGTTTCGTGGTAAATTTAATTTAAAAGCGTAAAATATTTCGTTGACGGTTTAACCCGAGTGTAAGTAAGTGGACAATTCGATTTAACGCGAGTGTTGTGAGAAAATTTGACTTTTATACGTATAAACGCGAGTGTTCGTTCCTTTTTTCGGTTACGGGTAACATTTTGTGCCGGTAAAATGTCGGTGTTGTTGGCTGATATCGATGCCACTTGTGCTGCTTTGGGCTACTCCGATGGCCAACAGTATCAAGCGGAGCCAGATGCCATACAAGGTTTAAAGGTAAAATCACGTTTAAACATGTTGGCTGGGAAGCTAAAGCGGTTGGTGCTGTAGTACTTGTCTATCATACTCAACCTTTTTGTCAATTACTTGGGCTTGATTAATTTTTCATTGGCCTGCCACTCTTGTTTCCCTCTAACATTTACATTTTTCTTTACTGTAAGTTTAATTTTATCGTTCTTCTTTTTCCTTTTGCATTTAGCATCTAATTTGGATTTTACGTCGTGATTTGGATAATCATGAGTATCGTCGACATTTGGGTCGTGCCAAAGTCTTGCAAACGGATTTAGTTTATATGCTGCCTGACTATGTTGAGGATGATGAATATGCCGACGTACTTATACGTCTGCTGGTCATATTAACGAATCCCACATTATTGCTGTATCGTGATGGCCCACCCAAGGACAATCATGGTCGTAAGGTTTTCCTTGAACTCATTGATATTCTGCAGGGCTATAAGAATGCCTTTACACGTGATAAAATTTGGTCGGCTCTGTTTGGCAAATTAAAGAAATCATTAGAAATTGTAAGTAACAATTTATTGTATATGTATGTAGGTATATCTTTCTTTTACATATTTTAAGTATTCTTTTTGGCAATTTATTTGCTAGCTACACATGACCGACCGCCTGTCTGTCTGATGTATATGAACTTTAGTTTATTAAGATGTAGCGAGGAAATTGATTAGAAATTAGTGTGTAAGTGAGAAAGGGGTTGTAGATGTCTTATTGAAATGAGGTTTTAAATTTTAGACAATTTTGCAGTACATATTAATCGTAGATAAATACACATAGATCGGAAAGTTTCCTGTCAAAGATCTAACTCCTCTCAAAGACCTTAATCAGATTTCAAAAACCCAAAAAGGTGACAATGCATTAGTAAAAAAACTATGTGAAAACAAAAAAACACTCGCATGTAATATTTTTTTAGTGATTATTTTGTATGAGATTTTTACAGAAACATGAAATGAGAACAATTTTAAAATTTTTTGTATGAAAATCACTCAGTTTTTAAATAATTTTTGAGTGTTTTTCATACAAAAACTTGAAAATTGTTTTCCTTTCGTGTTTCTGAATCAGGCCCTAATACATTATCACCACATAGGTTTCTGACAACTGAGTTAGGTCTTTGAAAGGAGAGTTTCCGATCTATGTCTATTTATCTATGACTATAATTACACCCTATTTTATTGAAATTTAGAAAATTCCAACCTAAATGGAGATTCACTATTTTATTTGAAATTTTTCCAATTTAAAATTTAAATTCTCAATATCATTTGGAATTTTCTCAATTTCAAATGGTATCTCTCAATCATTGATAAATACACACAGATCGGAAACTCTTCTGTCTTAGAACTAACTCAGTTGTCAAAAATCTAAGTTGTGAGAATTTATTAGTAAAAAAAGCTAAATGAAAACAAAAAAAAAAAAAAAAAACACTTATGTGTGTGTTTTTTTGTTTAAGTTTTTTTCTAGTTCATTTAGAATTTTCTCAATTTGCAATTTGAAATTTCAAAATTCATTTGGAATTTTATCAATTTCAATGAAAAATGTCGTAGATTTAGTTAATGGTAGGCATTACACGTCGAATCAATGAATATTTAAATAATAATAATATTGTATGCTCCTACTAAAGCTTTATTAACTTCATTTGGGTGCTTCGATAGTTTAGACGATAATATGCTGGACTATTAGTCTAATGGTTGAGGGTTCGATTCCCGCCAGAGACTCTGGGTGTATCTACAGACAAGCAAAACACTTTCGCAGTATGATTTGTTTAAAAAAAATAATAAAAAAAAGTTGCGATTACCGATGCTAAACTTTTATAGTAAAAGTACAATTCCGTTCATTAACAGTATAATAATTAAATTGCAATATTAATATGAATTGGGAATTCTTATCAGCCAAACGATTTTTTGAGATTTTTTAAATTTTAATCAACGTTTTTCTTTACCTTGATCTTGTTCTTCCTTTTGTATCAGCCATTCCTTCCAACTCCCATTGAATTCAGTTTGCATTTTCTGTGACATCTAAATCAAGAGAATGAAGACAAAATTTTCGAATCTTGATAGATAAATTCATAAATTAAAATGTCACAAATTACAATTTAATTTATAATTTATAGACACGAATTAATAAAATGTGATTTTAAACATTCTAAATGGCAATTCAAAAATTAAATTCAAAATTTTTAAAAAATAAAAAAATGCACCTCTAGGATTGTAAGCGAGTGGTTGGTTAGTTTATGTCTTATAATTTTGGATTTTTATACCTTAAATCGGCTTTGCTCTTAACAATTTTAATAACTATTTAACCTTATTACTACTCATGGAAAGGAATTATAATTGATTGATATTCTGTCCACAAACTAAGGAAATTCTAAAGGTCTTGCCATCTTTCGTTTTTTTTTTAACGCAACATTTTGAAATTGTTTGGAATTCAATTATTTTTTTTCCAAAATCTTGGTAATGGATAACGTTTTCGTTAAGTATTATTGTTTCTTATACTGAGCATTGAATTATTTTCAATGAAACTTGAAATTAAAAAAAAAAAAAATGTTTGTGTTTTTCAAAAAGATGCTGAAAAACTATGGACTACACGTGAACTAATTAAAACCAAGGGAGTTCATGTTAGTGAAATTGTTCACGTTAGCGATTGTCGAATTTCATGGAAAAAATATAAAATTTTATAATATAAACCTGTGTTTTACACGCTAGAACGTGAAATTCTTTAATTATTATATTCATTATTAAAATATAAAACAAGAATTATTGATTAAAATACATTACATAACAAAACGAGATCACGAGAAAATATACATTGAAATAAAATTAGATAGCAAATAAATAGCAAATTACTCATTCGTTGACATACAAAAAATATTAATTTAGAGGATACAAACACATTTTTAATATAAGGCCATTTCCTTAACTCTAAAAATCGAATTTAATGTAAGTATTTCAGTGTTGTAGAAAACAAATGCAGCGAAAAAAATTGTTCACGTTATGGAGCTTTCTGAGTTTGTTCACGTTACAGAGTAGTCAATGTAAACACAAGCTTGTTCACGTTAGGCGGTGTTCACGTTAGACGGTGTTCTCGTTACCACGAGAGCACTGTATTTACATTAATATTATAAACTTGGCCACAAGTTCCATGAATGTTCAAATGGATTTTGGCTTTGAACATTGTTTTCATGATAAAATAAATAATTAGAAGTCATTTTGAGCAAAATGAAAAATTAAAAAACTTTCAATTTTAAACAGAGGAGAAATTTGAATTAAATTTCAATAATACCACATGTTTTGAGTCCGCTTAGAGTAAATGTTTTTTAGAGTCGGTTAAGCTATTGAATAAAGTTTGGATTTTTATAAATAAATTTCAAAAACACTTTTATCAATCAACCTACACCATTTCAAGTTGAAATTGAGAAAATATAAATTCATGTTAAGAAAATTCAATTAATATTTAGAAAATACCAATTGAAATGAAGAAATTCCAATTAATGTTGAAGAATAACAAATTGAAATTCAGAAATTCACATTGAAATTTTGAAATCAAAACTAGTATTGAGAAAATGTAACTTGAAATTTAGAAAAAAAAGAAATTGAAGTCGAGAAATTAAACATTTTTATGACATTTTTCGGGAATATTTATAATGTAGTTGAAAATCCGGGACAATTTGTGTCTTAAGTTGGCAGGGTTATACATGGCAAATATATGATGAAAATTACAGAAATTGCTAAATAAAATATATTTGGATTATTTTATTTATTTGAAAAATTAGTTTTAGTTAGGATGATCAAAACAAAAATTTATTTTTATTTTAGTTAATGCTGTTTGATGTTACAAAACACTTGTAAGAGCAAACAACGTCAGACAAATGTCTGCTACAAAAAGTGATTACGTTTTTTTGAGTAAATATTTGCCATGTGTGAAACTTACCTTTAGAATTTTATAAAGTCATAAGAAATTATGTTCCTTAACTAATTTCAAGTGGCATTTTAAATATAAAACATAATACAGTGAGGCCTCGATTATCCGTGATTCGATTAACCGGCAACATCAATTATCCGGGAAAGAAAAATAAAATGTTTTTGGATCGATTTAAATTTTTTTGCATCGATTAACCGTAATTACCTCTATTATCCGGGATTATAATTTGTTTTCGATTATTTTTGAACAATCAAACACAATGTGAATAAAACGAAAAAGGGGAATTCCCTCGGTCGATTTGTAAGGCCAAAATTTTTTGATATTGTGCCATCGTTTTTTTAATAGCATTTGGCGTGAGGAGTGTTCGACGTTATAAAAATCAAAGTGATTCTGTTATTGGCTTTGGAAACCGAAATACTTTAAAAACTGCTGTTTAAGAATGGTTCCGGAAGGAACGATTTAAAGGAACTCCAATTTCAGGATTAAGGTCTAAAATATTCCATTCAAAATTTAAGAAAAAAAACGACATGGTATTCACAAACTTAATGCTGCAGGAGAAAAATATTCAGCTGATCAGCTGGCACAATTTTTGTGGAAAAACTAAATGAATTCAAATCAATGAAAAAACTCACCAATGAGATAATGGAGAGAAGTTTAGCTTGCATTATGAAAATTTCATAGAAGGTCTCAAAGGAGAGACTAACCTCATTAGTTTGCGATAATGCTGCTGGTACAGACAAGTGCAAAGCATTATTGGAAAGAGCTTTAAAAAATGTCCATAACAACAATAACTTAGTACCAGAAGTAAGAGAGAATTTTAAGAAAATCGGTCTAAAAGATGATGGTAAAATCATTCTGCCATTGGACAGCATCCAGACGTGCAGGATTTCAATGCTGAAAACGTTATTGTGAAATTTTTTCCACCAAATTGAAAGACTTTGATCCAACCGATGGATCAGTGTGCAATATGGAGCTTTAAATGTCATTATCGAAAAACTGTCATTAAAAAACTACTAAAAATTGGTACTCAATTAACCGGGAAAATTGATTATCCAGAATGCCCCGGTCCCGACCATTACGGATAATCGAGGTCTCACTGTACATACATTTGTGTAAATATTTTAAAATTTTAACATGTTTTCGGTAACAATTTCTATCTTTCATATGAAAATTATATTTTCCATATCTAATTAACAACATTTTAATCCAGTTGAAAGTAAACTTACTTCCAAATAACTTGAATTTAATTTTGTAATTGTTTTATTTTTAATAATTTTAGTTTTAAGTATAATTTTATTTCATTATTATTTTTCATTTTTTTTTTTTTTTTGGTAAGAAAACTTCTGCAGACTTATTTTATCTTATAATTACGAATGTTTTTGTTTTTAATTTTCTTTTTTAAAGTTCACTTCAAAAAGTTATGTCTGTCCCGTACGTCTGTCTGTAGGTCGTACTTTTTTTGGTAGACAGTTTTCAAAAACTATTTTTGTCTTGTCTACAAAAATTGCAATTTTCCTTAATGTTTTATTATTGCTGTTGTCGTTGTCGTCATTTTCCCAACAAGTGACAATTGTTTTCAGTCATTTACATGTCTTAAATTCAAATGCCAAAAAGAAAAAAAAAAAAAGAAAAATGCTTCAAAAACTAAAAAGAAAATCCTTTTTTGCCAAGTGGTTTTTGTGTGTAGACTGCTCAACATCTTTTTGCTCCTTCCGCACAACCCATTGAAATATTTTGTTTGTTTGGGAGTATGAGAGTGCTTGTGCTTAAGATTTGACTGACAAATGTGTCAATTTCGTATGAAACTGTCGTTATTATATTTGTAGTTGTTGTTTTAGCAGCATTTACGTTTCGTGGCTGTTAACACTGCTGCAGCTGCTGCAGCTGCTGCTGCTGCTATAACTGTTTAGATCTTTTCTTAACTTTTGAGCGGGCTTAAGTCAAAAGTTTCTAACAACTACATGCTTTTAATGCTGTCTGCCACTGTCACTGCTGCCGCTTCCACTTTTTATTCCTTCTTCTTTAGTTTTTTAAGTATTAAGAGAGATGAGTGGAGACCACACTTAAACTAAGTTTAATTGTTTTAAGATTTTTTCCTTTTTCTTATTGTTTTGTTTCTTAGAGGATTTTAGATAACTTTTGTGTGTGTTTGTCGGTTTGTTTGAGTGCATTTAAACTTTTTAAAAACTTGTTGCAGCTGATTTGTATTTGAGTGCGCGTTGTTCAAATGCATTTAGCATAAGAAGATGACATCCCAAATATTTGTTTAGTTGAGTGCAGTTTTCTAAGTTTTTTACTGTGGTGGCTTCATTTTCTTTTTTTTTTTTTAACGCAACATGAAAACAACATGATGCAAAAAATCTTATATAAACATACACTGGCTTAAAAAATAAAGTATTGTTAAATATGTATATTTATTAGGTATAGTACAATATATTTCTACATTAATAAGCAATTCGGTCCATTATTTAGGAGATTTCAATAGATCGTTAATATTACCCAAAGATAAAAACCTTTTAAACACAGGTTCGCAATAATTTGTACAATCTAAATTTATTCAAAGTATTGGCCATTGTTATTGTAGCTATGACCTCTTCCCATCTTTCTGGCAACATATGGATTCCGCGGCAAAACAATTGCTCATCTTTTGAGACCAACAACGAATCAAGCCAATTTGGGATACTCTGTTCTGAAGTGAAGCGTATCCCAGAGAGAGAGCTTTACGCATCGATGGAAACAAATAGTAGACGGACGGTGCAATGTCTGGACTATAAGAGATGTGAGGCAAAACTTCCCAATCACTTCTTTTTAAATAGTTTTTAATAGGTATTGCATCATTTGGCCGAGCGTTGTCATGATGGAATATTACGGTTTATGTCTGGCCGCATAATCAGGGCGTTTTTCGACCAATGCACGCTTCTAATGAATCATGGTCTGACCAGATTTCAGCACCTAATTTTAGATAGGTAGGACCCTTTTTCTTCCACCAAATACAGATAATTACATTAGCGCCATGGATATTTGGCTTTAGTGTCGATTCGGCTGGTTGTCCGGGCTTCACATATGATCTCTTACGCTTCAGGATATTGTAATGAATCCTTTTTTCATCGCAAATAATGATTCGGTGCAAAAATTAATTTCTTCTATAGCGTTCAAGCAGCATTTCGGACATGCAAAATCATCTTTCAAGGCTTCTCGGCTTTAATTCGTATGGTACCCAATATCCCTGCTTTTGCATGAATCGTGATGCTTCTGAAATTGCTACCAATGATTGAAGTAGCTCTTGTTGAGTTTGACCACAATCTTCATGGAGTAATGCCTCCAATCGTCAAACATTTTTGCTGGCCTGGGCGATCTTTGTCTTCCGTATCAAAATCACCACTACCGAACCGCACAAACCATCTTTCGCACATTGAAACTGATGGAACACATTCACCATAAGCTTCGGTGGGTAATGGTGTGCGACTCTTTTTTCATATTAAAGAAGTAAAGCAAAACTTCCCGCATATGACGCTTTGTTGGAACAAAATTCGACATTTTCGAAAAAAAAAAAACGTTGATGTTTACACCATAGTGTTCAATAACTAAGTTTGAATAAATAATAGATATGTACCCTTCAAAATGACACATACAGTATCGGCCATAACTAAAGCACCCCCTCAGTGAATTTTTTTCATATTCTATTTTTTTTTTTTTATAAAAACAAAGTTTTAAATTTCTATTATGTATTATTTTAAATTGTTAATATATTTACTATTGATAAACAAATACTTTTAAAGTTAATCTTTAAATCAAAAAATATTTAAAGCTAGAAAATAAACCGGTCAAAACTAAAGCACCCCTTCATGGATATAATATAAAACTTTTTCAATTTATATTTTGTTGCAAATCCTTTGGTTTGGATGACACAAGCACATCTCTTAGGCATAGAAGATATTAAGTTTTTTATGGTGTCTTCCGATATTCTTTCCCAGGCTATAATAACGGCTTAAAATAAATCGTGAAAATTTCCGATCCTTTTTTTTTTTTTTTGTGATTTAAAAATTAGTTGGCGGAGTAATGGCTCTCAAATTGCCAGGTTGTCCCACGTCGATTTAAGTTGGTCCCTAGTCGACCTATATCTTCATATAGGAAGCTGGAACGCTTAAACCTTGTTGTAAAAATCAGGAGTGTTAATGGTACTCCACTAGTTGATACGTTGAGTTTTTAATGGTACTCCACCAGTATACGATTTGAGTTTTAAATGGTACTCCACCAGTATCGATGTTGAGTTTTATATGGTCTCCAGACACGCGGTTGGTGCAAACAACGTAGAACAGGAACCGTTATACGAAGCCTTACATCACACACGTGCCAGAGTGAGACGCAAAATTGTCGAAGGCAAAAAAACGAACAACGTGCCTGATTGCACTTAAGAGATAATTACAATGACGCGCGAGTTGTTAATCAACCCAGACCTACTTTGCGACTGGCCGATCCTTATTTCGACAATTTTCTCGATTTATTTTTATATTAACAAACTCCCACAAGTTCTCAATAGGATAGAGATCGGGAGATTGAGCAGGCCAATGAAGAACTTGAACCTTATTGCTCTGTAGTCAAGTTTTACAAACTTTGGAGGTGTGCTCTCTTCACTGGCAGGAGGTGGCATCTCTTCACTGGCATATATCACGGTACATAAACCGATCCATAATCCCATGAACTTAATGAATTGGCCCAATTCATTGCCCAGAAAAGCACCCCAGACCATTACATTGCCCTCTCCATGTTTGGTTGTTCCTATGCAATACTTAGGATTCAGTCTTTCTCCTTTTCGTCTGCGTACACGCCTTATTCCCTCGGAACTTTTTAATTTGTATTTGGATTCGTCAGTGAACAGTACTGTCTTCCATTTTTGGACACTCCAGTCGATGTGGGCTTTGGCAAACTCCTGTCTAGCTTTCTTGTTCTTAGCTGATATAAACGGCTTTTTTTCTGGTCGTCGGATGCTCTTCTACGGATTGTTCTTTCGCTAACGCATAATCTTAAACTTGTTTTACTTGACAAGCTTATGCTGTTCTGTTTGCATTGATCTTTTGATCAAGGAATCATCATAACGTGTGGTTTTACGTGGACGTCCTCCATTATGCCCCGGTGATATACGACTAGTCTGCAAAAACTTTGGAATCAGCCTGGAAATAACTGACTTGTTAATTGAAGATTTCCAGTCTTCATTAATTTTAGTTTTAAATTCACTGGAGTACTTGTTCCTTGCCAACCATTGTTTTTTCACAATAAACTGTATAAAACTTAAATTATACAGACTACGCCTTTCTTTAATTTTATCTTCTGGAATTTTTAAATGCATCCGTTGTGAGTCCCGTTAACTGACATTGCAAATATGAAGTAGCATAGTAAAATTTTTAACCATCTTATAAGGGGGTGCTTTTGTTTTGTCCGTCGTGTTTTGTGTTTTTATATGGTTTATGATTTTAAATTAATTGCTCATAAAACAAGTAAGAGAGCTATATTCGGCTGTGCCGAATCTTATATACCCTTCACCAAATTATACCTTAAAATAAAATAAAAAAAATAATTTTTTTTTTTAATTTTTTTTTTTTTTTTCGAAATAGTTTTTTAAAAGTTTTTTCCAATTTTTTTTAAAAAAAATTTTTTAATTTATTAGTGAAAAAAGTTTATGACAAAAGAAAGTTTTTTGTGAAAAAAAATTCGGGTTAAAAAATATTTTTCCCGATTTTGACCCATTGTAGGTCCAACTTTGTATAGCCTTATATACATCGTTGCAATGGACTTTGAAATATCTATCATCAGATATCCATATTGTCTATATTTATAACTTAGTAATCGAGATATAGATAAAAAAATAGGCCAAAAATAGAGGTTGTCTCGGATTTTTGCTCATATCTCTGTTATTTATGGACGGATTTTGCTGATTTTAAATAGGAAACTTCTCGAAAGCATGTCTGACAGAATTATTGAGGATTTGGATCCTTAAGATACCTGGGGTCTTCAGAAAATTGATTTCAACAGACAGACAGGCGGACATGGCTAAATCGACTACGCTATCTATAAGGATTCAGAATATATATACTTTATAGGGTCGGAAAATTATATTGTGGAAATTACAAACAGAATGACAAATTTATATATACCCTTCTCACGAAGGTGAAGGGTATAAAAATTATCCTTTACCAAATGAACATTATATGAACATTAACAATATAAGTTAATAAAATATATACAAAATACACTTAGTCGCAAAACTCTACATACGATATCGAAATTTGATTTAATTTGAAAATTATTTCAGATTTAATGTTTAATCTTTGAATATTACCACTTGTTAATATTTATCAGGGTCTACTTTACATCACTGAAATAAAAAAGTTTAAAAAAATATGATCACTGTTGTTAAATTTTGCAATATGCAACATAGGAAGCGTTGCAAAAGTCTACATACGACTTTTACTTATATACAACATTGTTATGGTAAAGCCGTTAATTTCCATAATTAATAAGTTGATTTAGTTTTAAAGAAGCTGCGTGTGTGAAATTTTGTGGTATTTTTTCAATTTTAATATATCAAATATGAAAATGGCGAAAAGAAAGGAAATATCCACAGAAGTCCGAAAATTAGTTGTCAAATGAAGGAAAATCTATGGCAAAAGTAGGGGAAATCGTTAGTTTGTCAAAATCTACAGTCCAAACTATCCTTAGGAACTATAAAAAGATTGGAAGATTTGAAAGTTTGACACGAACAGGACGTTCTTTAAAGCTTGATGAAAGATTAAGGCGTAAAATTTTAAGAGAAGTCCAAGAAAATCCCAAAAAAAGTAGCGTAGAATTGAAAAACGATATCAAAAAAGACTATGGAATTGATGTGCATGCAGATACAGTTCCCCGCTGCTTTAAAAATCTGGACTTCAGTCGTGCATAGCAAGAAAAAAACCGTTCATAGTTCTACAAATAAAAATAAACGTTTTGACTATGCTGCTCAGTACAAAGACGTCCATTTAAATGATCCAACGTTTTGGGAAAGGGTTATTTTTACAAACAAATGCAAGTTTAACCTTTTTGGAAACGACGGTCGCTCAAGAGTTTGGAGAAAGCGATGTACTTACTGCCTTAGAACAAAAAAATGTATGCAGTACTGTAAAACATGGTGGTGGATCGGTGATGGTGTGGAGGTGCATGAGTGCTGATGGAGTCGGAAAACTAAGATTTATTGATAGAATTATGGACAGTCGTGGCTATATGGACATTTTAAAAAACGATTTTTTACCGAGTGTCGATAAATTAAATCTTAAAGATAATTTTATCTTTATGCACGACAACGACCCCAAACATAGCTCAGGCCTAGTGAGAGAATGGCTGCTTTATAACGTAAAATCGAAGCTTCCACATCCTCCGCAATCCCCAGACCTAAATGTAATCGAACATTTATGGGCCCATTTAAAACAAAAACTCCGAAATAGAAGGGCATCCTCAATTTCCCAGTTAAAAATTATTTTAAAAGAAGAATGGGAAAATATTCCTGCTGAAGTAACACAAAAATTAGTTTTTTCGATGCCTAAAATACTTAAAGAAGTCTTCGATGCAAAAGATGGACATACAAGCCATTAAATATTGTTCAAATCATCCCAAAAATGTATCGTATGTAGACTTTTGCTGTTACAAGGAATGCAGAATTTTATTATTTTTTTCGTTAAATGCTTTTAAACCATGTGAATTGTGATTGTTTTTGTTTAGTTTTGTTATATTTAATGCTGTTAATAAAAAACGTTAACAAATTTTAAAGTTTTTTTTATTAAAAAGTGAAATTTATTTAAGATATTAAATCGTATGTAGAGTTTTGCGACTAAGTGTACATAAAAAAAACGTTTTTTAACAAATAAATTATGATATGAAAAAATCCATTGAGGGGGTGCTTTAGTTATGGCCGATACTGTATGTTATTAAATATAAAAACCGCATTCAAAAGATACGCCATGTGTTGTGAATCCCAATATATTAATGAAATTTAAAAATATTTTTTTTTCAATTTTTCCTTGGAGTAGTTTTATAAGCAATCAAAAATGTACTTGCCTTTACCTCCTGTCTATACTTGACAAATATTTATCATAACAATTAAAGACATTTGTTGTCAAGACAAAGTTGTCTGAGCAAAAGCACTAACAATTTTGTCATAACGAAGCAATAATACAAATAAATGGAGACTATATCTGATAATTCTTTAACTTGACAACCATTTTGACGTTTATCATGATACAAATTTATCAAGTATAGACAGGGGGTTATGAAAATCTGGATTAGCTTTAAGGCATATTTTCCTTTTTTTTTCTTGCTATAATAAATGCCACTAATGAATAAAATCGTTTTAGCTCATTCTTTCTCCTTACTAAATTATCTTGAATTATTTCTTTAAATGAATTAAGTAAACACCTCTTTTAAAAAGCCATTACCATTCAGATTTAATTTAAACGGCAAGAGAAGAAAATCAAAAAAAAAAAAAAATTTGAAAAAAACTAAGAAATTTCTTTTTTAATAAAGGTTTGCTCAAGGTTTAGTTCTCTCCTTTGTTTGGCATAAAACATTCGCTAAAACAAACTTTTTAATTTAACAAAAAGAAAAGGTTTGCAAAACAACAAATTCCAGTTCTTAAAGGTCCTATTATGCACAACTGTTTTCTGTCTTTATATTTTTCTGCTTTCGTTTTTTCTAATTTCAAATTTGTTTTCCAGTATTCAATTAAAATTTAAACGTGAATAAGAACAAAATATAAACACATTTTTCATTCATCCTTTGATGGACACAAGTCGGACTCTATATTTTTTCTTGTTCCTTTTTGTATTTCAAAAGTCCAAATATACAGACTATTAAAAACATTTTACGTTTAATTTTTCCACTTTTTTTTTTGCTGCTGCTGCTGTTCTTCATGATAAATAGAGAGTTAAACATAGTGAGAAAACAGAATGAAAAAAACGAATTCAAAGAAAAACAAAATAAAGGCCAAATCATTTTGAAGGGAAAACAAAAAAAAAAAAAAAAAATTAAAAAGAAAAAAATTCGGATACCCTGCAAAAAATAAATAAAATAAATATGTACATATATAAAAAATAAAGAGAAACTTACTTAAGTCAACTTTTTAAAACAAATTAAACAAATTAAAAATAATGGAAAACTACTACGGGCAAAATCACATCGTTTCACATCAGAACAGAACAACCAGGAGTAAAATTTTTAAATTTCACAGCACATGACATGAACAAAACAAAGAAAAACAAACATTATTAAACAGGAAATTAATGTGGAGTACGTAAAGGAACTTAAAACTGAGACACATTAAATAAATAGACAAAAATTAATTTTACAACTGGTCGGCAAGTGGCAATGAGAATGAGTTTAAGAGAAAAGTTGCCTCCGCAGGTTTGAAATGATATTTGATTTGAAGGAACTAAAAAAAAGTTATGTGTCTCAATAATATCGTTTACATTTTTGGTTTGTTTTCTGGTAAAAATCTCAAATGACAGACTATTTTCAATATTGTTTGCATGTGATTTGTGAATATATTATTATTATTTTTTTTTCAATAAGATTTTTATTAATGCGAAAAACCATATTTGTGTATTCGATATCATTTAAGTAAAATTTCTGTATCCGGGGATAATTTCAAGTTTCGATGACCTCGAGAAATAATTGAGGCTGGAGTGTTAAGGGGTAATTTGATAATCTTTAAACATGTGAACATAGAACACTTTTTGAATCGTATTGTTGGATCTAACCAGATTTTGTGAATGGAGAGACAGCCTCTTCCACTGCAACCTGACCTGATATGATCTATTAATATAATCTCCGTCGTGTCCGATTGATTTGATTGCTTGAATGATGCAAGCTACCAGCTTAACTTGTAAACTAACCAGACAGATCTGGGTATTTAAAGCAAAAATTGATAACGATGAGTTGTCTTAATGAAACCAATTTTACTTGTCATATAATTGCGATATTCCGTTTGTCCTTCTTTTCTTAAGTTATTTGTTCAATCTATAATAATAAATATTACATTTCCGGACGAACATTAAGTCTTTGATACCCTATACAGCTTTCAATTGGTTTGTTTTCATTCTCCAAGTTGGTTATCAATTTGGTTATCTTTTTATTCCATCTAGTAGTTTTTACCCTCAAAATTCTCTAAACTACAGATCCATTAGCCTGTCGTCTTTTCCTTAGTAGACTTCGAAACGGGCGTAAATACAGCTGTCCTGATCGTTTGTAACTCTTTCAGCACACCTACATTCGCCCGTTGTCTTGTAAGGAAGCTCCAGTCTCATACAGTGTTAATTTACTAATTACTAACTACACAATAGTCTTCACTTTTGTGTTCACTGTTGCGCTCGCTCTAGTATAAGATGGTTCTAATTCTGTCTTGCTGCTTCCTCTTTACTGCTGAATAAAATCCATTCTACGTACTCTTTCTACCATACAATTCTATGTTGACTCCTTTGCTAACTCATTGATTGCTGGCTCTACTCTGCTGACAATTACAACTTCACTAACCCCATTTTCGACGTCCTCTACCCCTCGACATCCGAATAGGAGAACATCATGTTATTATTCCTTATTTGTAATACAACTGTAGTCGTTATCAGACATATGTATTCGCTAGTTGGTGTACCATCCTTATGATAGCCTTCTCACCTTCGTGTCTGTCTGTTGAAATCAATTTTCTGAAGACCCCAAATAACTTACAAACTTCATTCATACATTAATATATCGGGAATTCTTCCAACCGAGACAACCTCGATTTTTAGCCTATTTTTGATCTATATCTGGATTACTAAGTCATTAATATAGACAATACGGATATCTAATGATAGATATTTCAAAGTCCATTGCAACGATTTATATAAGGCTGTAGTAATTTGGACCTACAATGGGTCAAAATTGGGAAAAATATTTTTTTACCCGATTTTTTTTTACCAAAAAAATTTTTGCTCATATCTCCGTTATTTATAGACGGATTTTGCTGATTTTAAATAGGAAACTTCTCGAAAGCATGTCTGACAGAATTATTGAAGATTTGTATCCAGAAGATATCTGGGGTCTTCAGAAAATTGATTTCAACAGACAGACAGACATCGCTTAATCGACTCTGCTGTCTATAAGGATCCAGAATATATATACTTTATAGGTTCGGAAAATTATATTGAGGAAATTACAAACAATTTTGAAAAAAAATTATTTTTTAAACTTTGAAAAAAAAAAGTTTTTTAAATTTTTAAAAACAAATTTAAAAAAAAAAAAATTAATTTTGTTTACCTAAAAATATTTAAAATTTTTATTTTAAAGTATAATTTGTTGAAGGGTATATAAGATTCGGCACAGGCAAATATAGCTCTCTTACTTGTTTTTAAATAAAATTTGACCTCAATTTATTCGCTCATTATTTCGCTTCTAAGTTCTTTATCGCATTGTGATCTGGAACTTTCTGAACTTTATACGACTTCAACGCAGCATTAGCTTTGGCTCTGCGCACAAAAGATTCAGAGCATTTAACTTTACGAGCTGCTTTTCTGATAGAAGAATTCAGTAATCTTGTATTTCAATGTTCAAGTCTTCCTGTTTAATGGATTTTCAAACAGTGTGACGATTGGATTTTTTTGAAAAGTTTTAATAATTTTTTCACGTACTTTTTTGTCGCTGTCCATTTTGACCGAAATAATAGTTCTGACATATTTTTAACAGCAAACGTGATTCGAAAAATAATAATTTGTTGGACCAAGGACAGTGTTTATAAGTTTTTTCTGACTTACTCTTTATGAGATTTGATTGAACTGGAAATTCTACGATAAAGAAGAAGTGCACAAAGAAATCAAACTCTTCAAAATCTTCCGAAAAATCGTATATATCGCGGTAACGAAGCTCAATGATTGAGAGGAAACTTGAAACAGAAACAAGTAAGAGAGCTATATTCGGCTGTGCCGAATCTTATATACCCTTCACCAAATTATACTTTAAAATAAAATTAAAAAAATTTTTTTTTTATTTTTTTTTTCAAAATAGATTTTTAAGTTTTTTCCAATTTTTTAAAAATTTTTTTTTTAATTTATTAGTGAAAAAATGTATGACAAAAGAATGGTTTTTGTGAAAAGAAATCGGGTTAAAAAATATTTTTCCCGATTTTGACCCATTGTAGGTCCAACTTTGTATAGCCTTATATACATCGTTGCAATGGACTTTGAAATATCTATCATTAGATATCCATATTGTCTATATTTATGACTTAGTAATCGAGATATAGATAAAAAAATAGGCCGTTATTTATGGACGGATTTTGCTGATTTTAAATAGGAAACTTTTCGAAAGCATGTCTGACAGAATTATTGAGGATTTGGATCCCGAAGATATCTGGGGTCTTCAGAAAATTGATTTCAACAGACAGACAGACGGACATGGCTAAATCGACTCCGCTATCTATAAGGATTCAGAAAATTATATTGTGGAAATTACAAACGGAATGACAAATTTATATATACCCTTATCACGAAGGTGAAGGGTATAAAAACGAAAGGTCAGAGTTATGAGACGAACTCAAAGCTCTAAAAGTAAAGTACCATTAAAGGACTCATAATAATGTCCCTGGGCAAGAAAAGAATCCTATATATATTTAAATATTTTAAATAAGGAGAATTCTTTAGGATGCCTTTATACATTTCACTTCTACTACTAACTATCCCTCAATGAGTTTCTCAGTTTTCCCATTATATTCTTTGGAATTTAAATAAGTGTTCAGTGGTCGTTGGACTGAAGCCCTTTTATAATATGCAAAATATTTAATTTGGTTTTAGTGCTACCAGGTTTACAATTAAGTCCCATAGTGGATCTATTTAAGATCATAAAAGTCAGTTTCAGTTGATATAAGGACTGAGATTGAAAAAATCTTAACATACATTTACAGCTTTGATTTTTTTACATGATTGACATTATTATTACAATTTACAAAAATATTATTTTTATAGTTATAATCAATAGTAATGAATTTATGAACCTTTTCTGGAAACCCTTCCATTAAAGTTTATCTTGACTTTTCTGTCACTTTGTTCGAACTCCGTTTAAAATCTACCACACTTTTGGACACCTTTTTTCTGCTCTTCAATTCTCTTTTAACAATATCCCAATATCTCTCCACTGGCCTTAGCTCCAGGCAGTTTGGAGGATTTGTCTCTCTTGGTAACACATTATCGTTCCTGTACCACTCAATCCCTTGCTTACCATAGCGACAGGATGCCAAGTCAGGCCAAAAATAAGTGGACACATTAAGAAGTCTTATGAATGGAAGGATCCTCTTTTGTAAACATTCCTTGATGTAAATTTTGTTATTTATAGAGCCCTTTGGCTTCTTTTGTCGCAGCTGCATATTGCTTGCCATGCCAAGAACTTTTCTGCTTTTTGGGTTCTCAACTTTTCTACAACATTCCCTCGAGCATCAGTAACATAAAAATATTGGCCCGGAAGCTACGAACACTTGGCTATACGTACATTTCGTCATCCATTAGGCATTTTTTGTATAAAATTGCAGTACTTTTCATTATAAATAAATTTAACCGGTTACAATGCTAATAAATAAAATTTATTTTATTTAATTCCTTTACAATTATTAGTATTTATGTGTACAACCAGCAGATGAGCAACTTAATTGTAAATCCACAACTGTACGTACGTTTAAAATGTTACCTTTATTTTCAGTTTATTAAACTTTAAACAATTTCATACACATTTTACAACTACAAAAATAACAAAAACATCATAATAACCTTAAAAATGAACATTCCGCCATTAGATATCGTTTGCAAATCCACAAAAAGGCCACATTACCAATAGTTTTATTATCGCAATTATGCATTTATTTCGTTGAAACTACAAACAAAAAAATAAAAAAAAATAAAAACATTTTAGTACTTTTTCAAAGTTCAAAGAGTCCTGAGGCTGTGATATATTAAACAAAAATAAAAACTTTTGAGCCAACCAAATGCGCCACCAACAACAACAATATGGATAGTATAAAATTCCGACATTTCTTAAAACTTTTTATTTTTATGAATCATCATAATTTTTAATTACACCACTAAAACTGAAAATGCTACGATGGGATAAATGGAATCAAGAGCACAGAAGAGGAGTAGAGAGTAGAGATGTACGATGGTGATGAAGATGATGATGGTGATGATGATAAAACACCTTACGGAAATATAAACCACATCCTTGTCGTCATTAAGCTATTCGCATAATAGAACATACAAACAGAAAGGGTGAGTGGAGTGGAAAGTTGTGTAGGTAAAGAGTGTAAGGAAATAGTGTGCTAAAGTCCTGAATGTTAATAAAATAAGCGTCCATTTAGTTGGCGGTCTGTCCTCCCTTCTATTTATTCATTCATTCAATGGTTGATTACTATAATTTTGTCACACTACTTTTGCAACTGTGCAGAAATAGAAATGTCTGTGCGCTCGTCCGTCGATTTATCTAACAGTTTGTCTCCACGTCTGATTGTCTCCATGAATGTGATTTTATTCTTCTACTCTTAGTTTGTAAAATTGTCGTTGTATATCCTTTTAGCATTTGTCAGAAAATGGCTGTAAAACTAAAATTGTATAATTTCTGTTTTATTGCGGGAAACTTAACAAAACAAGAAAAACTTTTTTTTTACCAAATCTTTCCTTTTTTTTTAAATTTTGTTACTTGTTTGTTTTGTGCACTTTTCTCTACTGTTCACTTCGGTTGTGTTCATAATGCATTCATTCAGTCGTTCATCCTCTACTATTTGTATGTTTGAATATTTGCGTGTGGTTCTGAGATTCTACACGCAAAATGCAATTAAAATGTCAGAAAATTGTAAAAAAAGGCCAACTGGTTTTATACAGAATTGTACTATTAACTAGGAGCAATAAATTTGGTAATAGACGATCTAGAATTGGGGTATACATATATTTTTTTTTTGGGAAAATGTAAAGGATTTTGCCAAGTACTTTATTTCGTGATGTATTTTTGTAGACTGCCCCTGGACTAATTATATAATTTTGATTAGAAATTGTTTTCCCTTAAAGGGAAAGAGTGTTATGCTCCCCAATGGTCCCTAGTTACCAATGGTGCCTAATTACCAATGAAGTAATAGATATTATCCGGAAGATTCCTAATGCTACCTATTTTACTGGCGTGACCATATGGAGCATGTCTCGCGTTTAGCCTAAAGGCCGAGCTGAATGCTATTAGATCCACAGGGGTCCAGTTTAATCAAGCAAAGAGCGACTTTGTTGCGGTCGTTCTTAGAGCTCCTGTTATCAGGATTGCCATTCTTCTCAAAACCTTCTCGAATAGCATACAAATTGAGCCTTTGTCCAGTGCCTTCCATCAGACAGAGACTCCATAGAATAGTGTCGGCTTAATGACCGCATCACATAGCCAGTAAACAAACTGGGGTTTAATACCCCATTGAGTACCTATAGCCTTCTTACAGACATACATAGCCGTTAAGGCTTTTGGTGCCCTTGAAAGGGTATTGGATATCTAGGATAAGGACTGAGATCCAAAAATGTTTAACATACATATATGTTAATAAAAATTAAACCACTAAACTTACAGTTTTTAATCTTTTTTTATTTGAAAGAAATTTTTGTTACAATTTACAAAAAAAAAACAATTTTATAGTTCTAATCACTGAAATTTTGAACCTTGTTCGAACAGGTTGTCCATCTCCGTTTAAAATCTACCACACTTTTGGACACATTTTTTGTGCAATTCAATTCTCTTTTAACAAGATCCCAATATCTATCCACTGGCCTTAGCTCCGGGCAGTTTGGAGGATTTGCCTCTCTTGGTACAAATACCACATTATTGGTCTTGTACCACTCAAGACCTTTCTTACCAAAGTGACAGATGCCAAATCAGGCCAAAAATAAGTGGACACATTAAGAAGTCTTATGAATGGAAACATCCTTTTTTGTAAACATTCCTTGATGTAAATTTCTGTATTTATAGAGCTCTTTGTAACATATGTTTGGCTTATTTTGCCGCAACTGCATATTGCTTGCCATACCAAGAACTTTTTGGGAAATTTTGTCTGCTTTTGGATCCTCAACTTTCTTCAACATTCCCTCGAGCATCAGCAACATAAAATTTTTGACCAGGAAGTTGAGAAAAATCAGCCAGAACATACGTTTCGTTTTTTTATAAAACTTTGACTTCAATTTCCGTGCTCTGTTTTTGGCCTCTAAATATTTAGCAGAGTTCCTGTTGCGAACTTTTTGAGCCTTGTGTGCTTTTAAACCTGCATTGGCTTTAATTTTTCGTACCAAATAATCCGAGCACTGAGCTAACCGGGCTGCTTTCCTACCGGATGTGTTGGGAGCTCTTTTGAAAACGCTTTCTATTTTTTTTTGGCTTAATAAACATCATGTGGATCATTCCTTCTACCTGAACCAGGTTTTATATCAACGAACAAGTTCTCCCGGTACTGCTTAATAACATTGAAAACAGTATGACGGCAGACCTTTGAATGCTTGGCCAAGTTTTTGTTGAAAATATTTAACAATTTTAGTACTCACTTTTTTCTGGTCACACATTTTAATCAGATTAACAACAAATTAACATAATTGTCATTAAGCATAATAACTGCCATGCTTTACAAAGGTAACTTGATCAATCAAAAAAAAAAAAAAAAACTAAAAGTTTTAATGAAAAAGGTGTGTTAAGAATTTTACGATCTCATTCCTTAGTTTACTATCCAGAATGACTCCCAAGTATTTGGCATTGTCCGATAGTTTTAATTCAACACCATTTAATCGGGGAAGCGAGAAATGAGGAATCTTGTACTTCCTTGTGAACAGTACAAGCTCGGTTTTGCTTGGGTTAACACTCAATCCACTGTCTGTACTCCACCGACTTAGTACACTGAGTGCATATTCCAGATATGAAGTTAAAAACAACAATTCTATAAACTAATAGAGGTTATGTCACACAAAATTACATATGTACGTGTGAACATGGAAATTATGAATCGTATACCGTGAATTTTGACCTACATATGTATCGAATACATGTCCCAATACAAATGGAATACATACCATGTGACCCCCCTTTAACTCAAAGAGTTCTTGACCGATCTTGTTCAAAAATTGTGTCTAAATTACTATGCAATAGAACTAACCTTGGTGCAAATTTCATCCCGATCGGAAAACATCGGTTTTAAAAATTTGTTATATAGTACATGTGTTTGTAAATATGTTAGAATCCACAAAGACAGATTCAATGGTACTTTTCCTTTATTTTTAATAGCAGCAACTTTAATACTGCTCATACTATACCACCCCTCACAGTGTAGCGCTTACCGGAAAAATGTACAAAAAAAAAACCAACTCAGGATATAAAAATTGGCGTCTGCAGTAGTGGTTTTTTAACTGAATAAATGAATGAATGACTCCGAAAAAAAAGAAGAAACTTAATGATGGGCTGCTGTTTTGCTTTGATTTTTTTTTTCACTGGAATTTAGAACTAAAATTTATATATTTTACTTTTACAAATTGCCTCTAAAAAGTAAAGTTTTTTTTTTGCAGAATATTTCTAGCGGCAGCAGCATCAGAAACATTAGTAAACGTTTTATAGTCTCTGACATTTAGCCAAACCAAAATTTAGATTGAAAGCAAAAAAACAAAAAAAGCAAAATTGCTTGTAATAATATTCATAATACCCAGTGCATAAGTGTGTCTGTGCAGTTTTTATGCTAAATACTGTGTATAAAAGCAAAAAAAAAAAAAAGAGACAAGTTTTACTGCTCGACTCAGTAAAAGGATATTAATCCTTTTAATGTTTTTTAAGTGGCAACACAAAAATTATTACTATTATAATTTTTATTTTTTTGCAAAAACAATAAAACCGTGAACAAAATTTTTAGTACTTTAAGGGAATGAGTAGGGTTTTTTTGTTTTATTATTCAAAAATCTGTAATCATCTCTTGCTTAAAGTGTGCTATGGAAATTAAAATCAACAATAGAAAAAAAAAATTATTTTATTGCATAAATAAAAGAAAAGTTCATTAATATTAAAATTTACGTTTGTTGGGAAAATTATAAAAAAAAATAAAAAAATATATATTATTTTAATTAAATCCCGAGATCATAAAAGTATTGACGACAATAAAAACAATGCCATAAAACTTTGTTTTAAATGCTAATAGAGTTGAAGTTAAATTTACAATTTTATTATTATTTACTTTTTTTTTTGGATTGAAAAATCATTGAGCAGACACAAACCAAAGTTTTTTTAATTAAAACTTATTTTTATTCTCAATTCATATCAGGTATGGAAAGTTAACTGTTTGTACGGTGTCAAAATAGTATTTAAAATTAATTTTTTTTACCGGCAGAGAACTAACTTTTTGTTTTTAATTATTTGCATTTAAGCGTAGTTCGGTCCATATGAAATACTGTTATACACAAAATGTTTGATAGTAAAAACAGTTGTACATAAAATGGTTTACAGAGAAATCTGTTATATCAACAATTTTCCAAAAAAATTATTTAAAAAAAAACTGTTATACAGTTAATGTTTTATAGAAAAGAAAAAAAAACACGGTTATACACAAAATTTACTATAGAAAAAATAGTTTTGTGAAAACAAATATTCTGTAGATAAAACTGGGAACTCATTTACATCCTTAAATAACTAAAATCTTAAATATGTCCTAAAATAATTACTCGATCTCAAATGTTTTGATATCATTTAAAAGGGCATCCAATCAAATTAGGATAAATATATTATATTTTGAAAAACTGTCTTCATGTCAACATTCGGCAGAGCGGATGGGTTTATACCTCCGATGTATGTTGGAAAGGGGTTTCGCATAATAATTTTTCTCTTAATAGCAAGTTTTTGGCCGGGCGAAGGTCATCTTTTATACATGCAAAAAACTACTTTAATTACTGTATAACAGAGATCAGCAATGAATCACTTTTTTGCTATTCATACGCACTTATGAAATTATAACTATAAGTGAGCCGCAATCATACATACAATTAAACTACTCTGAAGTACTCATACTCACAATATCATTGATTTATAAGTATGCGTAGCATTAAATATGAATTCGAAGTGGACTTCATACTCATGCATACTCAAATCTGTTTGATTCATAAATAACCTCAGCCTGACTTATAATTTTAGGAAAATACTCATGATACTCACTGTTGATTCAAATCATTCGACTCATGCATGTTTCTTATTTCTTTGTGTAATTATACAGAATTCGGCAACACACGCAACCTCATAATGAGTATTTTAATGTTCATATTCGAATCATACTTATTTTGCATCGTCTATACAAATTGACTAAGGCAGTCAAAATCAACAACTTCATAAATGTTGTTAAGTATGAATATGATGAATACCTCAAACTTTACGAGTGGATATGAGTCTCGAAAACATCGTAATAAATATGAATTCGTATAAGTACAAGAAATTTTCAATGATTCAACTCTACTCACTTTTTCACTACTCATCTATTTCTGTACACAGTGTACACAGAAATAACTGTTATACATATAGTTTACTATAGAATTAGTTGTTATACAGATAGTTTTCTATAGATGAAACTGATCCCATTCAGAAATTGTTACAAGATTCATATTAGAATTGTAGCTTCAATCTCAAACAAGTGCAGCTGTTTACTAAATGTATACGAATGGTAACTATGCTGTCATCCACAAATGAATTAATAAACATAACTGGAAATTAAATCCTTTGGTTTCTAGGAGGAACATAGGGCCGCAACAATAAAATTTCACTCTGCAGCATGCGGAAAATTGGAATTTGCAAAGGATTAAATGCTTTGAGCAACCTGGTAGGAGAGATTCCAGGTATCACACCCATATAAGAGCGTTTATTTCACGTTCGACTTCAACAATTAAGTTTTTGTGCGGAGGTATGTGTAGGATCCTCTTCTTGTTGAAGCGATTCTGTAACGCGGCTGAACTTACATCAGAATTTACAATTTTAATACCCTTTATACATAACTTATACTTTCCAGTAGTTTTAAAGGGTTTTCGTTGTTAACGTTGAGATGCATAGATTTCATTTTGGTTAAGTTTGTTATACCCTTCACCTTCGTGAGAAGGGTATATATAAGTTTGTCATTCCGTTTGTAATTTCCACAATATAATTTTCCGACCCTATAAAGTATATATATTCTGGATCCTTATAGATAGCGGAGTCGATTTATCCATGTCCGTCTGTCTGTTGAAATCAATTTTCTGAAGACCTTAGATATCTTCGGGATCCAAATCTTCAATAATTCTTTCAGACATGCTTTTGAGAAGTTTCATATTTAAAATCAGCAAAATCCGTCCATAAATAACGGAGATATGAGAAAAAATCCGAGACAACCTCTATTTTTGGCCTATTTTTGATCTATATCTCGATTACTAAGTCATAAATATAGACAATATGGATATCTAATGATAGATATTTCAAAGTCCATTGCAACGATGTATATAAGGCTATACAAAGTTGGACCTACAATGGGTCAAAATCGGGAAAAATATTTTTTATCCCGAATTTTTTTCACAAAAAACTTTTTTTGTCATAAATTTTTTTCACTAATAAACTAAAAAAAATTAATTTTTAAATTAAAAAATTTTTTTTTTAAAAATTGGAAAAAACTTAAAAAACAATTTCGAAAAAAATTTTTTTTTTTATTTTATTTTAAAGTATAATTTGGTGAAGAGTACATAAGATTCGGCTCAGCCGAATATAGCTCTCTTACTTTTTTTTAGACCATGTTGTCTGCTTTTGATCATTTTGTATCTAACCAATTCTGTCGGCGTAGTCCATGTCATTTAGCCTTGTTTGAAGTTTTAGCTTTTGCCAGCCGAGTCGAATTTCCACATAATACGAGGATGTGTCAAAAAGTCCGTGTCTTTTTGGATAAAAAATCATTTTATTTTTCAACATGGTCTCATTTGAGCTCTATGCATTTTGTCCAAAGTTATTTTATCCCTTCCAAAAAATAAGATTTCACGAGGTCATCAAAATAGGTATTTTTTGGATTCGTTGGAGTCTAATCTCTTTCCGCAGAGCCATTTCTTTAGGTTTGGAAACAAGAATGAATATCATTCGGAGCTAAATATGGAGAATAGGGCGGAAGAGGAAGCAATTCGCAGCCAAATTCATGGATTTTTGCCATGGAAACGGAACAGACATCCACATTTTTACTATTGAAATTGATGGTGCAGAATATTTATCAGGCTTAACCTTTATTTATGTTTTTAAAGCATTATTTATTGAATTTGCCTTTTATAGGCCTAACAATAATACAACTAAAATTAATACTAGTTGCTCTCCAACAAGAGAGCTTTCATGGTTAATTGGCACTCATCTTAGCGGGGTGGTAGATCTGCTCTACGGAGCCTGGATCGGGTTTGTATCTGCACAAGTTATCTTGCAAGGGTATTGGGAGGGTTTTGCAGCTTTACAATATATTTCCCACGGACTTTCTTGAACTCTTCCTTTACCAATGTCACTTCTAAGTTCCTGTGGATGTTTTCATTTCTTATAAGTATACCATGGTGCTTTCGTTATGGTCCTAAGAATTTTAGATTGGGACTTTATTCGTTGGTAGGCAAATAGAGAAATTTAATTTGTGTGCATGTATGGGTAAACAATAAAATATCCGCAACAACATCAAGCAACTATTACGCTCTATTGTTTTTGTTTACGCTCTATTGTTAACAATCGGCTTGTGTACGTGTATATTTACGAAAATCTTCGTAACTTGAACAATATGAACGCGCACCACTGCTTTATAATCAGTGATCAATGATTGATCACTGATTAGCCAATGAAAGCTAGAGGCTTTTAGCTTCATGTGAAGTCTCTTGGTTTCGAGAGTTCATCTGGAATTCTTTCCAACGACCAGTTTTCTTCAATAACAGGAAATATTAGTTCTATCAGTTCTCGTTTGGGGAATTATAGAGGAGCTCTGGGAAAATGTTGTCACTTCCAGGACATTTGTTGTTTTTTATCTAATACGGTTGCCAAAACTAATCAGTTGTCTCTGTAAACACTTGTTTACTTTTTGTTATAAATCTGCAATTGCTGACTGAAAACTTAATTTTGAAGAAACAGCTGTATAACGTGCCGAATTTTATAAAATTTAAATGGGATATCTTAAGATATCTTATACAATTCCGAGCTGTGTTTTTGTAGTAATGTTAACAAAGCGGATACTTTAAATCCCGCTATAATGTTCCTCTACACCATTGATTTACTGTGTTACAAATTGTTTACACTAATTCACCAAACAATTTTCATTTGCAACATTGAAAACTCAACTCATTTAAAGAATTAACCAAAAAAAAATCTATGTTTGCAATCTATCATTTGTGTAAAGTGCTGGGGTGGTAAAGAAAACCGAAATTCTCGTATTTAGAGAAAATTAATTTATCCAACACGGCTGTTTCCATTTAATGAAATATAAGATTAAATTAAGCGCACCCACAAAATAAAAAAAAATTATGTGAAATTTGTGTTACTCTCTCATCATACAAACCAAACCAAACAAAATATAATATTTCTTTTTTAAATTTTTTGTTGGAAAATTCTAACAAAATCTCTAAACAGGCTGGTTTTGAGTGAAGACATTGGTGCGGCAGTAGTCAAACAACATACCAAAACCACTTGTTAGCCAGAAAATAATGCCTACAAGCTGTTACATATTTTTTGGAGAGCACAAGCAATTTTTTTCTGCTGTTTTCAACTACTGGCATAGCCTCAGACTCAACTACTAATGCTACCAGTTTTACCCACAGATTATTTTACATGTTCCGAGCTAAATGAATTTGATGGCGGGGGAGAGGCGGAGGAGATTTAACAATGGAATTTTTGCCTTCCTTACAAACCAAATGGGTGGTTTGGTATTTCATATCAAAACCCATCATGTGTCTTTGACAATGAATAACAATGAAAACGAGAAAAAATTTAACAATAACTTAAACCCCCTCCCACTCCCCCGCTCTGCTACACTACCACTATGCTGACTAACTAAAGAGCTGGTAAAAGAGAAATGGAAAGGGCCATGAAAATGCGAAAAAAAAATCCAATTTGTAGATGAACGATGAACGACGTTTGGAAATGGTTGGGCAACTAAAATACGTTTAAAAGCATATAAAATATTATATGAATTCATGAGCATTTTTCTATGCCACACTCACACACAACATTTGCGAGGAACAATGAAAGCAACCATTTTTTGTTTCATTCTTTCCCAAAAAATATTGCCAAACATAAAATAAAATTCATGTTTGGTTTGAAATAATTTGAAGCAAACATTTTTTCTTCCCTCTACATTCTCAACATTTTCTGTTTTTAGGCCTTTTTGGCTGTTTACTTGTTTTTTTTTTGCGTTTTTGGTTTTATTTTTTTTTTTTTTGTTAATTTTTGATGGCTGTACCATCAAACACCATTTCCGTTAGAGAATTTTCGAAATGTATTTAAGAAGTGATATTCGATTTTTGAATTAGCTTTACTTTTCTTCATTAGACAAACTGCTGAATTATGTGTGCAAATTTTCTTTAAAATTAACCAAGTGAATCCACTATAGAGATTAAGAGAGGCTTTCTCTAATGTGTGACTCTTGTGCCAAGTTCCGATGTGTGTCTATGCTTAGCATAGCACAGTGGGGCAGAATCAAAATTTTTTGGAAATAAATCTGGCATTTCTAAACGGATGGCCCGATCGGGACAAAATTTGACGTAGGGGTAACCAAGGAGTATTTGAGTTCAAGTTATTAAAATGGACCCTACAAATGCTCCAGGCGCGGCGCTATGGGGGCTCAAAGTAGGGTACCTTCGACTTGTAAAATTTTTAAACACGTGCCATTTTTTATTTTCCATCCGATTTCAAAGATTTTTAAATTTTTGGGAAGCGCTCGGCTAGGTCTTGAAAAGACATGCTTGCGTGTGATATTTATCTCTTATAATTTCCGAGTTATAAGCATTTCAAAATTTTGCCATACCTTGGTCCGCTTTTTTAAAAATATAGGGCGTACTTTTGAACCGAATGGACTCGATTTTTTTTTAGTTAGATAACTAAGTTACCAATAATATGCAAAAAATTTCAGAGCAATATCAATTACGGATCTGAAAATAAACGATGTTCAATTTAAAAATTCAAAAATTTGTAGATTTTTGCAGTTTTTTGGGCGAAAAAGTGACTTAAATCTTTTTTATTAAAATAAAACTTTCTTTAAGAACATATAACAGTTTTATGCTTTTCTGTAAGTTATCTTTACGGAAAATATTTTGGTATAAAAAACAAGTCATATTTTTTGAATCGGAAAAATTTTACATCAAATTCGACATAAGCAATTTCGAATACCCCCATATACCGATTTTCATGTAAATCAGAAGACAGTAAAATGTTCGCCGCCATATTTGATCCGCCATTTTGAATTTGAAAAATTGTACCTCAAATTCGAAATCAGCAACCTTAAAAACCCCCGTATACCGATTTTCATTCTTGTCCAGTGATTCCTTATAGTTTTGGCCACAAAAATGGATTAAATTACCTATAGTGAAATGTCTTTATCATAAGGAAAGAATAATGGGAGTGAATTAGGATTATCAATTATTCGAATTTTATTTTAATCGAAAAAAAGTTGATAACTTCTAAATTATTCGAGTGATCGATTAACTTTTATAATCACCCCGATTATTCGAACGAATAACCAGTAAAATATATTATTCGAATAATTCCAAGAAAAAATATTGAAAAACTATAAAAACATTTTAATAATTAGCTTTTTAACAATGAATAAAAATACAAAATTAATAATATATAAGGAGTGATATCGAAAAATTCTTAACTTCAATTTCCATGCTCAGTTTTTGGCCTCTAAATTTTTAGCAGAGTTCCTGTCAGGAACTTTTTGAGCCTTGTCAGTTTTTGAAACTGCATTGGCTTAAACTTTTCGTACCAAATAGTCCGAGCACTGAGCTAACCGGGCTGCTTTCCTACCGGATGTGTTGGGAGCTCTTTTGAAAATGCTTTCTATTTTTTTGGCTTTAGAACATCATGTGGACCATTCCTTCTACCTGAACCAGGTTTTCTATCAACGGACAAGTTCTCCCAATACTGTTTAATAACATTGGATACAATTTGACAGCCAAATTTTTGTAGGACCAAGTTGGGTTTTGTTGAAAATATTTAATAATTTTAATCAGATTAACTTCAAATGATTATAATTGACATTAAACATAATAACTGACATGTTTTACAAAGGTAACTTGATCAAACAAAAAAAAAAAAAAATCAAATAATACTTGGGTTAAAAGTTTTGATGAAAAACATGTGTTAAGAATTTTACGATCTCACTCCTTAGATATAAAGACTTAAAATTTCAAAGTATTTTTTGATTCGTTAAGGGTTTCAGTAAAATGTTATAGCCTTTGACTATTGGAAAATATCTATATTGTTTATTATTAATTGCAACATCATTCTAACTCTATTGCAGATAATTTAGCTTTACCTTTATTCAAAGGTTTTCGTTTTTAAGTTAAGTTTCATAATGTTCTTGGTGTGTTAATCCAAAGCCGATTGGAACCAACTTAAAATAACATTATAAACTATTGGTCTTGTTTCTTTGAGTTATTTTTTCTAATTTGTTTTTTTTTATTTATAAAACTATATTCGAGTATTCGATTAACTGACAATTATTAATCGAATAATTTATTATTCTAAACTGAAAAGTGTTATTTAATCAAATAAAAAAATATAATTTTTCTCGACTATTCGAATAATTTTTATTCGAATGACAACCCTAGTATGAATTCCTTAATTGTCCCAGTTTTCGGTAAAAATACTTTTTCCACACCGAACTTATAAATCACTTCATACTTTAATCCTATAATTTCGGGAGCTTCTCAAATGGACGATCAGTACATCAGTGAAAAGTACTGGCAAATAGTAAATTGTCTTAACATTTCCATATGCATTCCGGAAATATTTAGAAAAGTTCCCTAATAGTTTCATTAGTGTATCCTGTTGAATATTAAATTTTCTTATCATTTCCATATGCTTTCAGGAAATATTTAGAAAAGTTGGCTATTTACAGTTACATTAGTGTTTCCTGTTTAAGACCCTGCCTTTGCTTTCAAATATTTCGAAATAAAAATGAACGCTTAAACGATAAGAACCACGTAGCTTATTCCAGAACTATGAACTAAAACATCGCATATTGAAATGAACCGTTTATTAAGCCCAACTCAAGAGTCTAATTTTTTTCCGTATCTTAGGAAATGGTTTATTTTAAATCATAAACTAAGGAAACAAAAATCTAAATCAAAATTCAAACATCGTTTTACAGTTGCCTTCATTTTGTTAAAAGACATTTGTTTGACGTCCACCATAACCAACAGCAACAACTACAAATAGCCTATAACAAAGTACACACTCATTTCAGCCTCCATCCCCCCCAGAACTCTTCACTCTCAACCCGCCAAACAAATGTCATCCCACTAAACTAACAGATAAAGAAAACCTCGTGAATAATATTTACTTTAGAGCCCATAAATCGGATTTACTACATTATAAATAAATATATTTGTATTTTGTTTACATTTAATTTTTTTCTTCACTTGTTATAATTCATAAAGAATGAAATGTTTAAAGGAATTAATTGTTAGTGGAAAATAAAGAAATTTCAAAACTTATAAAATGATTTTAGAAAAAAGAATTTAATACAATAATTCTAGGATTCAAACTAACAACCTATTGGGGGGTCCATTTTGCTGAAACGAGTTGAAAAATTGAAATCGACCTTTTGGCCTATGAATCGCAAAAAAGTCAATGTACTGAAAAAAGTCGAATAGTTGTATAAATAGATATTTTTATACCCTTCAACATGAGTGGCAAGGATATATATAAGTTTGTCCTTCCGTTTGTAATTTCTACATTTTTCATTTGCGACGCCACAAAGTATATATATTCTGGATCGTTATATATAGCGAAGTCGATATAGCCATGTCCGTCTGTCCGTCTGTATGTTGAAATCAACTTTCCGTAGCCCCCAAATAACTTACAAACATAATTGATACATCAATATATCGGGAATTCTTCCGGCTCGGTCGCTATATAATGGGTCAAAATCGGGAAAAATATTTTTTAACCCGAATTTTTTTTTTTCGAAAAAAAAAATTTTTTTCATAAATTTTTTTTTTTTTATGAAAAAATTTTTTTTTCACTAATAAATTTTGAAAAAAAAAAAAAATTTAATTTTGTTTACCTAAAAATATTTAAAATTTTTATTTTAAAATATAATTTGGTGAATTTTTTTTCATAAATTTTTTTTCACTAATAAATTAAAAAAAAAAAAAATTTTTAAAAATTAAAAAAAAATTTCAAAAAAATTAAATCAAAACAATTTCGAAAAAAAATTGAAAACTATTTTGAAAAAAATTTTTTTTGAAATTTTGAAACAATTTTTTTTTAAAATTTTGAAAAAAAAAAAAAAATTAATTTTGTTTACCTAAAAATATTTAAAATTTTTATTTTAAAATATAATTTGGCACAGCCGAAATATAATTCGGCACAGCCGAATATAGCTCTCTTACTTGTTATTATTAATTTTGGTTGTAACATTTTTTACAAATGTTTTTCTCGTTACTAAATCTAGCAATCATATATTGGTATACACTTCACCATGAATGGTAAGGGTTTATATAAGTTTGTCATTTCCATAAAGTATATATAAGGACTGAGATCGAAAATATCTTAACATATACATTAGAGTGACAATCAGTTGTATGTAAAAAAATGTGTGTTCGAATTTTGAAGGGTGGTTCGAATTTTGAAGTGTTGAAAATTTGAGCCAAAACGGACAAGGATTTCGGAACGCGCATCGTGGTCAAAGGTCAGATATATGCAAAATTTTACTATTTATATGAAATAAATTTGTGAAACTCCGTTACTTTCTGCATTATGTTACAGAATTATGTAGATTTATTTATATTAATAAAAATTACAGTAAAAAAAATCTTTTTGAGATTAAACCTATATCTCATTTGGGTCAAATTGACCCAGAAACTGTATTATCGCTAAAATTCGGAAAAAATTTATATTTTTCAGTTTTTGTAAAAAGTTTGCTACTAAATAATTATTTTTGCAATCGAATGCAAAAGAATCGAAATGTGTACGTAATTATCGTTCTAATGAGATATAAAAGAAAAAAATTGTTTAAAAAATGTTAAAGTTATTAAAAATTCCCCAGACCATTAACGTGACTCAGGCCACTTGAACCAGAAATGTAGGAACAAAATTAACATATTTTAAGAAATATTAATGGCCAAAAAAATTTATTTTTTTTTAACGCCAGTTTCAAATCTCCATTTTAAAATTTTTAAAAATTTTGTTAAAAAAATTTCAGAATTTTTTGATCAACATATTGGGATTTATTGAGATCATAATAGAGAATAAAAATATGAAAAAATTATATACATACCTCTTACAGTTTTTCCGTACCAACGATTTAAATTTTGTGATTTTCGAAAAAAAAAATATTTTGTTGGCCATATTTTGGCGAATGAGAGCAATTTCCTTATGTTTACGAATTTTAAGTAAAACCTATACAGAATCTTACAGTTCAGATAATTTTAGATATACTATGAAAGTTTTATTAAAATCGGAAAACATTAACCTTTAAATCGTGAAGGTCATAGGTAAAATTTAGCAATATTTGGAATTTCTAAATGAAAGATAGCGAAATATTATATATTTTTTCACATTCAAACATTATGAATGGAGGCATCCTTTTTTGTAAACATTCCTTGATGTAAATTTCGGCATTTAAAGAGCCACTTGCAACATATGTTTGGCTTCTTTTGCCACAACTGCATATTGCTTGCCGTGCCAAGAATTTTTTGTAAAAATTGTCAGCTTTTCTGTCCTATACTTTCCCTCGAACATCAGCAACATAAAAATATTGACATGGAAGCTGCGAAAAATGTTCCATATGTACGTTTCATCATCCATTATGCAGCAGGTATATTTTGTGTATACAATTTGACTTTAATTTCCATGCTCTGTCTTTGGCCTCTACATTTTTAGCAGAGTTCCTGTCAGGAACTTGTTGAGCCTTGTATGTTTTTAAATCTGCATTGGCTTTAACTTTTGGTACCAAATAAGGACTGAGATCGAAAATAATTAAACCACTAAACTTACAGTTTTGAATCTTTTATTTTATTTGATTGAAATTATTGTTACAATTTACAAAAAAAAAAAAAATACTTTTATAGTTCTAATCACTAATGATGAAATTTTGAACCTTTTTCGAAAACCCTTCCATTATGGTTTTTATAGTGCTTTATGTTACTTTGTTCGAACAGGTTGTCCATCTCCGTTTAAAATCTACCACATTTTTGGACACCTTTTTTTTTTGCTCTTCAGTTCTCTTTTAACAAGATCCCAATATCTCTCCACAGGACTCAGCTCCAGGCATTTTGGTGGAATTGCCTCTCTTGGTACAAATACCAGATTATTAGTCTTGTAACATTCAAGACCTTTCTTACCATAGTGACAGATGCCAAATCCGGCCAAAAATAAGTGGACACATTAAGAAGTCTTATGAATGGAAACATCTTTTTTTGTAAACATTTCTTGATGTAAATTTCATTATTTATAGAGCACTTTGTAACAAATATTTGGCTTCTTTTGCCGCAACTGCATATTGCTTGCCATACCAAGAACTTTTTGGGAAATTTTGTCTGCTTTTGGGTCCTAAACTTTTCTTTAACATTCCCTCGAGCATCTGCAACATAAAAAAATTGACACAGAAGCTGCGAAAAATTGTCCATACTTACATTTCGTCATCCATTATGCAGCAGGTATATTTTTTGTATACGATTTGACTTCAATTTTGAGCCTTGTATGCTTTTAAACCATCATTGGCTTCAACTTTTCGTACCAAATAGTCCGAGTACTGACCTAACCGGGCTGCTTTCCTACCGGAGGTATTGGGAGTTCTTTTGAAAATGCTTTCTATTTTTTGGCTTTAGAAACATCATGTGGACCATTCCCTCTACCTGAACCAAGTTTTTTATCAACGGACAAGTTCTCCCGGTACTGTTAATAACATTGGAAAAAGTTTGATAGCAGACCTTTGATTGTTTTGCCAACTTTTTGTAGGACCAAGTTAGGTTTTGTTGAAAATATTTAATAATTTTATAATAATACTTGGGTTAAAAGTTTTAATGAAAAACGTGTGTTAAGGTTTTTTCGATCTCAGTCGTTATATACTGGATCATTATATATTGCGGAGTCGTTGTCTTATTATAATTAATATCTTTATGAAATTCGATGTAAGCAAGTTTTATCTGAACCTAAGTTTTTCTACCATCTTTCGTGAGGATCTGATTTTACCTTTTTTTATTTTTTACATCAAAACATTTTTTCACCACATCTTTTTAAACATTTTTTTAAACCTAAATTTTGTTTAATATTTGTCTTAAAGTAAAGGTTATTGAAGATGAAGATTCGATACAGAATATAGCATTCTTACTTGTTTTACATTAAAATAGGATAAAAAATCGAAAAAGTTTAAAGTTGTATGCCGATTATTCAAAAAATTTAGAGAAGACGAAAGTTTGAAAATTGCACTTTTTGAAAAGCCGACTTTTTGTTTCAACTATAGAAGCCTACTGTATAAAGGAGGCTTACCCCGTATATTAATTCGAAAGAAAACTACATTTATATAACCATATATTTGCCCAAATGTCCTTTAATTTTCAAATAGTTATAGAAAAATGTAAACTTTTAACGTCTTTTGTTTAATATTGCAGAGTATTCTGAATATTAAGATTTAATCCATTTAACTCTCCTGCTCAAGTTTATGCCAATAAGGACTTTTCAGTGGTGTGCTGTATTCCGTCTTGATATTTTCTTTTCTTTACTTTATTTTATTACTCTTATTTTTATGAAAACTATGTTAAGCATTTTTGAGTTTTTATTTAATATTTATTATCCCACGGCATTTTTATATCCTGTTTCGCTATTGTATACTTAAAGGTAGTAACTATTTAAATGTTAAGAAACTCTTGTAACATTGAATATGGAATGATGAAGAGCTGAAGGATTTAACTACTTTCATTATAATTAATTAGTTTATTAGTAATGCGTTAAAAACATACTGGGTATTGTGTTCGTTATTTAAATTTAGTAGTTCATTCAATTCCTATTTGTTTTCACATATCGAAATGCAGCAAAGTATATTAATTATTTATGTAAATATGTAATTTCGGAGTAACTCCGCTTAGATTGATCTGGCTACAATGTCTTATAATTTGAGTTTAATTAATGCATGTAGTGTTTTCTATTGGGCGACTTTACGCTGGTAATCATTTATGACTTATGGTTTGTTGTTTAAATTAACATCTCCCTGACTTGTTGTATTCTCAACATTGTTCATAATTTAAAATTGCATTCCTTTTTACAATAAATATTCCTATTTATTTATTCCATCGTTTTCTTAAATAAACATATAAATACAGACATACTCCAATACAAACACAGCCATACGCCATCGCACACAATAACTCAGCATAGAGAGGGAATAAAAAGAAAGGCCTTAACCTTAACTTAAAAAAAAAAAAAACTGAATAACGTTTTGTTATTACATTTCTAATTTTAACAATTTTAATAAGGGAACCTATAAAGTATTTATTAATGGATCCTTAACCAAGTCCGTCTATCTGCTAAAATCAACTATAACAAGTAAGATAGCTATATTCGGTGTGCCGAATCTTATATACCCTTCACCAAATTATACTTTAAAATAAAAATTTTAAATATTTTAGGCCTGGCTCACTAAATGCGAACGAACATTTTCTTTTTTATTTTATATTGAAAACAATAAAAAAAAATTCAAATTTATTTTGTTTTCAATATAAAATAAGAAAGAAAATATTGGTGTGTTTTTCAAAATTAAAAATATATATTTTTTTTTAAATTGTTTTCAAAATTGTTTTTTCTTAAATTTACTAGTGAGAAAATATTTTTCCCGATTTTGACCCATTGTAGGTCCAAATTACTATAGCCTTATATAGATCGTTGCAATGGACTTTGAAATATCCATACAAGTCCCACACAATATTAAGACTCAGTTTAGTACCGGCTCATTATACTAAGGACTGAGATCGAAAAATTTTTAACATACATACAGTCTTGGAAAAAATAATAGAAACGGAAGAGATGTCCTTGAGATGGGAGTTTCAGCTGGACAGTGATCCGAACCACTCCTCAAAATTGGCAAAGGATTGGTTTGCTGTCAACAAAGTTCTTATGGAATGGCCTTCACAGTCACCGGACCTTAAACCCATAGAACACCTTTGGGGAGTGCTCAAGAGGAAGCTGGAGGGCATCAGTCGGAAAAATAAGGATGATTTGTGGGGAAAAAACCAGGAAGAGTGGTTTTCCATTGACAAGGACTTTTTCAAAAAAAATTGGTTGATTCCATGTGTCGCAGATGCAGTGAAGATGTGAAAAAGAAAGGTAGAGCCTCTAAATATTAACATAAAACAATTTTTTAACAAAAAATAAAAAGATGTGCCTCTAAAAATTGAATCCTTTTACGCGTTTCTATTATTTTTTCCAGCAAAAATATTGACTCTTTACATTGTTAGACATATAGTGTATTAAAATATTAATGAAAAGAGGATTGATTATGTTTTTTCTTATGTTGTATGTCTGATAAACAAAACTGCATATAAATTTTTTTAACAAAACTAAACTTGACTAATATACTTACAAAATTGGAAAAAAATGCTTTCGTTTCTATTATTTTTTCCAACACTGTATATGTTAATAAAAATGAAACCACTAAACTTACAGTTTTGAATCTTTTTTTATTTTATTGAAATTATTGTCACAATTTACAAAAAAAATATATTTTTATAGTTCTAATTTGTAAACATTCCTTGATGTAAATTTCGGTATTTATAGAGCCTTTTGTAACAAATGTTTGGCTTTTTTGCCGCAACTGCATATTGCTTGCCACACCAAGATTTTTTTGGGAAATTTTGTCTACTTTTGGGTCCTAAATTTTTCTTCAACATTCCCTCGAGCATCTGCAACATACAATTTTTGACCAGGAAGTTGCGAAAAATCTGCCAGAACATACGTTTCGTCATCCATTATGCAGCAGGTATATTTTTTGTATAAAATTTGACTTAAATTTTCGTGCTCTGCCTTTGGCCTCTAAATTTTTAGCAGAGTTCTTGTCAGGAACTTTTTGAGCCTTGTATGCTTTTACTTTTCGTAACAAATAGTCCTAGTACTGACCTAACCGGGTTGCTTTCCTACCGGAGGTGTTGGGAACTCTTTTGAAAATGCTTTCTATTTTTTTTGGCTATAGAAACATCATGTGGACCATTCCTTCTACCTGAACCAGGTTTTATATCAACGGACAAGTTCTCCCGGTACTGTTTAATAACATTGGAAACAGTTTGACGGCAGACCTTTGATTGTTTGGCCAACTTTTTGTAGGACCAAGTTGGGTTTTGTTGAAAATATTTAATAATTTTAGTACGCCCTTTTTAATGGTCACTCATTTTAATCAGATTAACAACAAATGAACACAATTGACATTAAACATAATAACTAACATGCTTTACAAAGGTAACTCGATCAAAAAAAATCAAATAATAAGTGTGTTAAGAATTTTACGATCTCATTCCTTATATCGACTTAAAACTACTGATTGTAATAAAGCCAATAAGCCCAAATATGGTATTTTTAATATAGACTATCTAGGATCTTTTAGTTCAAAACTAATAGAAACAATCGTGGGTCTTTTAATAGTATAATGTTAGACCAAAACGCACTTTTGTAGAAACAATCGTGGTCTTCTAATAGTTTTATTTTAGTCCAAAGCATGGTACTTTTAACAGTCTTATTTTAGTCCAAAACGTGGTACTTTTAATAGAAACAATCGTGGGTCTTTTAATAGTTTTATTTTAGTCCAAAGCGTGGTACTTTTAACAGTCTTATTTTAGTCCAAAACATGGTACTTTTAATAGAAACAATCGTGGATCTTTTAATAGTTTTCGTATGATATCGAGCAATAGACCGTAATAATTTATAATTTATTATAATAAATGAAACAAATTTGTTGCTTTTATACCCTTCAATGAACGAAGTTTGTAATTCTTACAATGTTTTAACGACTACATAAAAAATATATGTAAATTCTGGATCCTTATAGAAATGGACTTTTATAAGTATAGCAATATACGTCTATCTATAAATTTTTTGTCAGTTGTTCGTATTTTCGAGGAGAAAGTTTTTACGGAAGAAAATTTTGGAAAATCCCTCCGTAAAAGTCGGAAAATTTAAAAATCGAAATTCGAGTTTTACTCTAAAGTTTTTCTGAAGGCTTAATAAAAATAATAAATTTTGTCGTCAATACACAATTGCGCCAATAAAAAGTTTTTTTTATGCGAACTTGTTAATAGTTAATACTCATACAAATATTGATGAATAAATTCTGTTAGCATCGAGACATTCTATAAGAGAGTTTATAGCCCGCAGTTCATAGTCATTTATTACAAGATGAAAATCATGATCAGTTGCTGTGTTATGTAATTTTTGGATATTAAGTGTGCCACAGTTAATTATTTTATGTTTCTACACAAAACTATAAATACGTATTTTATTAATTTTTTAATCATAATTTTAACTTTTTTTAAGCATATTTTAAGCTCTTATTTTTCAATAATAAATGCATTAAAGTGTTATTAAAATACAGAACTTAAACAATTAAACTGTGTATAAAACATGGTTATGAGTTTAAAATAACATACTTTGTGTTTGCAAAATAAGGCCTCCTAATAGGCCTCTTTTCTTTTTCGTTTACCTTTGAGTTTACTCTCAAACGCACACAGTCACACAACAAGTAGTGTTTAATATTTTTGTTGCCTCAGGTCAATTTTTCAGCGGAAAAAAATATGCAGTAAAGGGTCCTTCCTAAAGGCCTTATTTCGCCCCATAGAATGTATACTAGGAACTTCTATTAAAAGGCCTGGAAATTAAAGCCTAATTGCAGATCTGCTGAATTAAGCCCTTAAAGAGGGTTATTAGGGAAAATGTTCTTAATTCAGCGTGTGTGGTTTTATATATAAAAAACTTTGTACCTTTTTCTGGTTTCATGTAATGGTTTATAATAAAGAGAGTATAGGACTAATTGCAAAACCAAACATGTTTGAATTTTAAATAAATATTGATAGATCATATTTTGCAGTGCAATTTTGAATTTGTATGAAGCTGGTTAGAAGGAGAAGCAAACTCCATCTAGAACATCTTCTGAGAGAAGGCAGAGTTGAATGAGTATCGGATCTTATACAATGTGTAAACAGGTCCTTTAGAAGGCCTACATAGTGAAGCCCTAGCAATGTTTCCCGCTGGATTGGTATTAAAAATGTTGTATTCGTTTTGTTTATTTACTTGTGTGTGTTTATAGAATTTTCTCTCTCCCTCTCTCTCAGAAAAGAAAAAAGTATTTCGTTTAACTTTAAAAAAGTTTTAACAATTTTTTAAATGTTGTATGTGTTTTAAGTTGGTATTTAGGAGTTTTTATAATCATTAAAAGCCCAGAAAACTTTTGTTTCTTTTTTTTCTTTGCGGATATTTTTTTATATAAACCGTATTTAACTTTATTAACAAGTAAGAATTTATTTAAAAAGTTAGATAAAGTAAATACTTACTTAATAAAACATAGGAAAAAAGTTAATTTGTTATATTTTTTATTTTTTTTTGTGCAAAACTGCAGAAAATATTTACAGCTAATTATATAAAATAATATTAGAATAAGGCATTGTTTTTGCAAAATATAGAAATTTGGGTGAAATATATGTATGTAGTAGTAATGCAAAGGAAATACTACTGTGAAATAGATGACGGCAACAACCTCAAAGGAGTTCCTCATAACAATATCAGCAGCTGATTGATTTTGTAGGATATTTTAGTATGGAAATATTGTAGCATTTGCTGATTTTGTCCTGCTAACATTTAGTCAAATATATGTTCAGAGGCCCTAAAATGATATCTATAAGTATCTTCAAACAGGATGTTAAGTAATATCTAGCTTAATTTAAAAAGCAACATTAAATTGTATTCAATTTTATGAATTTTTTACCCTCATCATAAATCTGTTACACTTATCGATTTCCCACAGACATACCCGTATGTTGGCGAAATATCTTTTACTTTTATGTAAAATATCGTGTATTTTTTTCATTTTTTTTTTGCAACATTATCATCATACAGTTGACTTGCAGCTCATAAATTAAGTTTCAGTCCGATTGTTGTGACAGTCATATCACTTTGGGGAGCAATACAACAGGAAACAATGTTTTTCCAAAACGTATTTAGTAGGGTATCCATTCGAATAATCGAACAATTTATTACGAATAACTATTCGAAGAATTTAAAAATTACTATTTTCAAATCATCAGTTCATGAAGAATAATTTTAATTTCAAAATTTTTACAATTTTAGAGATTTAAATATTCTGTTTAGTGAATCTACAATATGAAATTATAGTAATAATTTTTATTCTGATCGCAAATCCTACAGATCTTAAACGGAATCTATTTTTTTTTTATTTATTGTATCTTCATTACTTAATGAACTAACAACAAGTATTTCAAATCTTATATCTAATAATTATAATTTAATTAGTCCAGCCAGTGCCGGACGAAAAATTGTTTATTGATTGTTGCTTTGATTAAATAGGCATTCTTCCTTCTAGTCTTTGGATTAGGTCTGCTGTGTCCCTCCTTCTTAATCGAGTGCGGCCAGGGTTATCTAATATGTTGCGGGCCAGTGGGTTTGGGTGAATTTCAAGTTTTTTTAAATATTTTTCCACATTTTTCGTGATCTCAGGTTTTACAAGGTGCACGTTTAGATCTTTGTGTATATTCACGTTTTTGATATACCAGGGGGCAACTGTGATCATTCTTAAAAACTTGTTTTGGCGTCTTTGGATCTTTTCTACATTTGACGCTGAGGCCGTGCCCCATAGCTGTATGCCATAACACCATATCGGTTTTATGATCATGTTATAAAGTAAAGGTTTGCAATCTAAACTAAGCGTAGAGTTTCTGCCAATGAGCCAATTAATTTGAATTGATTTCAATTTCATTTGAGTCAACTTTGCATCTATATGACTTTTCCATGTAAGACGACGATCGAGATGTATTCCGAGGTATTTAACTTACGATTGTTGGATTATTGTTTGGTTACTGATATGAATAGGGGGGCATGATTCTCTTCGCAATGTAAATGTTATATGTGTACATTTTTGCTCGTTGAGTTTAATTTTCCATTGTTTTAACCATTTTTCTAATTCAAATATGTGATTTTGTAAGTAAACGGAATCGATGAGACAATGTATTGAACCACACCAATAGCTTCGTTTGCATATTATCTATATGCTATGTACTTCAAAAACAACTCTAATTTATTTATTGGGTGTTAAAAATGCGAGATTCATTTTAAATGTTTAGCTTTTATTTTGAAACATTTGTACATTCTAAATTTATTCAAAGTATTGGCCATTGTTAGCTATAACCTTTTCCCATTTCTGGCAACGTATAGATTCCGAGCCAAAAGAACTGTTCATCTTTTGAGGCCAAGAATCAAACAAGCCAATATCAGATACTCTGTTCCAAAGTGAAGCGTATCCCCGAGAGAGCGTTCTATATCTCTCGAAACAAATAGTAGACAGGCGGGGCACAGTCTGGACTATAAAGCGGATGAGGCAACTTCATTTATAAATAGGTATTTCAACATGTGACCGAGCGTTGTCATGATGGAATATTACGGTTTCATGTCTGGCTGCATATTCGAGGCGTTTTTCGGCCACTATTCTCTTCGACAAAGAGAAAAATTTAATATTTTACTTAAAAAAAAATTAAAAAATCTAATAATTTGTGTACCCTACTAGTATTTAGCAGAAAAAGAGCTAAAAGCTGAACGAAAAAATCTAAAAGAAACCTTTGACTTTATACTTTCAAATAATAATACTGGATGTTGTGTTTTTGTTTTTCCACAACCTTTCTTTATCACTGTGATAAATGACAGCCAACAAAGTGGAGAACTAAGGCAAAAAAAAAAAAAAATAAGTGATACATCTACATATTCCCTATTTTATGAATCTTTTAACAAAAACCAGGCATAAAAGCAAAAATGCTGATCTTTTTTGCAAAAAACCATTAAAAGTTAACGATTTAAAGTTGGTCCTAAAAGACAAACATTTAAACAATTTTGAAATTTAATCTGTGTCACTGTCTGAGTTTGATTTGGATTTGCATTTTTCGTTTGCCACTGCTGCTACTGGTTTTATTGCCATTGTTACCATGTCTATGTCGAAAAATCCAAATTGATTTTCTTTGATTTTGTTGTGTGTTCAATTCAATGCTCTTCGCTGTTGTGTTGGCTACGAGTATTAGATTTATAGCAATTACACACAGTTACTTTTGTTTGAAAAACATTAATTGGGATTTTTTTCATTTTGTTGCTGTTTATATTCCCAGCTCTGCCATCATCACTACCACCTTCTCTTTATCGGTAGTTGTTGTGCTGTGTTGTCGTCAATTCTAAATTGTATTGAAAGCTGCTGCTGTTTTTTTCCTCAGCCGCATCCGACTTCCTTGGAGTATTCAATTCAAGTTTGGATAAACATTCGAAAAGATAAATTTCAATTTTTTAACAGATTTTTCGTTGGTAGATTTTCTTTTAGCATCAAAATTAAATTTAATGTGTAGTTGTTTACAATTTTTATCTTGAATTCATTGTAATGTACAGTGGGTAAGACAGATGAAGGAAGTTTTTTTTAAATAAACTAAATTTTGATGGAAAACGAATCTTTCATCAGAGATTTTGTTGTAATATCTGAATTATCAGAATTTTTGTCAAAAAAATAGTTTTAAGACCAATAATTGGAGCCATTAATCCATGAAGATTATTGTTAAACTCAACAAGAGCTTGCAAAATCATTGGAGGCAGCAGTTTGCAAGCAGCAGAATTTATCCAAAATCAGGGAAATTGGGTACCATACGTATTGAACCCGATACACCTTGAAAGACAATTTTGCATGTCCGAAATGATATTTAAATCATTTAAAAGAAAATAACTTTTTCACCGAATAAATACTTGCAATGAAAAATGGATCCATTACGATAACCCGAAGCGTAAGATTTCGTATGTGAAGCCCGGCCAGCCAGCCGAATCGATACCAAAGCCAAATATTCATGGCGCTTAGGTAATGCTCTGTATTTGGTGGGACCAAAAGGGTCCTATCTATTATGAGATGCTGAAATCTGGCCAGACCATCACAGGGAACCTGTATCGAACGCAGATGATTCGTTTGAATCGAACATTCGCCGAGAAACGCCCAGAATATGCGGCCAGACATGAAACCGTAATATTCCATCATGACAACGCTTGGCCACATGTTGCAATACCTGTTAAAAAATATTTAGAATGAAGTGGTTGGGAGGTTTTGACTCACCCGCTGTGTAGTCCAGACCTTGCCCCGTCCGACTACTATTTGTTTCAATCGATGCAGAACGCTCTCTCTGGGATACGCTTTACTTCAGAACAGAATATCCGAAATTGGCTTTATTCGTTCCTGGTCCCAAAAGATTACCAGTTCTTTTGGTTAGGAATCCATAAGTTACCAGAAGGATGGGAAAAGGTCATAGCTAACAATGGCCAATACTTTGAATAGATTTATATTTGGTCAATTCACAATGTCTCCTATCATGTCATATTGTCATAATGTCCTAATATTTTACAATGGTTTAAAAATGTTGTTATTGCCTTTCAAGCAAAAAATGTCCTAAAATAATACTACTATGTATGCTATGTTTTTTGTGTTATCGTAACCAACTAGCAGAGACCTGCACCGAACGCCTAAGAGTCGGTTAAGCCGAGCCGCCGAGTCTTGAAATATTAGGACAATATGACCTTGTGAATTGACCAATTATATTTAAATGCTTTAAAATAAAACCTAAAAATTTGAAAAAGTACCGCATTTTAAGTTATATGCCCAATATTTTAAATTTTTTATTTTAAAATATAATTTGGTGAAGGGAATAAAGCTTTTTTAGTTGTTTTAATTCTCACAGTTTTTAATCATTTTAAAAGTAAACTGTTTAGATTTTCGCTAATACAATCGTTTGGTCCACACATTCATATGGCATTTTTTTAAGTTGATTTTTGTGATAAAATTTTAGGTAAAAAGGACTAAGTAATAGAAGATTAGATTAAAGAGGTCAGAACCACCTCGAATCGAAAATATGTTCGAGAATAAGAGGTTAAACATATCCTCTGCAAAAGTCGTTCTACATGACCTTAACGGGGATCACTCGCAAAGTAAATGCTTCGTTTCGTCCCTAAAACCACAGAATCTATATCGAAGCAATACCTAACGTGTATCTATGACCTCAAAATCCAGTAAGCAATGCCTCAAGTATCCTAAGGATGCCTTTATCGAGCGTTAATAGCTTCTGGCATTTTTCAATTGGCATCGTCTGATCCGAAATATGGCGAAATAACTTCGAATTAAACCAGTAATCGGAATTTCCCTAGAATATTCATAAGATATGTCGAAACAATCGGCCCGTTTGTTCATGATTGAGCATACAGATCAATATCAATTCGTTTTGCATTCCAGTTCGTTGAGGGATGTAATACAGTCCATGAAAACTCTTAACCTTGCAATACGATAATAAGGCCCTGAGCGAATGTTATGTAGGTTTGTATAAAAATATATTCTAAGTAGCAATATTAATAAAATATTCCACTGTCCCAGCACAAGCTCAACTGAAATTTGCTCTTATTTATTCTAGTCATTTATTCATTCATTTATTTTGCTGTAATTCTAGGGATTTACATAAGTTTGTTATATTGTTGTATTACTTGTTTCTATTTTTTTTTTTTTTTTTTTTTGTACAAAACCAATGAAAAAATCCTAGTATAGATTTAGTTAATGTGCTCAAACATCTAAAATGTAATTTAATTTTCAACTGTTTTAAGTTTTTATTTTTGGCTTATTTTTTTTATTTCTCTTAATCACTATCAAGGCAAAAAAAAAAAAAAAATAAAAAACAGTAGCAGCAGTCAGCTATTTCTATTCTATTTTAAGTCTATTGTTTTTTTCTTAAAGCATTTTTTGTTTAGATTTTTTTGTAATTTACACTTTGTTTTTTGTTGTTGTTTCTTTCCAGGATTGGGCACTACGCAGTGAAGAGCAGAGTCTTTTAATTGAACGTATTTTGGTTTTGATACGAAACGTGCTTCAAGTACCAGCAAATCCTGAGACTGAATGTCGTGCCGATAATGATGCCAGCGTACATGATCAGGTTATTTGGGCTTTGCATCAGTCAGGCATTTTAGATTTGGTATTGTTCATAATTTCATCGTCGGATGAGAATCAATTCCATTTGCACTGTTTGGAAATTGTGTGTCTACTGTTTCGGGAACAGGTGAGTTTTTTTTTTTTTTTGTAATGTTTGTAGTTAAGGAGAAGAACATTTTGAACATTTTAATATATTTTACGTGCATTATGAAGTATTGCTAAAATGAAGGCGAGAATGGATATTAAATGTGTTGTAGTTGCAATTGCTACAATTGCTACGAATTATTTGATAATGAGTAATTCCAAGTGCAATGAGCAACATAGTTTCAATGCTATATTTTCTCGAGGTTTCCGCTTACTCTTCATACTCGGGAACAATATGATTCACATCGCCATCTTCGAATTTGGTTTTTAATTCTAAACTAGATTTTTCACTTATAAGGAGTGATATCGAAAAAATCTTAAAATGCATAAATATTAAAATAAAAAATAATAAAAACCTACAGTTTTTATTATTTTTTTATTGAAATTATTATTACAATTTAAAAAAAATATTATTTTTATAGTTCTAATCAATAGTGATGAACTTATGAACCCTTAAGGTTTTTGTAGTGCTTTCTGTCACTTTGTTCGAAGTAGGTAGTCCATCTTCGTTTAAAATCTACCACACTTGAAGAGCACAAAAAGCTCTTCAATTTTCTTTTAGCAAGATCCAAAATATCTCTCCACTGGCTTTAGCTCCAGACAGTTTGGAGGATTTGACTCTATTGGTACAAATGACACATTATTGTTCTTGTACCACTCAAGACCTTGCTTTCCATAGTGACAGGATGCCAATTCAGGCTAAAAATAAGTGGACACTAAGAAGTCATATGAATCGAAGCATCCTCTTTTGTAAACATTCCTTGATGTAAATTTCGGTATTTACAGAGCGCTTTGTAACATATGTTTGGCTTCTTTTGCCACAACTGCATATTGCTTGCCATGCCAAGAACTTTTTGGGAAATTTTCTGCTTTTGGATAATAATCTTTTCTACAACAGTCCCACGAGCATCATCAATTGACTCGGAGGCTGCCAATACGTACGTCATGATATATTTTTTTATAAAATTTGACTTCAATTTCCGTGCTCTGCATTTGGCCTCTACATTTTTAGCATAGTTCCTGTCAGGAGTTCTTTTTAAAATGCTTTATATTGCTGCAAGATTTTCACCATTTTTGTAGTGAATTTTAATAATTTAAACTACCACAGCGGCCGTGTATCATGTTTGATTTTACAATATCGTAGAGGAGAGGGTCTTGCTCAGGATCAGGTATTTCAGCTCTAATACATCATCAATTTTGTCAGGAGTGATACGCTTCTGTAGCCATAATAAGATGTGAACATGGGGAAGACCCCCAGTATATAAAACAACGCAACGGTCCAAACAGGTCTCCTTTGGTTAGAAGAGCTATAATTTTTTTTACCTTAAGGTGGAATACTCTAGCTAAAATGTCATGGCGATCATGTGACTTTTGGCCTGGTAAAAGCATGTCTGTGATTTATTTACTATTGGCGCACGTATGTCATGGCGTCTTGTGTACGCTCGTGCATTGTGAATTAAAAAAATATTTGTTTACAAAAATTAACAAAAATCATGTTTTAAGTTCTGTTCCCTTATTATTCAGAATTTCAAAAAAGTACCAAAACACACTCCACAACACATTCCAGATGTTTTTAAGAAGAAAACAATTTGATTTCAATTTCATTCCTATCTTTAATACATTATAAAATATATTAGGTAAAAAAGTACCAACATTAAATTTCTACCCGTTTGAACCTTTAAAAGCACAATTATCAAAAAAGTTGAATACACGCGCCCGCTTATTTTTTGACGTCATTCAGTTGCTTTTTGAATTTTAATTTCATTCTTAGTGGATCTGCTCATAGAAAGAGGTACCTTGATTCGAATTTCAGTGGAGGCAAAACAATTTTATTGAACAAATTCAAATAAAAGTACTTAAAATAGAATAGCAGAAATTAATTTCACAAAAGTGCCAAAATATGTGTACTGAATTTTTCCCCTTTTTACCCGTTCATACTTTAGCTCCGAATAGGATCTTGTCGTCTATTTTTTGTGTTTTTGGAAGAATATTTTGTCTTTTTTTAATATCAAATGTCTCTTTAGACCCTTTTTTTCACCGTGTGGAAATAATTTTCGAAAATTTTCATATTAATTATCAGTAAAAAGTGCAATTAGAAAATAATAATTCTTGGTAATTTTATTGAAAAAAAAAATTTTAATAAAAAAGTACCTAAAAAGGATACCATTTTTCCCCCTTTAAAATTCGAATTTCGAAAAAGTACCAAAGCGATTTCTACTCACTATTGTTCCAGGTCCTATGAATTAACAATTTTATTTCTATGTTTATCAATTTAGGAGATATAAAGTTTAACAAAGGGTTCTATTGCTTCTATTTTTACCCGTTTTGGCCACCTAGAATAACGAATTTCCAAAAAGTACCAGACACCTGTCGGCTCTTTTTTTGATTAAAGGCGGACACATTTTAGAGTGTATTTTTATGTTTATTTGTTTTGGAGATATAGAGGTACAGTTTTTACCCGGGTTTACCCGTTTTATTCTTCTTAGCGTTCGAATTTTCAAAAATCCCTTCTTAGTGGTTCTATATGATGTTGAAGGAACCTATTGCCCGAATATCAAGTTTCTAACTTTAGCGGTTTGGGCTGGGCGTTGATGAGTCAGTGAGTGAGTGAGTCAGGCATTGTATTTATATATATATAGATTTCTTTCTCTAATTAAAATATTTAGCTTCATAGATGAAAATGCGTGTTGTCTACAAAATGTTTACTCTGACTTTATATGCGATGCTTTTTGTATTTAGAATTTTGTACGACTTTTGTCATACATCGCATAAGAAATCGTCAACTTGAGCGTATTCGTCAAAATATGTTTAGTGAGTGATAACAAATTGCTATTAATTTAAAACAGAAAATGCTATTCATATACTAAAATGTAATATAACCAGTAAATATGCAAGTTTTATCTAAAAATTTAAAGATTATAAACCTCTAAAACTGAATTAGCAACTAAAATGTAAAAAAAAATATCTCAACATAAAGCAAGTAGCAAGCATTTGACCCCAATAAAATCAATCATAGTCTGTATGTCTGTCTTACTCATCATCATCATAACAATACACCGAAGAGCCCTTATAATTTCCAAGGGCATTTTACATTCGATGTAACTGCCTGCATTTATCTAATATTATTTATTACAACTTGTGTTATTTAATCTTGGCCTTAATCCAAATTGTACTCGAAAAAAAAAAAAAAAAATCTAAAACATTAATTTAAAATACAAGCAAATCAAATCAAATAAAATGAAATATAAAAACACATTCAAAACATGCATTGAGGGAGGAAGGAGACTGACTGCAGTTTGAGTGGTACGTGGTTGTGTTGGCGTTATATGTCAGTTTGGCAACTGAAGTTAAAGCTAAACAAAAACTACAATAGAAATAAACTGAATACATCTATCTTACAATTCGCAATACACCAAACAGCCAACAAACTCAGCCACTCATTCATTTATTCTATACATCCATCCATCCATCCACTCACATATCCAACTGTCGTAATAGTGGAATGTTGTGTGTAAATTCTACTATGGACAGATGATGGAGTGGATGTGTTTAAATTGTTACAGGATTCTTTCTTTTGGATGGAGGCTAGACATAAATCACGAAATCTTAATTTTCACACGAACATCAACCATAAACCATGGGATATATTTCTTTGCTTCGCCATTGTTATTGCTGCTGTAGCTGGTATTACGACTCCTCCAATTTTCTGGCCACAAACATTTCAATTACAATACAATTTACAAAAGAAATTCCTTTTTACAAACTCTCTAGAGCGTGCCTTCCTTCACTCTTTTACACTTTGAACAGAACAGATGCCTCCATAACAGTCTAACTGTTAAACGTAATACCAATACAATAGAAAATCAGACGCTTGGCTGGTCGTACAAAGGCCAAGGCATAGAAGAGCCATTGAGTCAGACAGACTGGAACAGTCATAGAAGAAGAAGTATACGCATATGAAATTCTATACATTGAAAGCTAAATTGAATTGTTATAAAGGTTTTTATTTTCTTGTATTTTTGCGATAGGTATGTATGTACTTTTATGGTTGCTGTTTCGTTTTAATACCACTTAAAACTCCATTACTAATAGCAACAGATCTAAAATAGTTGTGCACTATTAGCAACATCATATTAACAGTTTGCCCTATACGGTGTGGTTTTTTTGAGATTATACATACGTGGCCATACCGATCATTCACGCATCAACTTTACAGTTTTTGATAAGTGATATTTATACTTCATTTACACATTAATTTATTTACTTTATTTACAAACCTGGAATGAGTGACATATTTCAAACGCTACTGCCGCTAGGTGTTACACGTAATTTCGGGTATCGTGCCTATAAATTGTCTGAAGACATTGGTGGAGTGGTTGACCGTGCTAGATCTTGTCGTGCGAACTCTTAGAGATATTACAGCTTTGGTGAACAGAGTTCGAAAAAATCCACTCTGGAAGCAGCAAATACTTATATGTTCAATTAACAATCGGTGTTGTAGCGTTGTATGTCGTAATTTCTTTTATTAATGTTTTGTTTTTGTTTCGAAAAATTAATTTAATAATATTTATGACATACAACGATACAACGCTACGACACCGATTGTGAATTGGACAATAATGTCATTGGAAATTAATATATCGAGGCGTAACATCGGAAATATCTGAACCAATAATATATTCGACTAAATTTTTTAATGCAAATCTGTTGAAATTTCATAGGTGTAGGCAGCCAGTACCGTTACAATTTTATAACAAAGACAATTTTTGCTTAAATTCTCATCGCCCGTATGTATACTTTGAATTAAAAAATGCAAACAATTACAAAAAGAGCGTCTCCTGTAAAGATAGTTGTTATGTACATAAGATATTTTTGCGATTAAGGCTCGATATGAAAGGTATCCTTTACTCGCATTATTAAATATGACTTGAGACTTGACGTTCAAGAGACATCTAGCAAAAATCAAAAGCCCTGATTCGTCCATTCGAAATTCACGCCCATAGGAGAATTCCATTTACAAATAAAAACATTTCCACATTTGAGCAGTTATTCAACATACAAAATGACAGACTCTATGCTACATCATCTCTACAAGCATCGGAAGTGGTTCCTAGAGTGCATCCTGCTTTTGTAATATTATGGTGGGGAGTTGAATTTCTAAGAAAAAGAGAAAAACATCAGCAATTGTGTACCAACCCGACATTTTGGTGGAAAAGTTAACTAAGGAGTGAGATCGAAAAATTCTTAACACACGTTTTTCATTAAAACTTTTAACCCAAGTATTATTTGATGGTCAAGTTACCTTTGTAAAGCATGTCAGTTATTATGTTTAATGTCAATTATGTTCATTTGTTGTTAATCTGATTAAAATGAGTGACCAGAAAAAAGTGAGTACTAAAATTATTAAATATTTTCAACAAAACCCAACTTGGTCCTACAAAAAGTTGGCCAAGCATTCAAGGTCTGCCGTCAAACTGTTGCCAATGTTATTAAACAGTACCGGGAGAACTTGTCCGTTGATATAAAATCTGGTTCAGGTAGAAGGAATGGTCCAAATGATGATTCTAAAGCCAAAAAACAAGAAAGCATTTTCAAAAGAGCTCCCAACACATCCGGTAGGAAAGCAGCCCGGTTAGCTCAGTGCTCGGACTATTTGGTACGAAAAGTTAAAGCCAATGCAGGTTCAAAAACATACAAGCCTCAAAAAGTACCTGACAGGAATGCTGCTAAAAATTTAGAGGCCAAAAACAGAGCATGGAAATTGAAGTTAAAAATTTTTAGATCTCACTCCTTTATACCTTTTGGCAATATCCTGTCCAGAGATCTGCGCCGACTAAATTTCAGGGTGGCGGCGGCTGACTCTAAAAAATGTCGGCGGCGGCTCAAAGCCGGCTGTCAAATTGTAAAAAATGAAAAATTAAAAAAATTAAATTCCGAAAATTGTGTGAAATTATATGGAACTTTAATATCAGGGGAAAACAACGCAAACCTGGTTTGCTATGATGATTGGCCTCTGGTAGTCCAGATATAGATCTTTATAATATAAATTGTGGTCAGTTTTACAGAGTATGGTCTGCATTACTAGTCACCCAAATTTGGAAGCCCAAGAGCGTAAATTCACATAATTTATGTAAAGTTATCAAAACAAGACTGCTAGATCGTAAGAAAATAAAGTTCATCAGATTATCGTGCATACAAGAGGTTTGCTATTGGACCCCGTTCTACCACTTAGTGAGGTCATAAGGATTATTCCATAATTTGGTTTGTCTGTCTAGAATTGATCTGTTATGGCTGGAGCATAACAATTTCCGAAGAAATGTGTAATCCAAGTGTCCTGTTGTTTTTGAACCCATTGATGATTTCAACTCTGTCAAGTTAAGTTTTAATTTTTACAAAGTTCTTGAGCTCATCGAGCTTGGATTATATTGTATTTTTAATGTGACTAGTTCCGAGATTTCTTCACATATCCAAGCCTTCCCCCCAGGGTGTTGGTAGTTTAGAATTTTTTTGATACCTGATGTTGGATTCCAATATTGATTTGAGGGCATTAGTGTATTTTTGATGAGTTGATAAGTTTTATAGTGGAAATTATCAACTCAAAGGATTTTGATCCTGGAATTTGAGTTTGATCAGTTCAATTCCTGATTAGGTCGTCAGTGTCTCGTCGGTTAATGGTTCAATGTATAATTGAGTAGAAAAGAGACGCATCGCTACACATTTACATTAGATAGTTATACATTGTCTATCTCGTGAGTTTATAAATTTCATTAACTAAATTGACGATCCAGGGCAATTACATTTTTTTATTTTTCCACAATATTTCAAACATTATAATTTTATATTTATCCGCCTTCTAATGTCAACATTGTCTTTCGATTTTATAACATATTTAAATAGGGTAGTCTGTATTGGTTACAATTCAACCATCTCAACACACTATTCAACAATGTTCTCATCTTTTCTACACTAAATTCATCTATACCAAATAATCTTTTGTTTTTTTTTTTTTTTTTTTTTTTAAATTTTGTCTCTCCCACAACAGACAGCAGAAAATCTGGCAGATGCCTCATTGCAACGCAGTGTCACTGAAAAACAACGTGACGAACAGGAACTCTTGGCAGCACGACGACGTGAAAAACAACGTCTAGCCTCAAAACCGGCTGCCGGAAGACATTCACGTTTTGGCGGCACGTTTGTAATACGTAATCTAAAATCTGTCTCAGATCGGGATATAATCTGCCATCAGCCATTGGGACGTGTCGCATCGATTGATTTGGATCGAGAAAAGCAGCAACAGAAACGTCCGCATCGTCATATACGCGAAGAGGGTCAGGTGACACGACGTAGTGCATTCTCCGTACGGTAAGTGTTTAACAATTTAAGGATCTACCTTTTAAACTTAAATTTAAATATTTTGGTTTATGTTACATATTCAACATGTTCTCTTTCATAACTGCAGTAGGATTTCAATATTTCGAAATATTTGTATTTAACGTTTCTTAAAGGAAGTAAGATGAGAACTCATACACTATATAATATTCATTTGCTCATGTATATTTTGCATTTCCTGTTTATAATACAAAAAATTTATGTTACTGGGTGTGTGGTTCACACACATATGACTTCTCTTACACACATTTGTGTTTGTAGTTGTTATTAACTTTTTATATCCTGGCTGATTTCTACTAGGATGTGCCTGCATGTACATTAGGGTGGGTTGGATTTTTTGCCGTCAAAGAATCGTAGTGGGGTGGGCGAATACTTCTATGAAGAATTATAATCAAAGTAACTTTGCCCAAGAAACTATGGGTCTAAAATGGTTCACAATAGTTACCAGCTAACGCTAATTTTACACAAACACTGCAGTGAATGCCCACAAGGTCCAAATCCATTTCAGACCTATGCTTTCTAGGCCAAAGTGTCTTAGAAATTTTAGAATCGATCGATTCACCCTAATGTACATATATAAATGTATATGTATTATATATGTTTGCATACCCACTCCGAATAAGTAAGATAAACTTGTTAAGTCACATACACATGTCATTCATTCATTGTATTGCATTTTGAAAAGACAATTGAAATTTTGCAAATGATTGACTTGTGGTTTACACCTGACGCCATGATGTTATTGGAATTGTTGTTGCTGCTGTTGCAATTACAACAGTTGTTGCCACAATCTGATAGATGTGAGGGTATACATAAGTGTGCTTGTTGTATGTGTGTTTGTGTTTGTGGTTGTAGGTGCGTGTTAGTTTTGTTAACTAATTTAAACAGTATGACCCTTAAACAAAAACAAGACTTGTATATTGGAGACAACAAATGTTTGTATTTCGTTGGGGGCTCTTTTATGTTTTTTTTAAAATAGAATTACTTCATAACCGGATTTCTTGGCAATGGTTTTTTATAAAAATATTTAAAAAGTTCAATTCTAGTTCAGTTCTAGTTCAGTTCTAGTTCAGTTCTAGTTCAGTTCTAGTTCAGTTCTAGTTCAGTTCTAGTTCAGTTCTAGTTCAGTTCTAGTTCAGTTTTAGTTCAGTTCTAGTTCAGTTCTAGTTCAGTTCTAGTTCAGTTCTAGTTCAGTTCTAGTTCAGTTCTAGTTCAGTTCTAGTTCAGTTCTAGTTCAGTTCTAGTTCAGTTCTAGTTCAGTTCTAGTTCAGTTCTAGTTCAGTTCTAGTTCAGTTCTAGTTCAGTTCTAGTTCAGTTCTAGTTCAGTTCTAGTTCAGTTCTAGTTCAGTTCTAGTTCAGTTCTAGTTCAGTTCTAGTTCAGTTCTAGTTCAGTTCTAGTTCAGTTCTAGTTCAGTTCTAGTTCAGTTCTAGTTCAGTTCTAGTTCAGTTCTAGTTCAGTTCTAGTTCAGTTCTAGTTCAGTTCTAGTTCAGTTCTAGTTCAGTTCTAGTTCAGTTCTAGTTCAGTTCTAGTTCAGTTCTAGTTCAGTTCTAGTTCAGTTCTAGTTCAGTTCTAGTTCAGTTCTAGTTCAGTTCTAGTTCAGTTCTAGTTCAGTTCTAGTTCAGTTCTAGTTCAGTTCTAGTTCAGTTCTAGTTCAGTTCTAGTTCAGTTCTAGTTCAGTTCTAGTTCAGTTCTAGTTCAGTTCTAGTTCAGTTCTAGTTCAGTTCTAGTTCAGTTCTAGTTCAGTTCTAGTTCAGTTCTAGTTCAGTTCTAGTTCAGTTCTAGTTCAGTTCTAGTTTAGTTCAGTTCTAGTTTAGTTCAGTTCTAGTTTAGTTCAGTTCTAGTTTAGTTCAGTTCTAGTTTAGTTCAGTTCTAGTTTAGTTCAGTTCTAGTTTAGTTCAGTTCTAGTTTAGTTTAGTTTAGTTTAGTTTAGTTTAGTTTAGTTTAGTTTAGTTTAGTTTAGTTTAGTTTAGTTTAGTTTAGTTTAGTTTAGTTTAGTTTAGTTTAGTTTAGTTTAGTTTAGTTTAGTTTAGTTTAGTTTAGTTTAGTTTAGTTTAGTTTAGTTTAGTTTAGTTTAGTTTAGTTTAGTTTAGTTTAGTTTAGTTTAGTTTAGTTTAGTTTAGTTTAGTTTAGTTTAGTTTAGTTTAGTTTAGTTTAGTTTAGTTTAGTTTAGTTTAGTTTAGTTTAGTTTAGTTTAGTTTAGTTTAGTTTAGTTTAGTTTAGTTTAGTTTAGTTTAGTTTAGTTTAGTTTAGTTTAGTTTAGTTTAGTTTAGTTTAGTTTAGTTTAGTTTAGTTTAGTTTAGTTTAGTTTAGTTTAGTTTAGTTTAGTTTAGTTTAGTTTAGTTTAGTTTAGTTTAGTTTAGTTTAGTTTAGTTTAGTTTAGTTTAGTTTAGTTTAGTTTAGTTTAGTTTAGTTTAGTTTAGTTTAGTTTAGTTTAGTTTAGTTTAGTTTAGTTTAGTTTAGTTTAGTTTAGTTTAGTTTAGTTTAGTTTAGTTTAGTTTAGTTTAGTTTAGTTTAGTTTAGTTTAGTTTAGTTTAGTTTAGTTTAGTTTAGTTTAGTTTAGTTTAGTTTAGTTTAGTTTAGTTTAGTTTAGTTTAGTTTAGTTTAGTTTAGTTTAGTTTAGTTTAGTTTAGTTTAGTTTAGTTTAGTTTAGTTTAGTTTAGTTTAGTTTAGTTTAGTTTAGTTTAGTTTAGTTTAGTTTAGTTTAGTTTAGTTTAGTTTAGTTTAGTTTAGTTTAGTTTAGTTTAGTTTAGTTTAGTTTAGTTTAGTTTAGTTTAGTTTAGTTTAGTTTAGTTTAGTTTAGTTTAGTTTAGTTTAGTTTAGTTTAGTTTAGTTTAGTTTAGTTTAGTTTAGTTTAGTTTAGTTTAGTTTAGTTTAGTTTAGTTTAGTTTAGTTTAGTTTAGTTTAGTTTAGTTTAGTTTAGTTTAGTTTAGTTTAGTTTAGTTTAGTTTAGTTTAGTTTAGTTTAGTTTAGTTTAGTTTAGTTTAGTTTAGTTTAGTTTAGTTTAGTTTAGTTTAGTTTAGTTTAGTTTAGTTTAGTTTAGTTTAGTTTAGTTTAGTTTAGTTTAGTTTAGTTTAGTTTAGTTTAGTTTAGTTTAGTTTAGTTTAGTTTAGTTTAGTTTAGTTTAGTTTAGTTTAGTTTAGTTTAGTTTAGTTTAGTTTAGTTTAGTTTAGTTTAGTTTAGTTTAGTTTAGTTTAGTTTAGTTTAGTTTAGTTTAGTTTAGTTTAGTTTAGTTTAGTTTAGTTTAGTTTAGTTTAGTTTAGTTTAGTTTAGTTTAGTTTAGTTTAGTTTAGTTTAGTTTAGTTTAGTTTAGTTTAGTTTAGTTTAGTTTAGTTTAGTTTAGTTTAGTTTAGTTTAGTTTAGTTTAGTTTAGTTTAGTTTAGTTTAGTTTAGTTTAGTTTAGTTCAGTTCTAGTTTAGTTCAGTTCAGTTCTAGTTTAGTTCAGTTCTAGTTTAGTTTAGTTCAGTTCTAGTTTAGTTCAGTTCTAGTTCAGTTCTAGTTCAGTTCTAGTTCAGTTCTAGTTTAGTTCAGTTCTAGTTCAGTTCTAGTTCAGTTCTAGTTTAGTTCAGTTCTAGTTCAGTTCTAGTTCAGTTCTAGTTCAGTTCTAGTTCAGTTCTAGTTCAGTTCTAGTTCAGTTCTACTTCAGTTCTAGTTCAGTTCTAGTTCAGTTCTAGTTCAGTTCTAGTTCAGTTCTAGTTCAGTTCTAGTTCAGTTCTAGTTCAGTTCTAGTTCAGTTCTAGTTCAGTTCTAGTTCAGTTCTAGTTCATTTCTAGTTCAGTTGTAGTTCAGTTCTAGTTCAGTTGTAGTTCAGTTGTAGTTCAGTTCTAGTTCGGTTCTAGTTCGGACAACTAAATATAAAACAATTAACATATTAGTTCAAATTTGTTTACGATAAACGTACACGCAGAAAAAAAATATAGTTGAACATTGTTACTGTAACCATTTCAAATTTGTGCATGGTTACTGTAACAATATCAAAATTTTTAACAATATTATAGTCACAGTAACAATATATATGATTGTGGTAACAATAATATGGTTAATTTACGATTCACATGAATATTTCAACCATATATATGGTTACAGTAACCATGTATATGTTTGTGACAACCATTTATATGATGAAGGACTTACCATATTATGATGCTCTCATATCATAATCTGAGAACAACATATTATGATAAAATTATTCATCATATAAATGGTTGTCACAAACATATACATGGTTACTGTAACCATATATATGGTTGAAATATTCATGTGAATCGTAAATTAACCATATTATTGTTACCACAATCATATATATTGTTACTGTGACTATAATATTGTTAAAAATTTTGATATTGTTACAGTAACCATGCACAAATTTGAAATGGTTACAGTAACAATGTTCAACTATATTTTTTTTCTGCGTGTAGGCACCATTTTTTCGTGCGCACTAATTTATTTCATTAACAGGAAGTCGTCTTCGCCAAAAAGAAATCAAAATAACAATAACAATTTCATAAAAACCTATGTATACATAAATATTCTACATTTCAACAATATGTATATGATGTTCCCAATGAGTACAATTGTCCAAGACCAAAACAATATTATTACTTTTTTCGTATAATACATTTTATTGCAATTTGATACAAACAGGAAAAGAAATAAAGACTACCGACCACCCCTGTTATATGCACAGAAGGAACAAATATTAAATAATTCATGATATTGTTTCCGTTATACGGATTTTCTAATCAAAATTGCCAATACAGCATTGAAAATGTGTCTTCTGTTTACTGTCTATAAAATGACAACAACGACCAACTGCAGGAGAAAAAAATATTGTGAAAAAATAGATAACAAGACTGTTTATGGCTGTTGCAATGAGGATTTTTTATACATCCTGGGAGTATTAGTTTTTTTTTGTACGCTTTTATCATACCGCATAAGAAGTAAGACGAAATATTAATACATAAATAAATAAGAAAAAACTATAAAACACAAAAAATATACTCGTACTTCAACACCCTAAATGTATGCTACAGATCTTTTTGTTTTTTTTTTCCTATTTTCATATTGTTTATTTTACGTGTTGTTTTGCTTTCATAAACAAATCCCGGGATGTGCAGTGCTGACCAACTGATTAGTTTTGAAATAATTGTATGGTTTTCCGACTTACCGGATGAAAAAAAAAAAACAATTTAATTTACAAAATATGTCAACTGGTGTCCTTGGCCGAAAAGCGTTTAAGCGATCAGATTAGAAGTAATTTAAAGTATTGTTAAATCCGACATTTGTAATAGATGTTTAATCTTTATATACATAATTATTTTGTACGTTTGTTAGTAACTGAACTCTTCCTTAACGACTGGGCCGATTTCGATGAAATGTTGTGTGTGAATTTGAAGAGGTCCCTGGATGTGTTAGATTCACAATTGACCTATATAGGTACAAATGGGGGTGGCACCTCCCATACGAAGTTAACAGTACTATTGGTGGGAGTACTATTATAGAGGGAGTCTTCAAACTTTATGTGAGCTATGTTCTTTATGTAATGCTAGGTTTGCCGAGACAGCTAGTATTATTTAAATTCGTAGCATTTAGTCTATGTGCTGTTGTTGCCACACCTCTGCATCTTAATCATACTCTGCAGAGATTTACAGATTTTTCTAGACTAAAGTCTGAAAAAGTAATGCAACAAGGTATCCATCCATCTAGATGTGGCGGTAAATCAAACTAATTTTTTTGCCATCTTGCGTACATTGTTTAGAATTATTTTTTTGCGCTCTTAAGGAAAAAAAGCAACATAATGCAGGTCTCTTATACTTGGACAAATACAAGAACACCGACAGACGAATCAACAAACTTCCACTTATTGGCCACAAATAAGAGGTCAAGTAAGTATTACTTAGTATTTTTTTTTTTTGCTGACCAACTCTCCCCCAGTTTTCTTAACAATTCGCATTTTTTTAAACGGAAGACCTTAATAAATGGATTTCGTGAAACTAAATGGATGTTTTTATCAATTTTTTACACAGAGTAACTTTAAAGGGGTTTTTACTTACATGTATCAGAGTATCTGTTACAGTATGAGTTAAAAAGTTTATTGTTTACATTGTATTACTTGCTGTTGCCACATAGATACACACAACATAGATATAAGGCATGTATAGATTTATTTTTAGTTCGTTTTTCACAGACAATCTTTCGCCGTTTAGTAAACACCACTGGCGGCAAACATTAACCTGCTGAGAGTGCTTGCTGGCTGTGAAAATAGTGAAACATAAATTATTGTTACAGTTGCATAGAAATGGCGCAAAAATTTTTTGTTTGCTTTTTTATTTTTTTAAGGAACAAACTACAATTTGGTAACAATAGATCATTGTAGAGCTGAAATATTTATTTATCTTTTGTTGTTTTGCTTTCTATGCAGGTGATATTGGTTATTTTTCAATTTTTATTATTTGCTGGCTACCAGCAAATTTCCACCTTTATATTTGGCTGTGTCTTCTTATTTTAGTGGGGGTCCATTAAGTTGAAATATATTTCTATTTATGTTATGACTTTCTTTATCACATAAATAGAAAATATGAGTAAAAGTTTTATTAAAAATACTTGAAGCAAATACTACAACCAGTAAGAAGTTGGGCTTGTTTGGAAATGCATCACTGCGCTGCATCTGATGCTCAGTAAGGAGTGAGATCGAAAAATTCTTAACATACATATATGTTAATAAAAACGAAACCACTAAACTTACAGTTTTATTTTTTTTTTTATTTAATTATTATTACAATTTACAAAAAAAAAAAAAATTTATAGTTTTAATCACTAGTGATGAAATTTTGAACCTTTTTCGGAAACTCTCCATTAACGATTTTGTAGTGCTTTCTGTCCTTTGCTCGAACAGGTAGTCCATCTCTACCACACTTTTGGACACCTTTTTGTGCTCTTCTATTGTCTTTTAACACGAGCCCAAATTCTCTCCACTGGCCTTAGCTCTGGGCAGTTTGGAGGATTTGCCTCCCTTGGTACAAATACCACATTATTGTTCTTGTACCACTCAAGGGCTTGTTTACCATAGTGACAGGAGGCCAAGTCAGGCCAAAAATAAGTGGACACTAAGAAGTCTTATGAATCGAAGCATTCTCTTTTGTAAACATTCCTTGATGTAAATTTCGGTATTTATAGAGCCCTTTGTAACAAATGATTGGCTTCTGTTGCCGCAACTACATATTGCTTGCCATACCAAGAACTTTTTTGGAAATTTTGTCTGCTTTTGCGTCCTAAACTTTTCTTTAACATACCCTCGAGCATCAGCAACATAAAATTTTTGACCAGGAAGTTGCGAAAGATACGTTTCGTCATCCATTAAGCAGCAAGAATATTTTTTTTATAAAACTTGACTTCAATTTCTGTGCTCTGTTTTTGTCCTCTAAATTTTTAGCAGCGTTCCTGTCAGGAACTTTTTGAGCCTTGTACGTTTTTGAACCTGCTTTAGCTTTAACTTTTCGTACCAAATAGTCTTAGCACTGAGCTAACCAGGCTGCTTTCCTACCGGATGTGTTGGGAGCTCTTTTGAAAATGCTTTCTATTTTTTTTGGCTTTAAAAATTTCTTCTACCTGTACCAGGTTTTATATCAACGGACAAGTTCTCCCGGTACTGTTTAATAATATTGGAAACAGTTTGATAGCAGACCTTTGAATGCTTGGCCAACTTTTTGTAGGACCAAGTTGGGTTTTGTTGAAAATATTTATTAATTTTATTATGCACTTTTTTCTAGTCACTCATTTTAATCATATTGACAACAAATGAATATAATTGACATTAAACATAATAACTGACATGTTTTACAAAGGTAACTTGATCAAAAAAAAAAAAATCATATAATACTTGTGTTAAGAATTTTATGATCTCACTCCTTACGTTCTAAAATGCTAAAGTTGGCAACACTGAAAATGTCTTGATTTCTAAAAAGTAATACTGAAACAGATGATGCGCAAAAAACCATCAAACAAGCATCACAAAATTGGCTGATGCATTGTCTGCGCATCAGCATCAGCTGATTTGCATCAGCATTGCAAACTAATCACAGATGCTCATCAAATGCAGCGCAGTGATGCATTTCCGAAAAGGCCCGTTGTAATGGCATGAAAGAGTGTGAGAGAAATTTATAAAGCACACTTAACATTTTTTTTTAAATAATTAAAATCTTTCAGTTTTTAATGATATCCATCAAAAAGCAGAGTATTACTAAACGAGGTCAGAGTGTAGATTTCACAAATAATTTACAGGAAAGCGGGAGCGTTCCTAAAACCCTGAATCCTGATGTAAATTATGCTGAGAAATCTCCTAGGATATATTCTATGACAAACGTTAGGCTTCATTGTCATCCATCGATAGACAGATTTCCATAAATTACATTATCCAGCCCCGTTGTGATACCATGATGATCCTCGAAGTAAAAATCAGAGATATTAGACGATAATATGATTTGGACTTGTCTGGATAAAATTAGTATAATTTCACAATAATCTGGGATCTTGGATACAAAAAAATTAGCTTGCTAGATCAGATACCTTCTTTAATACTCCATAAGATTTTGGAATTATTCTTTAGAAAGTTTTTCCTGCTGATGGGATGGAATAGTCTACAATCTTGACTATAGACTGTTCTATAGTCTAGACTATTCTATAGTTTTGACTCTGGACTATTCTATAGTCTTGACTATAGACTATTCTATAGTCTTGACTATAGACTATTCTATAGTCTTGACTATAGACTATTCTATAGTCTTGACTATAGACTTGACTACAGACTATTCTATAGTCTTGACTCTAGACTATTCTATAGTCTTGACTCTAGACTATTCTATAGTCTTGACTCTAGACTATTCTATAGTCTTGACTCTAGACTATTCTATAGTCTTTACTCTAGACTCTTCTATAGTCTTGACTCTAGACTATTCTATATTCTTGACTGCCGACTATTCTATAGTCTTGACTATAGACTATTCTATAGTCTTGACTCTAGACTCTCCTATAGTCTTGACTCTAGACTCTTCTATAGTCTTGACTATAGACTATTCTATAGTCTTGACTATAGACTATTCTATAGTCTTGACTATAGACTATTCTATAGTCTTGACTATAAACTATTCTATAGTCTTGACTATAGACTATTCTATAGTCAAGACTATAGACTCTTCTATAGTCTTGACTATAGACTATTCTATAGTCCTGACTATAGACTATTCTATAGTCTTGACTATAGACTATTCTATAGTCTTAACTATAGACTATTCTATAGTCTTCAATAGATTCTATAGTCTCGACTATAGACTCTTCTATAGTCTTGACTATAGACTATTCTATAGTCTTCACTATAGACTATTCTATAGCTTTCACTATAGACTATTCTATAGTCTTGACTATAGACTATTCTATAGTCTTGACTATAGACTATTCTATAGTCTTGACTATAGACTATTCTATAGTCTAGACTATAGACTATTCTATAGTCTTGACGATAGACTATACTATAGTCTTGACTATAGACTATTCTATAGTCTTGACTATAGACTATTCTATAGTCTTGACTATAGACTATTCTATAGTCTTGACTATAGACTATTCTATAGTCTTGACTATAGACTATTCTATAGTCAAGACTATAGACTCTTCTATAGTCTTGACTATAGACTATTCTATAGTCTTCACTATAGACTATTCTATAGCTTTCACTATAGACTATTCTATAGTCTTGACTATAGACTATTCTATAGTCTTGACTATAGACTATTCTATAGTCTTGACTATAGACTATTCTATAGTCTAGACTATAGACTATTCTATAGTCTTGACTATAGACTATACTATAGTCTTGACTATAGACTATTCTATAGTCTTGACTATAGACTATTCTATAGTCTTGACTATAGACTATTCTATAGTCTTGACTATAGACTATTCTATAGTCTTCACTATAGACTATTCTATAGTCTTGACTATAGACTATTCTATAGTCTTGACTATAGACTATGCTATAGTCTTGACTATAGACTATGCTATAGTCTTGACTATAGGATATGCTATAATCTTGACTATAGACTATGCTATAGTCTTGACTATTGACTATTCTATAGTCTTGACTATTGACTATTCTATAGTCTTGAGTATAGACTATGCTATAGTCTTGACTATAGACTATTCTATAGTCTCGACTATAGACTCTTCTATAGTCTTGACTATAGACTATTCTATAGTATTGACTATAGACTATTCTATAGTCTTCAATAGATTCTATAGTCTCGACTATAGACTCTTCTATAGTCTTGACTATAGACTATTCTATAGTCTTCACTATAGACTATTCTATAGCCTTCACTATAGACTATTCTATAGTCTTGACTATAGACTATTCTATAGTCTTGACTATAGACTATTCTATAGTCTTGACTATAGACTATTCTATAGTCTTGACTATAGACTATTCTATAGTCTTGACTATAGACTATTCTATAGTCTTGACTATAGACCGTTCTATAGTCTTGATTATAGACTATTCTATAGTCTTGACTATAGACTATTCTATAGCCTTGTCTATAGATTATTCTTTAGTCTTGACTATAGACTATTCTATAGTCTTGACTATAGACTATTCTATAGTCTTCACTATAGACTATTCTATAGTCTTCACTATAGACTATTCTATAGTCTTGACTATAGACTATTCTGTAGTCTTGACTATAGACAATGCTATAGTCTTGACTATAGACTATGCTATAGTCTTGACTATAGGCTATGCTATAATCTTGACTATAGACTATGCTATAGTCTTGACTATTGACTATTCTATAGTCTTGACTATTGACTATTCTATAGTCTTGAGTATAGACTATGCTATAGTCTTGACTATAGACTATGCTATAGTCTTGACTATAGACTATTCTATAGTCTTGACTATAAATTTTGAATTGCTAACTTTACCTTTTATTGGAATCATTAATAAAACTCCGTAATTAATTTTAAACTGCTCTACTTTCCATGTTGAAAAGAATATACAATTCAGCTTTGCCGAATACATTTGCAGTTTAGAATTACCAAAATTCCTATCATCTAAAAGCAACGCATTTTTTCTTATACATTTGTGTATTTAGTTTATTGTTTTTCTTAGAATTTATTACTTTACTACATAATTATTTATTTAGTTCAATGCAATTTATTTACTTAACATGTTCTTAATGCATAAACCTTTTTCAATTTATTTGCAGTTTGTGTTTGCGTGAGTATTGTATCGAAATATTGCGTTCGGCATACAATACATTAGTACGTCAAGTGAGACGTGTACTGGAACGTAATTCAGGATCAACCAGTCATGATGATTCGTACTTATTGTGGGTCATTCGTTTCTTTATGGAATTCAATCGTCTAAGTGATATGAAATTGGAATTAGTAAGGTAAGTTTTTTTTTTTTTTTTTAACATTTTTTTTATTTTTTTTTTTTTTTGGTTTTAAAAAATGCATTTTGCAAGAACTACTTAAAAGTTGTTTGCTTTTATTCATTCCCTGATTTTCCCACCTGCCTACTGCTCCACTGGTGTTCATTGTTTACTCAAACTTTTCTATTATTATTTCGTATTCTTCATTATTTTTTAGTTGTTGTGTTGTGTTTTATTTTATTTAGTTTCTTTTTTTAAGAAGAGTTTTGTAGGTTTATTTGTTTGCCCTTTAAAAACGTAAAGCAACTACGTAGATGGTAGAGGGACGAAATATGGCAGAAAAAAGAAGCAAACACCTTTTAGAAAATTGCATAGAGAGTTTTCTATTATTTCTATTTTGTTTAGTTCCCACTGCCAATCTCTCCTAGGAATCAGGAAGTTTTTTGTTGGTAGAATTATATATATTTTGGTATTTGTTTCTTCTACGTTACTTTCATTTCTTCGATTATTTTTTTTGTATGTATTTAGTTTTCAAATCTTTTTCTACTTTTTTGTTTAGTTTGGTTCTTTAACAAATTAAATTTAACATAGTTTTACATGAAGTTGTAGTTGTGCATTATTGTTGCTGTTGTCGTTATTGTTATATTCCTTATGCATTTGCTTCAAATGTTCTTTCTTTCTGTAGCTGTGTTGTGTTAAGAAAAGAAAAACTTGCAAATAGTTGGATAGTTTTTTTTTTTCTTCCTGAAGTAAATTTTGGCTATTTGCACAGTTGTTTAGTTTGATGTTGAGTTTGGAATTTTCTTTTATTTTAGACTATTCAAGGATATTTAATCGAAAAGGGATTTGCATCATTTAAGGTTAATGGTTTTAAATTTTTCAAGAATTCTAAAGTTCACAAATCGCTGGAACGAAATTCTTTTATTTTAAACTTGAAGAATTAGATTATGGCTAGTATTCTCTTTATGCTAAATTCTAAAATATATTCTTGACGATTGTATTTTTACGTTGATCATTTATATTTTTAGTTCTTTTAGTGGCAGAATTAGGTCTTCGAAGTGTTGAAAGATCCAAGGTTTCTTTTAATCGCAGAGGGAGCAAATTTGGAAATCTTCTCGTTCATACGTCAGGCGTCCTCAGAACTCCGAATACAATCCAAAATATACTAAAAAAACCATTAAACATGGAATGATCAATCGAATTTTTAGCCAATCGAATGATTCTGCCTTAGTGGCTGACTTTTTCAGGTGTGGCTACAAAATTAGGGTTAAAAAAGTTTGGCTGCTTCAACCGAAATTCTTCTCTGTCAAGTGCCTTTCTGTTGATAGAACCGACAGGAAAATGTATTATTCTTTAGCGGTGTGAAATTTACCACACAGAATTTTTAGTTATAAAAAATATAAAACTATCAAAATCTGTTGAACCAGACAAAACGCAAACAACAGGTGGCCGTATGATATTAGTGCACGCAGAGAAAAAAATATAGTTGTGCATGTTTACAGTAACTATTTCCACATTTTTAAAAGTTTTTTAATAACATTATAGTCACAGTAACTATTTACATGATTGTGGTAACCATAATATGGTAAACTTACGATTCACATGATTGTATCGCTGATGATTTGAAAATTATAGCATTGTCATAGTTTCATCTATTCTCTTTATCGTAACACCGTATAACAAAGAATCGGTTCATACAAATTATCAAATAAAAAACAAAAATCACAATGAAAAGCTGATCACATTTAAACAGATGTAAGGGACCTCCGATTCTGGGGTAATGCTCAGCCTGTCCAGGGTCCTTTACATACAATTTAAATAGACTTTTCTTTGATCTTTTTTAACTTTCACAGTTTTTTTTTATATTAGTATCTTAACTCTATTTTTTGAGCCACAATGTAAATTTAATGCTTCTTTATTGAGAACAATTCTTCCACTCTTGCCCTGAACCCTATTCTCCTCCTCGAACGGATGTAAATCTGTCTTGTGTCCTCTTCACTACGACTGAGTATCTTCTCTGCTGTAGACCCACCAACTGCCCCTGACTGTATGGCTCGTTAGACCTCATGTAAAAGACCTCCAAAAAGACCGGTTATCTTAGTTTATGGCCATAATTTGAAGCGAAGAGAATGATAGAGATATACAGCAAGGATGTCAATCGATATGTCGTCTCTAAATCAATTAGATTCTACGCTTCGGCACAATCCGATACACATTCAAAATAAGATTATCAATACAACACAACAGCTGTATCACGTTTTTCTCATGGAACAACAGTAGATCTATTACAACAACTACACAAACTGACACATCAGTGTAACTTTTAAATCCTAATGTCTTCCAAGATCTTCAGTAAGTATGTTTTCATATCCAAATCACTGTGCTGTAAATTTACCCTCTTCGTTTTAAAAATAAGATTTTCGTTTACTTCAAAGTCTATAATTTTTCCTCTTTCTCCGCTTCTCCTCCATTGAGTATGTCTATAATTTCAATCTGGACCATTGTGTTTATTTGCATCATTTGTCCGCCTCTGCGCTGTTGTGATGAAACAACATTGACGTTAAGTAAAAAGTCTTAGGAATACAACACCAAAAATCTTAACAATTTGTTGGTTACTTTAAAAGTATTTTCTATAGAATGACATTACAAAAATGTTGTCATTCCTAGAAATATATCAACTCTGCCGATAGTGCTTCTTCTCCTCCCTTTCTTGTTCCCTAATAATAAGCTTTTGTCTTGTAGTTGTAGGATAGTGAGGACAAGTTTTAGTTTTGTTATTCAAAAGTTGCATCAATTTATTCATTTTCCTATTCCTTCAACAGCAAGCTGTTGTCGTTAGTTGTTGCTGTGAAACCTTTCCAAAATGTAGACTTTTAAGTCAAACCCGTGTTGCATCAATTTGTCTATGTGTTTTGTTTCATTCTTTCATTCGGTTTTTTTTTCCTGTTTTTGGTGACTTGCAAAATTTCTTTTTGCCCAAAACTGCATTTTTGTTAAAGTTCTTTTCCAACAAAAAGAAGGAAAAAACTGAAATGCGCTTTTCTTTTGCTGCTGTTTTGCAAGATAAAAAAGTAGAAACAAAAACTCCATAAGTTATTGTTGTTAAAAGCATAATAAACTAAAATAGCAATTTGTTGTTTACATTATTTTAAAAAGCCAACAACAAAACAATAGCAGCAGTACTAACATTTAACATTTCCAGCAGCTGCCTTTAAATTAATTCATTATTTTTGGAACTTTCAAAATAAAGACAGAATATTATACTTGCTTTAAAAATATTTTAAATGAAAACAAGCTTAATATTTTGTTTGAATGTTTTGCAATACCTGGAGAGGAGTGTTGGGGTTTCTCAATATCTATTGGTAAATAGATTATTAAAAATACATATTTTGCCATGTTCAATCCATGAAAGTCAGACAACATCCATAGACTTTAAAACATTGTAAATTAGGATTATAATAGTGCTAATGTAAGGTTTAAAAACATTAAAGCTAATGCAGGTTTCAAAAACATACAAGGCTCAAAAAGTTCCTAACAGGAACGCTGCTAAAAATTTAGAGGCCAAAAACCGAGCACGGAAATTGAAGTCAAGTTTTATAAAAAAAATATTCTTGCTGCATAATGGATGACGAAACCTACAGTATCAGCCATAACTAAAGCACCCCCTCAGTGAATTTTTTTCATATTCTATTTTTTATTTATTCTATTATGTATTATTTTCAATTGTTAATATATTTACTATTGATAAACAAATACTTTTAAAGTTAATATTTCTATAAGCGGTAACTTTTAATCAAAAAATATTTAAAGCTAGAAAATAAACCGGTCAAAACTAAAGCACCACTTCATGGATACAATATAAAACTTTTTTTAATTTATATTTTGTTGCAAATCCTTGGGTTTGGATGACACAAGCACATCTCTTAGGCATAGAATATATTAAGTTTTTTATGGTGTCTTGCGATATTCCTTCCCAGGCTATAATAACGGCTTGAAATAAATCGTGAAAATTTATGATCCTTATTTGGGCAATTTTCACGATTTATTTTTATATTAACAAACTCTCACAAGTTTTCAATAGGATTGAGATCGGGAGATTGAGCAGGTCAATGAATAACTTGAATCTTATTGCTCTGTAGCCAAGTTTTACAAACATTGGAGGTATGCTTAGGATCGTTATCCTGTTGGAACCTCCCTATAAGTGGCAACTCTTCACTGGCATAAGGCAACATTACATCTTTCCATATATCACGGTACATGAACTGATACATAATCCCATTAACTTTATGATTTGGCTCAATTTCTTGACCAGAAAAGCAAACCCAGTTCATTACATTGCCCCCTCCATGTTTAATTGTTCCTTTGCAATACTTAAGATTCAGTCTTTCTCCTTTTCGTCTGCGTACACGCTTTATTCCATCGGAACTTTTTAATTTGTATTTGGATTCGTCAGAGAACACAACTGTCTTCCATTTTTGGAAACTTCAGTTAAGGTGGGCTTTGGCAAACTCCAGTCTAGCTTTCTTGTTCTTAGCTAATATAAACGGTTTTTTTGTTGGTCATCGGCTGAATAATTGTGCTTCTACTGCTCTTCTACGGATTGTTCTTTCGCTAACGCATAATCTTAAACTTGTTCTTACTTGACTAGCTGATGCTGTAGGATCTTTTTGTATTGCTCCTTTGATCAAGGAATCATTATATCGTGTGGTTTTACGCGGGCGGCCTCCAGAAAGTCCCGGTGAAATACGGCCATTCTCCAAAAACTTTGGAATCAGCCTGGAAATAACTGATCTGTTAATTGAATATAACTTTAATTTTAAATTCACTGGAGTACTTGTTTCTTGCCATCCATAGTTTTTTCACAATAAACTGTATAAAACTTAAATTATACAGACTACGCCTTCCTTTATTTTTATCTTCTGGAATTTTTAAATGCATCCGTTGTGGGTCCCGTTAACTGGGGTGCTTTTGTTTTGTCCTTCGTGTTTTGTGTTTTTGTATGTTTTATCATTTTAAATTATATGTTCATAAAATTGTCCTTTCCTAAATGAACACACTATGAACATTAACAATATAAGTTAATTAAATATATGTATACAAAATACATCCCAAGAAACCTTTTTTATCAAAAAAGTTATATGAAAAAATTCATGGAGGGGGTGCTTTAGTTATGACCGATACTGTATGTTGTGGCAGATTTTTCGCAACTTCCTGGTCAACAATTTTATGTTGAAGAAAAGTATAGGACCCAAAACCAGGCAAAAGTTCCCAAAAAGTTCTTGGTATGGCAAGCAATATGCAGTTGTAGCAAAAAAGCCAAACAGTTGTTACAAAGGGCTCTATAAATACCGAAATTTACATCAAGGAATGTTTACAAAAAAGGCTGCTTCCATTCATAGGACTTCTTAATGTGTCCATTTATTTTTGGCCTGACTTGGCATCCTGTCACTATGGTAAACAAGCCCTTGAATGGTACAAGAACAATAAAGTGGTATTTGTACCAAGAGAGGCAAATCCTCCATACTGCCTGGAGCTAAGGCCAGTAGAGAGATATTGGGTTTTGTTAAAAGAGAATGGAAGATCACAAAAAAGGTGTCCAAAAGTGTGGTAGATTTTTAACGGAGATGGACTACCTGTTCGAGAAAAGTGACAGAAAGAACCATAAAAACGTTAATGGAAGGGTTTCCGAAAAATGTTCAAAATTTCATCACTGGTGATTAAAACTATAAAAATATTTTTTTTTTTTTGTAAATTGTAATAATAATTTCAATCAAATAAAAAAAGATTCGAAACTGTAAGTTTAGTGGTTTCATTTTTATTAACATATATGTATGTTAAGAATTTTTCGATCTCACTCCTTAGTCAGGATGTTTTAAAATGCTCACTAGACATCCTGTGTTCCCCATGACACCATATACTACCCAGCCTACATTACATCACTTCGTCCAGTGTATTTATGGACCCACCCAATTCCTTGGCCTAATTTGTTCAAATTGTTGGTGGAAAATATTATAAAACTTGCAGAATTTGATATTTGTTAAAGCTTATTTTAATATAGACAATGCAATTATTGTTTATTCCTTTGCATTAATGTTTCTGTTGCAATTTCAACCATATTAGATGCATTGATCGATACGTCTACTAAGTACTAATATGGTCATTTACCCAAACTGACTTTGCTTACGGTTTGTCTTTAATTCTATTAAATCCATAGAAAATTAAATCCAATTAAAAATTCTTTTTCAATTTCTATACCAGTTTGTTTTCTTTCTTTGGATTAATCCATACACTCACAAAGTTTATATAAGGAGACACTTACGTTTACTCGTATGATGTATTTAGTCGTTTATTTTTTTTTTCCAGGATCTACTTGTATAAAGAATCCTTAGACATGTTTAACCGTTCTATAAACTTTTATGATGGCTAACAAATAGCAAATACAAACATTTCTCTCAATACTATAACGTTTTTTACCAGGAAGTAGACGTAGTAGTAGCAGTGGAGCAACCAAAAGATGAGTGGAGTGACGATGTTGTATTTGCAAGTGTTTATTTCCACTTGAAGAAATTTAATTTCGTTAATGAGTTTTGCTTCCTTAAAACCTGACTTCTTTAGATTTCTTTTATTTATTTATTTTATTTTTTTTTGTGTATGAACGAGTGATTGTGTTTTATTTTAAGTCAATGAGTTGAGAGTGTTTTGTATGAAAAATTCTCTTACTCTGTTACCAACTTAAAAAGTAGTGGAAAATCTTAGGTGCTTTAGTTTTTCCTTTTTAGAGTCTTAATATCCTTGTGTTTTGCTTTTACTATTTCTACGTAGTCTTTCTTTTGCTACCTTTTGTTTTATATTGCTGCACTATTACTCTCAACTAAGTAGTCAGTCAGTCTTTTAATCATTCAGTCAGTTAGTCAACTAGTTATTCATTTAATTTCTATGATGTTGACGTTGATGATGTTGATGGTATTAAATAGTAGTATGTATTTACAAAAGTTTGACTATTTCGTTTATTCTGATGTCTGTTATGATGTACTGTGGTTTTGTTACAGTATTGATGGATATATACTTATGTTTACATTTAATACAGTTGAAAGTTAATAGAATTTGGTTTAGTTCAAACAGCAAATCACAATGAAAGAGTTTAAGAAGGTATTTCTCCTATATATCGAATTTTATATTGTATTCGGATGTTAATCCAAATGCTTACTTTACTTGTTTCAGTCGATCACAACAATGAAACGATTGTTTTTTCGATAAGTATTCTATTCAGTGAATAATAAGACATCCTTAAAAAAATAATTTATTTTTCACGTCACAACACTTTGTCGTCCTTTTGCATAGCTAATAAACTTCATAATTTTTGGTATTGCGCTTCAGATTAAACCAACATTTGTCCTTAGATTTAAACGAAATTTCTTTTTTGATGGATTCCAGTTTTCATTATTTGTGTTCTCCACCATTTCCGACATGGCAATGTCTATGAAACAAATTTTCGTAAATTATAAAGTTCGGAGAGCGAATAGCAGAAAGGAGACGGAAATGGTACCCTAATCCGAGTTACCATTTGGTGAGATATATTGCCCTCACAAAAATTTAGAAAACTAAACACTTCTTGTTCGATATGTAAAGAATCAAAACTTCATCTATTCATAGCCACCAACAATGAATGGAATTTGTTTATGTGGAAGGATAATATTCACCATCAGAAACAGACTACAATCGGAACACGGTTTCCGTTTATTTAGCTTGGAGGCAACATGAAGTTTGATGAAAGATTAAGGGATCATGCTAGAGCGATGCTAGAAGATAGAAACGATTTAAAAGAGTTACTGAGCCAGAGAAGGCTAAGAGAGCGCGAGGCCGGAAGAGCTAAAGAATTAGGTAGAGGCTGAGTTTTGAGAGAATGCTGGAGAAGACCCAAAACACTAAAATCAATGATTTTATTGATTATGATGTACAAGCTAGAGTTTTCAAGGATAAGATGCAGAAAAAACTTAACCATCTAATGCTTAAGCATACCCAAGGCACTCATCGCAAAATGCCAACAATAATGAAAACTGGAATCCATCAAAAAAGAAATTTCGTTTAAATCTAAGGACAAATGTTGGTTTAATCTGAAGCGCAATACCAAAAATTATGAAGTTTATTAGCTATGCAAAAGGACGACAAAGTGTTGTGACGTGAAAAATAAATTATTTTTTTAAGGATGTCTTATTATTCACTGAATAGAATACTTATCGAAAAAACAATCGTTTCATTGTTGTGATCGACTGAAACAAGTAAACTTTTGGCCACTCCAATATGAGAAATTCCCGAATCATTTATATGTATTTCATATTGGATGTATGTCTTAAAAATGCGGGATTTACAATTCGAATTTTGTACATACGAATCGTTATATGGGGAAGGGTCACTGAAGTACACCGATTGCCCACCAAAGCTTATGGTGTTCGGTTCAGAAGTGGTGATTTTGAAACGGAAGACAATAGTCGCCCAAGCCAGCCAACATTTTTTAAAACCAATAATTGGAGGGATTACTCCATGAAGATTGTTGTCAAACTCAACAGGAGCTAGCAAAATCATTATGAGTCTAAGGCACCAATTTCAAAAAGATTGCGATCAGCAGGGAAATTGGGTACCATATGAATTGAAGCCTCGAGACCTTGAATGACGATTTAGCATGTACGAAATGATGCTTGCACTGAATCATTACTTGCGATGAAAAATTGCGTTAGCCCGAAGTGTAAGAGGTCGTATGTGAAGCCCGGCCAACCAGCCGAATCGATACCAAAGCCAAATATCCATGATGCTAAGGTAATTCTCTGTATTTGGTGATAGATTTTGATAGCTCATCTATTATGAGCTGCTGAAATCTGACCAGAACATCACAGGGAACCTGTACCGAACGCGACTAATTCGTTTGAAGCAAGTATTGGCCGAAAAACACCCAGAATATGCGGCCAGACATGAATGAAATGACAACGCTCGACTTTGTGTCCCGTCCGACTACAATTTGTAGAATGTTCTTGGCCTCAAAAGATCTTTTGGCTCTGAATCCATATGTTATCATGAAGATGGGAAAATGTCATAGCTAACAATGGCCAATTCATTGAATAAATTTGTATTGTACAAATGGGCAATTCCATGTCATAGTACGTGACATTTGTACGCCTATAGAGTGGAATAGATTTTGCAAAAATAAGAGTATCTGAAAAATAATTAGGTCTTTATGTTCCATTCAGAAGGGTACTATACATATTTAAAAAAAAAACAAGTAAGAGAGCTATATTCGGCTGTGCCGAATCTTATATACTCTTCACCAAATTATACTTTAAAATAAAATAAAATTAAAAAAATTTTTTTAAATTTTTTTAATTTTTTTTTTAATTTTTTTTATATTTTTTTTTTTTAATTTTTTAAAATTTTTTTTTAAAAGTTTTTTCCAATTTTTTATTTTTTTTTTTTTTTTAATTTATTAGTGAAAAAAATGTATGACAAAAGAATGTTTTTTGTGAAAAAAAATTCAGGTTAAAAAATATTTTCCCGATTTTGACCCATTGTAGGTCCAACTTTGTATATCCTTATATACATCGTTGCAATGGACTTTGAAATATCTATCATTAGATATCCATATTGTCTATATTTATGATTTAGTAATCGAGATATAGATAAAAAAATAGGCCAAAAATAGAGGTTGTCTCGGATTTTTGCTCATATCTCCGTTATTTATGGACGGATTTTGCTGATTTTAAATAGGAAACTTCTCGAAAGCATGTCTGACAGAATTATTGAGGATTTGGATCCCGAAGATATCTGGGGTCTTCAGAAAATTGATTTCAACAGACAGACAGACGGACATGGCTAAATAGACTCCGCTATCTATAAGGATCCAGAATATATATACTTTATAGGGTCGGAAATTTATATTGTGGAAGTTACAAACGGAATGACAAATTTATATATACCCTTCTCACGACGGTGAAGGGTATAATAATTAGTTCTTTCGAAACATTGTTGTCCAAAATAACGAGCGAAATTAGGGTATATCGTACGTGACATGAAACGGAAGTAATTTTGAGGTACATGTAGAAATATGCGAATCGTGGGATTCTTACACTAAACCAAATATTTTTCCTTTACAATCCATCATATTTAAATAAAAATAATCTTTGAATGATTTTATAATAAATAAAATTTAATATCGTACGTGACATAACGTACGTGATTGTTATATTCTGTAACAATATATATTCTGTAAATATTTGTATACAAAAACTAAAAAAATAAAAAGAAAATATATATTCGATTTCAATAAACAATTTGATAATAGCAAACAACTAATCATAGTCAAATTCATTTCATACTAAATGCTAATTAGGAGCTTAGTTTTCATCGCAATTTTAGCCTAAAACATACCAATTAAATATAGTCAGTTTAAACTATAATTTTTGCCCTTTAAATGTTATAATAAGCTCTAATTATCAAATTATCTTGAAAAAAAGTTTAAAGGGTTTTTGTTTTTTCAGTCGTGGTAGTCATTCTCCTGGAATTGCCCAAATGTTTCAAAATAAAAGTTAAAAATTTCAAAAAATCCCGCATTTTTAAGTCATATTTTTTGAACACCACATCATACCACTGTAGCTATTTATAAAATTTCAAGAACCCTCCTTTCTCTATTCCTGTGTTTATTGTCGATTTTCTTATACTTATTTAATTTCTTTCCAACATTATTTAAAAAAATTCATTTACTTTTCTTTCCGTACTTAAGAATAATACTTTGATCAAACATCTATGTATGTATATCTATTGCTTGCTTTTATTTGCCTGACATTTTTTGAAACTTTTCTTTTATTCTTTTTTTCTATAGCGAATCATTGAGCGTTCAGTGCTTTCATTGGGTTTTAACACGTATGCAACATGATATGGATATGATTGTGAGCGAAAAGAAACAAGCTCGTCTTTGGGCCAAACGTTTACATGTTACTTTACTGGTAAGTGTCTGAAATAAACATTGAAAAAAAAAGTTAGAATATTTTTCACTAGCTACCTGAAACATACCAACACGTTTGTTTGTTTGTAATCGTGAATGTAAAAGTTGAAGTATTTGGAGTCTAAGAGTATGTGTTTGTATTATTTTGTGATTATTTAAAATTATTTCAACGTCTGCTAATTTTCCGAAAACTTGTTAGGGGGGTTGACAATATTGTCTTTTCTATTCAGTTTCTTTTTAAAAGTTTATTTTTTTTTTTTGAATTTTTGTCTTATAAGCATCTCCATGTTTTGTGTTATCTGGAAAACTTTTTTTAAATACCTTTTTGTTCGTAGTTAATATAAACACACTTTTATTGTTTGCATTTAAAATCCAATTCTTGAATGACAGTAAGTGGTTAGAAAAAGTTGTTCAAAGTTTGTTGATATTTAATCATCGTTCCAAATGTACTTTCCTGATACACTGTTTAGATTTGACTATATTTTGTTAGATAGTGCACAAGTTTGCTACCAATTGTTTCAAATGGGACCTTCGATATTCATCTTTGACAAAGTATCGTATAGGTACGTTTCTGAATATCAATAATGTCATATTATCCCAAGGAACCCTGCGGCGATCTGAACTTCCAAACACTTTAACAAACACTTTAAAAATTAAGGAGTGCGCACGAAAAAAAATTGCGATCATTTTGTCTTATAACTTCGTTTACACACAAGCGAAATTTTTACCTTTTAAGATTTTACATTTGGCCCTACTACCAGAAATGTCATGCTAAATTTCATACTAATTGAATGCTTAGTTTTTCTGAAAATGTAGAATTAGCTAAAATTAAAGAAAAAATTTATTTCAGTGCTACCCAAATAAGTCAAACATGGATTTGTCCGAATAAATTGTTTTTTGTGTTGGAAAATGTAAAGGGATTTAGCGGGCATCTGTAGAAGGCGGAAGAATTTGTGATATTTTCTACAAAACTCCACAGATCTCTTTGATCAGATAATACAACTTACACAAACTTTCTAAACATTTAGGGATGAGACCTATAGAGCCGATGTATATAATTTAAATAGTCTTACAAAATAATTGTATTTTGGGCTGATATCGTCCACTTTTCATTAGATTAAAAATATAAAGAGTGAGTCAGAAAAAAACTTATACACACTATTCCAGCCAAAACTTATCCTAGGTCTAACAAATTATTATTTTTTTAATCACGTTTGCTTTTAAAAATATCTCAGATATTATCTTTTCTAAATCATTCATTTTCTACTGTTATTTCAGTCAAAATGGACAGTAGAGTTGGTTTTATTAGCTCAGCGAAGTGACCGCTCTTTTCAGCCCAGCTCACTCAAATGGACAGTAGGCGCTCTTTTAGCTCATTAGTTCAGTATGTTTTGTATAACCATCTTGTTTTGTGAGAAGCATACGATCATATACATAACAAACTCACATTCGTTTTATTTTTGTTGCGCAAAATACTAGTTCACTTTTCTGATATAAGGAGTGAGATCGAAAAATTCTTAACATACATATATGTTAATAAAAACGAAACCACTAAACTTACAGTTTTAATTTTTTGATTTGATTGAAATTATTATTACAATTTATATTTTTATATTTTTAATCACTAGTGATGAAGTTTTGAACCTTTTTCGGAAACCCTTCCATTAACGTTTTTATAGTGCTTTTTGTCACTTTGCTCGAACAGGTAGTCTATCTCCGTTTAAAATCTACCACACTTTTGGACACCTTTTTTGTGCTCTTCAATTCTCTTTTAACAAGAGCCCAATATCTCTCCCCTTAGCTCCGGGCAGTTTGGAGGATTTGCCTCTCTTGGTACAAATACATCATTATTGTTCTTGTACCACTCAAAGGCTTGTTTACCATAGTGACAGGATGCCAAGTCAGGCCAAAAATAAGTGGACACATTATGAAGTCTTATGAATGCAAGCAGCCTTTTTTTTAAACATTCCTTGATGTAAATTTCGGTATTTATAGAGCCCGTTGTAACAAATGATTGGCTTCTTTTGCCGCAACTGCATATTGCTTGCCATACCAAGAACTTTTTGGGAAATTTTGTCTGCTTTTGGGTCCTAAACTTTTCTTCAACATACCCTCGAGCATCAGCAACATCAAATTTTTGACCAGGAAGTTGCGAAAAATCTGCCAGAACATACGTTTCGTCATCCATTATGCAGCAAGAATATTTTTTTGTAAAACTTGACTTCAATTTCCGTGCTCTGTTTTTGGCCTCTAAATTTTTAGCAGCGTTCCTGTCAGGAACTTTTTGAGCCTTGTATGTTTTTAAACCTACATTAGCTTTAACTTTTCGTACCAAATAGTCCGAGCACTGGGCTAACCAGGCCGCTTTCCTACCGGATGTGCTGGGAGCTCTTTTGAAATGCTTTCTATTTTTTTTTGCCTTTAGAAACATCATGTGGACCATTCATTCTACCTGAACCAGATTTTCTATAAACGGACAAGTTCTCCCGGTACTGCTAAATAAAATTGGAATCAGTTTGACGGAAGACCTTTGATTGTTTGGCCAACTTTTTGTAGGACCAAGTTGCGTTTTGTTGAAAATATTTAATAATTTTAGTACGCACTTTTTTCTGGTCACTCATTTTAATCAGATTAACAACAAATGAATATAATTGACATTAAACATAATAACTGATATGTTTTACAAAGGTAACTTGATCAAAAAATCAAATAATACTTGGGTTAAAAGTTTTAATGAAAAACGTGTGTTAAGAATTTTACAATCTCAGTCCTTAAATTATTAATTTACAAATACGTGAAAAAATAATTTAAACTTAAAAAAAAATCAAATATTGACTTTTATAAAAATAACAAAAGATCTGAAGGTTCATCGTCACACTGTTTCAAAAGCCATTAAACAGTTTAAGGAAGACTTGAAAATAGGAAGAAATAAAGGTCTAACAGATATTGGTATTGTTAAGGGAAAAGGAGTCGAGCAACTCTTTCGAATAGCACCGAACACTTCTATCAGAAAGCAGCTCGTAAAGTTAAATGCTCTGATTCTTTTGTGTGCAGAACCAAAGCTAATGCTGGGTTGAATTCATAAAAAGTTAAGATAGTTCCACATCGCAATGCGGTAAAGTAATTAAAAGCAAAGAAACGAGTGAAAAAATTGAGGTAAAATTTTATTAAAAAAATACACCTATTGTGTGAAGGATGATGAAACTTATGTACTGGCAGACTTTTCACAACTTCCGAGTCAAGATATATGTGACTGATAGACGAGGTAATCTTCAAGAACAATGAAGGACAAAAAAACAAACAAAATTCCCCAAAGAAGTCTCTTGTGTGGCAAGCCATTTGCAGTTGTGGCAAAATACGCCAATTATTTATGACAGCAGGTACGATAATCACAGTAATATATATTAAGGAATGTCCACAAAAACGGCTTTTTACCTTTCTTAAAACCGCACAGAGTGCCTTCGTATTTCTGGCCCGTTTCGGCATCATTCCACTATGGGAAAAAGGGTATTGAGTGCACGCAGAAAACATATATAGTGCACGCAGAAAACATATATGATGAAGGACTTACCATATTATGTTGCTCTAGGCTTATGGATATCATAATCTGAGAACAACATATTATGATAAAATTATTCATCATAAAAATGGTTGTCACAAACATATACATCTTTACTGTAATCATATATATGGTTGATACAATCATGTGAATCGTAAATTAACCATATTATTGTTACCACAATCATATATATAGTTACAGTGGCTATAATATTGTTAAAAATGTTGAAATGGTTACAGTAAACATTCACAAATGTTAAATTGGTTACAGTAACCATGCAGAAACATATTTTTTTCTGCGTATGGTATTGAAACAATAACGTAAATTGTCTACCACAGGAGGCAAATCCACCCACCCATCTGTCCAGAACTTCGACCTGTGGAAAGGTATTGGGCTCTTTTAAAAAAAGAATTAAAGAACACAGGAAAGGTATCCCAAGATGTGTCCGATTTTAAGCGTAAGATGACCATCTCGTCCAAAAATGTAACGCAAGCAACTATTAAATCTTTAATGGGGAGATTTCCGTAAAAAAGTGGATAAATGTATAAATACCGAGTAATATATTAATACTTAAACGTTTAATGAATTTCTACAATATTTTATTAAATGTATGTATTTTAGAGAATTTTCATATTGAACGGTTTAAGTTTTATTTAACTTAATACAAGTACATATAAGTTTTTTCTGACTCTTTCTTTATTAAGTGCTACCATACATATAATAAATTGCTTCATATTCCTTCTCAAATGAATCTCATGGAACTAAGAGGTGAACTCAGATAACTTTGGGCAAAATCAAAGGGATTCAACGTTAGAGAGATAAAATGAAAAAAATACAACCCGTTTAGGTGACTTCCTCAATAACTTTTGAAATGAGAGTAGTAACTTAAGTTCCATAAAGCACACATTTTGAGGCCAAATTGGAAAAAGTAAGATAAATATGAAACACTTCAAGGATGCATAACTTACAAATTTTGTAAACTGTTGGCAAATCTGAACACAACAGCAAATATTGCTGGCATATTTCTCTGTTATCCTTCACCTTTTATTGCTATATAGATCTTATTTGGCTTCAACCAACAATTATCACATAAATAAACTAGCGCTTTCCCTATCGAAACTTTCAACATACTCAGGCATCACATATCTTTGTCATGATTTATATGCGAAATGTTAAGCCCCACACTTAAAGACGAGTAGTGCTAAATAAGATGTTTCTCAGGACTTCTTCTTAATGTACATATATTTAAATACTTTTTCATCGTAAACTATTTTCTGCTAAAAGTTGGCATCATTATGGTGGACAAAACACCTAAATACATTCCGACTCTCAAGCCTAGTACTCTGTTCATATTTGCGAAAAATTATGGTTTTTTTATGCGAAAAATTTTATATACAACAAATGATCAGCTGTTGGTTGTAATTTCGTGCGAAAGAAGTGCTGCTTATGTTATTTAGTGTGGATAAATAAGGTTGCCAGATGTATTTCTCATGTTTTCCACTATAAGAACAGAGTACTGCTTTTGCGAAATTATGTCGTATATATTTCGTTCCAAATATTTTTTAAATAGTTTGACAGCATTTCACACGAAATTTTGAACAGAGTACTAAGCTTCAATCTTTAACTATCAAGTCTTACGTCCGATTACCTATTGACTTCTTAGAGGATGATTCAAACTTATGTAAGATCTGGTGAAGAGATGACAGACTACCAATGAAGGGATTGGACCATTGGGCCGTTGTCAACCATTGGACATACGGAAGTTAGGGTGGGATAATTAAACAGATCAGTCCCTAAAATATCTTGGTCTTGGGCTAATATATTTTATTTTAAATAGAGCCAGTACTCTTTATGGGAAATACAAGGAATCATGGAAAGAATCTTTCAGCATTCGGCACTAAAGATTACGGGTACGTTACAGACTACGCCATCGAAGGTTTTGTTTGCTATAAAGCTCGATTGACCTGTATTGATCGTGTATAGATCACATATGTTACATGGCTTACGTGACATTATTACGACCTAACCATCGCTTTCGAAAAAAAGGTATGTTTTATATTACCAGATCAGCACAGCGTTCACTGTCATTAAAAAATCGATAAAACGATTGAGATACTACAGTGAGGATTTCAGGATTTCGACAGTCACGCTGCGATTTAATACCTCTTGGATGTCTACAATACATCCAAATTTGTTAACAAAAGCCGAAAATCTCTACGAAATGGAGTGACATTTTAACTTATAACCGGTTCTCATCTGTATAACGAATGGTACAAGTTCCGCATTTGTACAGGGAATTGAACCGTTCTGCATAGACGGTCTACTTTGAGGCTTCCCTGACACATTCTCTGCTACTCCTGGATATAAATCCCATGTTATCTTAGCTACCTAGGGTTGTTTTGGTATTATCCTTGGCGTGGATATGCTGGTTTTCCGCAACATACTTCACTGTTCCTCGATGTTGAAAGAAAAGGGAGTGCAAAAAATTGGCATGAATTTTAAATTCATTTGATTGGCGTTCATAGCAATTTTTTTACATCTAGGAAAGTCCTGGCAATTTGGATCCTAAATGTTATCTCGTGTACTATGGCAACACTATACACCGACTGTACATTTTCTAAAATTTCTGTTTTTTTTTTTTTTAAATGTCTTTTTCATTTCCCTTGAAACCGTATGTTATAAATTCTCTAACTTTTTTTGTTCCTTCTTGTTGAGTGTATGTTGAAATGCTTTAAAAAAAAATGTAAAAATACTTGCAACGAAAGTCAAAGTCACGTGTTGCATGTTATGCAATACGAGAGCTGATCTCATAGCATTGGTGGAAGGAAACAAAGCAGAGACTGCGAAAAAAATAAAGGAACGAAAAATGCTGTTTTTACACTTCATTGCATTTACGTGTAGTACCAGCAAACAAAAAGCAACGACAGCAATAACATCTTTCCAGGAAAAATATATAAAATCATGTAAAAATTAATCATGTTTAAACATGCACGCAACACAAAAAAGGAAAAGTAAAATCAAGGAGAATTATAAATTTGACTTAATTCTTTAATAACAAAAAAATAGTAAGAAGTGCGCAGCTTATAAGATGAATTGACAAATTATGTTTTTATTTGAGAATAATTAATGAACATGACGAGACAGTGGTTAAAGGTCATTATTTTATAAATTGCTAAAAAAGAGAATTGAAGGTGAAGTAATAACAGTAACAAGAGTCATTGGCCTTTGCTTAGAGTCAGATCTCACTGAAAAGTGTTATTGTGTTCCCATCAAAAACTTACCTTACTAAGTAATAAGGTAACTTATTATTTTAACATGGTCATGTCATTAGATGCAAGTACTTACCACAAATGCTTACAAAGAGGGAGTTAAATAAGTCATTACCACGTTCACTTTCAAATGGGGACTTAAATCAGTTATAATTAATAGTTACTTTTGTTTTTATAAAACTTTTAGTTCATTGTGATTTAAACAAAATCAAATTTGTCACACAATCGTTTGTTGACGAATCGTTCGTTTAGAAAATCGTCCATTTTATAAAAAAAAAGGAAGTGAGAGAAGATAAATATGCCGAGTTAAACATGTTTCGACGTAAAACTTTACGTTATTACATATGTATTTGTAAATATGTTTTGGCGTAACGCCTTATGATTCAAATTTTATTTTTAGTATTTGTGACATATTGAAAATATGGACAGGATGAGACATATCTCATATTAAAGGGAAATGACCAAAATTTCGTCTGGATTTTTAAAAAAAATAAAAAATTTAAATTGATCCTCAGTACCAAAGAATGGAAAAAATGCTTTATAAGTGGTTTCTAAAACAAAGAGAAAAAAAATGTTCCAATATCAGCAGCGATTTTACGAACAAAAGCCAGTCATTTGTTTTCAAAAATGTATCAAACCAATTCAGGTTTTAATGCCAGTGAAGGATGGTTGAAGAAATTTAAGCGTCGACATGGAATTAGATTTTTAAAAATTTCGAGCGAGAAATTGTCTTCGAAACCTCAACTTATTGATCCATTTGTAAAAGAGTTTAAGGATTATGTTGATGAGCATGGTTTGAATCTTCACCAAATCTACAATGCCGACGAATCTGGTTTATATTATAGGATGCTTCCAAATCACACTCTTGTCACATGTAATGAGAAAACAGAGACCGGAAGAAAAATATGTAAAGAACGAATAACATTTTTGCCCTGTTCAAATGCGAATGGCACAGACAAACTGAAATTGTTGGAAAATCGAATAACCCAAGAGCCTTTAAAAGCTATTTCAATAATCCTGTAATATACAACTCCAATAATAATGCCTGGTTGACTTGATTTATATTCAAGGACTGGTTCCATCACGAATTTGTTACCCACGTAAGTTAATTTTCACCAATTAGTAAAAGTAAGTTGTTCATAAGTAAACATTTTATAGGTCCGAGAATTTTTGGCAAAAAGCAGTTTTGCTTTTATATAACGCGACGTGTCACCCAGTTGAGGAACTAAAAAGTGATGACGGTTTAATTATAGCAATGAATCTACCACCCAATTGCACTACGCTTATTCAACCGCTAGAACAAAACGTTATGAACTTGGTCAAATTAAATTATAAAAAACAACTGTAAGCATGTGGATGCTAAACCAGAAAAGAACAAATTTGAAGCTCAAACTAAAAAACTTCAATCTCAAAAGTAAAGTTCAGATTTTAGCTACGTCCTGGGTATCAGTGTCCAATATCTAAAAACCTGGAACGCCTTGCTCGAACTCGGTACTGAATGGAGTGAAGAGGATAACATGCCCTTAAGTTTTTTACAAAATATAATTCAGGAAGAAAACGAAGATCTTTTTACTATTGGAACACTTGTAGCCCAAATTGAGAATGCTGACATAAACAACTCGATTCAAGAAGAATTTCATGTGGAAAGTAATGAGGAGCAAATGGAATTATCAGATATGAAATCGGAGGATTTATACGATAGTGGTCATGAAGAAAACAAAATTAAAGTGGACGATTGTTTAACATCGATAAAAATATGCATACAATTGGCTTTGGAAAATGATAGGCCGACAGCAGCACTATATGAACTACGTGATTCAGCTGTTGTTTTAAAAAATTATTTACCAAAAAAAAAAACAACTTAAAATCTCCAATTTCTTTAAAAATGTTTAATATATCAATAAAATGTATTCTAATTTAAAAAATTACATACATTTTTTCAATAAAATTTTGGGTTCTGTTTTCGCGAAAATTTACTATCTGGTTTTTAATTAGTCGCGAATACCGATCTTGCACTGTATTTAGTTGCCAGTGATTTTGGTTTTATAACTGCCTCTAGGCATAGAATCCACCAACTTGTTTGTGATATCTGACCCAATACTTTGCCATTCCTCAACTAAGGCCTGCTTCAACTCGTTTTTTTTTTTGTTATAAGGACTGAGATCGTAAAATTCTTAAAACTTTTAGCCCAAGTATTATTTGATTTTTTTTTATCAAGTTACCTTTGTAAAGCATGTCAGTTATTATGTTTAATGTCAATTATGTTCATTTGTTGTTAATCTGATTACAATGAGTGATGAGAAAAAAGTGTGTACTAAAATTATTAAATGTTTTCAACAAAACCCAACTTGGTCCTACAAAAAGTAGGCCAAACAATCAAAGGTCTGCCGTCAAACTGATTCCAATGTGATTAAACAGTACCGGGAGAACTTGTCCGTTGATATAAAACCTGGTTCAGGTAGAAGGAATGGTCCACATGATGTTTCTAAAGCCAAAAAATAGAAAACATTTTTAAAAGAGCTCCCAACATAACCGGTAGGAAAGCAGCCCGGTTAGCTCAGTACTCGGACTATTTGGTACGAAAAGTTAAAGCCAATGAAGGTTTAAAAGCATGCAAGGCTCAAAAAGTTCCTGACAGGAACTCTATTAAAAATTTAGAGGCCAAAGACAGAGCATGGAAATTGAAGTCAAATTTTATACAAAAAATATTTCTGATGCATTATGCACGACGAAACATACGCATGGAAAATTTTTCGCAGCTTCTGGGTCAATTTTTTTATGTTGCAGATGCTCGAGGGAATGTTGAAGAAAAGTTTAGGACCCAAAAGCAGACAAAATTTCCCAAAAAGTTCTTGGTATGGCAAGCAATATGCAGTTGCGGCAAAAGAAGCCAAACATTTGTTACAAAGGGCTCCATAAATATCGGAATTTACATCAAGGAATGTTTACAAAAAAGGATGTTTCCATTCATAAGACTTCTTAATGTGTCCTCTTATTTTTGGCCTGATTTGGCATCGGTCACTATGGTAAGAAAGGTATTGATTGGTACAAGAACAATAATGTGTGTACCAAGAGAAGTAATTCCTCCAAACTGCCTGGAGCTGAGTCCAGTGGAGAGATATTGGGCTCTAGTTAAAAGAGAATTGAAGAGCACAAAAAAGGTGTCCAAAAGTGTGGAAGATTTTAAACGGAGATGGATAACCTGTTCGAACAAAGTGACATAAAGCACTATAAGGGTTTTCGAAAAAGGTTAAAAATTTCATCATTAGTGATTAGAACTATAAAAGTATTTTTTTTTTTTTGTAAATTGTAACAATAATTTCATTCAAATAAAAAAATCAAAACTGTAAGTTTAGTGGTTTCATTTTTATTAACATATGTGTATGTTAAACATTTTTCGATCTCAGTCCTTAGCACGCTTTTTCACTCGCTTATCTAGCTCTTCCCACCGATGCTCTATTGGGTTGAGATCGAGAGATTGTGGAGGGTGTGGTTAGGTCATGTGAAACATTGTATGAGAGCCACATAGATACAGTATAGGACGAATTGTCATTTTGAAAAGTGAAAGAAGATGGTAAATTTAACTTTTTTAGTAAAAATATCTACAATACAGCCATTAAATCGACCTTAAAGTACAATGAGCATCCTGTGTCTGAATTTGAATTGATTATATGTAAGACATTACCGAGCTCGTTATATGTAATGCAAATGGTATAAAATAGTTATGAAAAGTATGTTATTCAGTAATTGCAATTCAAGTTTTTGCTGGAATTGGATGTGAAGAGGCCAGTTTTCACAATGACCATAAAAGCTGTTCAATTATCTGTCCCAACAATACCATTCTTTGTGCTGTCACAGATGGTTGATGATTGTTATTGTCAGTTATGAAGATCATATTGTGGATATCCATTTATATGTTCCTTAATATACAAGATTTATCCTAAATTTATCTTGCATTATAAAATAATCTGTGAATATCCCTGCGGGCATTTTTTAACAATATTGAGTTTTATTAATAAACCATTTTGTTTTTTTTTTTCTATTCTCCTGTTACATTTATTATTTTCCTCAAATTTTCATCATCTATTACATTTTTCGAAACACATACTCCCAGAATCCTACACGCAGAAAAAAAATATAGTTGTGCATTGTTACTGTAACCATTTCAACATTTGTGCATGTTTACTGTAACCATTCCAACATTTTTAACAATATTATAGTCACAGTAACTATATATATGATTGTGGTAACAATAATATAGTTAATTTACGATTCACGTGATTGTATCAACCATGTTGAAATGTTGAAATGTTGAAATGGTTACAGTAACAATGCACAACTATATTTTTTTTCTGCGTGTATCGTTTATATTTTACTAGTTTATTTCTTCATCTTACTTACTTTCCCTCATTTTATTTGATTATTTTTCCATTTCATACAATTTTCTATGCTATACTCTAAACTCGTTCGTTTCTATTTTATTTTTTAATTAAAGACATTCCGTGAATTGCTTCATAGTCTGTTGGCATTACAAAAACTTCAAGATGACAATGCTCGAGCACTGTTCGATATGTTATTGAACAATGTCTGTTATGTCCTGGAATATCGAGAGACAATATTGCATCTGTTAATGAACTACAATGAGGCGCACAGTACCAAGTAAGTATTTTCTATGTTTTATATACATACGTACATATATGTAAATATCTAGATGTATGTATTTACTAGAATAGTATCTATGTTTGTATGTATGTATGTATGTATAAGGAAGTGTGTGACAGTATGAGTATGTGAAAATGAACATGCACATTTTTAGGAAAAAAACAAGTAAGAGAGATATATTCGGCTGGGCCGAATCTTATATACCCTTCACCAAACTATACTTCAAAATAAAAATTTTTAGGTAATTTTAGGTAAACAAATTTTTTTCCAGTTGTTTTTTTTCATTTTTTGGAAAAAAATATTTTTCGAATTTTTTTTTTAAGTTTTTATGTAAAATTTTTTTTAAATTTAATTTTTTTTTTTTTTTTAAATTTAAATTTATTTTTTTTTTTAATATTTAGCGAAAAAAACTTTTGGTGAAAAAAAAATCTGGTTCAAAATTTTTCCCGATTTTGACCCATTGTAGCTCCAACTTACTATGGTCTTATATACGTCGTTGCAAAGGTCTTTGAAATATCTATCATTTGATATCCATATTGTCTATATTAATGACTTAGTAATCCAGATATAGGTCAAAAAATAGGTAAAAAATCGAGGTTGTCCTGGTTTTTTCCTTATATTTCAGCCATTTGTGGACCGATTTTGCTGATTTTAAATAGCAAACTTCTCGAAAGCATGTCTGACAGAATTATTGAAGATTTGGATCCCGAAGATATCTGGGGTCTTCAGAAAATTGATTTCAACAGACAGACGGACATGGCTTAATCGACTCCGCTATCTATAAGGATCCAGAATATATATACTTTATAGGGTCGGAAAATTATATTGTGGAAATTACAAACGGAATGACAAATTTATATATACCGTTCTCACGAAGGTGAAGGGTATAAAAAAAAAAATATAAAAAAAACTTGTTAGAATCTATAAAAGAAATACCATCACATATTTGTCATGAAGTCTGTGTATGTTGAAATAGAAAAAAAAACCAACTAAAAAATTTAGAATTTCCTTAATGGTTGGGGGTTCGATTTAATTTTTTTTTAAAAGGAACTCATTGTTTCCCACTTGGAGTTTGAGTTACTACGTGTATGAGTATCATGACATTGCTACTAACTATTTGTACCACTGCTACAACTACTACTGCTTCCATGCGGATGGACGACTCTACTCCTTCTACTGACTTTTCAAACTGATGAGATGTTTAAATGAATGGTGTAGTTGTTGTCGTAGTAGTGTTTTTGACTTTTAGTGTCCACTTGTTTTTCTAATAGGATTATATCGTTCTTTAAGGAGTTTGTTATGTGGTGAGTGGTGGCAAGGGACGAAGGTTTTGTGTTTTGTATTGAATGGTGTTCAAGGAGGTGGTAAATTGAAAGAATATTTGATATACGTGCTTGATTGTTAAAATCTAGTTCCTGTTGTTGTACTTGATTTTACTCTACTCTTCTATATTTAGTTAAGATTTTGGTCTATGCTATGATATTAGGGTAACTGAGAATTGTATAAATAAATGCGTGGAGTTTTAAAAGTGGAACTAAATCTTATACAGGAATTAATTTCTGAAACACTTCAAATATGCTACTGAAGGAAAACAGACGAATGATTAAAAATTGAAACTTTTTCAGTAGCAAACAAGTAAGAGTATTTTATTCGGCTGTGGCGAATCTTGTATACCCATCATCAATATGTAGTTTTGGCCTTCAATGGGGATTTTAATCAGTTATTGTCCTAACTGTACAGAATTTGATAGATTGATTAATTTTTTTAAAACTTTAAATGACTTATCTCGACTTATCTCGACTTATGTTAATATCATTATATATAAATTATTTATTGACCATAAAATAATATTCTGATATAGGGGTTATATGGGGAGTAGGGTCAATTATGGACCGATCCTCACAAAAGTTGGTAGATAGATTTAGGTTAATATAAAATTTGTTTATGTCCAATTTCATCACGTTTTTAATTATTATAAGACAATTATGAATGTTCAAGTCATTTTAATTTTCAGACAGACGGACGGAACATTATGGTGACCCGGAATATAAATACATATTTCGATGTGTTACAAACAGAATGGCAAAATCAATATAACCTCCATCTTGTTTGATGTTGGGTATAAAAATCAATGAGTTAATTCATAGATTCTTTAAATTTTAACTCTTCCAAAACTAAGATTTCCAGACCATTAAAAATAGAATTTTGTTTTAAAAACATCTCTTTACGCTACATAACGTATATAACCCAACGAATTGTGTTGAATTAGAGTTAAAATCTCTTAGATCATAGATTTTTTCAAATTTAAACCCTTCAATGTCACAATATATTTACACTGCGATCACATCTTATTACACTTAACACGGCTCTGAAACACTGCATACTGAGTATTTAAAACTTCACGGTAGTTGTGTATATTTTTAAATAAGGACTGAGATCGAACATTTTTTAACATACGTATATGTTAATAAAAATGAAATCACTAAACATACAGTTTTGAAAAAAAAAACATTTTTAGAGTTCTAATCACTAATGATGAAATTTTGAACCTTTTTCGAAAACCCTTCCATTATGGTTTTTATAGGGCTTTATGTCACTTTGTTCGAACAGGTTGTCCATCTTCTTTTAAAATCTGCCACACTTTTGGACCCTTTTTGTGCTCTTCAATTCTCTTTTAACAAGAGCCCAATATCTTTCCACTGGACTCAGCTCCAGGCAGTTTGGAGGAATTGCCTCTCTTTGTACAAATACCACATTATTGTTCTTGTACTACTCAAGGGCTTTCTTACCATATTGACAAATGCCAAATCAGGCCAAAACTAAGTGGACACATTAAGAAGTCTTGTGAAGGGAAACATTCCTTGATGTAAATTCCGATATTTATGGAGCCCTTTGTAACCAATGTTTGGCTTCTTTTGCCGCAACTGCATATTGCTTGCCATACCAAAAACTTTTTGGAAAATTTTGTCTGCTTTTGGGTCCTAAACTTTTCTTCAACATTCCCTCGAGCATATGCAACATAAAAAAATTTACCCAGAAGCTGTGAACAATTTTCCATACGTATATTTCTTCAACCATTATGCAGCAGTTATATTTTTTGTATAAAATTTGACTTCAATTGCCGTGCTCTGTCTTTGGCCTTTAAATTTTTAGCAGAGGAAGTTTTTAAGCCTTGTATGTTTTTAAACCTTCATTGGCTTTAACTTTTCGTACCAAATAGTCCGAGCACTGAGCTAACCGGGCTGTTTTGTTGGAGGTGTTGGGAGATCTTTTGAAAATGCTTTCTATTTGTTTGGCTTTAGAAACATCATGTGGACCATTCCTTCTACCTGAACCAGATTTTACATCAACAGACAAGTTCTCCAGGTACTGTTTTATAACATTGGAAAAAGTTTGATAGCAGACCTTTAATTGTTTGGTCATCTGTTTGTAGGTCCAAGTTGGGTTTTGTTGAAAATATTTAATAATTTTATTACGCACTTTTTTCTGGTCACTCATTTTAATCAGATTAACAACAAATAAACATAACTGACATTAAACATTATAACTGACATGCTTTACAAAGGAACTTGATCAAACAAAATAAAATAATACTTGGTTTACAAGTTGTAATGAAAAACGTGTGTTAAGAATTTTACGATCTCAGTCCTTACTATTAAAATTCAACTAATGCAATGCAAGACTGACTATTGATTAAACAATACAACTTTATCAGTATTAAAAATCAATGAAAAAATATGTATTTCATTATAAATATGTTGAACTCATAAAGAATCGTATCCCAATCGATTCGAATTAGAGTTATATACTCTTACATTTATTTTAAAATTTAAAATCTTCATCACAACATCTTTACACAACGATTACATCTCATTTAACTAAATACGATTGGCTCTCTCTTTAACACGATGAAGGAAGCCGATTGGGTCACTATAAAGTTTAACAACTTTATTTGATAATAATAGTTTTCTTTAAAGGTTTTTATTATTATATAATTTGAAAGTAAATTTTCAATTAGGCTTAAGTTCCTTTATTATAATTAATAATGTAATAATTCAAAGAATATCACTGAATACTACAATTTTTAGACAATTGGCAAATTGGAATGCATTTTCTACCCTGCCAAGGGCGTCAACAACAATCTTTATTGTCAAGGTCTATTGTAAATTCCATCTATTTAACTTACTATTATTAGGAAATAGAATATGCTTCCCATATTCTAATTCATATATTTATTATTTTGTAAGTTAGACGAAATTTCAATTATGTTTATAATATATGTGTATTCTTATTATTAGAAATTTTATTATTCAAGGTGGCGCAAAAGTAATCCTCCTATCAGAAAATGCTATAAATTTTGCCGATTATTGCTCAAATAAATAGTCAGCAATATTCCGCGTTCTGGAGCAGTGTAGCGTAACATTGCTTATTAACGTGTATTTCGCATGTGTTTACTACACAAATGTCAAAAAAGAACTGACATTAGGGGCCTCGCACAATTTATACCATTTTCTGATAGGAGGATTACTTTTGCGCCACCTTGTATATTAGTGTGCTTGTTGCTGTAGTCAACCTTTGGTTGACAATATCAGCTATGTACGTTTTTGTGTTTTTTCTTCTTACTCCTTTTTTGTTGATTCGTTGAATCAACAATTCAACATTCAGTCAATGTTTAGCGCAGTGGTCTTCACTCACAGTCACCAGTACAGTGAGTCAAATTCGAATCTAATTGCAAAATATAGATAGATTTAGCCGCTTTTCAATGACAAAAGTATTCAAATACATATTAAATCAATTATCTGGGACTGAGGAAAGTTTATTTCAATAAATTATCGACATTTGGTAAACAATTTGTAACAAGAAATGTATTTCAGGCTGAGAAACTGACCATGTAAGGTACTAAGTAAATGCTGATACCGATAAGAGTGTTGTCAGTATCATTATTTTTAGACCGCTGGCACATGATTTATGCTTTTTTTTTAGTTTACTATAACATCATGATCATGAGATTGATGCCTAACTTTCAGGCAAATAGTGCCAAAACAATATTGCTGTAGATCAAGATTTTCACAAAGAAATGTTGCAATGGTTACGCTACTTGTGTTTGTTGTCGTCGGAAATAAAATATTTTGAACAATATTGTGTAAAATGCCGAATATCGTATCAACGAATCGTCATATGCAGGAAGTTTTGCTTTACCATATGAATTGAAGCCGAGAGACCTTGAAAGATAATTTTCATGTCCGAATCGTTACTTGTGATGAAAAATGGATCCGTTACGAGAACCCGAAGTGTAAGAGATCGCATTTGAAGCCCATCCAACCAGCCGAATCGACACCAAAGTCAAATATCCATGGTATCTGTATTTGGTGGAAGCGAAAGGATTGCTATCTATCATGAGCTGGTAAAATCTGGCCAGACCATCACAGGGAACCTGTACCGAACACAACAGATTCGCTTGAAGCAAGTATTGGCCGAAAAACTCCCAGAATATGAGGCCAGACATGTTGCAATACCTGTTAAAATCTATTTAGAAAGAAGTGGTTGGGAAGTTTTGCCTCACCAGACCGTGCCCCCTCCGACTACTATTTGTTTCGATCGATACAGAACCCAATATTGGCTTGATACGTTATTGGTCACAAAAAATGAGCAGTTCGTTTTGCTAAAATAAATAAAAGCTAAAAGTGTTAAAAAATCCCCCAATTTTAAGTCATACACCCAATAATTTACTCAGTTAAAGGAGAATAAGTAGAGACTAAGCCGTTTATCTTACACGAAATGGTCTGTACACCTTTTTAATCCTAAATGTAGAGATATTCGAAGCTCCTGGCATCTAGAAAAAGAGGAGACTGTATTTCAGTTCTTGTAAAAATGTTCATCTTACTGTGTTACAAAATGTAGGTACATATAGTGAGCGACCTATGTGAAGTTCCAAAAACTGAACTGAGTGAGATATTTACCTCAATGTCACATGTTGCATATATTACTATTCCACTTTGACACAACTTTGGAGAGAGTTGTGGTCTTAACAATGCTATGTACTGCCGAATCAATAATTAAATAATAAAATCCTGCTTATGGTTTCATTAATTCTACAGGAGATTACCTAGTTACTTAAGGAATTGAGCCATGTACTAGACGTTTTATGAGTTCTTAATCTTCATAAAAGCTTCGTGGTGAAAGCGATACCTCCCTACTAGACACTAATTGTGTATTCTAACTAAACATACTTCTACAAATAGTTTATTGTCCTACTCTAAGGTGGCTGGCTGGCCGACTGCAGCTACTGATACTGCACCTGCCCCAGTTGATGGTGCTAATGCTCATTTAAAGTGTTACTTGCTTATTTTTCATAACATTCTAACTACCCTTGCTCATTCCTGGCATATTCTGTCATCTTTCGTATCTCATAGTTTCTAATGAAAAGGGATCAATTGAATTTTCTTTTATTTTTAAGATATTTTTATCATATTAAAATATTACAACGTGCCTTGGCATAAAATTACTTTATTTAACTTCATCTTCTTGTCATTCATAATTTTATTTAATTTTTTTTCGTTCGTACACATATACTTGTACTTCTGGCGTATTTTCGATAACAAATCCTTTTCATGTCATTACACCTTCTGTCTCTTCGTCGGTGTCTGCTTCATCCTCATCGTAAAAATGTCACAGTGAAAGTCTGTAAAGTTTTTGATGTTATTTTCTTGTTGTTTTCGCTCTAAAACTTGTCTCAAATAAATATTTACCAAGTCATTTGATTGCTGTCACTCGTATTTTCTTTTTTTTTTTCCCCGTATATTTTATGTTCAGTCATTCATAAATATTGATTGTCTTTTATTTAACACGATGAATAATTAATACATAAATTATCATCATGATATATCATCGTTACAGATTTGTCTAAATCAATTAGCTTGTAGCTTTATTAAATAGTAAAACGAAAGTTATAACAACGTTCATTTATCAATGTGTTATGTTATCATTGAAATTGTAAATGTCTTCTAAAGATCTTAACTTAATTTAAAAACATTTAATATACTTTAAAATCGCTTATACAAAGTTTTTTCAAATTAATGTTAAACTTTCAATCAATAAAAATCAATAAACTTTTTAAATCATGTTCTTTTTATATGTAATATTCAAAAATAAATTATTGACAAAAAAATAAAATTATACAATTTTGATTGTATGCATTTGTGTGTGATTCTGTTTATCATCATAAATATATAATTTATTTGGAATAGTGACTAATTTGTTGCTATTTATAAAATTTATTTCGAACCAATATTGAATTTAACACTCTAAACACACATTTAAACACATTCACATAAATATTTTTTTCAATACGATATTAGAATATTTTTTAATAATTATGGGTTAGTTATGTGTTGCTTGCAAAAATACACATAAATAGAATCGAAAATGCATTTATCAAATACAGATACAAATACAGAAACACATAGTTAAACGAATGGCAAAAAAAAAAGCAAATGCATGTTTCTCTTGCGATTGCAACGAATTTTATGCAACCTCTACCTCTACTCTAGACTATTCTATAGTCCTGGCTATAGACTGTTCTATAGTCTTGACTATAGACTATTCTAAAGTCCTGACTATAGACTATTTTATAGTCTTGACTATAGACTATTCTATAGTCGTGACTATAGAATATTCTATAGTCTTGACTATAGACTATTCTATAGTCTTGACCATTTTATAGTCTTGACTATTCTATAGTCTTGACTATTCTATAGTCTTGACTATAGACTATCCTATAGTACTGATTATAGACTATTCTGTAGTCTTGACTATAGACTATTATATAGGCTTGACTATTCTATAGTCTTGTCTATAGTCAATAGTCATATATACTATAGTATATAGTCAAGACTATAGAATAGTCTATAGTCTAGACTATAGAATAGTCTATAGTCAAGACTATAGAATAGTCTATAGTCAAGACTATAGAATAGTCTATAGTCAAGACTATAGAATAGTCTATAGTCAAGACTATAGAATAGTCTATAGTCAAGACTATAGAATAGTCTATAGCGTAGACTATAGAATAGTCTATAGTGAAGACTATAGAATAGTCTATAGTGAAGATTATAGAATAGTCTATAGTGAAGACTATAGAATAGTCTATAGAATGGTATATAGTCAAGACTATAGAATGGTCTATAGTCAAGACTATAGAATATTCTATAGTCAAGACTATGGAATAGTCTATAGCATAGTCTATAGTCAAGACAATAGAATAGTCTATAGTCAAGACTATAGAATAGTTTATAGTCAAGACTATAGAATATTCTATAGTCACGACTGTAGAATAGTCTATAGTGAAGACTAGAGAATAGTCTATAGTCAAGACTATAGAATAGTCTATAGTCAAGACTATAGAATAGTCTATAGCATAGTCTATAGTCAAGACAATAGAATAGTCTATAGTCAAGTCTATAGAATAGTCTATAGTCAAGACTATAGAATAGTTTATAGTCAAGTCTATAGAATAGTCTATAGTGAAGACTATAGAATATTCTATAGTGAAGACTATAGAATAGTCTATAGTGAAGACTATAGAATAGTCTATAGTCAAGACTATGGAATAGTCTATAGCATAGTCTATAGTCAAGACTATAGAATAGTCTATAGCATAGTCTATAGTCAAGACAATAGAATAGTCTATAGTCAAGACTATAGAATAGTCTACAGTGAAGACTATAGAATAGTTTATATATAATGGTCTATATTCTATAGACTATAGAATGGTATATAGTCAAGACTATACAATGGTCTATAGTCAAGACTATAGAATAGTCTATAGTCAAGACTACAGAATAGTCTATAGTCAAGACTATGGAATAGTCTATACCATAGTCTATAGTCAAGACTACAGAATAGTCTATAGACTATAGAATAGTCTATAGTCAAGACTATAGAATAGTCTATAGAATAGTCTATAGTCAAGACTATAGAATAGTCTATAGAATAGTCTATAGTCAAGACTATAAGTCTATAGTCAAGACTATAAGTCTATAGTCAAGACTATAAGTCTATAGTCAAGACTATAAGTCTATAGTCAAGACTATAGAATAGTCTTGACTATATGACTATAGTCTTGACTATAGACTATTGTATAGTCTTGACTATTCTATAGTCTTGACTATAGAATATTCTATAGTCTTGACTATAGACTATTCTATAGTCTTGACTATAGACTATTCTATAGTCTTGACTATAGACCATTCTATAGTCTTGACTATAGACCATTCTATAGTCTTGACTATAGACCATTCTGTAGTCTTGACTATAGACCATTCTATAGTCTATATAGACCATTATATAGATTATTCTGTAGTCTTGACTATAGATTATTCTATAGTCTTGACTATAGATTATTCTATAGTCTTGATTATAGATTATTCTATAGTCTTGACTATATATTATTCTATAGTCTGTAATCAAGTCTACATTCGTCGGTAAATCTGTCTGATCTTAGAATGTCCGCCTCCGTAAATACTCTGCTGTCTACATTTCATACTGTCTCTCACAACCAAACAAGACAGTATATGTATACTCTACTCATATCGGATTTGAAATCATTTTTATTATACTTATGTACATGTAAATTTCTTGAAAAGTAATGCAATGTTTTCAACGATCCTGTAACACATCGTTAGAACCAACTCTAAAAACCACTTTCATATCCTCATTCATAGGAAATCTCATTTCCTAGAGTTATGTTAGAGAGCAAATTTCACCTACGCTGTCGGCAAGAATCTTCTTTAACATGCAATTATTATAAACCAGTTGGACCGGTAATAATACCTAATGTAGGGCACATAAAGACACATTACTCTCACTATAAAATCTATAGGCAACTGGAAAATATTATAAATCAGAAATGTAATTCAATTGAATTTGTGTTTGTGAGAATGTGTGTGTGTGCGTGCGAATTTATGCCATCATTTGCCTGCATTTTCGATTTCGATTCCTCTTCATTACTTTTATGGTTGTTGAGAATTTTAGTCGTTTGTACCAGTTTAATTTTATCACTGAATATGCACAGCTCATTAACACGAATTGTAATGGTATTATTGTATATTCCATCTAAACAAATATGTATGTATATTAGGGTAATAAATTTTTGCAATTTTTGCAACTATCCAAAATTAGAGAAATAATTTGTGCAAAATTTTATGAGGATTGCCGCAAAATCGACATATTTTCAACATCAACGGAGAGTATTTATGGAATACTCTCGTGTTTTCAACAGACAGACAGACGTACCTAGATCGTCTTTGATTTTCATAAGGACCCAGAATATATATACATTTGTGGGTCTGCGACAAAATCAATATACCCCCGCATCCTTTTTGATGGTGGACATTAAAGCTTTTAGAAATCGCCTTCGGTGCGTGAAGTTTTTTCACCAAATTGACTTAAAAAATTGGTTTTTATTATCAATACACTATTCTCCATAAGGTGGCGAATATATATTTTGCGGCTCATAAAAAAGTTCTCACCCTAATGAGAGATAGAGAGTTCTGTCAAATTTATGTATGTATTTGTCGATGAATGCGTCTAAAGCTACAAGTGATAGTAATTTAAATTTGAAAGGATCATTAGGAAATTTACATCGAGGAATGCTATTGTATTGAGGGAGGATTCAAATGTTTGAGGAAAATTAAAGGCTTCATTATATTTGTTGTGTAAATTCTCAGAATATTAAAAATTTATAAAAGTCAAGCATTTACAAGAAAATTTCAAGTGTTTTAATTCACACCGAAGCAGATGTTTTTATAACGTACACCAACTCTCAGCTACCTCAGAGCTATGAATTAATAATTTAAATTTCAGCTAAATTCACTAAAATTTTAATTCGGAACTAAAAAGAATGCCAGCTATTTATTCTATAAATCCATTCCCAACTTCTAATTCTTTAGCATCATTCAAAGGCTTTTATTCAAAACAGAATTTATTCAACCGTTGAATGATTTACGTAAAGAATTGAAAAAAAATGTTTTAAGCCTTATATGAATATATTTGAATTAAAGAAAAATGCGATACATTATTAAAGCTATTTTTTAATAGATTTGAATTCAAGAAAATTTTAATGAGGAAAATTCCATAAATAGTGTACAAAGGAATAAGCACCTTCGTGACACATATAAGTTTGTCATTCTGTTTATAATTTCCACAATATAATTTTCCGACCCTATAAAGTATATATTCTGGATCCTTATAGATAGCGGAGTCGACTAAGCCATGTCTGTCTGTCTGTTGAAATCAATTTTCTAAAGATCCCATATATCTTCGGGATCCAAATCTTCAATAATTCTGCCAAACATGCTTTCGAGAAGTTTCCTATTTAAAATCAGCAAAATCCGTCCATAAATAACGAAGATATGAGCAAAAATCCGAGACAACTTCTGAAAAAAAGCAATTTATTGCATGCTTTGACAAAAAAGCAACAAATCGTATGTTTGGATGTGTGTTGGTTTCATTGCTTTGCATAGTTTGTTTTTGTTTTTTGTGTGTTTCGGTTGGTTTGGCGTTGTTGTTTTTAACCCTTCACCTTCGTGAGAAGTGTATATATTAGATTGTCATTTCGTTTGTAACTTCTCTGTTAGTCAGCAATTAAATGTAAAATTTTAAAAAGTTTTCTTGATATATTTAGGATGCTATACGCTGAAAGTGGACAATTAATACATCCACAACAAAGGTGAAGGGTATATAAGATTCGGCATAGTCGAATATACTTAGCACTCTTACTTGTTTCTTACTTGTTCTATACCACTGTGCATCGCTTTTATCGACTCAGATTGTGATCCTAAGCAGATTGGTATATATAAGGTGGGTGTTATGACAATATTTATGCATTTAAAGAAGTACTTTATCTAAACAAAGTGCTTTTTATATATTTTCATATTTTTTGAAAAGTACCTTTAAGAAATACCATATTGAAAAAGTACTTTTTTTTTAAACAAAATCAACTTTAAACAAGAACTTTTTTAGAAAATTCTATTTGAAAAAAGCGGGTTTTGAAACAATTACCTTTTCAATGAATTTATCCTTAATTGTTTTTTGTAAAATACTTAGTTCTTCTAAATTTTCCACTGGCCTCCTACACAAATCTATTTGAGGATTGCAATTTAGTTTATTGAACATTTTTCTTTGCACCCAAATTGCAAAATTGTGCTTAAATGAAATTTACTGCATACTTAGTTTATTATAATATAATATGAAATGCAATTTTATAGTAAATAAAGAAAAATAAAACTACACAAAATCTAAATGAACAAAATGATTTGAGTTTGATAAAAATATTAAGAGATACTTATATACACTTGAAAAGTTCATTATACTTAAAAAATATAGAAAAAGAGCTCATGTAATATGACTATTTTCTAACAAGACATCTTGTTACAGAGATATAATTTTGTTAGTATATATTAGTGTTTTTCTTTTTTTGTAGGTTGAATAAAGTCAAAGAATTTATTGGTAAAATGGCAAAAAGAACACTTTAAAAGTGCATGACTCCAAGAAAATCATTTGGCTTGCGGTGAGGTAATACAAAAATGTCATATAAATGTAGTACAGTGATAAATAATTGTGATTCAAATACAACTGACACATATCACTGTTATCTGTTACTGTAAAGTATTTTAAATCTGTGTAACAAATTAATTATGCTTAACGAATTAGTTTGAAATGATTTTAAACAACACACGTTACATTTATTTATTTGTTTTTTATCAAAACGAAACTAGCACAATTTGCTTCATCATATCACTGAGCATTTCTTTAGTAAAAATTCAATGTAAAATTTACAACTTTATTTTGAAAATGGTATATATATATAAATATTTGTTCCAAGTTTATATCAACCTTGATTATTTCCTGATATTTGCTATTCTTGTTAAAATAAACCAGTTTAATAGTTCTATATTTGCTCTTAATTTAATAGAGTGCATCTATCAAAATAAACGAGTGGCTATTAAACAGATATATTTTTTTTGAGTTTCTAAAAAATTCATCATTTGACCTCAATAACAAAATTAACAGACCAACCATGTTCATTACAAACATTAAACAAAATTCGGTTCATTTCTCATTCTACCAAAATTTCTATACTCTATTCATGTATAAAAATAAAATCTGTAACAATCCTTAACAAAAAAACAAACCTTCTCCATCATTCCTTGCTGCAGCGTGGCATTCGAAGGTTATACACACACTCGCATAATGAAATAGCTGTGATTTTTAAACATCTGACAATTTTACGATTTTAACTAAAACCGTCCTCTTTCTGCCATGAAACCCAGTTTTACGTGGGACGTCCACAAAATAGTGAGGGATGTTTAAATTGTCACTAGAATGGTCTAACTATGTATAGAATGGTCTGTTGACCAGACTATAGAATGAATGGTCTATAGACCAGACTATAGAATGGTCTATAGACCAGACTATAGAATGGTCTATAGACCAGATCTATAGAATGGTCTATAGACCAGATCTATAGAATGGTCTATAGACCAGATCTATAGAATGGTCTATAGACCAGATCTATGGAATGGTCTATAGACCAGATCTGTAGAATGGTCTATAGACCAGATCTATAGAATGGTCTATAGACCAGATCTATAGAATGGTCTATAGACCAGATCTATAGAATGGTCTATAGACCAGATCTATAGAATAGAAATCTTAACCGAATACCGATTTTAGGCATAATTCGAAGCCGAATGTTCCGTCGGACTTCAGTAGTGCTGTTTGGGCTAGATGTTGAGCAATTGTTATTACAAAATTATGTATATGATTAAAAGAAGACTTTCCTTAAAAATACATTGAAATTTACAAAAAAATCAATTAAAAAATCTCCAAAATTCATCACACCCACCACCTGACAACCTTTGATGGACTCAAAAAAAAAAATTGTTGTTAAAATGATTGATTACGTTTTAGCAGTTTTTGGTTTATTTGTCCCGTTTCGCCTTTTCAACTATTAAGTAAATGGCAGAATGAGAGAGTATGAGAATGGGTGGTATAAAGTACCAAAAAAAAAAATCAATTCATGACAATTTAAAATGTGTTGACCCTTTTAGAACCGAGCACTGTGAAGTGATTGTAAATTTGGGAAAAGTTCATGGGTAGCTGTTAGAAACTTCATAGAGAGGGTATGATGGATGATGAGGATTTTTTCGTTTTTGTTAAATATGTGGTATATTGAGCATTTCAATGTTTTTGAGGGGTTTTATAAAAGTTTAAAAAGTTTATACATACGAACAATATATGAAAATGAAAACAAAGCATAAAAAGCACAAGTGAACCAAATTTGTTTCTGTTTTTTTTTTTGGGTTTTTTTTTTTTTTGTTTTCTCTCAAAATCACTGAATTGATGAATACTTCTCTTTTTCCACCATGAATGAAACTAATTGCCTTTCAATTGCAAAAAATGGCGGTCAAATTGAGTTTGCATGCGAATGAGTTTGAGCTATTGGGTGCATATTGAGTGTTTGTATGTTTATGTAAAATGAAGGCTACAATTTTAATGTGTGTGAAGAATTTTGTTTGTGGTTCTTATAGGGTGCTCGTCAAAATGATAAGGTCACATACTTTGCGTTCTTTTGAAACAAGAAAATAAAACCACTTATCCTAATTTTTTTTTTTTCAGTTGATACTTTCACAATATTTATTTAGTTTTTTTTTAAAGCGATCAGGCAATGAATTTATGAAACTTTTTAGTCTTACATATTATCCCGTAAAACATTCATAATTGTTATCTTCAGCTCTTCAACGTAAACATACTAATGGTTTTCAGAATAAACTTGACGCACAAGCAGTCCTTGCATGTTTTTCATACCACTAAGATCTGGTTAAAGTGTCGGTGATTCCATAATAGAAAATTCATGTTGCACAAATCTGTTCTTAGTTGATCTGAAAACCTTATTTTTTCGCGATGTGGTTCCAAATTGGTTTAGGAGCACTCCTTGCACTTCAAACTTCACTCTGTGTAGTTGTAGGAAATCATGTTTTAGCTAAACGCTGCTCATACCATTAGGGATAAGTCACCGATATTTCCCATCTAAACCATGAAAGTTAAATGTTGATTCGTGTTAAAACAAAAAAAAAAAAAATTTAAGAACAATCTATATAATTTTCTTTCAAAAAACACGATAGTGCCCAAACGAAAGAAGAAATACTCTTTGTTGATAAGGTTTGTTTAGTTTGGTATTGAAAATGGGCAATATCTCTCCATGATTTCACCTAGCACACATACAAATGTCTCTCCGGAATACCGTTTGAGCAGAAATTAGTTCTAAGTACTCTGAAACTATACTGTAAAGCAGGAGTGCCCAAAAGTTCTTTATGGAAGAGCAAACACCAATACATTTAAAGAAAAATTTATTTTGATTCAATATTTTTTGTTGTAAAAACTAAATCATACAAAGAAAAACGAAAAAAATACACACTTTTTTAAACGACACCATAATATAAACAAAAACAAAATCTACATTGATAATCGCTGTCGTCAGTGTTTACCAGCAAAGCATACGAAAATATTGTTGCTTTTCACTTGCGTGTATAGAGTGAAGAACGACAAAAACAACTAACAAGGCAAAGTTGTTTGTGTATTTCATATTGCTAGTGCTGAGTGGTATTGAAGCACACAGCCTATAGCTAAGAGCATTTACAAAAACAAATGAGCACCAAGAGTATAGGGCTTGGGCACAATTGCTGTAAAGTATGGTGAAAATCGGTCAACATTTGTTTTTGAGCTTATTTTTCTGTACACAGAGAAAATATATCGTTGTGCATGTTTACAGTAACCATTTCAACATCTATACACGGTTCTCATATTCTTACAAAGTTGTCAGAAAATGTTCAATAAATGATTAAAAACCATATGTTTCAACATAAGTTCTCATGGTTGTGTTAATCATTTTCTGAGCATGTTTCTGACATGCTTGAGAACAACATATTATGATATAAAGATTCATCATAACAATGGTTGTCACAAACATAAACTATTTTATACCATCTTAGTTTGGAAATAAATTTATTCAAGTATTCAATTATTCGACAACTGATTCAAATAAAAATGAATTCTATAAAATGTTGTTAGAAATACAATTTTGTTATCCAAGAAACATTCTAGTTTTTCAACAAAAGAAAATATTCACAAACAATTTCGGTATCAAAATGTCATGCAAAATTAATAAACGATTGTTTTTAATCGCCCTCGACTTTTTATTCTTCATCCAGCATAAGGACTGAGATCGAAAAATTATTAACACCCGGTTTTTATTAAAACTTTTAACCCAAGTATTATTTGATTTTTTTTTATTAAGTTACCTTTGTAAAGCATGTCAGTTATTATGTTTAACGTAAATTATGTTTATTTGTTGTTAATCTGATTAAAAAGAGTGACCAGAAAAAAGTGCGTACTAAAACTCTTAAATATTTTCAACAAAACCCAACTTGGTCCTACAAAAAGTTGGCCAAACAATCAAAGGTCTTCCGTCAAACTGTTTCCAATGTTAGTCACCAGTACCGGGAGAAATTGTCCGTTGATAGAAAACCTGGTTCAGGTAGAAGGAATGGTTCACATGATGTTTATTAAGCCAAAAAATATAAAGCATTTTCAAAAGAGCTCCCAACACATCCGGTAGAAAAGCAGCCCGGTTAGCTCAGTGCTCGGACTATTTGGTACGAAAAGTTAAAGCCAATGAAGGTTCAAAAACATAAAAGGCTCAAAAGGTTACTGGCAGGAACGCTGCTTAAAATTTCGAGGCCAAAAACAGAAATTGAAGTCAAATTTTATAAAAAAAATATTCCTGCTGCATAACGGATTGCGAAACGTATGTTCTGGCAGATTTTTCGCAACTTCCGGGACAAAATTTTGATGTTGCTGATGCTCGAGGGAATGTTGAAGAAAAGTTTAGGAACCAAAAGCAGACAAAATTTCCCAAAACGTTCTTGGTATGGCAAGCAATATGCAGTTGCGGTAAAAAAAGCCAAGCCTTTGTTACAAAGGCCTCTATAAATACCGAAATTTACATCAAGGAATGTTTACAAAAAAGGATGTTTCCATTCATAAGACTTCTTAGTGTGTCCACTTATTTTTGGCCTGATTTGGCACCATGTCACTAAGGTAAGAAAGGTCTTGAGTGGTAAAAGAACAATAATGTGGTATTTCTACCAAAACAGGAAAATTACTCCAAACTGCCTGGCGCTAAGGCCAGTGGAGAGATATTGGGCTCTTGTTAAAAGACAATTGAAGAACGCAAAAAAGGTGTCCAAAAGTGTGGTAGATTTTAAACGGAGATGGACAAACTGTTCGAACAAAGTGACATAAATCACTATAAAAACCATAATGGAAGGGTTTCCGAAAAAGGTTCAAAATTTCATCACTAGTGATTAGAACTATGAAAATATATATTTTTTTTTTTTTTGTAAATTGTAATAATAATTTCAATCAAAGCAAAAAAAAAAATCAAAACTGTAAGTTTAGTGGTTTAATTTTTATTAACATATATGTATGTTAAGAATTTTTCGATCTCATTCCTTATTAATACTGCTGAGATCATCAACATTTTAAATTCTTCCAAAGTTTTGTTACAAAATCCAAGCTTAACCATTGTAGGTCGTAAGTTTTTATTCAATAATTTCAACACCTTTGCTATGTCTCACTTCAACTTGTTCTGTTGCTATTTATGTATCAAGGAATTCATAACCCTTTGCGAATGAATAACCAAAGTTTGTTTTACACATTCAACATGGTTAGTTTGAATTATTTCCACTATTTATGCTGTAAAGCCTCAGTTTTATTGTGGCTTTTGTGCGATGTTATTCATGTTGACGTTTTTACCATAATGTAAGCAAATTACCAGCGAACGATAAAATTTATTACACGCCATATTTTCTTACTTAACCAGCATCATCCCGGCAACCACTAAAGTCTAAAGCTCGTGCCATTACCACCAACGCCATCGTCATCATCATCAACTATAAAAACTGACAGTTTAAATGACCATTTGTCCGTAAGGCAAATAAACGAATAGCGAACAAATAAACAAATATTTATCAGAATTCATGTTATCCTTTAGCCCATCTCCCTTTACTTTACCTCTTTCCTGTTGCAAACGCTGTTTAATCACCATCCTGGATGGAAAACTATTTATGTATATTTTGCTGGTACACTACTGGTGCATGTGTGACCATGGAGAGTAAGATTAAAGGTCTCCAGCAAAATATGTGGAGGGATAATAAATGAAACAGCATAAAAGAAGGGATTGAATTGAATTGTTACTTAAACTCACTTTTAATTGTGGAATGTAAGTGCAGTTTAAGTGGAAAATAATAATGTCTTTGTTATACAATTTTTCCGCATTTCTTCTTATCAGTGGCCCTGTAATAAAGTTGGTTTGTTTGCATTCTGCTGTCTGAAAGAGTAAATATTTATACATATTTCTTGGTATAAATTTCTCTTAATTATAGATTATTAAGCATTTCATAATTTAATCTTTACCGTTTGTGTGTATTTGCGTTGTGGTTAGAGGCGTTTCGCATTTTCATTTGTTACCTTAATTACATGTTCTTTATTTAATTATGACCATTAAGAATTCCAGGAATAATATAGGCTGTTCGTAAAGATATTTAAATTATTCATGAAGTTATTGTCAGTATAGTGGCGTTAGTTCAAGGAAACCGATAATTTTGTAAAACAAGAATTTAAATGTTCTACCGCTTTCAGAGTATTTTGTGAAATATTTTAAAATGTATGTAGATTTGTCTCATCATTGCCGCGTCTAATTGAATGTAATGTTTTTATTATTTTACATTTAACTTGTAATTCATTGATATTTTCTATTGCCACAATTCGTTTGTTGGCTCATTACTGTGATTTAATGATTAATTAAATTCTTTTTGTGCCTTTTGGCTTGGTTTTTGTTTCTTCAAAATAATGTAGAATATGTAGGTCGGATCACACTAAATAACAAATTACCTTAACAATTTATAGTCTTGACTATATAATAGTCTATAGTCAGGACTATAGAATAGTCTATAGTCAGGACTATAGAATAGTCTATAGTCAGGACTATAGAATAGTCTATAGTCAGGACTATAGAATAGTCTATAGTCAGGACTATAGAATAGTCTATAGTCAGGACTATAGAATAGTCTATAGTCAGGACTATAGAATAGTCTATAGTCAGGACTATAGAATAGTCTATAGTCAGGACTATAGAATAGTCTATAGTCAGGACTAAAGAATAGTCTATAGTCAGGACTATATAATAGTCTATAGTCAGGACTATAGAATAGTCTATAGTCAGGACTATAGAGTAGTCTATAGTCAGGACTATAGAATAGTCTATAGTCAGGACTATAGAATAGTCTATAGTCAGGACTATAGAATAGTCTATAGTCAGGACTATAGAGTAGTCTATAGTCAGGACTATAGAATAGTCTATAGTCAGGACTATAGAATAGTCTATAGTCAGGACTATAGAATAGTCTATAGTCAGGACTATAGAATAGTCTATAGTCAGGACTATAGAATAGTCTATAGTCAGGACTATAGAATAGTCTATAGTCAGGACTATAGAATAGTCTATAGTCAGGACTATAGAATAGTCTATAGTCAGGACTATAGAATAGTCTATAGTCAGGACTATAGAATAGTCTATAGTCAGGACTATAGAATAGTCAGTACTATATAATAGTCAGGTCTATAGAATAGTCAGGACTATAGAATAGTTTATAGAATAGTCTATAGTCAGGACTATAGAGTAGTCTATAGTCAGGACTATAGAATAGTCTATAGTCAGGACTATAGAATAGTCTATAGTCAGGACTATAGAATAGTCTAAAGTCAGGACTATAGAATAGTCTATAGTCAGGACTATAGAATAGTCTATAGTCAGGACTATAAAATAGTCTATAGTCAGGACTATAGAATAGTCTATAGTCAGGACTATAGAATAGTCTATAGTCAGGACTATAGAATAGTCCATAGTCAGGACTATAGAATAGTCTATAGTCAGGACTATAGAATAGTCTATAGTCAGGACAATAGAATAGTCTATAGTCAGGACTATAGAATAGTCTATAGTCAGGACTATAGAATAGTCTATAGTCAGGACTATAGAGTAGTCTATAGTCAGGACTATAGAATAGTCTATAGTCAGGACTATAGAATAGTCTATAGTCAGGACTATAGAATAGTCTATAGTCAGGACTATAGAATAGTCTATAGTCAGGACTATAGAATAGTCTATAGTCAGGACTATAGAATAGTCTATAGTCAGGACTATAGAATAGTCTATAGTCAGGACTATAGAATAGTCTATAGTCAGGACTATAGAATAGTCTATAGTCAGGACTATAGAATAGTCAGTACTATATAATAGTCAGGTCTATAGAATAGTCAGGACTATAGAATAGTTTATAGTCAGGACTATAGAATAGTCTATAGTCGGGACTATATAATAGTCTATAGTCAGGACTATAGAATAGTCTATAGTCAGGACTATAAAATAGTCTATAGGCAGGACTATAGAATAGTCTATAGTCAGGACTATAGAATAGTCTATAGTCAGGACTATAGAATAGTCTATAGTCAGGACTATAAAATAGTCTATAGTCAGGACTATAGAATAGTCTATAGTCAGGACTATAGAATAGTCAGTACTATATAATAGTCAGGTCTATAGAATAGTCAGGACTATAGAATAGTCTATAGTCAGGACTATTGAATAGTCTACAGTCAGGACTATAGAGTATTCTATAGGCAGCACTTTATATTAGTCTATAGTCAAAAGTCTATGGAATAGTTTAAAATCAAGAGACTAAAGAAATACCTGTGGTTAGAAGACTATAAATAGAATAGTCTGCAGTGAAAATACTAATAGTTTATAGTCCATCTACTATAGAATAATCTATAGTCCATCGCTTATTACCAGTCTTTATGTATTTTTGATCATACATTTTTCTGAAACGCATATTGTAGATACTATTTATTTTTCTGACAACAAAGTAATGACTTATTTAATTAAAATAGAACAAAATGTCACCTAGTGATAATTGACTCTACATTATACTACTGCTGGTGGATATAATAACTACATTCTAAAGTACAGTTTAATGTGACTACACTCTAGATTACTTAGCGGCACAATGTGACAATTGACTTCACGCTAGATTACCTGGGAAGTATAAAGTAACCAATTGAGTTATCTTTGCGTTTCAAAGATTGCAATCAAATTGCCCAAAATATATGAATTGGAGACAGCTAATTTTACACATAAAATTAAGTGCATTGTCTTATTTAGCAGTCTATGCAGAACTGCTGGCTTGATTAGCATTTTAACACATTACAGGGTAATGTTAGATTTTGCTGAGATTTATAAGCTGAATATTTTTACCATTTAATATCAGTGTGATCAGCAAAATTGTGTACTTTTGTCCACTACTGTTTCTTTTGTTAAAAGTTACATTAATTATATTTAACAATTATTAATTAATATTGACTCTTTTTTCTATTATTGTATTCATTTATGTTGATTGCTTTGGTATTGTGGCCTTTTATAACAAATTATTAATGCTGCTGTTTTTTATATTTATTCATTCATTCATTCGTTCACGTTTACATATAATTCATGAATTATATATTGTATATTTTATGATTAATTACTATATTTGGGTTTTATTTAATTGTTAAACCATGAATTCATTCACATGCCCATGCTTATGACCAAACGTATTTCTTTGCAATAGTATTAAGCTAAATATTGCATCCTTTGCGGGGTTGGTTGCGTGGATCGTTATATAAATTTGACTAATTAATTACAAGGAATTAATTTTGTTTATAATGATTAATTTTTTTGTGAGAGACAGGATTTTCTTTCTTTTCAATTGAAAGAAAACCAATAAATTCATTAATAATGTTCGGCATTGTGACAGAAATTGTACTATTTTTTTTTTTTTGCTTATATTTAACACAAAAATGGAAATATAATGAATGATTAGTAGAAATTCGAAAATGACTTTCATTTTTTTTTAAACTAATGGGAAAACAAAATGTTGAATTGTGCCAAAAAAAAGGGCCCATTGCCGATTCAAATGTCTATGTCTAATAATGAAGATTTCTGATACAAGGTGGCGCAAAAGTAAACTTCCGATGTCTTTTGGCTGTAATTAAAAAAATGAAAAACTTTGATTCTTCTTGTGGATTATTTTTATTTGGTCTTTTAATTTTTTTTTACATCAAGTCGAGAATATGATGTCATGTAAATGGCCGCCGCCACAGTTGATTGTCATTTGAGCCCTTTTTATGGCATTTTCCATCACTTTGGCCAAAACTTCCGGCGATAGGTCCTCACATTCTTGACGGATATTGTCTTTAAGAGCTGCAAGAGTCTGAGGCTTGTTGACATAAACCCGCGACTTCAAAAAGTCCCACAAACAGAAGTATGGAGCGGTCAAATCAGGCGATCTTGCTGGCCAGTGCAAATCGCCAAAACGGGAGATTAGGCGCCCGGGAAATGCATCCTTCAGCATATCGGTTGTGGCACGTGCAGTGTGAGCCGTTGCACCGTCCTGTTGGAACCACATGTTTTCCAATCCCAATTCATCAAGTTGCGACAAAAAGAACTCGTTGATCATTGCTCTGTAGCGCTCACCATTCACAGTAACCGTTTGGCCCGCGACGTCTTCGAAGAAAAAAGGTCCGATGACTCCTCCAGCAAAAACAGCAAACCATACAGTGACTATGAGTGGGTTACACGCGGATTTTCAGTGCCCCAGAAGCGTAAATTTTGCTTATTTACGTACCCGCTAAGATGGAAATGGGCCTCATCACTCATGATTATTTTTGATGAAAAATCATCTTCCTCTTGGTGGTGATTAAGGATGGCTTGAGCGTATGTTAGACGCGATTGGCGGTCAGCAGCTAACAGCTGATGCACCGTCTGAACTTTGTACCGAAACATCTTCAAATCTTGTACCAAAATTCGCTGTAAAGACCGTCGACTGATACCCATTTGCGTGGCACGTCGTCTGGCCGATGTCGACGGCGCTTCCATGACATCCTCGGCTACAGCAGCAATATTCTCTGCAGAACGGCTACTCCGGGGTCTGCCACGCCTGGCAGCATCTCGTGTTGTGCCAGTCTCTTCGAGGCGAGCGGCTAAACGTCGCAGTGTTTCACCAGTAGGCGTTGGACGGCCAGGAAATCTGCGACGAAATTCACGTTGTGCCAAAGTCACCGACCGATTATTGGTCAAATAAATAGTCAGCAATATTGCGCGTTCTGGAGCAGTGTGGCGTAACATTGTTTATTACCATGTATTTCGCTTGTGTTTACTACACAAATGTCAAAACAGAACTGACATTAGGGGTCAATCGCAAAATTTATAGCATTTTCTGATAGGAGGATTACTTTTGCGCCACCTTGTATATTGACACTTTAGGAAGTTATAATGCTTTTAGCACTAAATTTACTTTAACTCGGGATATATAGATTCTTCAAAATTGTATACAAAGTCCCATTTACTGCCCCGAAATGTTTGGTTGAGGTCTTAAAAGCTTTCGGCTTTGTGTTCATCTCTTTGCTCATTTGCTTTACTTGATTCAGTTTCTGTCCCATCAAGTCTTAGATCATTATTGAACTTTGTGACTTTCTTGAAATGTCAAATGCCAATAATAACACTAGGGTTTGTTATTTTAGGCCGTCTAACTTCGGAAAAAATATTAAGAAAAGTTCAGGATTTCAAACTTTTGAGATATTTATTAAGAAAGAATATTGTTACGAATGTACAATGACGATTTGAATTTGAAGGTCTGTAACGACTGCCTGCAGCATTCATCATGTTTGAAGGCACGTCCATCAGTAGCATGCGTTTATTGGCATTGTTTGTAAGTATGGCAACACTAAATGTTTGGGCTGCTGGCAATGACATCGAATGCTCTGGAATTCGAATGTACTAGTTTGTCCGTTAAGAGCATTGTAGAAGATTCCCGAGAGATGGCAGTGCGTGTATAAATAGTGGCAAAGGCTGCAGTCGTGAGTTGAGTTGATCATTGGCGGTGTTATAGTTAACATCAGCTGTCTTGTGCATTTAAGGTTGTACGTAATAGAGTGTGATAAACGTGTATAAAGACACTGAGTGACTATTTAATTCTGTTGTTGCTGTACATTCTAAATAAATAAAGAGTTGTTACAATTTTAAACTACTAAAACTGCTTTTATTTGCAATCAAAAGTATCCGGTTTTTTTAAAGGAAATAAACCCTCGTTTTTAAAAGGTAAAAACGTAACAATATACTAAAAATAACATTAAAGTTAGAACAAAAAATAAAATTAACAATTTTCATTTGTCTCCCACAAATTACGGACCGATCCTTTTCTGATATAGGCATATAGGTGTAGGACTCTACCCCTTAAAATAATGACATTTATTTGGGAATGTATCATCCAATGAAGAAAAAAAAAAATATTTTGTTTGTAAACTTGTATAATCAAACTAGAATATTTATGCTTGCTGGGCTCCAAGCTGAGCACTTTATAACATTTCCCCTTAAATTAAATATTTCATTAACTTCTACAGAATCATTAATCGTACAAACTGTATGAACGGAATTTATAATTTATTAATAAATTTATGAAATCAGACAGCAAACAAAAAAAAGTCAGTTGATCAAATATTTATATTTATTTGATAAAATAAATACAAAAAATATTTTAAACATAAATATGCGTGAAAAAACACAAGCACAAGCGTAGAAATTTATATAAATATTTAATAAAATCTTTTTTGTTGAGGTTTTTTTTTTTGTTTTTTTTTAACAAACCACCTAGAAAATCATTAAATATTATCACGATAAATAATATACGTTTTTACCTTTTCACTTTTTTATTTTGCATAAATACAATTCATTTTTCTACATATTTTTTATTTATTTTTTTTTTAAATTTTTATTAAACAAATTCTATAGAATTTATTCCGCGCCATTTGCTTTTAAGTTTTTTTGAATATTTAAAAAAAAAAAAATAAAAAACTTTTTAAATGAGTTTAATAAAAAAATATTTAATATTTAAATTTCAAGCAGAGTTTTGTGGAATTTTTCTAAATTTTATTTAATTTTATTCTAGAGCCTATTTGCGTGATGTGGTTGAAACTGCCAATATATTCATTAAAATGATGGAGAAATTTTGCAAAGATTCAGTGGTGGTACAGGATAAGAAACGATCCAAGAAACGTTCTAATAAAAAAACAAAAAAATCCGAAAAACCAGCCCAAGAAACTGAGGTAAGTAAAAAAGCGATTTTTAAAATTTATGAAAATTTTGTTTTAGTTTTCTTATTTCTATTGATTTCTTTGCTGTATAAACATTTCCGTTTAATTTTGTATATCGTTTAATATTTATTATTATTACTTGACTTATGATGATGGATTTTTAATTTGAAACGATAAAATTCTTTAAATAATATTTGTATGTACATTAAGGTGGCCCTGTTTGTATGAAGGACAAATGAGGTATTGATGTTCCTAAGTAAATTAAATGTTTAGTAGAGTATTCAATCGATTAACCGATTAATTTTGGTCGGTTAACTGTTCGAATAATTTAAAATTGCCGATTTTCAAATAACAAATAAACCGATTAATTTGTGTCGATTAACCGATTATCCGAAATTTCTGTTTTTTTGTACTTCATATAGAAATATAGTTTTAAACACAGACATTTTATTTCTAAACTCATGAACATTCCCATCTAGCAATAGTTTTTTGAAGTATAACTAAAAAACTGAAACCAAGAAATTTGGAAATGTCCTTTTGTCTAGAATGTTCCATGAAGAACTTTGTACTAATGAGTCGGAAGAAGACATGATAATATACGAAACTGAAACGAGTCTTTTATCAGAATTTAACGAAACTATTAAAAGCATTCCAAATCTAAAAAAATCCCAAAAGGATTTCATATGCTTAAAAAAACTGAACAAAGAACTGAGAAATACTTTCTCATGCCTTAATTTCTATTTCTTCAACATCTACAATCAGTGAGAGAGTTTTTTCCTAGTTAAGTTATATTAAAAAATTATTTCAGAAGATCTATATAAAATCCTAAAAAACTCACATGTGTATATAAAAAGGATCTCAAATATAATTTTTTTTTGCTATTATTTATTTTTTTTGTTGAAATGCTCAAAAAAGTACAACACATTCGTCGTTTTATTTTCAATTTAAAAATAAAATAGAAATTATTCGGTTAATCGATTAATTTAAAATTAACCGATTAAATCTAAACCCCGATTAATTATTTGTTAAACCAGAAACCAGATTAATTGAATACCCTAATGTTTAGTATGTTTGACATCAGTATTTGTTGAGCTGGTTCAATTAACAAAAAGGTCCGTCTTAAGGTTTCTCTGAATTGTTTGACATTTCTCGCAAAAGAAACACGAAATTTTGTTATCATATGATTTCATATCTTTGCAAGCGTATTACATAAATGTTGTATCAGAAATTTTCGTGTAAATTCAAAAATGTTAAAATTTTGTTAATTTTGACAACAATTTTATGTTTTTTTTTGTTTCGTAGCACCAAAAAGTATATGTATTCAGGATCCGTATAAGATTCTAAGACGATCTTGCTATGTCCTTCCATCTGTCCGTCTGTTGTTGACCGTAGGTTGTTATGTGGATGAAAATTCCCCTGTTGATCAGACATGTTTGATATTGAAAATTAGCAAAAGAGTTATCGGCCAAAATTTTAGACAACCTCCATAGCTCTCATATAAAGTCCACTTCCAGAAAATCACTTAAATATAGAGTTTCCAAAAAACCGAAGAATTTCAAAACCGATCGGTTTCGGTTTTGTAATAATTTATTAAATATTAAGTGTTATAGAAACAAAATCAGTTGATAAAATAGGAAATGCTATACAAATTTAAAATTGGTACTTTTTTTATTGGTACTTTTTTAATATATTAAATTTGTTAGCATATAAAGTTGGCTAATATGCTTCTCAGTAAAGAAATATTCAAGAATGATACTAAAAATAGAGAACTAAACCAAACTAAGGAGTACTTTTACGTTTTTCAAAGAGTACTTTTTGAATTTTCTATAATATTGAACTTAGAATCAGGAAATTACTTTGATTTCAAACTTGAGGGCGGATCAATTGTGGAAAAGTGGTACTTTTTTTTTCTAGTGGTACTTTTTATTATATTAAATTATTTTACTTAATGTTGGCTGATATGCTTCTGAGTAAAGAAAGAATCAAGAATAGATATTGAGCTAACAAAAACTATTGATGATAGTTTAAACTAAATTTTGATTTGTTTCAAACAAAAAAGTTCTAAACTAATAAGACTTTTTGAACTATGTTTATTGTTTTGCCATAAAATAATACTTAAGTTGGAAGCACAACAACAATTTATTTAATTTTCAAAATGTATAAAAACATTTTTTTTCGAAATTGTTTTAAATTTTTTTTCAAAATTGTTTTAATTTTTTTTTTTTTTATTTTTTTTTTTTTTTTTAAATTTATTAGTGAAAAAAAAATGTGGTAAAAAAAATATTCGGGTTAAAAAATAATTTTCCCGATTTTGACCCATTGTAGGTCCATAAATCGTTGCAATGGACTTTGAAATATCTATCATTAGATATCCATATTGTCTATATTAATGACTTAGTAATCCAGATATAGATCAAAAATAGACCAAAAATCGAGGTTGTCCCGGTGGGCCGATTTTCTCGATTTTAAATAGCGACCGAGCCGGAAGAATTCCCGATATATTGATGTATCATTTATGTTTGTAAGGTATTTGGGGGCTACGGAAAGTTGATTTCAACATACAGACGGACATGGCTATATCGATTTCTCTATCTATAACGATCCTGAATATATACACTTTGTGGGGTCGCAAATGAAAAATGTAGAAACTACAAACGCAATGACAAACTTATATATATCCTTGCCACTCATGGTGAAGGGTATACAAATTACAAAAGTTTGAATATTTTTGGACTCTCCACGATAATTTCAAATAAAGTATTGAAAGTATTTCAAACACCTTTCACATGATACTAATATTTCATATGTTTCCTTTGCGAGAAATATGCACAAATCAGAAAAACCTTTAAAAATTACATTTTTAGCGTTTTCATCGAGCTCAAGATTTTCAGAAACGGGAAAGTACAAGTTTTTTTTTGGGGCCACTCTAATGCACATACATAAGTGTGTGCGGATATGTAAACGTATGTAGAGTATGAAAAATAAATTAAAATATTTCACAGCTGCAAATATAGATTGTTTTTGAAAAAAGCCAGCAAGTTAGAGGTGGTCGTTAGGTCGGATATCACACTGAGCGTTGAGGACCATTAGGGATTTTACACCAGCATACAGACACAGTCGATGTGGTGGGAAAGAAAAACCAAAATTATTATAAAAAATTATTATTAAAACAAAAAGCAAGAAATTAAAATAAAAATAAAAGATGTGAGGAGTGTGTCGCTAAAAAAAAATAAATAAAAAAAACACACAGAGTAAAATTATCAGAACTTTGACAATTTATAGACAAGTGTAATTTTAAATATATTTGTGAAATTTATTGAGGCCAAAAAATGGGTAAATTTCAATTGTTTATTATTAACAAAATGTCCATATACTTTTTAACGTGGTTTTATCGTCAGCTGGGGACACTGACTCGCGTCCAGGCCCTACATAAGAATCCAGAATGCTTTAGTGAACACACGAGTTATTTTAAAGTTAAAACCGCAGTTTCGGTTTGCAGTTATACCTATAAGTGCCAAGGGTATATAAAGTTTGTCCTTCCGTTTGCATAAAAACGTATGATGAAAAAAGTTGTAGGTTGAAAAAAATTTTGTCCAAAAAAAGTAAAATAAAAATTAATCTCGAAAAAAATGGTGGTGATAAAAAAATGTATCTCAGCCATTTTAAATATCAACCGAACCAGTACTATACCTGCTATATTGATGACTGATACAGTCATGTTTTTAAATTACTTGGGAGCTTCTGAAAGTTGATTTCAACAGACAGACGGACAAGCCTATATCTATTCCTTACCACTCATGGCGAAGGGTATAATTTGGCAAAAACAATTCCTACAATAGACTACTGAGTAAACTAAGGCTACTGGAGGAACAGTTGGTCCGAAGACAACTGTTTAGATAATAAAGTTAAAATTTTAAAACTATATATCGTCATTTCAGTTCTAAAAACCATAGCCTCTTACCAAATATATAAGTGTATAAATACTCCAAGACAGAATAATTATACCCATCACCATGAGTGGCAAGGGTATATATAAGGTTGTCATTCCGACAAAGTATATATATTCTGGATCGTTATATATAGCAAAGTCGATATAGTCATGTCCGTCTGTAGTTTAAATCAACTTTCCGTAGCCCCCAAATAACTTACAAACATAATTGATACATCAAAATATCGGGAATTCTTCCGGCTCGGTCGCCGGGACAACCTCGATTTTTGGCCTACTTTTGATCTATATCTGGATTACTAAGTCATTAATATAGACAATATGGATATCTAATGATAGATATTTCAAAGTCAATTACAACGATGTATATAATATAGTATGTATGTTGGACCTACAATGGGTCAAAATCGGGAAAATTATTTTTTAACCCGAATATTTTTTTTACCACAAAAAAAAAAAATTTTATAATTTCTTTTTCACTATTTTTTTTTTTATTTTTTTTTAAAATTTGGAAAAAATGTGGGAAAAAATTAAAAAAAAAAAAAAATTGGAAAAAATTTGGAAAAATTAAAAAAAAAAAAAAATTCGAAAAATAAAAATTGAAAACAATTTTGAAAAAAAAAAAAAATTTAAATTTTGAAAAAAAAAAAATTATTTTAAAGTATAATTTGGTGAAGGGTATATAAGATTCGGCACAGCCGTGTATAGCTCTCTTACTTGTTAATAACAAGAGTGCTTAAGAAATTCCCAAAAATTGCTCCCGAAGAGGTTATCAATAATTTAACACTGGAAATTGAATCCTTATACAATTTAAAAGGCAGTGATGGGAGAACATTTGTAAGATGGCCAAATGGAATGAGACTGGAGTTAAAGTAGACAAATAAGACAATTAAGTTTGGCGGTGTCAATATTATGGTAGAAAAAATTACTTATGTGTGTTGCAGTTTTTATGAAGCACCCTACAGCCAGTTTCAGCCAATTGAAACATACTTAGTGTGTGTATTACTTGTATAGATTTATTATTTAACTGGGCCAGCATTTTTGTTGCCTGGCCAATGTTAAGAGAGGTCAAAATATTAACTATTTTTAACAAGAAGGGTATAATAATACTTTTAGATTGCTGTATTTTTCTCCCTATTAACCATTTTTTTTAACAGAATGTTCTTTCAGCTGCAATACGTTTATGCTACATCCGCATTCAATACAAACGAATAAAAAAGTGCCTTCGACAATTATTACATGAAATATAAATACAAAAAATATACATTTTTAAAGAGACTAGCTGGCCGACTAGCATGGTTGGCTAACAGCCCTGCTGGAAAGTAAAAAAAAATATATATATATATATATACAAATATATTTTTTATTTTATTTTTCAAATGCGTAATATTTAATATTTTTCTGTTATTTTTGCAGTCAGGAAATTTTTAACACGTAATTGTAGTTAAGAGTGAGTCAGAGAAAACTTATACGTACTATTCCTGCCAAAACTTATCCTTGATTATTATTTTTTTAAACATGTTAGCTTTTAAAAATATTTCGGATATTATCTTTTCTAAATAATTAAAAAATAGTATGTAAAAAAATATTTAAAACTTTTCAAAAAAAAAAAACCAATATGAACTTCCAAAAAAATAGCAAAAGAGCTTAAGCTTCATTGTCACAATGTTTCAAAAGCCATTAAACAGTATAAGAAGGACTTGAACATTAAAAGAAAATCTGGAACAGTAAGTAAAAAGATCCAACAGATATTGTTAAGGCAAAAGAAATCGAACAACTCTTTCGATGAGCACCGAACACTTCTAAGGAGTGAGATCGAAAAATTCGTAACATACATATATGTTAATAAAAATGAAACCACTATACTTACAGTTTTGATTTCCTTTTTATTTGATTGAAATTATTATTACAATTTACAAAAAAAAAAAAAAAAATATTTTTATAGTTTTAATCACTAGTGATGAAATTTTAAACCTTTTTCGGAAACCCTTCAATTAACGTTTTTATAGTGCTTTCTGTCACTTTGCACGAACAGGTTGTCCATCTCCGTTTAAAATCTACCACACTTATGGACACCTATTTCGTGATCTTCAATTCTCTTTTAACGAGAGCCCAATATCTCTCCACTGGACTCAGCTCCTTGGAATTTGGAGGATTTGCCTCTCTTGGTACAAATACCACATTACTGGTCTTGTACCACTCAAGGTCTTGCTTACCATAGTGACAGGATGCCAAATCAGGTGTAAAATATGTGGACACATCAAGAAGTCTTATGAATGGAAGCATCCTCTTTTGTAAACATTCCTTGATGTAAATTTCGGTATCTATAGAGCCCGTTGTAACAAATGATTGGCTTCTTTTGCCGGAACTGCATATTGCTTGCCAGATTTTAAGCGTAAGCGGACCGCCTCTTCCAAAAAGGTAGCAGTCTTTAAAGAGAGGATTTCCGGAAAAAAGTATATAAATTTATAAATACCGAGTAATATTCCAATATGTTAACATGTAATAAATTTGTATAATATTTAAATAAATATTTAAATTTTATTTAACATCATACAAGTATAAGTTTTTTTTCTGGCTCACTCTTTATATGTCTACTCTGTTCTTTACACAAATGTTTATGCATATTGTAATTCTATCTGTTACATATTTATAGATTGAAGATAAATTGCCAAAGTTTTTTTTGTAACTTAAATTTAAATTAAAAAAAAAAAAATAAAAAATTGCTGCTGATACAACAATATTTTCATTCAATTAAATTTGATGATAAGCATAAATTTTCAATAAAAATTATAGACCATAATAACCAACCAGACATTTTAATGTTTTCATTGCACATTTGCACTCACATAAAAAAATACGAAATAAGTTTTAAAAAATATAGTTAGAACAAAAAACTTAAAATACTGATAATAAATTATAATAAATGGTTTTAACTTTGTTTTAGCACAACAGTAGGATTATAATTTGTTGAGGTATTTTTTGTGCGGCCAGAATTTGTGTTTTTTTTTTTTTTTTTAATTTATTTAATAAAAGACAAACAAAATATTGTTAAATTTAAAGGATAGAAAACTGTGAAATTAAATGATAAACTTAGAAAAACAAAAATTGAGAGTAGACTCATATGTAATTCTTAATAACAAATAGAGAGCAGTACAAATAAGAGCTCTGTGGCTTAGTGATTAGCGCATTTGACTATATAAAATTTTTTAAAAATTTTTCCAATTTTTAAAATTTTTTTTTTTTTAATTTTGTTAGTGAAAAAAATGTATGACAAAAGAATGTTTTTTGGAAAAAAATTATGGTTAAAAAATATTTTTCCCGATTTTGACCCATTGTAGGTCCAACTTTGTATAGCCTTATATACATCGTTGCAATGGACTTTGGAATATCTATCATTAGATATCCATATTGTCTATATTTATGACTTACTAATCGAGATATAGATAAAAAATAGGCCAAAAATAGAGGTTGTCTCGGATTTTTGCTCATATCTCCGTTATTTATGGACGGATTTTGCTTCGAAAGCATGTCTAACAGAATTATTGAGGATTTGGATCCCGAAGATATCTGGGGTCTTCAGAAAATTGATGTCAACAGACCGACAGACGGACATGGCTAAATCGACTCCCCTATCTATAAGGATTCAGAATATATATACTTTATAGGGTCGGAAAATTATATTGTGGAAATTACAAACGGAATGACAAATTTATATATACCCTTCTCACGAAGGTGAAGGCTATAATAAGTGGTTATGTGTTCAACCCCGATCTTCGACAAATTTATTTTTTCTCTTTTCTCTCAAATGCTGGAGTATGCGTACTATTGAATTTAACAGTGAAGTAGAATTTCCAAAAAACTGAAAAATTTCAAAACCACGATTTCGGTTTTAAAAAATTGAAAATCGATCGGTTTCGGTTCGGTTTTGTGATAATATATTAAATATTAAGTATTAGGAAATGCTATACAAATTTAAAGTTCAAACTTAACGGGTGTTCAAGGAAAATTGGTACTTTTTCTTTTAATGGTACTTTTTTAATATATTAAATTAGTTAGCTTATATACATTAAAGTAGGCTAATATGCTTCTCAGTAAAGAAATAATCAAGAATAGGGTGCTCAATTGTATTATGATACCAAAAATGGAGAACTAAACCAAACTAAGAAGTATTTTTTCGTTCTACAAATAGTACTTTTTGAATTTTCTAATATAATATTGAACTTAGAATTAGGAAATTACTTTGATTTAAAACTTGACGGTGGTTCAAGTGTGGAAAATTGGTACTTTTTCCTCTAATGGTACTTTTTATTATTGAATTCAGAAAACATAAAACAAACTTAATTAGTGTTAGATTTATTTAGTATCTTCAGCATCTTCGTCGCTTTCTGCCAGGGTGTCCTTAGCTTTATCATCACATTTCATACTGATATACTCCTGGTGATATTTTTGAGGGATTATTTCCTTTTCACATAAATTTCTTAATTTTTGCACTGAAATTTTTAGTTGTTTTGGATAAAGAAGTTCAAAGAAGTTCCATTCTCAACGATAATTGAATTCTTTACCGAACGCATAATTTGGTTTATATTAAATTTTTCTGCTCTAATATCCTCGCTGTATCCATACTTGAGCTCTAAATCTCTGTTTGTCGAAATCGACAGATCTAAGACTATTAAATTTTATTTTAATATTAGTTGGAATAAATGCGTTAGAATATGATTTCCAATTCATAAAATCACTACGTTTAAATACAATGCACTCATAGCCTTTTGGAGATGTTCGCGAATTTGAAATGAGTGAAGGCCACTCAGAAGGAGCCCAAATTGTTCTTCCTTTTTATGGTTGGAAAAATGTTTGTTAGAACAAAAATAAGAAAAAAATGTCCCCAAAAGCTGCATTTTTAACAAACTACAACCAAGTGTAAAAAAATCAAAATGTAATTTTTCATTTTTCTCAACGAAAAAAATTTTAAAATTTTTATTAATATAAAAATACATCTAAATATTTATGTTTTTAAAATATTTGATGTAAAGCTTTTTAAAAAGTACAAATTCCTTATACAACTTCTAAAGAAAAAAAAAACTTTTTCCCATAAAACTAGCGTAAAATCGCCTTTTTTAAATTCAAATGCATATAACTTTGAACTTGGCCAGTATTTTTAAACAATTTTTTTTTATATTTAACACATACATTTGTTGTTAGTCCAATCTGGAAATATTTGGATCCGGTTTTTTGTACTGCTCGATAAGGAGATTCTACATGTGTATTTTTTTTCAAATCTCAAAATAAACGTAGAAATAGGATCGTTTTAAAAAGTTAACATACCTGAGGTGTCCTACTTTGGAGACCTCTGGCACGCCCTTGGTGAGCCCATTAGGTCCAAATTTTAAACTTAAGCTCGACACCACTTTCTCCTCGCCCAAGTGAAATTTCATTCAAAGCGGATTAACCGTTAAGGAGTTACAGATACATTTTCCTTTTTTTTTTTTTTTTTAAATCGACAAAATTTAGTACAAGCTTTACTATTGCCCCAAGGACGAACCCTATTGAATTTGGTTAGAATCGGCCCTATCTGAAAATAGTTAAGCTCTCATAAAATCTTATTTATATAGATATCCAAAACAAATTCAGCACAAATAAGTTGTTTATAAGCCGAACTCGCACCACCAAATTTTGTGACGATCGGTCCATAATTAGTCATAGCTATCATATAAGGCCCACTTCCAAAAATCACTTAAGTTTATAATCATGTTTATAATCATCTTCTCGGTGTAGGGTCGGGCTTGACCGACTATCCTCTCTTACTTCTTATACATAAAATAGTTATAAATAACATTGCCCCCCAATGATATTTAAATTGCACCCTTTAGGAAGCACTTGGCTGCAGCATTACGGAAAGCCTGCTAATATTTGACCAAAATATACACAAAAGATATGTAGTGTCATCATGGATTGTTTTGTCGCGTATATTTTTTAACACATGTTTTTCATTTCTTTTTTTTTTTTGTTTTTTTTTTTTTTGTTTTGAAACTATGTACTCTTTTAGATATGTTTTAAATTTTACTTTAATTACTTTTAAAGCTTTATTTCCTTTAGCAAATGTATTAATTTGTGTTTATTTAATTATCTGTTTTATTTTTAGGAAGAACTATCCAATCGCTGGGCTGAAATAGCTGGTGAAATTTCACAAATTCTGTCAAATGAATTGCAACTGGCAGAGGAAGATCAACCCATACCATTTGATTCGGCATCCGATGTACCAATTGATGATCAAAAGTAGGTCAATTTTGTTATGAATATTTACTAATTCTATGCTGCTAACAAACAAATATTAGGGTGGACTTTATTTGCAGGCACTTTCTATTGCATGTTGTGTTGCTTTAGTTTAACATTTTAAAAATGTTGCTCTCACCTAAATGGAAATTTTTATTTCTTTATGATCACAATAGCATACAGTATTTTTTTTTTTGCGATCCTACATTTTTGAATTGCATTTGTGTGTCGATCATACTGAGACATTTTCTAAAAGAAAGGAATCTACATAATGGCAAAAGGTTTACATATTTGCCAGAAATGAAAACGTTTAGGAAAATTCATTGTTTGCAAGACCAATTATTCGTTACAAAAATGGCACAGTGTCTCAGAATCATTTTTCATTGGCCAAAACTCTGTAGCTTTTGCACCTATTGAGATATTTTAGTATTTTTGTTGAACTTTTATCCAGTTTTAATTTCATTAAAATCGGTTCACTAGTTGTTGAGGAATTTAAGGTCAAATTTAAACTTTAAGATTTTTCTAACATTTTATATTCAAATATTTATATTAGCTCTGTTCAATAACTAAAAGTTGTTACTAGTTAGTAACAATTGTTACTGGAAAATCGTTCATTAACCCCCCGTTGCCACATGCAAGTAATTATTTGTAAGTAGAGTATATGTACTATCAACCGAATACACCGAAAAACAACAATATTTTTTGAGTGTCTACACCAATGATGCCCAAGCCCTATACTCTTGGTGCTCATTTGTTTTTGTAAATGCTCTTAGCTATAGGCTGTGTGTTTCTATACTCAAAAGAACACTCAGGCACTAGCAATATGAAATACACAAACAACTTTGCCTTGTTAGTTTTTTTTTTTGTCGTTCTTCACTGTATACACGCAAGTGCAAAGCAACAACACTTTCGTATGCTTTGCTGGTAAACATTGTCGACAGCGATCATCAATGTAGATTTTGTTTTTGTTTATCGTATGGTATCGTTTAAAAATGTGTGTATTTTTTCATTGTTCTTTGTATGTTTTGGTTTTTACAACAAAAAAAATTGCATAAAAATTTGTTTTTCTTTAAATGTATTGGTGTTTGCTCTTCCATAAGCAACTTTTGGGCACCTCTGGTCTACACTATGCAATGCAAGTTCATTTTAAAATGTCATCAACAACGAAAGTTCTTGCAAAAATTGCTGTGTTGAACGATTTAAAAAAATATATTAAGAGAAAATAGTATTGCCGTGTTGTCAGTATTATAAAATTGATGAAAAAAATATTTTCGTAAAATTTTTTTTAAATTAATAACATTTATGTTTAGTAATACCATTAATATATGTTGTTGTATATTTGTGTCCTTTTTTATTTTTTGGTAAATACACAAAAAATCTTCTATTTTTTTTACTAAGTTCAAATAAATTGATATAAAACTCTTTCTTGGTAACACTGTTTCTTCGTTTTTCATTTTGGTTGCGACAAGTGACAAAAATTTACTTACAAGCAAATTCTCTTGTAAGCTGAGCTGTAAGTAAGAATAATGCGATTGTGTTAGTAAAAAACTGTGAGTGTATTGAGTTTTTCGAACTTGTACTTGCATGTGGCAACGGGGGGTAACTCAAAAAACTAGCAAGTAGAGAAAAAATCAAGAGCGTATAAATTTTAGAGAGTGTTCTCTCGTTGCAAACTATTACAAGTTCTATTTTGAACTCGTAATAGTTAGCAGCTTATATTTCATATGTTTTGTGTTATTGTTTATTTATTTACAATTTTATTTTTGTGGTGAAAAAAATAAAATTGAAGAAAATGTGAATATTTATACATTTTAAAAGGAAAAAATATGAAAATTGTGTGTATAAATTTTTTGTTACGGAAAAGCGTTCATTTACTTTTTACTATTTTTGAGAATTTAAGAGAGTAATTTTGTATATTTTGATTTTATTCTCTCGTTGCAAGTATTTACTGGGAAAGTAAATGAACAGACCTATTTTTTATTTAGGAAATTTCCGTATGTGAATAAGTTAACTATTATTTGGGTACATGTCATTTTTGTCCGTGGGATATTTTTGAAAAAATGTTATTAATAAGTGCGTAAATAAGGACTGAGATCGAAAAATGTTTAACATACATATCGCACTAGTTCCTCTAAAGGGAATCAACTTAAAATTTAAAAATGTTCAGTAGAGGCAGAAAACTGTCTTTTTTAATACATTACAATGAAAGTAGAAGACGGATACAGCTGTATTTTTTTGGTGAAAGAGTAGAGAAAATGATTTAAGATATTTACAGTGGGTAGATATGAGCACTGTACATCCATTTCTTGTAAAAAGTGAAAATTCAAAAATTTTGAGTTGACTCCCTTTAGAGGCGATATATGTTAATAAAAATGCGATATATGTTAATAAAAATTAAACCACTAAACTTACAGTTTTGAATCTTTTTTTATTTGATTGAAATTATTGTCACAATTTACAAAACAAAAAATATTTTTATAGTTCTAATCACTAATGATGAAATTTTGAACCTTTTTCGAAAACCCTTCTATTAAGGTTTTTGTTGAGCTTTCTGTCACTTTGTTCGAACATTTAAAATCTACCACACTTTTGGACACCTTTTTTGTGCTCTTCAATTCTCTTTTATCAAGTGCCCAATATCTCTCCACTGGTCTTAGCTCCAGGCAGTTTGGAGGATTTGCCTCTCTTGATACAAATATCACATTATTGTTCTTGTACCACTCAATGCCTTGCTTTTCATAGTGACAGGATGGCAAATCAGGCCAAAAGTAAGTGGATACATTAAGAAATCTTATGAATGGAAGCAGACTTTTTTGTAAACATTCCTTGTTGTAAATTTCGGTATTTATAGATCCCTTTGTAACAAATGTTTGGCTAATTTTGCTGCAACTGCATATTGCTTGCCATGCCAAGAACTTTTTTGGGAAATTGTCTGCTTTTGGGTCCTAAACTTTTCCACAACATTCCCTCGAGCATCTGCAACATAACAAAATTTACCCAGAAGCTGTGAAAAATGTTCCATACTTATGTTTCGTTATCCATTATGCAGCAGGTATATTTTTTGTATAAAATTTGACTTCAATTTCCGAGCTCTGTCTTTGGTCTCTAAATTTTTAGCAGAGTTCCTGTCAGGAACTCTTTGAGCCTTGTATGTTGTTAAACCTGCATTGGCTTTAACTTTTTGTACCAAATAGTCTGAGCACTGAGCTAACCGGGCTGCTTTCCTACCAGATGTGTTGGGAGCTCTTTTGAAAATGCTTTCTATTCGTTTGGCTGTAGAAACATCATGTGGACCATTCCTTCTACATGAACCAGGTTTTCTATCAACGGACAAGTTCTCCCGATACTGTTTAGTAACATTGGAAACAGTTTGACGGCAGACCTTTGATTGTTTGGCCAACTTTTTGTAGGACCAAGTTGGGTTTTGTTGAAAATATTTAATAATTTTAGTTCACACTTTTTTCTGGTCAATCATTTTAATCAGATTAACAACAAATGAACATAATTGATATCAAACATAATAACTGTCATGCTTTACAAAGGTAACTTGACCATAAAATAAATCAAATAATACTTGGGTTAAAAGTTTTAATGAAAAATGTGTGTTAAAAATTTTACGATCTCACTCCTTATTTAGAGCCATTTGTAACAAATGTTTGGCTTCTTTTGCCGCAACTGCATAATGCTTGCCATGCCAAGAACTTTTTTGGGAAATTTTCTGCTTTTGGGTCCTAAACTTTTCCACAAGATTCCCTCGAACATCAGCAACATAAAAATCTTGACCCGGAAGCTGCGAAAAATGTTTCATACGTACGTTTCGTCATCCATTATGCAGCAGGTGTATTTTTTGTATAAAATTTTACTACAATTTCCGTGCTCTGTCTTTGGCATATAAATTTTTAGCAGAGTTCCTGTTAGGAACTCTTTGAGCCTTGTATGTTGTTAAACCTGCATTGGCTTTAACTTTTCGTACCAAATAGTCTGAGCACTGAGCTAACCGGGCTGCTTTCCTACCGGATGTGTTGGGAGCTCTTTTGAAAATGCTTCCTATTTTTTTGGCTTAATAAACATCATGTGGACCATTCCTTCTACCTGAACCAGGTTTTATAATCTCCCGGTACTGTTTGGTAACATTGGAAACAGTTTGACGGCAGACTTTGATTGTTTGGCCAACTTTTTGTAGGACCTTGTTGGGTTTTGTTGAAAATATTTAATAATTTTAGTACGGACTGTTTTCTGGTCACTCATTTTAATCAGATTAACAACAAATGAACATAATTGATATCAAACATAATAATTGTCATGCTTTACAAAGGTAACTTGATAAAAAAAAATCAAATAATTGTTGGGTTAAAAGTTTTAATGAAATATGTGTGTTAAGAATTTTGTGATCTCACTCCTTATTTAGAGCCATTTGTAACAAATGTTTGTCTTCTTTTGCCGCAACTATATATTGCTTGTCATGCCAAGAACTTTTTGAGAAAATTTACTGATTTTGGGTCCTAAACTTTTCCACAACATTCACTCGAGCATCAGCAACATAAAAATCTTGACCCGGAAGCTGCGAAAAATGTTTCATACGTACGTTTCGTCATCCATTATGCGGCAAGTATATTTTTTTTTATAAAATTTTATGAAATGAATGAAAGAAGTCGAATGAAGTTAGTGGTTAACAATTAATGCTATTTCTATAATAAATTAGTCAAAAACCTTTTGGACAAAAAATTATATTTTTTATTAAAACCTTCTATAAATATGCATTTTGAAATTAAATACGCATTATAAATAAAATATGCCTTAACAAATCAATGCCATTTTATAGCAAAATGTGCGATTCGGATAGATATTTATCTATCCATTATTCACTTTTATTATCTGTTGTTATCTAATAAGCGTTTGATTGTGATTTTTGTTTTTTGTCCCCTTTCTAACAATGGAGCTGCTTTTAATACTCATAATTTTAAATGGGTCTTTCGTGTTTTGAAAAGTACTCGCTATGTTACCATTTATGCATTCTTGAATTGACGTTACCCTAACCCATTGCCACATGTATGTAAATATTTCATGGCAACACAACTGTTAGTAGCAAAATATTTATATTATTTTTTTGTCTGGTAAAAAACAAAGTTATTTTTTAAAATTATTTATTTCGAACAAGTTTTATATGTAACACTTTTATTTTTATTATTGACATTGGGGATAAACTATCTAACTATTGCTGAATGGAGTGTTGTGGTGTGGCGTTGCACATTTAGTTAGTGATGTGCTGATGGCATATAATTAAAAACTTATAGTTTTTTTTTATATGTATGTACGTACTATGATTGCAGTTGGTTAACAAAGTTAATAAATTGTTTGATTGAAACTCAAAAAATTTCAAATAAAACTAACAGAAATATATTTAATTGCAATGGAAAGAAATGTAAAAAATTTCAATACATTTTAGGTTAAAAAAAATATTTACGATTTTAAGTGAATAAACAAATTTATAAAAATAAAAATAATTTAATTTGTTGATTTAAATTGCCAGCCTATATGATGCACATATTACATAAACACTTACTAAACTAAAACTTGGCAATGTGTGTTTCTCCATTACCTCTTAAGATTTTCCATTTATGTTAACTCTTTTTGCTTAACACTAAAACATGCCGGCTCTATTAAAATAGAAAAGAACAAAGTCTTTGTATCCAATGATTTCTACAACATCAAATCAATATAATTTGATTAAACTAAATCGAATAGTGTTTTCTTGTACGATTCAAATATCTTTTTCCCCTGCCAATAATGTAATTGTGTTGTATTTTTTTTTTCTTATTTGACATTAACACAATCATTATTTTCTTATTCTTGTGTATCTTCGTTAGAATTTCATCAAGTAGAGTACATTCAAAGACATGTGCTCTTCTTTTTTTTTGCTGGTGACAAAAAGATACATTCGCCTTTTTCAATCTACAATTCATTTTATTTCAATTCATTTCATACTTGTTCGTTCTTTTGATGATAAGTTGGTTCAGATTTTTTACTTTGACATACTTTTTTTTTGAGAAGGTATCATCATCACAGCACAAATAATTGTTGTTCGTTTTTTTTCGTTGTTCAATTTTCCATGTCAAGAAAAGGTGTTGCTACTGTGCTACGAGTACATATGTTTGATGATTTTGTTAGGTTTATGAATAATACACTTTACAAGAAGTCTTTTAAAATTTTCCTCAAAATCTGAGTTTCGTTAAGCAAAATAGTAAGAATCTGATAACCATGAACTATTTTCTCTTGCTAAGAAAAGTAATCGGAATCTAAGCACTGTTTCGTTTCGTTACGCTAAGAAATGTAGTCAGAATCATAGAACTGTTCTGTTTCGGTAAGAATTACTCGTCAGAATCTGAATATTCTTCAGTTTCGTTAAGAAAGGTAGTAAAAGTGTTCTGATCCGTTAAGAAAAACTTGTCTGAATCTGATAACTTTACTGTTTTGTTAACAAAAGCTGTCAGAATCTGAGTTCTGTTCCCTTCAGAGAACTGTTCTGTTTCGTTAACAAAAAGTAATAAAAATCTGAGTACTGTTCTGTTTCCGTAAGAATAACTTGTCAGAATCTAAGTTCTGTTTCGTTTCGTTAAGAAATGTAACTAGATTGCTCTATTTCGTCATGAAAACTTCACCATGAGTGGCAAGTTTGTCATTCCGTTTGTAATTTCTACATTTTTCATTTGCGACTTCACAAAGTATATATATTCTGGATCGTTATATATAGCGAAGTCGATATAGCCATGTCCGTCTGTATGTTGAAATCAACTTTCCGTAGCCCACAAATAACTTGCAAACATAATTGATACATCAATATATCGGGAATTCTTCAGGCTCGGTCGCTTTTCAAAATCGAGAAAATCGGCCAACAAATGGCTGAGATATAAGGAAAAAACCGGGACAACCTCGATTTTTTGCCTATTTTTTATCTATATCTGGATTACTAAGTCATTAATATAGACAATATGGATATCTAATGATAGATAATTCAAAGTCCATTGCAACGATTTATATAAGGCTATAGTAATTTGGACCTACAATGGGTCAAAATCGGGAAAATTATTTTTTAACCCGAATATTTTTTTTTTTTACCACAAAAAATTTGTTTTTATAATTTTTTTTGCACTAATAAATTTAAAAAAAAAATATTGAAAAAAATTTAAAAAAAAAAATGTTGGAAAAAAATTTAAAAAAAAAATTCAAAAAAACAATTTCGAAAAAAAAATTGAAAACAATTTTGAATTTTTTTTTTTTTTTAATTAAGAAAATAAAAGATTTAAATTTTGTTTACCTAAAAATATTTAAATTTTTTACTTTCAAGTATAATTTGGTGAAGGGTATATAAGATTCGGCACAGCCGAATATAGCTCTCTTACTTGTTTTTTTTTTTTTTTTTTGTTTAGAAAAGTAATCGAAATCTGACTACTGTTTCGTTAGGAAGAATAATCAGAATCTGACTACATTGTTTTTTTTTAATAAGTTTTAGTTTTTATGTACTAAATTCCCAATTTAATTATTGAAAAAGTCACTTCCTATACGCATTTTACTAATTGCTTAGGCCTTTTTCCAAAAGACTTTCCCAAAAGCTAAAGATATTAAACCAATGAAACTATGAAGTGCATGAGAATTACACTCAAGCTGTATTTCTGTTCCGTTAAGAATAACTTGTCAGAATCAGAGTACTGTTCTGCTTCGTTAAACAAAGTAGTAAGTCAGAATCTAAGTGTATTTCGTTCTGTTTAGGTAGTCAGAATCTGCGTTGCGTTCTTTTTGTTAAGTAAACAGAATAATAATAATTGTGAATCTTAGTACATTTTCTGTAAGAACTGTTATTTCGGTCAAAGTGGACAGCGAAAAAAAAGCACGTGAAAAAATAATTAAAACTTAAAAAAAAAAACTCCAATATGGAACGATCTAAAGCAGTGGTCCGCGTTCATATTGTTCAAGTTACGAAGATTTTCGTAAATTTACACGTACCAACCCGATTGTTAACAATAGAGCGTAAAAATACATTCAGTTGCTTGATGTTGTTGCGGATATTTTCTTTTTTCCTCATACATTCATGCACATAAATAAAATTTCTCTATTTGCCTACCAACCATCTAAAGCAGCGAAAGGCATTGAGCTCTCAAATGAGCTCTTTTGTTTTTGTTTTCACATGCACGCAAGCACACACATTGTATAAAAACAATCAAAACCAGTCAGTCTCGCATGAGCATTGATGGAAGCAGGTTGTGTTACGCTTTTCGCTTTTTATGCTTGTTTATTTCAGTTATTGTTTTTTTCTCAACTTTTTACTCAACTCATACAACTACAATATTTAAAAACTGTAGTGGTGTGAGTTTGCCTTTCGCTGATCTAAAGGTCCATCGTCATACCTTTTCAAAAGCCTATAAAGAGTATAAGGAAGACATGAGCTTTGATATAACAAGTAAGAGAGCTATATTCGGCTGTGCCGAATCTTATATACCCTTCACCAAATAATACTTTAAAATAAAATTTAAAAAAAAATTTTTTTTCGAAATATTTTTTTAAAAATTCTCTTTTCGAAATATTTTTTTTAAAAGTTTTTTTAAATTTTTTTTTTAATTTAAAATTTCTTCTTTTTTAATTTATTAGTGAAAAAAAATTACAAAAATATGTTTATTGTGAAAAAAATTCGGGTTAAAAAATATTTTTCCCGATTTTGACCCATTGTAGGTCCAAATTACTATAGCCTTATATAAATCGTTGCAATGGACTTTGAAATATCTATCATTAGATATCCATATTGTCTATATTTATGACTTATTAATCGAGATATAGATCAAAATTAGGCCAAAAATAGAGATTGTCTCGGATTTTTGTTCATATCTCCGTTATTTATGGACGGATTTTGCTGATTTTAAATAGAAAACTTCTCGAAAGCATGCCTGACAGAATTATTGAGGATTTGGATCCCGAAGATAAATGGGGTCTTCAAAAAATTGATTTCAACAGACAGAAGGATAGACAGACGGACATGGCTAAATCGACTCCGCTATCTATAAGGATCTAGAATATAAATGCTCTGAATCTTTTGTGCTCAGAGCCAAAGCTAATGCTGGTTTGAAGTTGTATATAGTTCAGAAAGTTCCAGATCGCAATGCGGTAAAGAACTTAGGAGCAAAAGAACGAGAAAAAAATTAGGTAAAATTTTACTTATGTACTGGCTGACTTTTCACAACTTCCGCATCAAGTTGTTTGTGGCTGATGGACGAGGTAATGTTCTAGAACAATACCGGACAAAAAAACACAAAGAAAATTTCCCAAGAAGTTTCTTGTACGGCAAGCCATTTGGAGTTGTATGGCAAAAGAAGCCAATCAATTGTGGCATAAGGCACGATATGCACAGAAATATATATTAAGGAGTGTCTACAAAAATGGCTTTTAACTTTCTTAAAACAGCATAGAGTGCCTTCATATATCTGGCCCAATTTGGCATTATGCTATTATGGAAAAAAACTACGGGATGCAAATCCACCCAACTGTCCACAACTTCGGCCTGAGGAAAGGTATTGGGCTCTTCTAAAAAAAGAATTAAAGAACACAGGAAAGGTATCCCAGGACATGTCAGATTTTGAGAGTAAGTTTACCACCTCGTCTAAAAAGGTAGCGGAAGCAACTATAAAATCTTATATGGGAGGATTTCCGGAATTTTGCTGGATAAATTTAATGAAGGTTTAAGTTTTATTTAACTTAATACAAGTATAAGTTTTTTCTGGCTCACTCTTTATACAGAATCTGTGTAAATTTGCCATAGTAAAGTTATAATGTATCTCAATTCTTAACTTGTCTGGCTTTTATATTTTTTTTTCTAATTGATTTCTAGTACTATCTTTAAATATTTATGCATATGGTAGATTAAATACAAAAATTTCTTTCACTTTGTGACATGCTGTGTCAGATATTCTGTTAACAATAACAACAAAGTAAAACCCATTTTCAATGAAAAAAAAAAAAAGAAAAACAGTATAAAAATAGCTTTAAATTTGATTGAATCTTGTTATTTTTATATTCAGTGTTTTTTTTTCTATTTCCTAGATTAAATTTATTTTTCAGTTTACAACAAATCTTTTTAACTTTATCGAAATCCTTTTGTTAACAATTTGTCTTTTTTTTTTCTCTACATTCTCATCTATTTGCAGGGAAGATTGTATGATAAGGATTCATAAAATGTTGCGTACTGGTAAATTGGAACATGGCGTTGCATTAATGCGTGCTGCCAGGTAAGTTTAATACTCAATTTCTATCATCCATTCTACCCCCATCATAGCTGTGAAAACATGTTTGAACATTTTATATTGAAATATACTGATAGCAGTGTGCAGAATCAAAGTAATACCCTGATTTTAAATTTCCTTTTAAAACACCCGCTAATGTGTTTCTTTTTCTTTTTTTTCTTATTTGTTTTTTTTTTTTTCTTTTCTCTAAAATGTATTTTTGATTACACTCTAATATCGAAAGTGTTTATACGCTTTTGAGTTCAAAAAACCAAAAACGTAAAAGAAAATGGAAATGAACACAGAATTGTGTTCATATGATACATTTTCACAACAAGATTGAAGATCTCAAATTTCAATCATGTTCGTTTGATAATATTTAGTATTTACTCGGGTTGTCATTCAAAAAATTATTCGATTAATCGACAAAAAAAATATATATTTTTTATTCGAGTGAATAACATTTTTCAAGTTAGAATAAAAAATTATTCGAGAAAAAATTGTTGATTAATCAAGTGGAAATTTTATATAAACAAAATTTTGGACAAAACTATCTCATACCATGTTGAAAATTTTATTCGAAAGGTATTTCTACATTAATTTTTAATAGACTTTCGATAAACACACCAATATTAGAACCTTGGGAAACTTGAACGAAATACTTGTGTGACTACTAAAGTATCGGCCATAGAGTTAGAATGATTTTCCAATTAATAATAAACAATATACGAGGTCCGCGACTTTTTGAATTTAAAATGCTCCTGCATTTGTTGTCAGTTGCCTCTCATCAAAATTTGATCAAGCTGCGTTATTTAATTTGTATTTGACAGCCATTGATAGCAGACTACCTCGTGATTTGAGGAGTAATTGGAAAAAAAGTGAGTTTCGTGTGCTCATTAAGCATTATTTTTTCAACTCGTTATTCGTTCGAATAATCGAGACAATTTTAAAATTTAATCGATCACTCGAATAATAAAAAAAATTATGAACTTTGAATCAAATAAAATAAAATTCGAATAATTGAAAGCTCCAAGTGCAAGTTACGATCTCTACAAGGTTTTGTAAACCTGAATTTCACAACCTTTATCCGACCTTGTATGCTAAGAGCGCAGAGTGCGGTCAAAGGCCCCTTTGTGCTGCCAAAAGTCGAAAAATGTAGATAAATGATTTACAAATTGGTATATGGGGTTTTTTGGTGTCGCTGATTACAAATCTGTTATCAGAATTAAGAAATTCAAAATGGCCGACCTAACATGGCGTACTGTCATACGAAAAAACTTATAAATGAATTAGCTATTTGACTAATAGTTTTTGTTTTGATATTATTAGGGTATATAATTGAAAAATTTATTAAAAATAAATAAATTTAAAATATTGGAATGCAATATAGCGATTTTACATACTAAAGAAATCAAAAAATTATTATTATTGTATATTTTTGTATATTTATTTGTTTGTTTGCCTGTGACTTATAGGAACCTAAACCACTAGACCGATTCTCTTGAAATTTTTACTGTGTGTGTTCTTCTATATCTGGAAGGAACAATAAGATACGTTTTATTTTAAAATTAGAGTGGGCGTGGCATTTCCCATAAAAAGTTATTATGGAATATCTGTTGAACTATAATTGTGAAAACAGTAAAACTTCGTGGAATTTAATTCAGTAAATTACGCTGAATTAGAAAAAATGGGCGTGTAACCACCCATATCAAAGTAAATATTGTGACAGTTTTCAAACTTTATACGAATCAATTTCGTATCACTGCATGATGTTAAATCAAAAATTGGGACGGATCGGAACAGGTGCTGAGTCACCTCCCATACAAAGTAAACAGTTATTTCTAAATACCTCGAAAGCCATACTTTTTATTTCATTACGATACGAGTAGCGAAGTACACCGGGTTTTAGCTAGTTTAGTATAAAATATCTTCGTTATTCCTTGCAGCTTGTACAAATATTCAATGGGCAGCTGAATTTTATTTTATTTCTTACATAATACCTTTACTTACTACCAATACCTCCAATAGCTTAGAGAACAGTTTCCAGCTAGATAAAAAATATTTCACTCAATCATATCTATTTTATTTAAATTCAATAAAATTCAGATGTTAATTTTACTTATTGTACTTAGATTCAGCTTTAGAATACATTTGGTTTCGTTTGATTTGCTTGATTACAAAAACTTTGACACGTGTCGATTAGGAATATAACTATTTTTTGCAAATATGCAAATTGGCGTAGGATAGTCGAATAGAGCATTAAACAAGTAAGAGAGCTATATTTGGCTGTGCCGAATCTTATATACCCTTCACCAAATTATACTTTAAAATAAAAATTTTAAATATTTTTAGGTAAACAAAATTAAATTTTTTTTTTTCAAAATTTAAAAAAAATTTTTTTTTCTAAATTGTTTTTCAAAATTAAAATTTTTTTTTTTTTCAAAATTGTTTTCAATTTTTTTTTTTTCAAAATTGTTTTGTTTTAATTTTTTTCCAATTTTTTTTTTTTTTAATTTTTTTTTTTAATTTTTTTAAATTTTTTTTAAATTTATTAGTGAAAAAAGTTAATGAAAAAAAATTTTTTTTGTTAAAAAAAAATTCGGGTTAAAAAATATTTTTCCCGATTTTGACCCTTTGTAGGTCCAAATTACTATAGCCTTATATACATCGTTGCAATGGACTTTAAAATATCTATCATAGTAATCCAGATATAGATCAAAAATAAACCGTTTTTTCCTTATATCTCAGCCATTTGTGGGCCGATTTTCTTGATTTTAAATAGCGACCGATCCGGAAGAATTCCCGACATATTGATGTATAAATTATGTTTGTAAGTTATTTGGGGGCTACGGAAAGTTGATTTCAACATACAGACGGACAGACGGACATGGCTATATCGACTTCGCAATCTATAACGATCCAGAATATTTGCTCATTTATTTGACTTTAATAGAACAAGAAAATGTGATAAATTTCTAAATGTAACTACATAAACTAATTTGTAAATTTCATTAATTCATATTTGTTATTAATGCAAAATGCGTTTTATGTTCTGAAGTTGCTTGCCTATAAAGGTTCTTCAACAAGTGATTTATTGAACGTACATAATTTATCGCCAGAAACAACAATTGACAAATCTAATGCTGATAATAATAATCAAACTCTAATAAAAAGACAAAAAATATTTAAAGAATTCATCCACAAAAAGGATTTAGGTGAAACCTTTGCCAAACTTGCTGCTTGTGATGGAATTTTCGTGAGAGCTATTACTCGAAGTTCATTTATTCGACAATATTAACAAATGTATTCAAGGTTCAGTTTTTTAATTAAAATTGAATTTTTCCCGAAATACCGATTCCCGGGAGTTAAAAAAGTTCGGGAAATTAAAAATCGTTTGAACAACATAATGACAAAAAACGCCCAACTAAAAACTTGTTTTTTCGACTTTTGATCGCACATACATAGGTGCAATTGGCCGCACTGTGGAGCGTGATCACAAATTATATTTTCTGAAAGCTTATGTCCTCTACGATTTGCTGTTTGATAACTGAAATATTTTTACAAGGTGGGGTAAAAGTAATCACTCAATGTTCTTTTGCTGTAATCTTTTTTTTTTTTGTTTAATGATAAACTTTGGTTCTGTTTCTGAAATTTGTTTATTTAATCCACTAACCGTTTCATGGCTTGTCGATTTGTATGTATTCTGCGTTTGTTTCACACCATATATAGAAAGTCCACCTTGTATAGAAAGTTTTATTGAAATATGGGCAATAATGATAGATATTTCAAAGTCCATTGCAACGATGTTGGACCTACAATGGGTCAAAATCGGAAAAAAATTAAACTAACCCCAATTTTTTATGACAAAAAACTTTCTTTTGTCATAAATTTTGTTCACTAATAAATTAATTTTTTTTTTTAAATTGGAAAAAACTTTTAAAAAATTATTTTGAAAAAAATTTTTTTTTAAAAAATTTTTTAATTTTATTTTAAGGTATAATTTGGTGAAGGGTATATAAGATTCGGCACAGCCGATTATAGATCTCTTACTTGTTTTTTAATTTAATTGGTATGTTTTAGGCTAAGATTGCTGCGAAAACTAAGCTCCCAATTAACATGTAGTATGAAATGAATTTGTCTCTGATTGTTTTTTTCTATTATCAAATTGTTTTTTGAAACCGAATATATATTTTCGATTTATTTTTTTAGTTTTTGAATACATATAGTTAAAGAATATATATTGTTTTACTAAGAGAGAAAAATCTGTCACGTACGGTATGTCACGTACGATATTAAATTTTATTTATTACAAAATCAACCAAAGATAATTTTTAATTAAATATGACGGATTGTAAAGGAAAAATAATTAGTTTAGTGTAAGAAATTAAAAAAAAACATAACGCCTATCACGACTGGGAAATTTTCGCATATTTCTACATGTACCTCCAAATTACTTCCGTTTTATGTCACGTACGATATACCCTTATTTCGCTCGATATTTTGGACAACAATGTTTCGCGAAAACTTATTATTTTTGTTAAAATATAGTACCCTCTGAATGGAACATAAAGACTAAATTATTTTTAAGATACTCTTATTTTTGCAAAATCTATTCCACGCTATAGGAGTACAAATGTCACGTACGATGACATGGAATTGCCCATATGTCAAATATTACTTTTAACATTTTCTCTCAATGAATGACTTTGTATCCTAAAAGTACACTGAGTGTGTACTTTGACAAAAGGATTACTTTTTCTATAGAAAATATATTCAGATTCCAACAAGTTTTGCAGTAGACACAATACTCAGTTTGAGCAAAAATTTTCTTAATAAATATAATTTTTCTACTAAAGCGTAATCAAAATATTACTACTTCTTTTAAAGAAATTGCTGCATGAAAAAATATGCTTAAATTTTGTAAAACTTTTGCTTAATATTGCAACACATGCTACAACGCCTCTATTTTATTATCTTTCTCTTAATCTTCTAGTTCTTTTACATTTTAAACCTTGTTTTTTATACTCTCTAACACCGAAAACAAAAGAAAAACCTTCACTTTATCTCGCGTAGACTTTAGACCAAATTAAAACCAACTACCAGTAACTAATTATGTGCGATGCACTTAAAGTGTGTGTCTGCCTGAAAGTTAGTGCTTGTATTATCAAAATATCTAAATCAAGTTTAAATTTAATGCCACATAAATAACTTTAGACACTTTTTTATTTGTTGAGCAACCAAAAGAAATAAAAAATGCTAAAAACTAGGAGTAACTACAAACGAAACCAGTGGTTAAATTTAGATAGAAAGTACAATAGTCCAAAGAAAAAAAAAAAAAAAAAAAAGAAAAAAAAAATTTCAAACATAATTAACACTTGGTGGCAAGGTATGAAAATGAAGTTATAACATAAAATGGAGCAGATTTTTTAGAAAAGGTATTCAGATCCTGAGTACTTTTCTAAACGAATCAGAGTACTTTTTGTGCTAACTTAAAGTAAAAATTGAAAAGCTACACGGATTGTGAATACTTTCCAGTAGAAAAAGTACCTAATTCTAAGTATATCGTATTCCTATTGCATTTTGTTTTTGTTCAAATTCTGCCTACAACATGGAATATATTTAACAAAAACTATTTTCATTTTACACTCTAAGTGTACCACAATTGTAGGTGGCACACTTATGTGCCACCTAAAATTGCCACGAACAATAGATTCATTTTTATTTTGCAGCAGTATAGTGAATATAGTCTGAAGTTTGACAAAGTACGAAAAAAAAAAAAATACAATGGATCACAATATAATGCAAAGTAAACATAAAACATGAATAAGGGAACTGAAGAGTGGACATTGTACAGTGTCGGCAAAAACAAATTGGACCAATATTGCTTTTATAATAAGGAGTGAGATCGAAAAATTCTTAACATACATATATGTTAATAAAAACAAAACCACTAAACTTACAGTTTTAATTTTTTTTATTTTATTGAAATTATTACAATTTACAAAAAAAAAAAAAAATATTTTTATAGTTTAATCACTAGTGATGAATTTATGAACCTTTTTCGGAAACCCTTCCATTAACGTTTTTATAGTTCTTTCGGTCACTTTGCTCGAACAGATAGTCCATCTCCGTTTAAAATCTTCCACACTTCTGGACACCTTTTTTGTGCTCTTCAATTCTCTTTTAACAAGAGACCTATATCTCTCCACTGGCTTTAACTCCGAGCAGTTTGGAGAATTTGCCTCTCTTGGTACAAATACCATATTATTGTTCTTATACCACTCAAGGGCTTATTTACTATAGTGTCAGGATGCCAAATTATGCCAAAAATAAATGGACACATTACGAAGTCCTATGAATGGAAACATCCTTTTTTGTAAACACTCCTTGATGTAAATTTTGGTATTTATAGAGCCCTTTGTAAAGGTACGGTCAGACACAGCTAATATTTGACGATTATCGTCAAATATTTCATTGTCTGAATCTGACCACAAATAAAATTTAGAGCAAACAACAAAACAGATGATTTTAGTCAAACAAATTTATTTGTCGGCAAACAAAATATTTTATTAATGTGAACATAGTGTGACCACTAGCTATATAAATACATAAAAAATATATAATTTGATCTTACAAAATTATTTAAGGTTAACGCACTTATTTCTAATTGTAAAACAATTATTTTATTAAAGTTTTATTGAATTTTGTTATCATATAGTGAATTTAATTTTTCACTTTTTGTTTGACCAAACTGCTGCGAAAAAGAATCAGTAAATATATTTGCCGTGTGGTCACACTATATCAAATACTTTCATGAAATAATTGTTTGATCAAATAGAGCAAACAAAGAAAATTATTTGCTCAACACAGCGGATTAAAAATGAGAATATTTAAACATTTTTGGTACTAAATTAAAAACAAAATTGCACTATTTTTCTCTTTAACTATAATATATATCAATATTTCTTGTAAAATTCTTATTTAAATTATTTTCACTAAAAAATGGCATCAATAAATGAAGTCTTCTTCTTCACATAAAAGTCATTCAGCCTAGAATGACATACTGGGAGAAAAACTAATTGAAGACATGAAGTCTATGTTGCGATTTTTTGCATTTGTATGCGATTATATTTGTATACGTATAACATAGTCTGATGTTTGATTGTTTTTATACATGGAGTTTTTCTATTTACAAAATTTAAAATTGCTCAAATGAATGGAATATTTATTGAATTTAAAATCAAAGAAAATAGTTTAGACATACATAAATATTATGATTGGATTGCAATTAAAAATTAATTCTTAAACAGTATGATCTGCTTAATTTTTTTTTAATGCTAATATAATATTTGTGAACATTCAGAATGAAAAAAGTTTGGTGAAAGTCCTGTTCGATTAATAATTTTTATTAAAAAAAAAATAATTTCAATTATGAATTTCATTTTTCCTTCTACATATAAGTATAGTTTCAACCAAAGTATAACAAGTAGTCCGACTCTATTTTTCAATATTACTCTCTCACATAAATGAGTACCGTGTGAATTCAACACCCTTGTGAAAAATGTACACATCAAATGCCTCGATATTTTAAGAAAAAATTTTCGATTAAATATAGTTTAATTCTCGTTAATTCTTTAACACACAGAATTTTATAATTTTATTTTACATTTCTAGCACATTTTCATTTCGTTTTGCGTCCAATATATAGTTAGGTACTGCTGTCAAAGAGTTGGACTACTTGTATGTACTTTGGTTTCAACATTTTAAAAATATACTTTTTCTTTTTAACAGTTAACTTATTTGATTATTGTAAAGTTCATCATAGTAACATTCGTTTTGTTTGAATAATGCGATTTTTAGTTCAAAATCCAAACAAAGCCGAAACAAATACAATAAAATTCCAAAATTGTTAATTATATTAGGGATATTTTGTAGATTTTAAGTACAATTATACCTACAAATTTTAATACGTTGATAGTAATATAATTTAATAAATAAACTTTTAATATTATATTATTAAATTGTTCAAGCTTGAGTTCTTTTCGCGATTAGTTTTCATTATTTTGCGATTTTTATTTTAAGATATAGCAACACTACTTTTGCGATAACACATGATGCAACAGCTGTTATTTGACGCTGTTTGATCTTGCAAATGAATTGCAAGATCAAATAAAAAATTGAGGAAAATATTTGCTGTTTAGTGGTCACACATTGGTCACATTACATGAAAGTTTTCTTATCGGCAAATAAATTTGTTTGACCAAATTCAGCTGTTTTCTTGTTTGCCGTGCAAAAATATTTTCTGTTCAAACTAGGAACATAAAATATTTGACGTTTACATAAAAGTACTGAAATTTCATAATTCTTTCAAATGTAAAGCAAAATCTAGTAGTATTTTACTTTCTAGATATGTATTTTTTATTGATGAATGAAATTAAAGTTTTTTTACAGCTTTATTTAATAATTATTTAGAAAAATTATTACCATAAATGTGACCACAAGACAAATATATTTTCCCCTTCGTGTGTTTGATAGTATTAATATGGCAAATAAATGTGTACAGTGTGACCTCAAAATCAAGCCATGGATTATTTGATGTAATTTTGATCAAACACATGAAACATTTTGTGTCAAATAATTTGCGTAGTCTGACCTTACCTTAACAAATGTTTGGCTTTTATGGCGCAACTGCATATTGCTTGCCATACCAAGAACTTTATGGGAAATTTTGTCTGCTTTTGGTTCCTAAACTTTTCTTTAACATTCCCTCGAGCATCACAACGTAAAATTGTTTACCAGGATGCTGCGAAAAATCTGCCAGGACATACGTTTCGTCATCCATTATGCAGCAAGAATATTTCTTTTATAAAATTTGACTTTAATTTTCGTGCTCTGTTTTTGGCCTCTAAATGTTTAGAAGAGTTTTTGAGCTTTGTATATTTTTATACCCTTCACCTTTGTGAGAAGGGTATAACATATAAGTTTGTCATTCCGTTTGTAATTTCCACAATATAATTTGCCGACCCTATAAAGTATACATATTCTGGATCCTTATAGATAGCTGAGTCGATTAAGCCATGTCCGTCTGTCTGTCCGGCTGTCTGTCTGTTGAAATCAATTTTCTGAAGACCCCAGATATCTTCGTCATCCAAATCTTCAATAATTCTGCAAGACATCCTTTCGAGAAGTTCCCTATTTAAAATCAGCAAAATACGTCCATAAATAACAGAGATATGAGCAAAACTCCGAGACAACCTCTGAAAATTTCATAAAAAAGACAATTTATTGTATGATTTGACAAAAAAGCAACAAAAGGTATGTTTGGATGTGTGTTGGTTTCATTGCTTTGCGTATTTTGTTTTTTTTTTTTTTGGTGTTTCGTTTCGTTTGGCGTTGTTGTTTTTATATCCTTCACCTTTGTGAGAAGGGTATATATTAGATTGTCATTTCGTTTGTAACTTCTACAATATAATCTGTTCGTCAGCAATTAAATGTGAAATTTTTAAAAGTTTTCTTGATATATTTAGTGTGCTATACGCTGAAAGTGGGCAATTAATGCATCCACAACAAAGGTGAATATAGCACTCTTACTTGTTAAACCTGCATTGGCTTTAACTTTTCGTACCAAATAGTGTGAGTACTGAGCTAACCGGGCTGCTTTCCTACCGAATGTGTTGGGAGCTCTTTTGAAAATGCATTCTATTCGTTTGGCTGTAGAAACATCATGTGGACCATTCCTTCTACATGAACCAGGTTTTCTATCAACGGACAAGTTCTCCCGGTACTGTTTAATAACATTGGAAACAGTTTGACGGCAGACCTTTGATTGTTTGGCCAACTTTTTGTAGGACCAATTTGACTTTTGTTGAAAATATTTAATCATTTTAGTACGCACTTTTTTCAGGTCACTCATTTTAATCATATTAACAACAAATGAATAAATTGATATTAAACATAATGACTGACATGTTTTACAAAGGTAAAAAAATCAAATAATACTTGGGTTAAAAGTTTTAATGAAAAACGTGTGTTAAGAATTTTACGATCTCACTCCTTATTTCTATAAGGAAATCATATTTGGTTGGTTTGTAAACCTATTTTACAATTGTCCAACGATTTCAAATATGTTATTCTTATTACAATCTGATTTTTGGTCCATAAGATATAGCCCTTCAAAGTTGACTTATTTTCAGTGCTCAAAAAAACATACCATTTTTAGGTAATTTGGTTCGCTTTCAGATACAGTATCTCAAAAACTAGGTAACGGATCGACATTCTTTTTGATTCTATGGATAGATGTATTTGTTAAGAAAATAATAAAGAAAAATAATTGTACTGTTTGATTTTGTTTTTCCTGGAAAATCGATACAAGAATTCGGATTGGCTGTGGGAACATGCAATTTTAGCACCAACAAATCATTATGTTAACAAGCTCAATAACCAAATACAATTGAAACTGCCTGACGAAACAATAAAATACAAATCGATTGACACAGTAATGAACGAAAAACAAGCCGTCGATTATCCTACTAAATTTTTGAATTTATTGGAACCAGCCGGACTGCCACCACATGTATTAACATTGAAGATTGGATCACCGACTTTGTCCGACACTGTATATTAAAATCGAGATCGAGATGCAATATAAAATAGATGTTTTCTAAGGACCAACAACGCGAACCGGGTTCAGCTAGTTGTTAATAATACTGAAGATGTGTTTATAGTGGCAAGAGTATATATAAGTTTGTCATTCCGTTTGTAATTTCTACATTTTCCATTTGCGAACCCCACAAACTATATATATTCTGGATAGTTATAGATAGCGAAGTCGATAAGCAATGTCTGTATGTTGAAATCAACTTTACGTAGCCCCCAAATAACTTACAAACATAATTGATACATCAATATATCGGGAATTATTCCGGCTCGGTCGCTATTTAAAATCGAGAAAATCGGCCCACAAATGGCTGAGATATAGGGAAAACCAGGGCAACCTCGATTTTTGGCTTATTTTTTTTATATATATCTCGATTGCTAAGTCATTAATATAGACAATATGGGTATATAATGATAGATATTTCAAAGTCCATTGCAACGATTTATATAAGGCTATAGTTATTTGGTCCTACAATGGGTCAAAATCGGGAAAATTATTTTTTAACCCGAATTTTTTTTTACCACAAACTATTTTTTTATAACTTTTATTTCACTAATAAATTAAAAAAAAAAATTTTTCTTTTAAATTGTTTTTCAAAATTTAAAAAAAAAAAAATTGGAAAAAATTAAAAAAAATTTAAAAAAAAAAAAAAAAAAAATTGTTTAAATTTTGAAAACAATTTTGAAAAATCAAAATTTTTTTGTTTACCTAAAAATATTTAAAATTTTTATTTTAAAGTATAATTTGGTGAAGGGTATATAAGATTCGGCACAGCCGAATATAGCTCTCTTACTTGTTTTATTTTAAAGTTGAAAAAAAGTTATAACGCTAATTGTGCAAGATATTGAACCAATATTCTGAATATTTAGGAGGTGTTCTAACGAATTTTATAAAACCATTTACAGAAGGAGGCAATATTTTGAAATTTTGATATCTAAATGTATTACGACTTGGTTACATTATTTAATAGCCAACACTGCAAAGGAAATCCCTCAAAATCTTTGAATCTATATATTTGGCTATCCATTAAACTTTTGAAAAATTCGTGTTTAAGAAATACACTGTTATAGTTTCATGTTCTGTTATATTATATACTAGCTTGACCCGGTGCGCTTCGCTACCCCTGTCGATGTAAAAATCGGTTCAGCCGTTTAGTAATTATTGTTTAAAAACTAAAGGTACCAATTTTACCCGTTTTTTCCCCTTTTTATCCCTTTCTGGTCCAAGAATTGAAAAAATTTATAGCCTATTGACGCTTCCAAGTAAGGATCTATCTACGTTCCAAATTTCAATAAAATCGGTTCAGCCGTTTAGGCGTGATGCTCAAACAAACAAACAAACAAACAAACAAACAAATAAACAAACAAACTTACAAAGACATTTATATATTTACTAGATTGACCCGGTGCGCTTCGCTACCCCTGTCGATGTAAAAATCGGTTCAGCCGTTTAGTAATTTTTGTTTAAAAGCTAAAGGTACCAATTTTACCCGTTTTTCCCCCTTTTTTGCCTTTCTGGTCCAAGTATTGAAAAAATGTATAGCCTATTGACGCTTCCAAGTAAGGATCTATCTACGTTCCAAATTTCAATAAAATCGGTTCAGCCGTTTAGGCGTGATGCTCAAACAAACAAACAAACAAATAAACAAACAAACAAACAAACAAATAAACAAACAAACTTACAAAGACATTTATATATTTATATAGATATAGATTTGTTGTATAAACATACAATAGACTTTTTGTTTTGTTTTAAACGAACTTCAGTTACCACACAGCACCTTAACGAAAGCCATAACTGGGAGCAACAACGGGTGTCTGTCTGTCTGTCTGAGTTAGTCTGAAAAGCAGCTTAATGTCTTCGCCAGTTGTGAATGAGAGTAATATTATATAAAAATATACACAGACACTGGCAAACAGAAAACTAAATAGGAGCAGGACACACTGTTAAAGTAGTAAACTTCATCAGGTATCAACTTAAATTCACCTCTACTATTTTGGGTTGCAACTATACACACAATTCAACACATACTCTTACATATTTTTATTATTCACTATTTATAAATAAAAACTATTTAATATTCCTGCAGGCACCGCAACTGCTGTGTGTTGCAGCGATAGCAACCAACAACAAACCAACCCATCATCTACCTCTGGCTTTGAGAGTGTTCCAAAGACAAATGCCGCGCGAGCCATAGACCAAAAAACATAACACAAACAAACAAACAAAAAAACTCTTAAAAGCGTGTGTCCATTGTAAAAGTTGTCTGCCACAAGAGCTGTAGTAAGCTCGTCGCTTTTAAGCACAACAATGCCGTTGCTTTTTTTTAAGACTACTTTTTGCTATTGTACGTTTTTTATTTCTATCTGGCTTTTTAAAAACATTTTTATAAACATTTTGCAGCACCTAACGTACGACTACGAAGCTGCTGATATCGTTAGTTAGTTTTTGTTTGTATGGCCACCAGGAGCAAAAAATCCTGTTGTCGGAAACGACAAAATACAGTTAATGTTGATACATGAAACTACTCGTGCACTTACTTTTTCTACAGCATTTTTATCATAAAATAAATTGAAAAAAAAAAAAAAAACTTTTCTATATTAAAAATGGCAACAAAAATGAAAATAAACTTTAAGTAGTGAAAGCTACAAGAATGTGTCTGTCTATAGGTGCAGCCAAACCTTCATTTATTATGCAAAATAATGCCACTTCATTTTTCTTTACCGTCTATGTCCTTGTACGTTGTACAATTTTTCTATACAAAATCATAAATAAGGTTTATGTTATCATGGGAACTTTAAAGCACAAGGAGCCTAAAAACGCTATCTGTTTAAGAGCTATTTTGAAAGAACAATATGAGTGATTGAGTATTTAATCTAATTGTAAAATCTGAGTTATTTTTTCAAAGGAATATTATTCAGAATCTAATCTTAAGAAAAGTACTCAGATTCTGAGTACTGTTTCGTTAAGAAAAGTACTCAGATTCTGAGTACTAATAAGAAAAGTACTGAGTACTAATAAGAAAAGTATTCAGATTCTGAGTACTTTGTTAAGAAAAGTACTCAGATTCTGAGTACTGTTTCGTTAAGAAAAGTACTGTTTCATTAAGAAAATTACTCAGATTCTGAGTACTGTTTCGTTAAGAAAAGTACTCAGATTCTAAGTACTGTTGCGTTAAGAAAATTACTCAGATTCTAAGTACTGTTTCGTTAAGAAAAGTACTCAGATTCTGAGTACTGTTTCGTTAAGAAAACTACTCGGATTCTGAGTGCTGTTTCGTTAAGAAAAGTACTCAGATTCTGAGTACTGTTTCGTTAAGAAAAGTATTTAGATTCTGAGTACTGCTTCGTTAAGAAAAGTACTCAGATTCTGAGTACTGTTTCGTTAAGAAAAGTACTCAGATTCTGAGTACTGTTTCGTTAAGAAAAGTACTCAGATTCTGATTACTGTTTCGTTAAGAAAAGTACTCAGATTCTGAGTACTGTTTCGTTAAGAATTGTACTCAGATTCTGAGTACTGTTTCGTTAAGATTCTGAGTACTGTTTCGTTAAGAAAAGTACTCAGATTCTGAGTACTGTTTCGTTAAGAATTGTACTCAGATTCTGAGTACTGTTTCGTTAAGAAAGGAATCCAGATTCTGAGTACCGTTTCATTTAGAAAAGTTCCAAGATTCTGAGTGTTGTTTCATTATTAAAAGTATCCAGATTCTGAGTAATGTTTCGTTAAGAAAATTACTCAGATTCTGAGTACTGTTTTGTTGGGAGAAATATTCAGATTCTGAGTACCGTTTCGTTTAGAAAAGTTCCAAGATTCTGAGTGTTGTTTCATGACTAAAGGTATCCAGATTCTGAGTAATGTTTCGTTAAGGAAATTACTCAGATTCTGAGTACTGTTTTGTTGGGAGAAGTTGTCAGATTCTGAGTACTGTTTTCACAATCTTTTTCTAAAGCTCTTTAAACAAATTAAAACACAGATTCAAATGCTGCATGTGTAAGAAGAATATTTGATTTCCATTTTGTTTTATTTATAATAAGGAAAATGTGGAGATTTTCTTTCCGTATGCTTTAACCCCTTTAAGCCATGTGTATGTGCAATCCATAGTTTTGTATGCATTTCAACTCTTTAGTTTTTAGTTGTTTCTAAATGTTTTTACAATTTTATAGTTTATTTAAAGTTTGTAAAATAGAAATAAAAAAAAAAATAATAAAACAAACACTAGCATAGTTTGTGGGATTTTAGTTAGTTTGTATTTCATGTTTCTCATGTACTTCATTTTACAAAACCAAGTTGTCCAGTTGTCTGTATTGTAGTTATTTTTTTGGATGGTAGATTTGGTTCATTGAAATGCAACATAATTCTCTTTGCCTTAGTGTGGCAACTTTTTCCTTCTGACCATAAGTGAGATAGATGTGGACATGTGTGTTTGTGTTGCGGCCAATAAATAAAATTCGTTTGTTTTATCTTTTGGGTATTTAAAAATTGTTCTCTTTTGAATATTTGAAAAATTCATAATCACCCACTGTCTAGACATTTAAGTCTCATATTTATTTATTTCTATTTGCATTTGGTTTCTTTTATTTTGATCTTTTTATTGTTCCAAATTCATTTAAAACATCTGGGATTGCGTTTTGAGTAAATGAATGATGATGATGACGACACCCAGTCAAGGGTAAGAGGCAAGATGATATTTTGAAAGTTCAAGGCAAAATGATTTGTGTGAAATATTTAAAATATTTGTAATGTTTTATAACAATAAGGGTTTCCTAAAGTTGTGTCATTGGCTTGTAGATCTTTGGTATTAACAATTGGAAAAGTAAGGACTAATATAAACATGCATTGGTTTAGTGTTTTCTATGAATCCCTACTATTTTAAATAAACCAAGATTCTGTGTAGATTTACATTATTCTTAAATAACATTAATCCGGATTTCTTCATAATTCTTCTTTAACAACTAAATGCCCACATTCTTATCAGTGGTGAGAAATACGCAAACCGTAATTTCATGCCTTGAAAACTTTATTTATTTCATTATTTTCTTAACTTTTGATTAACTTATATGCCGTTAAAATGTGGAAATTACCTTCTCCTTTTTTTTGTTTGTACATTTTCATTTTATTGTATTCTTTGCCAGAAACCCAAAAAAAAGAAGAAAAATTATAATAAAAAGTTTAGAAAAAATACTTTAAAAAAAAACTTTTTACATAAATAAAATTCGCAACACTGTGAAATTAAACTATACAATAAAAGAAGAAACGAAACAATCTGAAAAAATGTTTCTACAAGTTCGAAAAAAAAAAAACGTAATTGCTGAAAAAAATACAATTAAAAAGTAACAAAAGAATTTAAAGGAGTGTAAAAAGATGGTGCAGAAAAAAGTGAAAAAGCAGCTTTAAATTATAAAATAATTTTTCAAGAAATTTAAAGTACATATTCTATACAAAATATTGTAACCAAAATAGAACAACTTGCTCGAATAAGATAAAAAAAAACTTTTTCCAGAGGTAATTAATAATTGTGACTAGCTTAAGATAAATGTACTAGTACAAAATTCAGTTTCACTCAGTCGTTCAGTTAGTAACTCTCACTCCAAAGTCCAGTTGTTTCCCTTACTCACCTCCCCTTTCTACTCACACTAACTCACTCATGAAGTGTCCTTCTCTGGTGATTATGGTTTGGTGCGCTGAACACAACACAAAAATAAATTCAACAGAAATTGTAAAAATAAAAGTGAAATTGTGTGGAAAATTAAGTGGGTAGAATTGAATGAATGTCGAAACATAGAGAACGAAGAAACAAACAAAAAACAGAAACTGAAAAAAAACAATAATTATGCTTTTAAATTAAATTTTTATTTTCTAATTAAAATATCATTAAATATGAGTATGAAAAACACAAAAACAGCAACATCAAAATCTACTTAAAGAGCAAAAACTTAAAATACAAATACATAATTTAGCAGAATTTAAAGGAAAGTATATAATTAATTTGTTATTCTAAGAAATAATCATAATTAAGCAACATGTGTATTTAACTGAATCAAAAAAACACATACTCATTCCAGTGGAGTAAATATAGATAAATTACTTACGTACTTACGTCTTAATGAATGGGTAAGCAAGAATTTGATTACTTTCCCCACAGGTTAATTATTCAGACTCCGACCACTAGTCCTATGGAAAAGTTGCTCAGATTCTGACTACTTTTCCTATAGAAAAGTTGCTCAGATTCTGAACACTTTTCCTATAGAAAAGTTGCTCAGACTCTGACCACTTTTCCTATAGAAAAGTTGCTCAGATTCTGACTACTTTTCCTATAGAAAAGTTGCTCAGATTCTGACTACTTTTCCTATAGAAAAGTTGCTCAGATTCTGACTACTTTTCCTATAGAAAAGTTGCTCAGATTCTGACTACTTTTCCTATAGAAAAGTTGCTCAGATTCTGACTACTTTTCCTATAGAAAAGTTGCTCAGATTCTGACCACTTTTCCTATAGAAAAGTTGCTCAGACTCTGACCACTTTTCCTATAGAAAAGTTGCTCAGACTCTGACCACTTTTCCTATAGAAAAGTTGCTCAGACTCTGACCACTTTTCCTATAGAAAAGTTGCTCAGACTCTGACCACTTTTCCTATAGAAAAGTTGCTCAGATTCTGACCGCTTTTCCTATAGAAAAGTTGCTCAGATTCTGACTATTTTTCGTATAGAAAAGTTGCTCCTTTGCTACTTTTTAATTTGTCTGTAATTTCAAATTCTGTTGCTGATAAATAATTAAAATTTACTATAGCTTTTCGGTTCTTCGTCCTTCTTTTATATTAATTTACTTTTACTTCTTCTCACTACAGTTTATCTTTATATGAATTTTTTTTCCATTATATATTTTTGTTGTTAATGTTTTGGTCTTTCATTAAAATGTGTCATTGGTGGAATTGAGTTACCAAGAGGCGGCTTGTGTTTATATAGTATATATAGGGTTTTCTTCTTATTTTATCTGCATACAACTGCATTGCTCCACATACATTACTGCAACTGCATTGCTCCACATACATTACTGGAAAAGCAACATGAATATGACAATTAATTACGTGCATTCACGCATTCAATTCATGTTTTATTGTCAACATGTATCATATGTCACAGGCGAAATTATTTCGTAATATGATTTTTCTTCTTTATTTTCTTTTATTTTGCTGATTTTATTTGTCGCTGATTTTAATTGTGCAACACCACAAATTATGGACATTTTTCATTGCAGCGTTTTGGCGAAAAGCCCTGGTTGCCAGTAGAAAATTGGATAAAAGAAAGAGATTTATAAGAAATGCAATTCATGATGATGATGATGATGACGCAATGATAATCTATCAAAAGTCATTGAAATATGGGATTATTAAGATGTCTTTGTGACAAGTTATTTATTTATATTTTTTATTATTTTTATTGTAATTTATGGGTATTGAGGAAAGTATATGCAAAAACTTTTAGTTAGTGGAGGCTAACTTTGTGAGCAGCAGTTCTAAAATGTATGACTTTTAAAAGTGAGTAACAATAAAATGGAAGCTTTTAAATGGTAATGTTTAACAAAAATACATTTTAGAATATGGTTAGATTTCTTCTTGGCAAACCAATGGAAACTTCTAATCAACTCCAAGAATTAATTAACACAAAATTAATATGTAAGAAAGCGACCTTAATTGTCGCTGTTTTCGATATTTATTGTAAAAGAAATTTCCAAAAATTTATTTTGGAAGAGGTTATCAATAATCTAACACTGGAAATTAGTTCTCGAACTGTTTGCCGCAGTGCAAATGACGCTGGTCTGGGTTGCTAAAAATCCTCTAATTTATAAAAACCATTGTCAAACACTGTAGAAAAAGAGCCATCATTAAATTATCTCATTCAGTCGATTATCATGTTGATGCTTTTTAGAATCTCATGATCTCACCCTTACCAACGTTGAATCAAGCATCCCTCCAATAAACTGCTCTCAAAACATATTCACTATAATGACACCGCATGAGAGTATTTATTTTTATTTATTTATTTATTTATTTATTTATTTATTTATTTATTTATTTATTTATTTATTTATTTATTTATTTATTTATTTATTTATTTATTTATTTATTTATTTATTTATTTATTTATTTATTTATTTATTTATTTATTTATTTATTTATTTATTTATTTATTTATTTATTTATTTATTTATTTATTTATTTATTTATTTATTTATTTATTTATTTATTTATTTATTTATTTATTTATTTATTTATTTATTTATTTATTTATTTATTTATTTATTTATTTATTTATTTATTTATTTATTTATTTATTTATTTATTTATTTATTTATTTATTTATTTATTTATTTATTTATTTATTTATTTATTTATTTATTTATTTATTTATTTATTTATTTATTTATTTATTTATTTATTTATTTATTTATTTATTTATTTATTTATTTATTTATTTATTTATTTATTTATTTATTTATTTATTTATTTATTTATTTATTTATTTATTTATTTATTTATTTATTTATTTATTTATTTATTTATTTATTTATTTATTTATTTATTTATTTATTTATTTATTTATTTATTTATTTATTTATTTATTTATTTATTTATTTATTTATTTATTTATTTATTTATTTATTTATTTATTTATTTATTTATTTATTTATTTATTTATTTATTTATTTATTTATTTATTTATTTATTTATTTATTTATTTATTTATTTATTTATTTATTTATTTATTTATTTATTTATTTATTTATTTATTTATTTATTTATTTATTTATTTATTTATTTATTTATTTATTTATTTATTTATTTATTTATTTATTTATTTATTTATTTATTTATTTATTTATTTATTTATTTATTTATTTATTTATTTATTTATTTATTTATTTATTTATTTATTTATTTATTTATTTATTTATTTATTTATTTATTTATTTATTTATTTATTTATTTATTTATTTATTTATTTATTTATTTATTTATTTATTTATTTATTTATTTATTTATTTATTTATTTATTTATTTATTTATTTATTTATTTATTTATTTATTTATTTATTTATTTATTTATTTATTTATTTATTTATTTATTTATTTATTTATTTATTTATTTATTTATTTATTTATTTATTTATTTATTTATTTATTTATTTATTTATTTATTTATTTATTTATTTATTTATTTATTTATTTATTTATTTATTTATTTATTTATTTATTTATTTATTTATTTATTTATTTATTTATTTATTTATTTATTTATTTATTTATTTATTTATTTATTTATTTATTTATTTATTTATTTATTTATTTATTTATTTATTTATTTATTTATTTATTTATTTATTTATTTATTTATTTATTTATTTATTTATTTATTTATTTATTTATTTATTTATTTATTTATTTATTTATTTATTTATTTATTTATTTATTTATTTATTTATTTATTTATTTATTTATTTATTTATTTATTTATTTATTTATTTATTTATTTATTTATTTATTTATTTATTTATTTATTTATTTATTTATTTATTTATTTATTTATTTATTTATTTATTTATTTATTTATTTATTTATTTATTTATTTATTTATTTATTTATTTATTTATTTATTTATTTATTTATTTATTTATTTATTTATTTATTTATTTATTTATTTATTTATTTATTTATTTATTTATTTATTTATTTATTTATTTATTTATTTATTTATTTATTTATTTATTTATTTATTTATTTATTTATTTATTTATTTATTTATTTATTTATTTATTTATTTATTTATTTATTTATTTATTTATTTATTTATTTATTTATTTATTTATTTATTTATTTATTTATTTATTTATTTATTTATTTATTTATTTATTTATTTATTTATTTATTTATTTATTTATTTATTTATTTATTTATTTATTTATTTATTTATTTATTTATTTATTTATTTATTTATTTATTTATTTATTTATTTATTTATTTATTTATTTATTTATTTATTTATTTATTTATTTATTTATTTATTTATTTATTTATTTATTTATTTATTTATTTATTTATTTATTTATTTATTTATTTATTTATTTATTTATTTATTTATTTATTTATTTATTTATTTATTTATTTATTTATTTATTTATTTATTTATTTATTTATTTATTTATTTATTTATTTATTTATTTATTTATTTATTTATTTATTTATTTATTTATTTATTTATTTATTTATTTATTTATTTATTTATTTATTTATTTATTTATTTATTTATTTATTTATTTATTTATTTATTTATTTATTTATTTATTTATTTATTTATTTATTTATTTATTTATTTAGATATTTATTATAATTAAAATTACAATAAATCTTATAGCTAAAAGCACTAGCAACTTAGGCTATCGGCTTGTGGTATATATAAAGAACATATTAGTATAAAGAAGATGAAAATGTTAAATTTTATTGTGCAATTGAAGGTGCTGTAGGAAACTATATATTTTATTTACATTATCCTCAGAAGGGCATTTTAGTATATCTATCATACTGTAAGAGTTGCATATTCTTAAACGTGCGTTATAAAGCGTTGGACAGTCTAAGAGAAGATGTGGTGTTGTAATTGGAGAATTGTTGCAAAAAACGCATACAGGTTGCGGATCTTTTGACAATAGGTGTTGGTGTGTAAGCCTGGTGTGAGTTAGGCGAAGTCTTGTGAAACATTTGTTTTTATGCCAATTTGTAGAACTTGGTAGCAGAGCTGGTATTCTATGTGGATTTATTGTCTGGTAGAGATGCTTATATTTACTCCATTTTTGGAGAATGGAGGATTCTAAATTTTGTATCGTGCATCTTGAGATATAGCTCTTTGTCTGGGGTACATGAAGATATGTTGGTTGCATACTGGTAATTTTTGCTGCCTTGTCTGCGGCCTCGTTCCCAAAAATGCCAATGTGACTTGGTATCCATAAGATTTTTACTCTATTTTTGAGTTCAATTAGCAACTGTTGTATAGAAATTATTGTTTCATTCCTATTACGGGTATTAAGCGCAGCATCAAAGACGGAGCGACTATCAGTACAGATAACGTTTTTGGTTCGGTTGAATTTACAAATTTTTATAGCTTCAAGAACAGCTTCAGCTTCAGCCTCGAATATATTGGAGTTTTGTGGTAGAATACAAGATTTTTGTGTTGAACCAGATTCGTCAGTAACTGCAAATCCGACATGATTTGTTGTTTTGGATCCGTCTGTGAATAGGAATTGCCAATTTTCATTTTTTAATTTCGTAGAAACTTCGTTGAAGATGGATTTAAAAATTTGGGGTGCTGTATTAGCTTTGTAAAAGAAAAGAAGATCTTTTAAAAAAATACTTTCATCTAGCTGCCAGGGGGGAAAATTTTCTCTTGGAGGATTATATTTTTCTATGTTGAATTTCTTCACCATTTTGAAAATATGGGATAGTGTAGATGCATATTTAAGCTCGTTTTTCCTTTTTTTCAACAACGAGGTGTGTTTATGGAGTAGAGATGAATTGCTGCAAAATATCTTATGTATCAACCGAAATTTTAGTTTATTTGCCCGAATGTGAAGCGGTTCAAATCCACCCTCAGCTTGAAGATTTTTTAAAGGAGTTGTCCTAAAAGCCCTTAGGCTGGCTCTAATGCCGGCATGGAGAATGCTTTCGACAGGTTTAAAAACAGATTTCACGGCTTTGCTGTATATCACCAAACCATAATCAATTTTATCTTATTATATCCACCAACCAAAAAAATATGGGTGGGTATACAAATTTTGTCATTCCGTTTGTAACACTTCAAAATATTTGTGGCATACTCACGGTGGTATATATATTCAGTGTCCTCATAAGATTCTAGGACCCCCCATATAACCCCTTTATCAGAAAAATATGTATGTACACCCACATATTTGTGATGGGTATACAAGCTTCGGCACAGCCGAATAAAACGCTCTTACTTGTTTTTTTTTAGTATGTAAGTCCCTGAAATACTTTCGCCACAAATAATAGTTATATTACATTTAAGAGTGGTGAGCTGACTGGCTGTATAAACGAAACGACCAACAATTGTACTTAAAACTCACAATAATCCACACTATAACTTATTACTTTGTGGTTGTGCATTTATTTTTTAATATCATTATTATTATTATTATTATTATTATTACACAAATAGTACATATTATTATATCGGTCTTACTGTTGTTGTTATTGTTGGAACTACAATGATGAAAGGATTAAGGAGTCAAAGTCACAGAGAAACATTATTCATCAAACCGGCAGAATGCGAGCGAGTAAAAATATAAATAAAATTTATTGTTTGTAAATGAGTGTTTGTGTGTGAGCGAGTCAAAAAATATATTTATAATGTTTGTTTATCAGGTGGAAGATTTTAATGATGTCATAATTAAATGAGTTGGAAATATTTATATCCTTGAGCTGTCACTCAAAACATTTATAACTTTCAGTGTTCAACGACGCATTTGTCTGTGCTCAGTTGTCGTGACCAGTGTTGGAATGTTGTAAAAAAAGAACACAGCTTGTATAAATTGATGAAGCTTATAATGATTGCTGGTTGCTTGCTACTTTGGTCATTCATTGCTGTTGGCACTGGGTGGAAAGTTATTTACATTTCAATTATACTTATGGGGTAATGTGGCAAAATGATTTAAAGCTTGGTTTGCTTTCCTTTAGAAAGGATTAAACTTTGAAAGGTTTTGTCAAAGAGAGATATTTTTTCAAACTATTTGCTTTAAAAGTGCCGGCTGTCTCCTCAGAAAATGTGGAAGACACAGTAGATTTATTGATTATACAGAAATTTGGACAAGACAATTCGAATATCATAAATATCCCCACAGCTGACTTGTGTCAGCTTGCATATCGCTCGCGATTTATTACATTCCATCAATATTCCTCTCATATAGCCAGGATTATTCGTAAGATGGCATGATGACCTCAACCCGAGTTTCTCAGAGAATAACGAAGAGTTTCCACCACATCTCATCTTAGAATCGTTAGTCAATAACGGGTTACTGCCACTATATTTCCTCCTGAATGAAATTAAAACTTTCAAAAGAAAAGTTGTCGACAGACAGTTCTTAATATTCTTCTAGATATGTAGATCTCTTCAAGAAAACTTTTCGATAGACAGTTTTTGTATAGAAAACTTGTCGACAGACAGTTTTCTTATAGAAAACTTAACGACAGACAGTTTTCTTATAGAAAACTTAACGACAGACAGTTTTCTTACAGAAAACTTGTCCACAGAAAGTTTTCTTATAGAAAACTTGACGACAGACAGTTTTCTTATAGAAAACTTGACGACAGACAGTTTTCTTATAGAAAACTTGTCGACAGACAGTTAATTTTCTTATAGAAAACTTGTCGACAGACAGTTAATTTTCTTATAGAAAACTTGTCGACAGACAGTTAATTTTCTTATAGAAAACTTGTCGACAGACAGTTAATTTTCTTATAGAAAACTTGTCGACAGACAGTTTTCTATAAGTTTTCTTATAGAAAACTTGTCGACAGACAATTTTCTTATAGAAAACTTGTCGACAGACAATTTTCTTATAGAAAACTTGTCGACAGACAATTTTCTTATAGAAAACTTGTCGACAGACAGTTTTCTATAAGTTTTCTTATAGAAAACTTGTCGACAGACAGTTTTCGTATAGAAAACTTGTCGACAGACAGTTTTCGTATAGAAAACTTGTCGACAGACAGTTTTCGTATAGAAAACTTGTCGACAGACAGTTAATTTTCTTATAGAAAACTTGTCGACAGACAGTTAATTTTCTTATAGAAAACTTGTCGACAGAAAGTTTTCTTATAGAAAACTTGTCGACAGAAAGTTTTCTTATAGAAAACTTGTCGACAGAAAGTTTTCTTATAGAAAACTTGTCGACAGAAGGTTTTCTTATAGAAAACTTGTCGGCAGAAAGTTTTCTTATAGAAAACTTGTCGACAGACAGTTTTCTTATAGAAAACTTGTCGACAGACAGTTTTCTTATAGAAAACTTGTCGACAGACAGTTTTCTTATAGAAAACTTGTCGACAGACAGTTTTCTTATAGAAAACTTGTCGACAGACAGTTTTCTTATAGAAAACTTGTCGACAGACAGTTTTCTTATAGAAAACTTGTCGACAGACAGTTTTCTTATAGAAAACTTGTCGACAGACAGTTTTCTTATAGAAAACTTGTCGACAGACAGTTTTCTAATAGAAAACTTGTCGACAGTCGGTTTTCTTATAGAAAACTTGTCGACAGACAGTTTTCTTATAGAAAACTTGTCGACAGACAGTTTTCTTATAGAAAACTTGTCGACAGACAGTTTTCTTATAGAAAACTTGTCGACAGACAGTTTTCTTATAGAAAACTTGTCGACAGACAGTTAATTTTCTTATAGAAAACTTGTCGACAGACAGTTAATTTTCTTATAGAAAACTTGTCGACAGACAGTTAATTTTCTTATAGAAAACTTGTCGACAGACAGTTAATTTTCTTATAGAAAACTTGTCGACAGACAGTCTTCTTATAGAAAACTTGTCGACAGACAGTTTTCTATAAGTTTTCTTATAGAAAACTTGTCGACAGACAATTTTCTTATAGAAAACTTGTCGACAACAATTTTCTTATAGAAAACTTGTCGACAGACAGTTTTCTATAAGTTTTCTTATAGAAAACTTGTCGACAGACAGTTTTCGTATAGAAAACTTGTCGACAGACAGTTTTCGTATAGAAACCTTGTCGACAGACAGTTTTCGTATAGAAAACTTGTCGACAGACAGTTTTCTTATAGAAAACTTGTCGACAGACAGTTTTCTTATAGAAAACTTGTCGACAGACAGTTTTCTTATAGAAAACTTGTCGACAGACAGTTTTCTTATAGAAAACTTGTCGACAGACAGTTAATTTTCTTATAGAAAACTTGTCGACAGACAGTTAATTTTCTTATAGAAAACTTGTCGACAGACAGTTAATTTTCTTATAGAAAACTTGTCGACAGAAAGTTTTCTTATAGAAAACTTGTCGACAGAAAGTTTTCTTATAGAAAACTTGTCGACAGAAAGTTCTCTTATAGAAAACTTGTCGACAGACAGTTTTCTTATAGAAAACTTGTCGACAGACAGTTTTCTTATAGAAAACTTGTCGACAGACAGTTTTCTTATAGAAAACTTGTCGACAGACAGTTTTCTTATAGAAAACTTGTCGACAGACAGTTTTCTAATAGAAAACTTGTCGACAGACAGTTTTCTAATAGAAAACTTGTCGACAGTCGGTTTTCTTATAGAAAACTTGTCGACAGACAGTTTTCTTATAGAAAACTTGTCGACAGACACTTTTCGTATAGAAAACTTGTCGACAGACAGTTTTCTTATAGAAAACTTGTCGACAGACAAGCACTTGTCGACAGTCGGTTTTCTTATAGAAAACTTGTCGACAGACATTTTTCTTATAGAAAACTTGTCGACAGACAGTTTTCGTATAGAAAACTTGTCGACAGACAGTTTTCTTATAGAAAACTTGTCGACAGACAGTTTTCTTATAGAAAACTTGTCGACAGACAGTTTTCTTATAGAAAACTTGTCGACAGACAGTTTTCTTATAGAAAACTTGTCGACAGACAGTTTTCTTATAGAAAACTTGTCGACAGTCGGTTTTCTTATAGAAAACTTGTCGACAGTCGGTTTTCTTATAGAAAACTTGTCGACAGTCGGTTTTCTTATAGAATACTTGTCGACAGACAGTTTTCTTATAGAAAACTTGTCGACAGACAGTTTTCTTATAGAAAACTTGTCGACAGACAGTTTTCTTATAGAAAACTTGTCGACAGACAGTTTTCTTATAGAAAACTTGTCGACAGACAGTTTTCGTATAGAAAACTTGTCGACAGACAGTTTTCGTATAGAAAACTTGTCGACAGACAGTTTTCTTATAGAAAACTTGTCGACAGACAAGCACTTGTCGACAGTCGGTTTTCTTATAGAAAACTTGTCGACAGACAGTTTTCGTATAGAAAACTTGTCGACAGACAGTTTTCGTATAGAAAACTTGTCGACAGACAGTTTTCTTATAGAAAACTTGTCGACAGACAGTTTTCTTATAGAAAACTTGTCGACAGTCGGTTTTCTTATAGAAAACTTGTCGACAGTCGGTTTTCTTATAGAAAACTTGTCGACAGTCGGTTTTCTTATAGAATACTTGTCGACAGACAGTTTTCTTATAGAAAACTTGTCGACAGACAGTTTTCTTATAGAAAACTTGTCGACAGACAGTTTTCTTATAGAAAACTTGTCGACAGACAGTTTTCTTATAGAAAACTTGTCGACAGACAGTTTTCGTATAGAAAACTTGTCGACAGACAGTTTTCGTATAGAAAACTTGTCGACAGACAGTTTTCTTATAGAAAACTTGTCGACAGACAAGCACTTGTCGACAGTCGGTTTTCTTATAGAAAACTTGTCGACAGACAGTTTTCGTATAGAAAACTTGTCGACAGACAGTTTTCGTATAGAAAACTTGTCGACAGACAGTTTTCGTATAGAAAACTTGTCGACAGACAGTTTTCTTATAGAAAACTTGTCGACAGACAGTTTTCTTATAGAAAACTTGTCGACAGTCGGTTTTCTTATAGAAAACTTGTCGACAGTCGGTTTTCTTATAGAAAACTTGTCGACAGTCGGTTTTCTTATAGAATACTTGTCGACAGACAGTTTTCTTATAGAAAACTTGTCGACAGACAGTTTTCTTATAGAAAACTTGTCGACAGACAGTTTTCTTATAGAAAACTTGTCGACAGACAGTTTTCTTATAGAAAACTTGTCGACAGACAGTTTTCTTATAGAAAACTTGTCGACAGACAGTTTTCGTATAGAAAACTTGTCGACAGACAGTTTTCGTATAGAAAACTTGTCGACAGACAGTTTTCTTATAGAAAACTTGTCGACAGACAAGCACTTGTCGACAGTCGGTTTTCTTATAGAAAACTTGTCGACAGACAGTTTTCGTATAGAAAACTTGTCGACAGACAGTTTTCGTATAGAAAACTTGTCGACAGACAGTTTTCTTATAGAAAACTTGTCGACAGACAGTTTTCTTATAGAAAACTTGTCGACAGACAGTTTTCTTATAGAAAACTTGTCGACAGACAGTTTTCGTATAGAAAACTTGTCGACAGACAGTTTTCTTATAGAAAACTTGTCGACAGACAGTTTTCTTATAGAAAACTTGTCGACAGACAGTTTTCTTATAGAAAACTTGTCGACAGTCGGTTTTCTTATAGAAAACTTGTCGACAGTCGGTTTTCTTATAGAAAAGTTGTCGACAGTCGGTTTTCTTATAGAAAACTTGTCGACAGACAGTTTTCTTATAGAAAACTTGTCGACAGACAGTTTTCTTATAGAAAACTTGTCGACAGACAGTTTTCTTATAGAAAACTTGTCGACATACAGTTTTCTTATAGAAAACTTGTCCAAGGACAGTTTTCTTATAGAAAACTTGTCCAAGGACAGTTTTCTTATAGAAAACTTGTCCAAGGACAGTTTCTTATAGAAAACTTGTCCAAGGACAGTTTTCTTATAGAAAACTTGTCCAAGGACAGTTTTCTTATAGAAAACTTGTCCAAGGACAGTTTTCTTATAGAAAACTTGTCCAAGGACAGTTTCCTTATAGAAAGTTGTCCACAAGTTTTCTATAGGAAAATTGTCTGTCGACAAGTTTTCTATAACAAAACTGTCCGCCGACAAGTTTTCTATAAGAAAACTGTCCTTGGACAAGTTTTCTATAAGAAAACTGTCCTTGGACAAGTTTTCTATAACAAAACTGTCCTTGGGACAGTTTTCTTATAGAAAACTTGTCGGCGGACAGTTTTGTTATAGAAAACTTGTCGACAATTTTCCTATAGAAAACTTGTATATAGAAGATCGATTCCCGGAGACATACTCTTTTAAATCGAGCCGTTACAACTAATTACTTATTTCATTTGAAGTAATGCAGAGAGTGTCAATTGTAGTGTAAAGTTCACCTTTGTCAACTTTAACACAGCCGGATTATCTCAAACTCCACCATCTATCATTAAATTTAAAACATGTAAGCACTTTTCCTATACTGAAGACTCCTATTACGATCCAATAGTTTTACCTTAATTTCTAAACACCATCATTCGTTATTATCTACCAACAGTTTTGTGTAATTTGCCAGAAATCTAAATTGCTTCTTTCTAAACCTTAAGATTTGTTCTGCTCATTTTTCGTTTTAATCGCAATGATTAAAAATTTAAAATAGAAAAAAAAAAAAATTAACACAGAGCATAACACTAAATAATGCAAATTATGAAGGCATTATATGGAAAAGTGAGCAGATTTTATGTACCATAAATTATGAACACGTTTTAATTAACAGCATGTGCATGGTAGACAGGCTAAAGTAAAATAGATTGAACACACATGTACTGATCAAAGCATAAAAACACGCCAAATTATAACGTGGTGTGCAATCTGAAACTTGAAATTCAATAAATGCATGTAATTCCATACAAACACTTACACTCATACGAACATTCATCCAAAGACCGGAAACACACAAAACCCTTAATAGGAGAATTCAACAGGGGAAATAATATACTAAGCAGAGGTCGCCAATAATGACAACATCAAAGAAAATGTAAAAAAAATGCTTATCAATGCTTATTATCAAGCCAATTTTAATAAAATTTTAAACCGAAACCGTAGACTGGGCCAAATCCGGGTACTCTTTTAATACATATGTATATGTTCTTGACCACACGAATAAATGCACATTTTTTTTTAATATTTTTCAGTCATGAATTTAAAGACATTAAATTAAGCATTTAAGATTCTGAATGAATGAGAATTCAAAAGGAATAATTAATGGTAACATTTCTTTAGTACTTCTTGAATATTTTGTAATAATGAATGTAAAATCATGAAAATAGAATCCACATAAGGTGACCCTGGTGGTACCTTTTTTCCTCTTAATTGCACTTTTTAAATTTTCTTTTATTAATGGACCTAGAAATATGAAATTAAGCATTCATGATGCTGAGAATACAAAATGTAGAATATTACCATTACAATATCGAGGCAAAAGCCTTAGAAACTACATCAAATTTCCGTCATTAAACTATTTTCATTGGCAAAGAGAACCCAGTGATTTATTACAACCGAATGCATGAACTCTGTGTTGCATATTTTTCCGGTATAAAGATTGCGAAATTCTGACATTTAGTGTTGCATGCAGCAACACATTTAAGGTGTAAAAGTTAACAGTTTTTATACGGCGAGCTTGCATGAATCACACACCCATCCTGGCACATATGAAGCGCCTTTATAGCTACACACATGCATGTCCCCCGACACCCACTAAAACATATACATAAATTCCACCTCATGTTTAATTTCTGATTTTAGTTTCACTATTTTAAACATAAACATGGTGGAATATACAATTCTATGAGAGAACTATCACACAAAAGCAAACACATATCTGGCTCCTAACATTCAATAATACCAGCGCAAACTTCTCTAATAAAAGCAAAAAGTTGTTGTGTGTTGTAGACGCACTATCGCTTTTGAACACTGACATAAAATACAAACATAAATATTGAGCTTAGTGTCTAATTTGCCACTATAGCATGTAACAGAGACGTAGTTGTGGGTAAGATACAGCTAGCAATGCGGAACTAATAAAATCGTTGGGAAAAATTTTCGAAGAACAGTTTTCTTATAGAAAACTTGTCGAAGGACAGTTTTCTCATAGGAAACTTGTCAAAGGACAGTTTTCTTACAGAAAACTTGTCCAAGGACAGTTTTCTTATAGAAAACTTGTCGATAGACAGTTTTCTCTTAGGAAACTTTTCGAAAGACAGTTTTCTCAAAGAAAACTTGTCGAAGGACAGTTTTCTCATCCAAGGACAATTTTTTTTATAGAAACTCATAGAAAACCAAGGACAGTTTTATCATAAAAAATTTGTCCAAGGACAGTTTTCTTATAGAAAACTTGTCGAAGGACAGTTTTTTTATAGAAAACTTGGCATAGGACAGTTTTCGTATAGAAAACTTGTGCAAGGACAGTTTTCTTATAGAAAACTTGTCGAAGGATAGTTTTCTTAAAGAAAGCTTGTCGAAGGACAGTTTTCTTAAAGAAAACTTGTCGAAGGACAGTTTTCTTATAAAAAACTTGTGGAAGGACATTTTTCTTATAGGAAACTGGTGGAAGGACAGTTTTCTTATAGAAAACTTGTCGAAGGACAGTTTTCTTATAGAAAACTTGTCAAAGAACAGTTTTCTTATAGAAAACTTTCCGAAGGACAGTTTTCTTTTTTAAAAAAAAACTTGTCGAAGGACAGTTTTTTTATAGAAAACTTGTCATAGGACTGTTTTCGTATAGAAAGGACAGTTTCGAAGGAACAGTTTTCTTATAGAAAACTTGTCCAAGGACAGTTTTCTTATAGAAAACATGTCCAAGGACAGTTTTCTTATAGAAAACTTGTCCATGGACAGTTTTCTTATAGAAAATTTGTCCAAGAACAGTTTTCTTATAGAAAATTTGTCCAAGGACAGTTTTCTGATAGGACAGTTTTCTCATACGACAGTTTTCTTATAGAATAGCAGCCAATGAGCATTTATCGTATAAAAACGGACAGTTTTTTATATAAAATGTTGGATGTTTAAAAAATATTTCGACGTATGTAGAATCTTCTCAAATCATGTTGGAGACTTAAAAGGGAATTTCCTTCTGTTTTCAAAATTCCTCCCAACAGAAACGACATTTGTAGTCGTTTCATTTAATTTTATTAGCTGAAAGTAAATTTCCACTGAATCTTGTAACCTGCACAACACTCGTAATATGAAAATGTAGAGTCAAATTAAATACACCTTCTTGAGGTAAATATGCCCATGTAGTTTCGAATGTGTAAATACATGAGTTTGTGGGTGTGTGTGGGGCTGTGTGGTATAAAATACTGTGTTTTTGTTGATATGGCGGAAATTGTTTGGTATAGTTTCATCTCATGCATTTCAGGCATGTTCTACAAATTTCTATTGCATCAATGCATGTTAAATGGAATTGAGTGAATGTGTGTAGGGCTGTGTTAGTGTAGTGGTAGAGTGATAGTGAAGTTGTATTTATAGGAATACAAACATACATGGATATACCTACATTTACTATACGTTGCCATATTCATTCATTATATTTCTAAGCAGAGCTAAAATTAAGGCATGTTATTTTCTTTTTTTTAAAGTTTTTTCTGCACTCTACAGTTTCGAGCCAGCGACTGACTAGAAGCCGTAAAAGAAAAGTAACAAACTAACTGGAACGAACCGTTTAATTAAGTTGATGTGATTGTGTCTTGTTTTTTGCCAGTTTTAGTTTGTTTGTTGCTGGCACTAAAAACATGTATATCGTTAAATAGGTATATATGACTCACCATATAAAATGTGTATAACTAACCTTATACACATACAAATAAATGCATGTATGATGTATGTATGAAACAAAAAATTGCACCTTAGAGATACTTGTTCTATTTACGAGTTTGCTTGTGCATTTAAATTTGGTATAGCAATAGGTGAAGGTCTGGAGATTTGTTTAAGGGTCTAGCAAATAAAATGTTTTGTGATATTTTCTCATATCTCTCAAATTGTAAAAAACTTAGATACTATGTATCTGAAGCAACCCTGAAGCATTCACACCTCATTCCAGTAACAACTCATATAATAGTTTGTGCATTGAACGTATGGTTTTAGTTTTCCGAAGATTCAAATGTATGTCCAATTTATATGACCAAGTTTTAATTCGTTGTCAGTTCAGGGAAATGTATTTTGTCATTGGTGTACATAAATTAGGGTGATATCTTACTTAGGCTCTAAATTAGTGATTTAAAATGTTTGTTTGATTTCTATAGTGCTTTATGTCACTTTATTCAAACAGGTTGTCCATCTCCATTTAAAATCTACCAAACTTTTGGACACCTATTTTGTGCTCTTCAATTCTCTTGTAACAAGAGCCCAATATCTCTCCACTGGCCTTAGCTCCAGGCAGTTTGGAGGATTTGCCTCTCTTGGTACAAAGAACACATTACTGTTCTTGTACCACTCAAGACCTTTCTTACCATAGTGACAGGGTGCCAAATCAGGCCAAAAATAAGTGGACACATTAAGAAGTCTTACGAATGGAAGCAGCTTTTTTTGTAAACATTCCTTGATGTAAATTTCGGTATTTATAGAGCCCTTTGTAACAAATGTTTGGCTTATTTTGCCCCAACTGCATTGCTTGCCATACCAAGAACTTTTTGGGAAAATTTTGTCTGGTTTTGGGTTCTAAACTCCTCTTCAATATTCCCTCTAGCATCTGCAACATAAAAAATGACCCAGAAGCTGCGAAAAATTTTCCATACGTACATTTCGTCATCCATTATGCAGCAGGTACATTTTTTGTATACAATTTGACTTCAATTTCCGTGCTCTGTCTTTGGCCTTTAAATTTGTTGCAGAATTCCCGTCAGGAACTTTTTGAGCCTTGTATGCTTTTAAACCTGCATTGGCTTTAACTTTGCGTACCAAATAGTCCGAGTACTGATCTAAATGGGCTGCTTTCTTACCGGAGGTGTTGAGAGCTCTTTTGAAAATGCTTTCTATTTGTTTGGCTTTAGAAAAATCATGCGGACCATTCCTTGTACATGAACCAGGTTTTCTATCAACGGACAAGTTCTCCCGGTACTGTTTAATAAAATTGGAAACAGTTTGATAGCAGACCTTTGATTGTTTGGCCAACGTTTTGTAGGAGCAAGTTGAATTTTTTTGAAAATATTTAATAATTTTAGTACACATTTTTTTGTGGTAAGTCATTTTAATCTGATTAAAAACAAATGAACATAATTGACATTAAACATAATAACTGACATGCTTTACAAAGGTAACTTGGGTTAAAAGTTTTAATGAAAAACGTGTGTTAAGAATTTTACGATCTCAGTCCTTAGCCTTGCAACCAAAATGAACTATAAAATAAATACATGTAGATTGAAGTAAAATTCATAGAATTACAAATCCTATTATTATCATACTTCCTATTTCAAGCTTAAACCACTTTTACGTCTCCTTGTTCGAGATCTATACAGATGGATTTTAATCTGCGGGTGGGGTGGATGGTGTTTTCTATGTTCCCCGCTTTCGGAATGAAGTTATTTTCAGACTGCCAGATAAATGCAGAGTTATACAGGCTAATATCTCTGATATAAAAAGAGCGGAACACTGAGTGAGGTACAGCAGGATAAGCATTAATGTGCGGACTGTAAACCTGCTTCTAAATCTCTCCCTGGTATTCACTCGTCATGTAGTATTATTCACGAATGTCGGGTGTGTCTTAATGAAATGGCGAAACTTTCTGACCTGGAGCTGGGGACCGATTCATGCGGACGTACCGGGCAGTAATGTTGCGAATATACTTACTAAAGATATCGAGACATGTATGGCCCCTATATGACGGCCACAATTTGGTGTTTTTTATGGGGCTTTCCCAGTATCGGCTACGGGTTCAAGTAGCTGTTCTGATACAAGGTGATTTAATCTACTTTTAATGACATTTGTAGAAGTTGTCATGAGGAGATCTAGAAGAATCAATGGAACACTTTGTCTGCCTATGCGCTGCTCTATTGGAACTAAAGACCACGGCAGTTAGTTTCTGCGCGACCTGATGGATTTCTTGGGAGTGGATAGAGGTTTTAATTAAACATTTATGTTCTATGGAATACATTCTACGACAAAATCATTTTATTCTACGATAAAAACTGTTATTCTGAGTGGTACACAAGCACCACGTTAACAATTTATGACATAATGACACAACTGTATACAACGTTGTGCACGAACTGTATACAACCCATTTTCGACAAGGAAATTGGTTGGTTTGTGTTTCGCTTTAATGTTGTAAGTCTTCTATACTGCGTATAAACTTTATAGATCTACTTAGATCAGATGGTCTACTTTGACTACATGCTTGATAACGAATCTTATATGGCTCCTATAAGACTATCACAAGTCGGCGACTCAGGCGGAGCTTGGCCGCGGGATTGGCTAATTTGTAAATGTGTTAAATGAGTGTGCATATAGATTATTTCGATTTTGAGTGCTCGGTAGCTCGTGATCAATTGAAGATATCTTAATGACATTTTACACAGTCAGAGTATAGGTGTTTCTGAGGTGATTTGTATTAACATGTGTCCGTAGTTGGACGCATCATCAATAATAAATTTGGTATATTTTATTAGCAAAAATCACTTGCAAAAAAGCGTCTACATGAGTTAAACATCTCCCTAATGATCATGTAGACAATCATGTTTCGTGTCTAGTAAAGGATGTTTTTCTATTCACACATAAACTTCACTCTTAAACAATATTAAATTTTTGGAAAGACAAAACAGAAAAAATACTCCTAAAATTGCCAACATACACTATAATGTTCCATGGTTGCTTACAAAACAAAAACAGCAAAAATAAACTGGAAAAAGATTAACAAAAATTGTAGAATTTTGCCAGCGCAAATAAATAACAAAACACACAAAAAAAATTGGACGATTCATGTTGTATTTTAAACCTAAACTGAAATATAATATTAAAAAAGTAGCATTTTTAAAACGTGTAGCGTCTGTGTATGTTTGCCAGAAGATTGTTGTACTACGACAAGATACAACATTTAAAATCCCGCTGCAATGCCACATCACATTGTCACGTGTGACTGGTGAATGTACTATACCAAATATTTTGCAACTAAAATAGAAAATAAATCCTCCTCCCAACTGCCTACTTTTGACAACAAAAAAATACAGTTGCTGGGTAAAACAGTGTTAGGTGAGTTATTGAGTTGGACGGGGGAAAGTGGAGGTTAGTGAGGATTGCACAAGGATTTATAATATTTTTTTTTTCCTGAGTCTGTGCATGTAGTTTTATACAAAAGTATTTGTTGATAAAAATTGTGTGGGATGTGTTACATAAGGATTAACTCCAATGTCGAAAGCAATACACGCATATACATTTTTAAAAACATTTCTTTATATTGTGTTGCCGTTGTTACCTCTTTCATAGTAGTAAATAGTTTGGAGTAAAATTGATCGTACAGTTAGTGAAACGAAAAGTCGGAAGTCGGAAGGTGTAAAATGGCTCATCGACTATGTATTAAACATAAGATTGTTCTAGGATAGTTAATATTCTTTTTTGATTATTTTTCATTGATTCGGATGTTAAAATTTGTATACCCTACACACTACAGTGGGGCGGATTAAATTCTAGGATTAAGTCCTTGAATATTATAAGAGTAGGAACTAGTGGGCAGCAGAGCTAGGGCAACGACACGTATCACCCGATAATTCAGGTAGCACCAGCAAATTGTTCTCAATAAAGATGTATTCAATTTGACACGAATATAAAGAAAACTATCAAAGTGAAAAATGAACAAAGTAAAGTCTATTTAAATTTTATGTAACGGACCCTGGAGCATTATCCCAGCTTCGAACACGGAGTAACCGGAGTTTCCTTACAGAACAAATCACAATTCTGAACATGTGTTTTTTTTTTTTTTGGCCCAAGGACTGGCAGAAATCGGTTCATTATTTCATCTATCCCCCATACAACTGTCCTACGGAAATAGGAACTTATTAGTCTGATCCACAGATGTATAAATCCATATTGGGTCATAGCTTTCATATAACGCCCTCTTCTGAAAAACACTTTATAGCCAATAAATCTCTTTTAATCAATATTTAACATGAAATATGTTCCCTTTTCCCATGTTGTGAAATTTTTAGATGGAATTTTGTAAACAATAAACAGTTGTTACGAACAAAATCAATGAAAAGTTCATGAGAATATCACAATAGCAATTTTTCCTTCTAGAGAAATGGATATTTCATGGGAACATAAATTTCACATGTTATTGCCGATAGGGGTGAATATTGTATACTTTTGTGAGTTTCATAATATCTTACTAGAAAGATGTATTGTTGACTGAACCCCCTTTCTAGGGAGTGAGATCGTAAAATTCTTAACACACGTTTTTCATTAAAACTTTTAACCCAAGTAATATTTGATTTTTTTTTTTACCTTTGTAAAACATGTCAGTTACTATGTTTAATGTTAATTATATTCATTTGTTGTTAATCTGATTAAAATGAGTGACCAGAAAAAAGTGCGTACTAAAATTATTAAATATTTTCAACAAAACCCAACTTGGTCCTACAAAAAGTTGGCCAAGCATTCAAAGGTCTGCCGTCAAACCGTTTCCAGTGTTACTAAACAGTACCGGGAGAACTTTTCCGTTGATAGAAAACCTGGTTCATGTAGAAGGAATGGTTCACATGATGTTTCTAAAGCCAAAAAAAATAGAAAGCATTTTCAAAAGAGCTCCCAACACATCCGGTAGGAAAGCAGCCCAGTTAGCTCAGTGCTCGGATTATTTGGTACGAAAAGTTAAAGCCAATGCTGGTTTAAAAACATAAAAGGCTCAAAAAGTTCCTAACAGGAACGCTGCTAAAAATTTAGAGGCCAAAGACAGAGCACGGAAAGTGAAGTCAAATTTTATACAAAAAAATATACCTACTGCATAACGGATGACGAAATGTACGTATGGAAAATTTTTCGCAACTTCCTGGTCAAATATTTTATGTGGCTGATGCTCGAGGGAATGTTGCAGAAATGTTTAGGGGCCAAAAGCAAACAAAATACAAAATTTCCCAAAAAGTTCTTGGTATGGCAAGCAATATGCAGTTGCGGCAAAAGAAACCAAACATTTGTTACAACGGGCTCTATAAATACCGAAATTTACATTAAGGAATGTTTACAAAAGGTGATGCTTCCATTCATAAAACTTCTTAATGTGTCCACTTATTTTTGGTCTGATATGGCATCCTGTTACTATGGTAAGCAAGGTCTTGAGTGGTACAAGAACAATAATGTGGTATTTGTACCAAGAGAGGCAAATCCTTCAAACTGCCCAGAGCTAAGGCCAGAGGCGAGATATTGGGCTCTTGTTAAAAGAGAATTGAAGAGCACAAAAAACGTGTCCAAAAGTGTGGTAGATTTTAAACGGAGATGGACTACCTGTTCGAGCAAAGTGACAGAAAGCTCTATAAAAGCGTTAATGGAAGTGTTTCCGAAAAAGGTTCAAAATTTCATCACTAGTGATTAAAACTATAAAAATATTTTTTCTTTTTTGTAAATTATAATAATAATTTGAATCAAATAGAAATAAAACAAGTAAGACAGCTATATTCGGCTGTACCGAATCTTATATACCCTTCACCAAATTAAACTTTAAAATAAAATTTTTTTAATATTTTTAGGTAAACAAAATTAAAATTTTTTTTCAGTTTAAAAAAATTTTTTTTTTCTAAATTGTTTTTCAAAATTTTAAAAAAATGTAATTTTTTCAAAATTGTTTTTTTTTTTAATTTTTTTTTTTAATTTTTTTTTTTAATTTTTTTTTTTAATTTTTTTTTTAATTTTTTTTTTTTTAATTTATTAGTAAAAAAAAGTTAATGAAAAAAAATTTTTTTATGTCGGAAGAATTCCCGACATATTGATGTATAAATTATGTTTGTAAGTTATTTGGGGGCTACGGAAAGTTGATTTTAACATACAGACGGACATGGCTATATCGACTTTGTGGGGTAGCAAATGAAAAATGTAGAAATTACAAACGGAATGACAAACTTATATATACCCTTGCCACTCATGGTGAAGGGTATAAAAAATTAAAACTGTAAGATTAGTGGTTTCGTTTTTATTAACATATATGTATGTTAAGAATTTTTGGATCGCACTCCTTATATTTGTAAACATTTTTGTAGTGGACACTCTTTTAGTTTAGGAGTTATACACATTTTGGATCATAAGTTCTAACCTAAATGTTTATGTTGGACACTTTAAGACACTAACATTTTATGCTAATACTAAGTTATTTGATCATTGTTGACTGGAACTACTAAATAAACACATGATTCTACTTTTGAATTTAGTTCAGTTCAGGGATAATTTTATTAAATGTGTAAATACTTCTATCACCCACTGTACTTGTTTATATACATGTTTGAACATATAAAATTAAAACGCATTTTAGTAAGCGCTCAACTTCAATTTAATTCTTTATGTTCTTCTTCGCCGTTTTGTTTTTGTTGTTGCTGTTGGTTGGTTGGTTGGTTGATGTTTTATGTCCTTTTTACATGGAAATGTTCATCCTTGTGTCTCATGTTTGTTTCGTGTCATATTAAGCTGGATGTTTTAATACTTTTTTGTTTGTGTTGCTGTGTATTGGTATTTGCTGCAGTTTTTGAGTCTGTGAATTTCGGTACTAAATGATATGAGCATTAAAATTTAATTATAAAATATGAGTGAAAGTTTATTAAAATTTTTTATTTTGTTTTGTGCAGCACTTGCTCTGTAGGTTAGTGTACCAGAAATGTAAATTACACAAGTTTTTGTTTGAATTTTTGTTGGTTTCATTTTGAGAAGTCCTCCCTATCGCTTGTTGGCAAATATGCAACAAGCAACAAGAACGATTTATCAGCATTAATTGTGACAACTATTCCATTTTAGGACGCATAAAAGAGTTTAGAGTAGATAAAGCAGATGTTTGGCAGAAATGTGATAATGAAGCAATTTGAATTCAGGTTTGAATTTATGTGTATATTAGTATTAAGAACAAATTGTGTTTAATTAAGGTGGCAAAACTAAGGCAAAATAATAAGAGGTTTTTAGGGGAAACTAACAAGAATTAAGTAAATAATTGTTAGGTAGAAGTGATGAAAACTACGAAAGGTAACAGTGTCATAAAGATGTTGTGTATTGGTTGATTTGAATTATTGTGGAGCTGTGAGATGTAGTGATTTTTCCCCAAACTTGGCGATTTTTAAACGATCTTGGCAATTAAAATGTTCCTCAAAGGCTTTGTTGCCAATTAAATTTTCAGAATTTATTTCAAATTTTACGGTTACATCCACAAGATGAATTTTGTATCGTATAGAGTGTATAGAGTCCTAGTGAAATATTACTAATTCACATGATTGTATCAACCATATATATGATTACAAGATGTGTCTAAGATATACGTGGGTACCTGCCGCATAGGCTTAAACCGCACGGTGGTCTTAACACCGGATAGAAACGATGCGTCTATCACCGCCATTGAATGACTTGCAAGGAACACTCAATTGGCAACTTCCTGTACATTGATTGCACAGATCAATGCACAATACTCTTGCTCGAGAGCTCGGGCTATCTAATCCCTGCCATCCATAGCTAGCTAGTCAACGGACCAGCCCAGGACAATTATCAAAGCTGCAACATCCGGCCTGGTAATCCAGTCCAATGTATGGTCTCTGACTTCAAAAGTTCCCAGCCGATAAAAGTCAAAGTGAGTGTACTTTATCACACACTTTTGACCTCGACAGAGAACCAAGTCCAACGACCAGTACATCACGAATGCTACTACCTCAATACATTTCCTGACCACAAACGCCAGTTGGTATCTGCTACTTTCAATGGATCTGTTGAGTCAGCAACAGCACCTAGTAAGATACATTTGGTAGTCCGAAATTTAGCACTAGTCCAAATATCAGTCATTTAACCAACTATCTTCTACCCGCTTTGGGTTTCAACCACAACCCTAGCGTGTACACCGAAGTGACCCCAGCAATGCTCCTACAGGACCGAAGTCCTTGGGTCATAGGATCCCCGCTATACTAGATAAGACTCTAGTCAGCTGCGAATTTAATAAATTAAATTCTTACCAGGAATGAGACCCGTGCACCTCGGAGCCCCGGTTTCGCTCCATATTTCTCCTTGAGGCATAACGTCAAGGTGTGGAGCTCACCAAGAGGCTTATCCATGCCCCAAGTGGGATATATGGTTACAGTAAACATGTATATGTTTGTGACAACTTATTCATCATATAAATTGTTGTTCTCAGATTATGATATCCATAAGCCGAGAGCAACATAATATGGTAAGTCCTTCATCATATAAATGGTTGCCAGAAACATATACATGTTTACTGTAACCCTATATATGGTTGATGCAATCATGTGAATCGTAAATTAACCATATTAATGTTACCACAATCATAAATATAGTTACTGTGACTATAATATTTTTAAAAATTTTGAAATGGTTACAGTAAACATGCACAAATGTTGAAATGGTTACAGTAACAATGCACAACTATATTTTTTTTTCTGCGTGTACCTTAGTAACCGAATTTTACAGTTGTGGCTACAAAATTTTAGAAGGGGTAACACAAGTTAGATTGCTTCAACCGGAATTCTTCTTTAGCACCTGATAGAACCGACTATGTGTGCAACCGAATCATTCGATTGGCAACAAATTTGGTTGATATCACGAATCTAGTTTCTTTCTGTATGACTGGGGTTTAGGAGATTAGTATGTTCTAATAAAACAAGCCTGAAAAAGTCTTTATATTTAGGTATTTATAGAAGCCAAAATTTATCTGGGCGACTTTTTAAGAGCAAACATTTTAACAAATAATAAAGATGAGGAGTATACTGATTTTGTTATTCCGTTTGTAACACATCGAAATATTCATCGCAGGAGATGGGTCCTCATAAGATTCTAAGATGATCTAGCTATGTCTGTCCTTCTGTCTGTCTGTATGTTTCTTGAAAACACGATGGAGCCGAAAAGAATGGAGATAGCTGGCACAAATACTCTCTGTTGATAAGGTTTTTTAGGTATTAAAAATGGGCAATATCGGTTCAAGATTTCACATAGCTCCCATAGAAATGTTATCTCGGAATATTGTTTGAGCAGTCATAAATATGTATGTAGATGATACGGCAATCCTGTTAAAATTTTGCACAAATTAGTTCTCGGACAACATTTGCCCTAGTATCCATATAAGGACCCCCACAGAAAATGTCTTGAACATTCATAATTGTCTTAAATTAATTAATATCGTAATGAAATTGGAAATAAACAAGTTTTATATGAACTTAAATCAACCCGCTTTTATGAGGATCGGTCCATAATTGACCTTACCCCCAATATAACCCCTATATCTGATGAATATTTTATTGTCAATAAATAATTTATGATATTTACATAAATTACGACATAAGTCATTTAAAGTTTTAAGAAATCAATTACTCTATCAAATTCTATACAGTTCGAATCATAACTGATTCAGGTCCCCATTGAAAGCCAAAACTCCATATTAATTTGAATATACAGGAATATACTACTCTTACTTGTTTTGAAATTGTTAATAAGGAGCAGTTGTCTACCAGTTTTGGAATTTATTATCCCCATAGACTACTTAAATTATACATTTGTATTTTAATAAGTCCAGTAGTAGTTTTAAAGATAACTAAAATTAAATATTATTTTAATCTTATGCCTTTGTCTTCTCCCTCTCTTTCAGAGAAGTCTGGCCAGAAAACGATGTGTTTGGAGCCATGTCTGCCGCTCCTGAAGATGAAATGCTGCTAATGCGAGAAATATTCATGCACAACATAACAACAGGTTAGTGTTAATACTTATATTGTGCATTTGTATCAGTGAAGTTATTATTATTTTTTTTTTTTAATAAATAATTGCAATTAACGGCCATTTTCACAATGTACGATTAAAAGTTAACGTGAACTTTAACCGCAAGTTAGGCTAATCAGAATTTCACAATGTACGATTAATTTCTAACTGACACTATTTAACAACAAAGTTGCTGTTAAATATAACCGAACAAACTTCGCCGGTTAGCATCTTAATTGTAAGAAATGTAATAAAAGAACATGAAAAAACATTTATATTTTTGTAATATTTATAATTTTTAAAAAATGTAAAGCGCAGAAAAGGAAATTTTGCTCGGCGTGATCCATCCGGATATTGCACTTCAGAAAAAAATACAAACCAAACAACAAATGTGCACTTTTCCTTGTTGGTTTTCAATATTTGTTGTTTGTTGTTAGGTACCTTAATATTTTTGAGTTTTATAAGTTTTTTTTTATTATACAACTAATAAAATACAAATAATTATTTTTTGATGCCGCCTTTTTATAAATTTTTTATATTTCAATCTTTCATTACACTATTTTTCGTAAACAAATGTATGCAGTATTGCCATACTTTCTACTAAATGCCTTTGTTAAGTAATCAAATGATGGTGAAACGTAAATCGGTAACCGTTGGTTAAATGGTCCCCGTTAAACAAACCGACAGTTAGTTAATTTTCTGTTAATAATGAAATAATCGTACATTGTGAAAATGGCCGTAAATCTATTGAAATTTAACAACCACAAAGTGAACGTTAAAAATATTCTATAGATATTTTGTAATTTTTGTAATTTATTTAAAAAGCGATTAAATCGTTCAATTAATTCAATTCAAAAATGTTCGCGAAGTAAAACAAAAACACAAACAAAAAAAAGGTTGTTTGAATATTTATTTATTTTATTTACTATTTTGTGTGTTTTGAGGTTTTAAAGAACAATTATAACAAGAGTTTCCTATTAATTAATTAGGACAATTGATGGGCTAACAATGGACATGGAAGTTATATAGTATATATGTATGTGTGTTTTTGTGTGAATTGCATACATCTGCAAACATAAATATATTTATGAATGTATGTATGTGTGTGTAAGTTTTTATGGGCTTGTGCACTTCTGCGTAAATGTGTATGTATGTGTTGTCTGCGCATACAGATAAATAAATAACATTTTCAATATAAACAATAACAAATGATGGCTGTAATAACAATAGAGCCTCATCAACTGTACTAAATTTAAATTGTACGTGAATTTATTAGGGCACCAAAAATTCTCTAGAAAAGGGAAATAATGAGAAATATTTTTGTATGACTTCTATGGAAAGAAGAGGATAGTATTGAAACTAATTGGTTTTTATACCCTTCACTACCCTTCGTGAGAAGGGTATATATATGTTTGTCATTCCGTTTGTAATTTCCACAATATAATTTTCCTACTGTCTGTCTATCCGTTGAAATCAATTTTGTGAAGACACCAGGTATCATCGGGATCCAAATCTTCAATAATTCTGTCAGACATGCTTTCGAAAAGTTTCCTATTTAAAATCAGGAAAATCCGTCCATAAATAATGGAGATATGAGCAAAAATTCGAGACAGCCTCTATTTTTGGCCTATTTTGTATCTATATCTCGATTACTAAGTCATAAATATAGACAATATGAATATCTAATGATAGATATTTCAAAGTCCATTGCAACGATGTATCTTAGGCTATAGTAAGTTGGACCTACAATGGGTCAAAATCGGGAAAAATATTTTTTAACCCGAATTTTTTTTCACAAAAAATATTTTTTTATCATAAATTTTTTTCACTAATAAGTTAAAAAAAATTAATTTTTAAATTAAAAAAAATTTTTTTAAAAAATTGGAAAAAAATTAAAAAACAAATTCGAAAAAAAAAAATTAAAATTTTATTTTAAAATATAATTTGTTGAAGGGTATATATATGATTCGGCACAGCCGAATATAGCTCTCTTACTTGTTAAAAAACATATTCTTTTTGCTATAATTAGTAGCTCCTTATTGAAGGTATTTGTATACATTTACCTACAAATATGTATACATTTGTGCATGTTTGCATATGAATTATATCTATGTGTATTTGTTTGTTATGGGCTTCATTTGGATGTGTTTGTAAATGGAATATTTATTACATGTACCCTTTTTCTCATTTCATTGCTGGCCGTTTCTGACTCTCTCTGTCCACATTCGCTTATTTTCACTCTAACAATTGCTATTGTTTGTAATGTTATTGTTAATTTTGCTATTGCTATTATTATCATTTAATAAAGATGTATAAACGTGAAAATAAAATTAAATTGGAATCTAGACCACAAAAACACCAACAATATCTATACCAACACATGGTTAAACATTTATGTATGCAAGTGTAAACAGATACACATACATATGTAGATTAGGGTGACCCATTTATTGGAATCTTTTGATTTTGGGTGCTCCCAAGGCTTGTTCACTGCTATCTAAATACTAAAGGCTGAATATTTTCGCAAAATCGGATAACGTTTAGAGGTTGCAGTTCCATGTATATGGTCAATGTATAGAGTTAATTAATTTAGAGATTTTAAAATTTCCATTCACTTGTCAGGGTATGTCAACAAGCTAAATTGCCGCAATTGGCAATTTAGCTTGTTGACATACGTGGTGGACATTGGCCTGATATCCTTTTTTATTCATAATTGTCGAACTTTTCTCGTCGTAATACAATACATCTTCATCTACGTTGGACCTACAATGGGTCAAAATCGGAAAAAATATTTTTTAACCCGAATTTTTTTTTCACCGAAAGTTTTTTTCGCTAAATATTAAAAAAAATTAAAAAACAAAAAATTAAATTTAAAAAAGCAATTCAAAAAAAATTTTCCAAAAAGTTTGAAAAACTATGGAAAAAAAAATTTTGTTTACCTAAAAATATTAAAAATTTTTATTTTGAAGTATAATTTGCTGATGGGTATATAAGATTCGGCGCAGCCGAATATAGCTCTCTTACTTGTTTTGTATAAAATTTGACTTCAATTTCCGTGCTCTGTCTTTGGCCTCTAAATTTTTAGCAGAGTTCCTGTTAGGAACTTTTTGAGCCTTGTATGCTTTTAAACCTGCATTGGCTTTAACTTCTCGTACCAAATTGTCCGAGTACTGACCTAACCGGGCTGCTTTCCTACCGGAGGTGTTGAGAGCTCTTTTGTAAATGCTTTCTATTTGTTTGGCTTTAGAAACATCATGTGGACCATTCCTTCAACCTGAACCAGGTTTTCTATCAACGGACAGGTTCTCCCGGTACTGTTTAATAACATTGGCAACAGTTTGACGGCAGACCTTTGAATGTTTGGCCAACTTTTTGTAGGACCAAGTTGGGTTTTGTTGAAAATATTTAATAATTTTAGTACGCACTTTTTTTATCGTCACTCATTTTAAACAAATTAACAACAAATGAATATAATTGACATTAAACATAATAACTGACATGTTTTACAAAGGTAAAAAAAAATATCAAATAATACTTGGGTTAAAAGTTTTAATGAGAAACTTTTGTTAAGGTTTCGATCTCAGTCCTTATTCGATATCGAATAAAATGTGTAGAATATTATATTGATTGGGCTCGATAACGAACGAATTTTTACTCGAACTTTATTTCGATTATGAGCATTCGCACCCTGACCTTTTTATACGCATTGTAATTTTTTTTTTGTGGGCCCCCAAAGATTTGCTGCCTCGGTGTCATTTTTGCAAAAAAATGATAATTTTTTCTAAAAACATCAATGTGACCTATTATCTTTTAGGTGTTTCCTTAAATGTGTACAATTTTGACTGGGCTGTTAAGAAATCCAAATAAAGAGTTTCTCAGTAAGAATGCACTTTTTTATAAAAAAGAACACGTGTTTTTTGAGATAATTGTGATTTTTAATTGAATTGTAAAGAAGACATTCTTATATCACATATTATGCAGCCAGCTATTACTAACTTACTTCTAAGTAATGTTTGCAATAATCATTACACATTACAGTAATCAGTAATTGCTTGGTATTATTGCTGGATTGTTCTTAAAAATTGTAGTACCCCTAAATTTTGCACCTTCATTACATCCCTAGCCAAATTGTGTAAAAAAAAAATTCCAGCACCAAAAATAACTAAAAAATTCCTGGTTTCCAAAAAAAAAAAAAAAAAACGAAAGAAGAAAACAAGCAAAACACCTGCAATTCTATATACCTTTTGTGTATATGAAAGGTATAATTGAATAAACCACAAATTTGTGCAAAAAAAAGAAAGAGAAATATAAATGATAAAAAAATATTAAACTTGTAGTGGTGTATACAATATTTTGCACGTTTAATAAAAAAAAAAACACATCCTTTCAATACTCTCACACACACACACATACTTCTACACGTACACTACGACACACGTATGTTATACAATATAAAACAACCACAAAATCGAATTTGTGGTACCATTGTTCATTAGTAATATTGAATGAGAAAAAATAAAAAAAATTCTCATATAAAAAATTGTGTATTGGGTTCAAAAAAAGGAGTAGTTGAAGGATCTAGGATTTGTTTATATTTTATGTCTTTTTTATAACAAAATTTAAGTTATTAAATTTAACGAGATCATAATTTTGAAAGTTTTGTTCAGAGTACTTAGAACTAATTTGTGCAACATTTTATCACGATTGTCTCATAATCAAACAGCATTTCGTATTTTCAACAGACATACTTACGGAGGGGCCAAAGATATTGGTCCATAATCATAGTCAAACAATAAAGTCGGTTCTTTTTAAAAACAACTTGAAAATAAAAACCCGCTTTTTATTATTTTCCAACTATTGTCAAAATTAAAGTATGTTTTAAATTGAACCGACTTTAACTGGGTGTCACCTCAAATGTAGAAAATGTTTTCCTACAATATACAACAAAATATAGACAAGTGGCATCGCTGAACAGCTGACTTAGAAAATTAAAAAACAAAAAGTGACAAACAAGAAATGTAACCGGGAAACTAAAGAAAAAACGGTTTGTGGTGGAAAAATAGAAAAGGAAAGATAAGATAACAAATTTATTCTATTTTGGTATAATTTTATTGATTCAATATTCAATAATTGCAAAATCTCTGCCAATATCTTGTAACTTAAACATTTTTGACTTTTTGTCGAACTTTTTTACATGGTGAAGAACAGCTGATGCTGTTGTTAAATGAGTTAAAAACAACTTCAGCTGGTTTTATATTTACAGTCGACTTTAACGTCAGAAGTATACTTTAACTTGTCTATGGTAGACCTAAAGTCCACTCTTAAGTAGTGACGACTTTATTTCTCTTAAAATATACTTTATTTTTGACTATGATTATGGGCCATTCATTTTGCGGATTAATTATAAAAAAATGCAAGTATCGTGAAAACTGAAAGTTCCCGCTTAAAGAGCACAAAATTCAACATCAGCAGGCAAGAAATTAATGTCAAATATGAAAGGATATTTTTATAGTCAAGTGTTGAAATTACACATTGCACAGTGGTTTAAAAATAATTCGGTATCTCGGGAACTATTTGAGATATTGTTACGAAATTTCACGTGGTTAGAGCTAAGGTTTTTTGCAGTTGTTCAGCATACTAGCGCTAATGGGGGCCAGTGCTTTGCCCCTCAAAGTTGATCACCTCGGGTCTAAAATTTAAAAAAAAGTAACAGAGCTAAATTCGGCTGTGCCGAATCTTATATACCCTTCACCAAATTATACATATCTACATTAATTACCTTTACCCATGCAAAACTCTTCATAATCTATATAAATGTCTTTGTAAGTTTGTTTGTTTGTTTGTTTGTTTGTTTGTTTGTTTGTTTGTTTGTTTGTTTGTTTGTTTGTTTGTTTGTTTGTTTGTTTGTTTGTTTGTTTGTTTGTTTGTTTGTTTGTTTGTTTGTTTGTTTGTTTGTTTGTTTGTTTGTTTGTTTGTTTGTTTGTTTGTTTGTTTGTTTGTTTGTTTGTTTGTTTGAGCATCACGCCTAAACGGCTGAATCGATTTTATTGAAATTTGGAACGTAGATAGATCCTTATTTGGAAGCGTCAATAGGCTATAACTTTTTTCAATACTTGGACCAGAAAGGGGTAAACAGGTAAAATTGGTACCTTTAGTTCTTAAACAATAAATACTAAACGGCCGAAATGATTTTATTGAATTTTCCAACATAGACTACGACAGGGGTAGCGAAGCGCACCGGGTCAAGCTAGTATAAGAAATAAATAAAGAAAAAGTCATACACCCATGCTCATGCGCTTTTGTAGTTGTCTCGTTAGTGAACAACGACTACTAAATTGTAAGAGCATAAGAATACGTGTGATTTGATTTTCACAATTGTGCTATGGGCAGCGCACCATTGTTTTAGAATGTTGTTGTTGGGTGTGTGTGGTGTTTACGTATGATAGAGTTGCTCATATGAAAACTCATTATAAACAACTCACTCTTTATATATCCCTTTCCTCTCATGGTAAATGGTATAAAAACAAAAACAAAATACGCAAAGCAATAACCAAAACACATCCAAACATACCCTCTGTTGTTTTTTTGTCAAAGCATGCAATAAATTGTCTGTTTTTGATGAAATTTTCAGAGGTTGTCTCGGATTTCTGCTCATATCTCCGTTATTTATGGACGGATTTTGCTGATTTTAAATAGGAAACTTCTCGAAAGCATGTCTGACAGAATTATTGAAGATAACTGGGGTCTTCACAAAATTGATTTCAACAGACAGACAGACAGACGGACAATCGACTCCGCTATTTATAAGGATCCAGAATATATATACTTTATAGGGTCGGAAAATTATATTATGGAAATTACAAACGGAATGACAAACTTATATATACCCTTCTCACGAAGGTGAAGGGTATAAAAATCGCGAAAAATCCATTTATTATCCGCATGAGCTGAAATTTAAAAGATAAATAGTGCTTAAGCAGATCTACAAAAAAAATACGCTTACATATGTAGGTTATCTCTATTAGTTGAATATATGCTCGATCTTTTTATGGTTTTTTAGATGTGGCGGGTCTACGGAGAGTTGAATGTTTTTTCTAAAATATCACCTATATTGGTGATAAAATTCTAAATAAAATAAAAAAAACTTGCTAACAGTTATCTTGTCCCTATAAAAAGTTAAACGCATCCAAAGTTGGAACATGTACAAAGTGCATTTTTTTAAGTATTTTCCCAAAAAGGCCCAAAAATTTTCTTCGGGACTATATACAATTTGTATATGATCCGGAAAGAGAATTTAATGCAAAAGCGCGTAAAGTAAATTTTGGCTCACTTAAGTGGACACAACACCCCCCAGATCTATCCAAACTTGGGCAATTTTTAACAAAAATTTCAAATTTGATTAAAAAATTCTAAAATATCTACAATGTTTTTTTAATATCACACGGTAAATAACCTCACAGTAGGCAATTTTCTAAAAAAAAACTCAGTTTTTATAACACATTTTCGCCGGTTTAGGAATTTCGCTATTTGAAAATAAAAAACGTTAAAAATTATAATGACGTTGATTTAAGGATAATTGAGTCTATATTAGTTCCAAATTTTGTTATGATATCTTTAACCATTAAAATTTTACATTAATTCAAATTCTAAATTTTTCTTCATGGAAAATCACCATATTATAATTCTTTAAGTTTTTAAAGTAAATGACGTCCCAAAAATTTATAAAATTATTTAATTTTACTAAAATATCAATCTGCAAGTCCTAAGGTTTTCAACAATATCAAATACTTATATAAAAAGCCTTTATTTACTCCTCAGAAGTTCCACACACCTTGCCCCCCCCTTGGAAAATTTGTAAATTTTTTCATATCTTTCATGCAACTCTCATGATACGAGAGTTACGTGTGAGTCAGGCCTGGACGTAGCTATATTCATGTATTATAATGAGATAAACAATAATAAACTTTTATCAATTACTTTTCTCTATTTCAGTTAAGTTAAATTTTCCATCACTTGAGTTTCTAATTGTGACTGAATAACATGCAGGATTTTACCAATTCAATTTTCACTCACTCACGCTTGATTAAAAGTTTTTTTTTTTTTTAATGAGATTAATTCGAAGTTTTTTCTTATGGTTATACGAACGAAGTCATCCGAAATCAGGCATAAAGCTTAATAAAAAAATCATGTTAGTGAGCGCGATCACGAGAATTTTTAAATTTTATATCGGGAGCCAATTATTACTCACGTGCACATCTGTACTTTCAATGAACTTTTCTAAATGAGTTAAAAAAAATCATTGAAAATCAATTCATAAATAATTCGTATCCGAAGTCTTTTAGTGGCAGGTGTTGCAAAATATCTCTTTTAGTCACCCTCCCATCACTAGTTAATATAACGATATCATCGTAAAACAACATGGTAGTTATTTTTACCAGTAACATGCATAAATTTAGTGTGTCTCACTGATGTAGTTTTATAGATATATGATAATTAATAATTCATTTGTACGGGGGGTACTTGACTCTCCCCTCTTATGCCCTCCCGATTTTGGTGGAACGTGCAGTATTGCGAGCCTCGTTATTGTTGTTGTTTAGATATTAATAAATCCGTGAAAAAAGGGTATTTGACCCCACTGTGAGACGGACGGATCTTTGAATCTTATGAGGACCTAGAATATATGTATATGCGGCATTTCATGTCAAGTGAACCAACTTTTGAAATCGATGTCTTCCGATTGAGATGAAATTTACACCATAGTTCTATTGGATAGTTTTCAACAAGATGGGATCAAAATTTTATATGTTGGCTAAGGGCCATTTAGGAAAAAAAAGTTCTATTTTGCAAAAAAAAAAAAAAAAAAAAACTCAAAAATTGTATGACTGAGTTACAAAATATTTATTTTGATATATATCCCACTCGTATCCCACTAAGAGACCAAAAAGCACTTAAAGGAATAGACCTAAGCTTTCTTTTGAGCAAAACAAAAAATTTAAAAACGAGCCCATTTAGGAAACAGAAGTTCGATTTAGCAAAAAAAGTCAAAATTGTATGTCTTGAGTTACAAAATATTTATTTTGATATATATCCCACTCGCATCCCACTAAGCGACCAAAAAAACTGTTAAAGGCATGAACCAAAGCTTATGAGCAAAAAAAAAATTATTAAAAAGGTTCCCATTTTGAAAAAAAAAAGTCAACAAAGTTTTTGATTTTGCAAAAAAAGTCAAAAATTGTATGTTTCGAGTTACAAAACATTTATTTTGATAGATAACCAATTCGCATCTCAAAGTCATTAATATAGACAATATGGATATCTAATGATAGCTATTTCAAAGTCCATTGCAACGATCTATACAAGGCTATAGTAATTTGGACCTAAAATGGGTCAAAATCGGGAAAAATATTTTTTAATCCGAATTTTTTTTTTTAACAAAAAATTTTTTTTGTCATAATTTTTTTTCACTAGTAAATTTTAAAAAAATAAAAAATACAAATAATTTTTGAAAAAAATGAAAAAGAAATATTACGAAAAAAAACAATTTTTGTTTTGAAAACAATTTTGAAATTAATTTTTTTTTTTTTTTTTAATTTTGAAAAACAAATTTAAAAAAAATAATAATAATTTTGTTTGCCTAAAAATATTTAAAATTTTTATTTTAAAGTATAATTTGGTGAAGATTCGGCACAGCCTCTCTTACTTGTTGTTAAATTATATTTGGATACCAAGATTTTTAAGAGATTTATGCTCATTAAACTGATTTTAGTAAGTGACCAATTATGAACTTATAAAATGACTTCCGTATAAGGAGTGAGATCGAAAAATTCTTAACTTCTATTTCCGTGCTCTGTTTTTGGCCTCTAAATTTTTAGCAGCGTTCCTGTCAGGAACTTTTTGAGCCTTGTATGTTTTTAAACCTGCATTAGCTTTAACTTTTCGTACCAAATAGTCCGAGCACTGAGCTAACCGGGCTGCTTTCCTACCGGAGGTGTTGGGAGCTCTTTTGAAAATGTTTTCGATTTATTGGCTCTAGAAACATCATGTGGACCATTCCATCTACCTGAACCAGGTTTTCTATCAACGGACAAGTTCTCTCGGTACTGGAAACAGTTTGACGGCAGACTTTTGAATGCTTGGCCAACTTTTTGTAGGACCAAATTGGGTTTTGTTGAAAATATTTAATAATTTTACTAGTCACTCATTTTAATCAGATTAACAACAAATGAACATAATTGACATTAAACATAATAACTGACATGCTTTACAAAGGTTAAAAGTTTTAATGGAAAACGTGTGTTAAGGTTTTTTCGATCTCAGTCCTTAATACCCTGAGTTAGCGAGTAAAAACAATTTTCTTTTAAAATTACAATAATTTATTTTCATGAGTGATTTGCGAAAGCTATGAACAATTATGCACCGATCGCCATGAGATTGGGCCGTGTGATTTATTTCTATATGAAACTTATTTTTATACCTTTCACCTTCGTGATAAGGGTATATATAAGTTTGTCATTCCGTTTGTAATTTCCACAATATAATTTTCCGACCCTATAAAGTATATTTATTCTGGATCCTTATAGATAGCGGAGTCGATTAAGCCATGTCCGTCTGTCTGTCTGTCTGTTGAAATCAATTTTCTGAAGACCCCAAATAACTTACAAAATTGATAAATACATCAATATATCGGGAATTCTTCCGGCTCAGTTGCTATTTAAAATCGAGAAAATCAGCCCATAAATGGCTGGGATATAAGGAAAAAACCGGGACAACCTCGATTTTTGGCCTATTTTTGATCTATATCTGGATTACTAAGTCATTAATATAGACAATATGGATATCTAATGACAGATATTTCAAAGTCCATTGCAACGATCTATATAAGGTTATTGTAATTTGGACCTACAATGGGTCAAAATCGGAAAAAAATATTTTTAATACGATTTTTTTTAACAAACAAATTTTTTTGTCAAACATTTTTTTTCACTAGTAAATTTAAAAAAAAATGTTTAAAACAATTTTGAAAAATTTTTTTTTTTTTTTTTTTTAAATTTTGAAAAACAATTTTGAAAAAAAAAAAAAAATTAATTTTGTTTACCTAAAAATATTTAAAATTTTTATTTTAAAGTATAATTTGTTGAAGGCTATATAAGATTCGGCACAGCCGAATAGAGCTCTCTTACTTGTTGTTAAATTATATTTGGATTCCTAAATCTTTAAGAGATATATGCTCGTTAAACAGATTTTAGTAAGTGGTCGTTATATGGAAGCTATGAGCAATTATGGACCGATCATCATAAAATGACTTCCGTATATATATGGTTTTAGAAGGCTTCGTTTTCTGAAGTATTAAATTCAACATAACAAAATCATGAAAGCAATTAAACATTTTTTTTAAATCATAATTTAAACCAAACAAAACTTTGTTAATATAAAAACCAGTAATAATATTTTCTGTGTTTAAAGAAACCCTGTGTTTCCATATTTAATTTTTCTTTATATTTTGAACTGAAATTAAAAAGTTTCCTAGAAATAAAAAGTCCAGGAATTAAAGTCAATTAAAACCGTCTAAACATTTAAAATCTCCAAAGATTGGATAATTTGCTTGTGGGATATTACATGTTGTCTCCTCCCCACGAAATTCTGTCCAATAATTAATCGTAAAATTCTTAATTTGGAGTGAAATTCCTTCAACTGGCTACGCTACACTGCATTCAAATGTTGTGGTGAGCATGTTTCAAAAATATGGCATGACTTGACAATTTGCAGCTCAATGTTGGAATGAGTGTAATTTTAGCTATAAATATTCACGTGTTTAAGATTCTCCACATTCTAAATTAATTCTATACAATTTGTATCACATTAACCATTAGCGACCACGATATAACCTAGCATTATGTATATAATTCTAGTTCTGTGTTGAGGATATTTCAGATGAATATTTAACAAAAATATTTGGCTGACTTCATAAACGCATTTTGCAATAGTGTTCATAAACTCAATAGATTTTGTTTAGGCAATATCGTAAGTTCATTATTGTACGGCAATGTTTTTCAATGCGCAATATCTGTCGAATTTGTTTTTTTTTTATGATTCTTTACAAAGCATTTATGTTTTCATGAATGTCACTAAGTATTGCTTTGACTTGTAATTGAATTGCAACTTGCGTTTAAATTATCTTGCTAAACTAAATAACAATCTAAATATTTAACCAAATAAAGTTTATGAAATATAGGCATCTCAATGTCATTCTAACGTCCCCTTAACATTTTTGTCTTTAAACATTTTGTATTTGTTACAAATTAACATTGAGTGGTGGCACTTGTTTATAAAAAAAAAAAACTCTTAACAATTGTGTTTTTTTGTAAAATACAGGAAAAAACTTTCTACCAATTAAATATTCATGACTACCTTTCAGGCATTCATTGTCATGCATTTTAGTAGTTTGTTGCTATAAAGTTTTTCAACTCTTTAAACATTTTTTAGACTAAAAATTTATGCTGTGTTTACTATTTTTTATGTTTCAACAAAAAAATAAAAAAATAATTTAAAAAAAAAACTTTTATATTTTTTCCAACATCCTGTCACATGTCCATCAATATTTTAAAGCTTTCCAATCCCTGTTTGATTGTATTTTATTGTTGTTACATTTACGCTCAATGGTTTGAGCTACTGGTCTACCACTTTGGGCAACACACAGTTGCGTTACAATCGCACAATTTTGAAAACAATGTTGAGGGTTTTTTATCGTCTAGTCGCTGGATTATAAAAATTTGATATTTTCCCCCAATGCAATCATTCATCCGTCCACCCTGCCAGCGAATAAATAATTTTTTTTAGCGCCTTTTCACAGGAAAAAGTGTCAGTTTACTACAAATTTTCAGAGTGTGGCTGGAATTTAAATGTTTATAACCAAAAAAATTTTGATATTTTTTATTGTTTGTGTTTGTGTGTCTGACCACAGAATTATTTGAGTCCCGGTGTTGTAAAGCTTTTTGATAAATGATTTTTTTGCGTTAATTTACATGTTTCATAATCCAACAAAATTATGGTAATGACAGTTGTGTTGTGTTGGCAGAGCCTCTAAATAAATTAAAAAATAATAAGAATAAATTAGTTTGGTAACCAATTAGGTATGTAGTAAAAATGTTTTTTAAACGGAAATTTTAATTGATCGTTTTTTTTTTTGCTTAACAGATAATTTATGGAATTTAATTTCAGGTACACAAACTGACAAGTTATTTACAGTATATTTTACTAGTTACCAGTGCCTCAATGGCCAAAGCAAATAAACTCGAAACAAATTAGCCAGCAAAAACTTTTCTCATGACCATGATATATCATATGTATTACTTAGTACCCGGAAGCTGCGAAAAATGTTCCATACGTACGTTTCGTCATCCATTATGCAGCAGGTATATTTATACCCTTGACCTTCGTGAGCAGGGTATACATAAGTTTGTCATTCCGTTTGTAATTTCCACAATATAATTTTCCGACCCTATAAAGTATATATATTCTGGATCCTTATAGATAGCGGAGTCGATTAAGCCATGTCCGTATGTCTGTCTGTTGAAATCAATTTTCTGAAGACCCCAGATATATTCGGGATCCAAATCCTCAATAATTCTGTCAGACATGCTTTCTAGAAGTTTCCTATTTAAAATCATCAAAATCCGTCCATAAATAACAGAGATATGAGCAAAAATTCGAGACAACCTCTATTTTTGGCCTATTTTTTTATCTATATCTCGATTACTAAGTCATAAATATAGACAATATGGATATCTAATGATAGATATTTCAAAGTCCATTGCAACGATGTATATAAGGCTATACAAAGTTGGACCTACATTGGGTCAAAATCGGGAAAAATATTTTTTAACCCGAATTTTTTTTCACAAAAAACATTCTTTTGTCATAAAATTTTTTCTCTAATAAATTAAAAAAAAAAATTTTTTTAAAATTGGAAAAAACTTTTAAAACATAATTTTGAAAAAAAAAAAAATAAAATTTTTTTTTTTTTTTAAAATTGGAAAAAACTTTTAAAACATAATTTTGAAAAAAAAAATTTTTTTTTTTTTTTTTTAAAGATTCGGCACAGCCGAATTTAGCTGTCTTACTTGTTTTTTTTTTATTTTTAATTTTTTTTTTCAAAGGAAATAGTACGATTTATAGTAACGCACAGTGGGGCAGAATCAACATTTTTTTGAAGGATGGAGTTTTAAAGTGGCATATTTTTGAATCTAATTGAGATATTGACTTTTTTTTTTGTAAGACCAAAAATTAACTCATCTAAACAAAAAAAATTTTTTCGGAATAAATGTGGATCAAATTTGTAATTCAATTAAAATTTTGATACTAATTTTAGAGACCCAATAAATATGTTATATGTAATACAATCTTTATTTATTGACAAAATTCAATGAAATTTTCAATGTTTTTTAAATTTGTAATTCTTAATAACTAAGTGTAAAAAAAACTTGTCAAAAGATCAAAGAGAATCCCGAAATTCCTAAAAATTGGAGTGAAAATCCCAAAAATTTTATTTTTTACAATTTATCGCATAGGGTTCACATTTTCTTCAGGGCTGGGAAAATACTTTGGTGATAAATAGGGAACACATAAAGGTTTGCAAAACTAATTTCTGTTTTCTGATCGCAGCTTTGGGATTTTAGAACATGTGGCCCAAATTTGAAATTTTGATAGAAAAATAGGTCAAATACCAAATTGCGTTGGTCGCCCAAAATTTTCTCCATAAAGACACCTTACAGAAAAACATAAAACTGTTATATGTTCAATAAAGAATTTTTTTTTTTTTTAATAAAAAAGAGTCCAAAAAACAGCACAAATCTACTATATTTTTAATTTTTAAATTGAAAATCGTTTATTTGTGGACCTATAATTTATATTGCTTTGAAATCTTCTGTATATTATACGTAATTTAGTTGTCTAACTAACAAACAAAATGTGAGTCCATTCGGTCCAAAAGTATGACCTATATTTTTAAAAAAGCTGGCCAAGGTATGGCAAAATTTTTAATTTCCCGGATGGGAAACAAAAAAATGGCACGTGCTTAAAAGTTTTACATGTCGAAAGTACCCTTCTTTGAGCCTCCACAGCGTCGACCCTGGAGCATTTCCAGGACCCATTTTAATAACTTAAACTCCAAATACTCCTTGGCTATGCCCACGTAAAATTTTATCCCAATCGGATTAGCCGTTTAGAAATTACTGATTTATTTGCAATAAGTTTTGATTCTGCCCCACTATGTACGTCAAAAATCGTACTTCAACTCATACTACGAGAATTAGTATCACGTATATACCCAGCATAATATTTTTCATATTACTCTAGAAGTTTAAAGAGTTTATGTTCTGTACAAAACTTCAAATAAATTTTATATTAAAATAATTTATTTTTTAAATTCTTTCATCTGAAGCTAAACAAAAGAGTTCTTTTTATCATTTATTCATTCAATTTCAATTGCAAACACTTGGCTGCTGCTGCTTGCTGTTAGGCATTCGTAGTAGGGTTTCTTATTTTGCTGACATATTGCGAAATAATAATAAAAATTCTGTTCATTCTCGGGAATTCCCCGGTATTTGTTTATGCTAAAACAAAACCCTGTAAAGTTTTTTGAATGATCAATTTTCATAGACTTTTGTCTGCGTTTTAAAAGGAGACTCACACTCTTGAGTTTAATCGGAAAAAAATCAATAATGTGTCTATACAAATTGCATTCATTAATTCGAATGTAACGCCTTTTAACGACTGTTTTTAATATTCAACATGTTTATTTAGCAACTACAATGGTAATATAAGTAGTTGATAAGTGGAGAGAGACTTCAACTTATAGACAATGTTGATTTTGAATTGTTATCAACATTGTTGCACTGCGTCTTTGCTAGAAAGTACTGGAAATCTTCAGAAGATGCCACTGGCATATATAAATAATGACAGCGAGTTGCTGAACCAGTTCTGTATATCATAAGCATTTGTTGTCGAACCATATTACGATCAAACCATTATTAAAAGAGATTGACTATTTAAACTGTTGTTGTATAAAATTTTAAAAACTAAACCTAGAAAGATGAATATGTAACAATATATTTATTAAAAGATTCGACTAAGTTAAATCTAGAACAAGCAAGAGAGCTATATTCGGCTGTGCCGAATCTTATATACCCTTCACCAAATTATACTTATATCTATCATTAGATATCCATATTGTCTATATTAATTACTTAGTAATCCAGATATAGGTCAAAAATAGGTCAAAAATCTAGGTTGTCCTGATTTTTTCCTTATATCTTAGCCATTTGTGGACCGATTTTCTCGATTTTAAATAGCAACCGAACCGGAAGAATTCCGGAGATATTGATGTATGAATCGGTATGTAAGTTGTTTGGGGGCTTCGGAAAGTTGATTTCAACAGACAGGCAGACAGACGGACATAGCTTAATCGACTCCGCTATCTATAAGGATCGAGAATATATATACTTTATAGGGTCGGAAAATTATATTGTGGAAATTACAAACGGAATGTCAAACTTATATATACCATTCTCGTGAAGGTGAAGGGTATAAAAACAAGTGTAATTCGTGTCGAAAGGGAACCATTTCAAATCAGTATGTTTACTAACAAATTTAATGAATACCCTTAGAAGTCGTAATCATAACCAACTTAATTCCTTGAAGAACTATAACTTCAATTTGTGATAAGCCAAAATAAATAAGTCCAAAAAATTTTATGGGAATTTCTGAAAAAAGCTATTCCCGTGAAATGATTGCAGTGTAGGAACCCCAATTCGTAGTCAAGGATTCTTATAATTTTAAATTTATAAAATAAATAATTCACCTTCCTAGTTTATTTTTATCTCTATTTATCTTTAAATTTCACACTTTTTGTATTCTCTTTTTAAGACTAAGTGTTTTGCAAGTAAATAAAATAAAGATAAAATGGAAATACAGAAGAAAAAAAGAAATAGAATGAAATTGTACTTAAAATTTAAAATTGTCTTTTTCACTTTCCCTTGAGACACAGCAATATTAACAACAACAAAAAACAAAAAAAAAAAAAAATAGATAGAAATGAAAATTTAAAGAAAATGAGCAACAAACCAGACTAAATTCCCCAACCAAACATACACTGAGTTATTTGCATACATGCAAACATACCAACACATCCATACACAGATACATTTACTTTGAACAACCCAGCAGTTCTGGGTGAGTGTCCTCAACTAGCGATTTAAGAGCAATGGTGCGCAGCCCATAGCACAATTGTGCAAAATCAAATCACACGTATTCTTATGCTCTTACAATTTAGTAGTCGTTGTCCACTCAACGAGACAACTACAAGAGCTCTTGTGTGTATGACTTTTTCTTTATTTTTTCAATTTTTGTATTTACTTGTTTGTAGGTGTACTGAACAAAATAAAGAATTGAATGTGTTGGTGAGATAATTTACTTTTGCGCACCTCTGTTTAAGAGTGACCACTAGTTACATAAACAGCTACGTTACTAGTTATATTAACATGTTGACTCTACAAAGAGCTGGTCCAAAGAAGTCAATGCATTGGATTCACATATCGATTACAGAGAGTCAGTTAGCTTATTATTATTAGTAAGGCTATACGCACTACGACCCATAGGATCTTTTGTGTAGACTTAGATTTTTCTTATCCTCCTGTTGGCAAGACAATCAGCGCATTCATTACCAGCATGTCCTTCATGGCCAGGTACCCAGCACAATGTAAGTTCATTGTGTACGCCGAGTTCATTCAAGGATGTCCAACAGTCCATGACAACACCAGACCTCACTTCATATGATGCTAATGCTCTAAGAGCAGCCTGACTGTCAGACATAAGAAATATTTTATTATTCCTAGATATCCTTCTTAAACATTCATTGGAGCATATAATGATGGCGTAAATCTCCGCCTGAAATATTGATGGGAATGTACCCACTGGGATCCCCCTTTGGAAATTGGGCCCTTAAAATACCAGCCCCAGTGTCACCATTAGCCGGTTTGGTACCATCAGTAAACCATACTTGATCGGCATTATTCTGCCACCATGTCTGATTTAACCATTCATCCCTTTCAGGTATAAGGACCCTAAACTTACTATGTAACACCAGAGTGGGTGACATATGGTCCGATATTGCAATACTAGGATCATTTTCAAAGATGCCTAGAATGCGCATGTGCCCAACCAGATCTCCCGGCATTACACGGGATATTCCCGGTAGTCTGGATGCACTCCTATAGGCCTCCTTCATTACCAATATATGTAAGGGTGGGATGTGTAGGATTGCCCCCAGAGCATGAGTGGGACAGGTCCTCATGGACCCAGTAATAGGGACACAGATATACCTTGTCAAGTAATGCTCTCGCAGTCACCTGTTCCACCTTTTACCACCATGCCAATGCAGTATATGTTATTATTGGCCTAATTACCGTAATAAAAGACCAGTAAATCATCTTAGGTTTCAACCCCCACGTTCTACCAAAAAGACATATATTACCCTAGTGGCTTTTTTGATAGTGTTGGATAAATGAGAATTCCAAGTGAGAGTCCTATCAAGTGCCACCCCTAGATATTTTACATCCTTATAAAACCCTATAGATGACCCATTCAATGTAGGCTCTATGAGTCAAATAACTCTCCGTTTCGTAAATGGTACAAGAATTGTCTTTGCTGGGTTAATGTTCAGCCCCATATCCAAGCACCACTTGGTGGTTATATTCAGAGCAGTCTGCATCCTTTCCGACAGTCAGTTAGTTTACTAGCTACATAAGTAGCTATTTTAACATGAACGGGTGTTACGCCGAACCTAATTGACCCCAAATAGTCAGTAAAATAACATCTTCTAGAGAGTTCAATAACAAACCTTCCTCCGACTACACTCTCCAAACATTTACTTCTGGTGGGTAAAATAACTACTTTCTAAAGTGTAGTACAAAATAAACGTTTAAAGTGACTAAACTCTAGATTACTTAGGGATACTAAAATAATACTTTACTTCACGATAGACTACCTAGGATGTAATAATACTGAAGGAAATAACCTATATGAGAATTATATCAAGACAATTTGTACGTATCATTCACAAAAAAATGCAGTAAAATGATTACTTAGAGAAACTCAAGTGTCAATTGACTTCATGTCAGATTACCTGGGATGTATAATGTAACCAATTGACTTATCTCTGCACTACAAAGATCACATGCGTGTCAAGTGATTCAAAATATATATAAATTAGAGTCAGCCAAATGAACAGACATTAGTGACAATTACTGTCTATAAGGGATACTTTGGCTACTTGTAAAACAGCTGGGAATTTTAGAATTTCATTCATATATGCCGAACAACAATAACAATAAAAAAGGAATACAAATAAACAAATACAATGCATACAAACTTAAACTGAGTTACAGTGGGGTGTTGCAATAACAAAGCAATTATTAAATTATCACTATGTGTCATACAAACATTTTATAAAATTATTCCATTAAAAAATTCCCAATTTTCCATTTCCCTGGGGTAAAGGGTAAAGACAGAGAAGGTGTTTCAGCGATTCGTACAAGTCCTCATCACGACGACTTCTACAGAAGTCATTAAAAAAGAAGTCATGGATACCCATCTATCAGTTCACTGTCACCACAGTTACCAGAACATCCCGTGAAATCCCCATCAAAGACGCTGACATATGGCAGTCATATAGGCCTCGATGTCGAAAATGTAGTCAGAGTAGACCTTAAAGTTCCCATGCGAGAAACGAATCGGTATTGCCAGATTCGTCATCAATAACCGGAACCCGAATTTACTTTTTTGAATCGAATTACACAATTACCACGCAAAATAGCTAGGTTAGAATGGTGCGTCATTCCATTAAAATATACACGTTTGGCAGCGACCTATCTAGATGCTGTGTAGACCGGAACATGTCCTTATATTCTCAACGCACATCCATTAGTATCTTAGCAAGTGTAGCGCCTTTTTATGGTCAAGATCTTATGATCCGGCAGTCTGAAACTAAACAACTCTAGCCGCAGAATTAAATCCATTTGTACTGATCTCGAACGTCGCATTCCCATTGAAGGTGACCGATACAAATGTAAAACCCACAAAATTTTTAATCGCGGATTCTCTTCGGAAGAAGTGTATAAATTCATAAATATCGACAAGTAATTTTCCGAAATCCTAAATTTTTATAAATTTGTCTAATTTACAAAAAGAAATTAAGTTACATATTTTTAAACGGCTCCACTGTGTTTGTTATTTAAGAATTTGTACAGCTATTAGGCTGCATCAAAATTATACGAAACAATCTCGGCCTATAAATGATATTTGCTTTGTGAAACATGTAATGCAGTTTATTTTACCAGTCCTTCCTTTGAAGTAAAACACGAATATTTTCTTATTACTGAAATATACACACAGAAAAGAAAACGAATTTTGTCGTATTAATCACTATCACATAATTCTGTTGAAATTACTAAATTTATGTGCTACACACATCTGTATTCAAAAATAATTGTATCAAATGGAAAGAAAGCATCATTGATTAATGTGAATTATTTACTTTCAAATAAAATTTAACTAAAAAACAAGTAAGAGAGCTATATTCGTCTGGGCCAAATCTTATAAATCCTTCACCAAATTATACTTTAAAATAAAAATTTTAAATATTTTGAGGTAAACACAATAAAATTTTTTTTTTCAAAATTGTTTAAAGTTAAAAAAAAAAAAAAAAATTTTTCAAATTGTTTTCAAAAATTTTAAAATTTGTTTTAAAATTTTTTATTTTTTTTTAATTTTTAAAATTTTTAGTTTTTTTTTGAATTTGTAAAAATTTTTTAAATTATTAGTGAAAAAAAAAAATTTTTTGTGGTAAAAAAAAATATTCGGGTTAAAAAATAATTTTCCCGATTTTGATCCATTGTAGGTCCAACTTACTATAGCCTTATATACATCGTTGCAATGGACTTTGAAATATCTATCATTAGATATCCATATTGTCTATATTAATGACTTAGTAATCCTGATATAGATCAAAAATAGACCAAAAATCGAGGTTGTCCCGGTTTTTTCCTCATATCTCAGTCATTTATGGGCCGATTTTCTCGATTTTAAATAGCAACCGAGCCGGAAGAATTCCCGATATATTGATGTATCAATTATGTTTTTAAGTTATTTGGGGGCTAGGGAAAGTTGATTTCAACATACAGACGAACATTGCTATATCGACTTCGCTATCTATAACGATCCAGAATATATGTACTTTGTGGGGTCGCAAATGAAAAATGTTGAAATTACAAACGGAATGACAAACTTGCCACTCATGGTGAAGGGTATAAAAAAACAAATTTTTTTTATTGCAACAGATGTCAAATCAATCTTTTTTTCTTTGTATAAATAGCTTATAACTACTAAGTGTAAAAACACATGCTTGCGGATTTTAATGCAGATTCCGCTTCTCAGAGATAATGCAAATTAAATGAAGCGTTGCTGATTTTATTGTCATTTCTATATTTGTTGTTTTTATTTCATAGAATTATTTTCTCTTCTTCCTTGCAAAATGTAAGGAAAACTGGCTGAAAAGATGAGAGCTTCAGAGAAATGGAAATTTGAACTTTTAATAGAAGACAAACTAAAGCGGTCCGATTGTCTTTCCTCCCGATATCATACAATTGGTTTCAGAAATTAAGCTCATTGAATTATATATCCCTTAAATTCTCTGATCTATGTATCACACACAATTACTCGTTTTAAAACTTGAAAATTTGTCTTCAGAAAATCGTATTTTTGCAGTTTGGATAGTAATAATTAAATAAGGACCAGCCTAATATTTAAACATATGAGTGTTTGTATGGATGTATGTGTGCGTTGTGTAATGCTTGAGTGGAAAAATGCAAATACCAGAAAATGAAGTTTTTCGTTTTTCTCTCACTTTTTTTTTTTACCAACTTTTTACTCTCTAGTTATTTTGCTGTTAGTATAGTTGTTGTTTTTTTGTTTTCGAATTTGCCTGGTCCTGTTGTTACTGTTCATACTACGACTATGAACAACAAGAATTTCCATACAAATTTCGAAACGAATGAAAATGAGACTGAGTGAAGAAAAAAAAAAATAACAAAATATATGAAAAAAGAATTAAACTTCATTTTCTACATGTCACACATTCATATGATAAGTTCCCATGTATGTATTGCTGCCGATGCCCAACAATTCTGGGTGACTGTACTGAAGTAGTGATTTTACATATCATTTAGGGTGACCACTAGTTACATAAATAACTATGTTATTAATTATTTTAACATGTGCGTTTCCTAATTGACCCTACATAGTTTACAAATAGACTGTCTACTAACTGATCCAAAGTCAAGGCATTGGATTCCCACCTAACTGGTTACTTGATTAGCTATATAACTAGTTATTTTAACATGTACTTGTGCTAAGTGGAAGCTAGACACGTATGTGCTTTAGTAGTGTAAAGAGAAGTTAATTGGTTACTTTATACATCCCAGGTAATCTAGTGGGAAGACAATTGTCACTTAAGTGTCTCTAAGTAATCTAGAGTGTAGCCACTTAAAACGTTTATTTTGTACTGCACTTTTTATGAATAATTCGTACAAACTGCCCAGCAGTTAAGCAAGTACTCAATGTATCCCTTAAAGACAGTAATTGTCACTAATGTCTGATCACTTGGCTGACTCCAATTTATATATTTTGTGCCATTTGACACTTATGTGCTCTTTGTAGTGCAGAGAAAAGTCAATTGGTTTTTATACATCCCAGGTTATCTAGTGTAAAGACAATTGACACATAAGTGTCTCTAAGTAATTTAGAGTGTAGTAACTTTTACAATTTTTTTTTTGTAAGTTATTCGTATACATTTTTTACTTTTTTCTGTATACAAACCCTTTTTATACAAATTGTGTGCTATAATTCACACTCGGTTTATATTATTTTTGCTTATGTATACTAACATCCCATGTAACCTAGCGTAAAGTCAATTGTCACTTTAGTGTCTCTAAGTAACCTAGAGTGTAGTCACTTTGAACTGCACTATAGAAAATGGATATTTTACTCACCAGAAGTAATCTATTGGAGAGTTGTCCGATGAAGGTTTGTTTACAGGTAATCGGTTATTGGACGGTTGATGTCAAGTAGATGCCGGTAAATGCTAAAATAACTATGGAGTGAGATCGAAAAATTCTTAACATACATATATGTTAATAAAAACGAAACCACTAAACTTACAGTTTTGATTTTTTTTTTTTTATTTGATTGAAATTGTTTTAATCACTAGTGATGAAATTATGAACCTTTTTTGGAAACCCTTCCATCAACGTTTTTATATTGCTTTCTGTCACTTTGCTCGAATATGTAGTCCATCTTCGTTTAAAATCTACCACACTTTTGGACACCTTTTTTGTGCTCTTCAATTCTCTTTTAACAAGAGCCCAATATCTCTCCACTGGCCTTAAGCTCCAGGCAGTTTGGAGGATTTACCTCTCGTGGTACAAATAACACATTATTGTTCTTGTACCACTCAAGGGCTTGTTTGCCATAGTGACAGGATGCCAGGTCAGGCCAAAAATAAGTGGACACATTAAAAAGTCTTATGAATGGAAACATCTTTTTTTGTAAACATTCTTTGATGTAAATTTCGGTATTTATAGAGCCCTTTGTTGCAAATATTTGGCTTCTTTTGCCGCAACTGTATATTGCTTGCCATACCAAGAACTTTTTGGGAAATTTTGTCTGCTGTTGGGTCCTAAACTTTGCTTCAACATTCCCTCGAGCATCAGCAACATAAAAATATTGAACCAGAAGCTGCGAAAAATTTTCCATACGTTCGTTTCGACATCCATTATATAGCAGGTATAGTTTTTGTTTAAAATTTGACTTCAATTTCCGTCCTCCTTCTTTGGCCTGTAAATTTTTAGCAGCGTTCCTGTCAGGAACTTTTTTAACCTTGTATGTTTTTAAACTAGCATTAGCTTTAACTTTTCCTACCAAATACTCCGAGCACTGAGCTAACCGTTCTGCTTTCCTACCGGATGTGTGGGAGCTCTTTTGAAAATGCTTTCTATTCGTTTGGCTTTAGAACAGAGGTGCGCAAAAGTAAATTCTCTCACCAATACGCTTACTCTTACCAACACATTCAATTCTTTATTTTGTTCAGTGCACCTACAAACAAACAAATACAAAAACTGAAAAAATAAAGAAAAAGTCATACACCCGTGCTCATGCGCTTTTTTAGTTGTCTCGTTGAGTGGATAACGACTACTAAATTGTAAGAGCATAAGAATACGTGTGTTTTGATTTTGCACAATTGTGCTATGGGCTGCGCACCATTGCTTTAGAAACATCATGAACCAGGTTTTATATCAACGGACAAGTTCTCCCGGTACTCTTTAATAACATTGGAAACAGTTTGATGGCAGACCTTTGATTGTTTGGCCAACTTTTTGTAGGACCAAGTTGGGTTTTGTTCAAAATATTTAATAATTTTAGTACGTACTTTTTTCTGGTCACTCATTTTAATCAGATTAACAACAAATGAACATAATTGACATTAAACATAATAACTGACATGCTTTAGAAAGGTAACAAAAAATCAAATAATACTTGAGTTAAAAGTTTTAATGAAAAACGTGTGTTAAGAATTTTACGAGTAGCCAGTTAGGTAATTGACTCTATGTAACCGGAATGGGAATCCAATGAGACTTTATGTCCTACGTATATCCTACATACACGAGCTAAAATAACTAGTCATGTAGCTAGTTATGTAACTAGTTTTCACCCTAAACGATAGGTAAAATCATTAGTTCGGGACAGTCCCCTCGAACTGCTGGGGTGCTGTTACATACATATACTTGAATATGTATATGAGTCTTAATGTTAGAATGTAGACAAAATATTTTAAAATATTTACATATAATCAGAGCAGAGCTCTGAAGGAGTTTGTACAAACTAACTTTACTGGTTTCTATGTAGCTGACTTTGATCTCAATAGTTTGGGCAAATTTGGCTGTATTTTATGTTGAATTAATCATTTAAAAGTACTGCTTCTCAGCATAAGTTCATTCTAACTGAAATATGAATGAGAATAGTTTGTTTTCAATGGTTTGCTTTTTCCTGTTTATGGGAGTTTATAACCTTAAAACGTGTCCCAAATGGCAATATAAATGATGATATGAATGTATTTGTGGTACAAAGATACATATAACCGTAAAAATGCATTAAATATTTATATAATATTTTCTCAAGAACTCATCTGGGGGAATTTTAATTTCGACATCAAAGTTAAAAGTCTTTTCTTCACAATTTATTTTATATCAATCAGACTAAAGACTGAATGCAGTTTCGAAATGTAGGTTTTATCTAAGAAACTTTAAGTTATTTTGAATTTTGCAAAATTTTTAGTCAAAATTTACAACCATTTTTGTTATTTTTAGTTATAGTTCATTCAGCTTTTAAATATTAGTTGTTAATTTTCCCTGAGTAAGCTACACAAACAAACACTATTTATTTTATAAAATAGTATTTGTTTATGTAGCATATGTCCACCTTATTTATGTCCAATTAACTATAACTAAAATTGACTTATAATTATTTGAATTTATTTATTTGCCTATAATGTCATTTAATGTTATTTAATTCATTTTTATAATTTCATTTATTTATTGTAAAACGCCGTATCATTTTATTAATGTCACTTTTCTGTTCCATTAAATCATAGTTTTCTGTTTGTGTTTTTATTTTATGTTTATTCAATCATACACGTGTAAAACTTCAATTAATTTTTAACCTCGTTACTAATTATATGCGGTTTTTAAACCATATTGGTGACCCAATTTTAATCATAAATTAACCCAAACTTTTGCAATTTTATCGATTTTATATTTTAATTTGATTTGTTATGTTTTATTTAATCAAAATGTGTGCTACGAAATCAACTAATTGCTAGAACTGATTAAATAAATGCGAGTAAACAAGTGTGAATTTAATGCTATAATTATACTCTACACCACCATAATGGGGAAGATATATTGGTTTAGTGCTGTTGTTTGTAACGTGAAAAAATATTGTCCCAACGGCCACCATAAAGTAGTTTCGATTAAGCGATTCCCGTCCGTGCGTAAACCTTGTAATCAATGTACAGGTCGCAATTTTAAAGATAATAATACATAATTTTGCACAAACTTTTATATTGCCCCAAGGACTAAGCCTACTGAATTTGTTTGGAATCGGTCCATTATTTCTCCTAGCCCCCATACAACTGCACTATCTGATAATAGTTAAGCTCTCATAAATATCTTAATTATAAACATAACCAAACCAACTTTATAAGCTGAAGTTGTGCTACCAAATCGGTCCACAATGTTCCATAGCTCCCATATAAGCACCAGTCTCGAAAATTTCATTAATGTGCGCAAATCTCGGAAATATTTTAGTACCAAAATAAAATTCAACACACATATGTTTTTTGTGACGATCGGTCCATAATTAGTCATAGCTCCCATATAAGACCCACTTCCGACTCTCACTTTACCAAGCAAAAATATCCCAAAAATGTTGGTATTCAAATACGATTCAATACAAATAAGTTTCATATCAAAAGAAAACTGCTTACAATCATATACTCGGTGTAGGGTACCATATGGTCTGGCTTGCCCAACTATACTTTCTTACTTGTTTTTTAAAGAGAAAATTAAAATGTACACCATTTTTGATGGTTGGAATAGAGAATTTCAAACAAGACCGCCTCCCTATACATGATACTTGAACACCGTTTGCATAACTTCAATGTAGTTTAGTAATTACTGGCTCTTTATTTGTCAAGAACGCGACAAATAAAGAGTTCTTAAAATTTGTTTCTGTTTCCATTTCTCTATAGCATTTTAGTAGTGCACAAAATAGGTCTTGATGTTTCCAATATATAAGCTGTAAACATTGTAGTGTTCATAGCATATAGAACTTGTTTTCGACTTCATCCAACTAAATACAAAAATCTGCAAATTGGAACATAATTTTTCAAATGGATTTTTTTTTTTTAAAACTGAAGTATAATAATATTGCTGTCTATTGATATTTGTCATATTTAAATTTGTGCATTTCTTTTTTATTTACAACCTTTAGTAAGATGCAGCACGTGACATTTATAACGCGACATATTACTTTGACATGTTTGTAGTAAGCATTAGTTCAAATTTCTACAAAAGCTTCGTATTTATGAATTATTGGTTCAACATACTTTTTAAATATTGCTCTTTAACTAAGCCCAATGCCTTCTGTCTACTGCACTGCTGTACCAAATGTTTGCTTTTAGATATAAGGCTCAAACTTCTCTGTTTCTTTATCATTATTTTGCTTTTTATCGCATAACTTTTTCTTCCAGCAGCTTGCAATTTGTTTTTCTCAATTCCGATAGCGTTCCGAAACTGGTTTTTATCCAAATATCCATGTTAAACTAATAAAAATATTTATTTTTAAAAAAAATATATATATACCTACGATAGGGAACGCGACACACTTTGAAAATCAAAATATTTAAAGCAGTAACTTTTTTTTAGTTAAAGCCACTAAATTTTGATTTATATTAAAATTTGTAGCCACAATAATTTGAAAGTAAATTTAATTTCGCTCAAATACCATTTTAAATTAACTTGAGACAACTGGTAGATTGGATTGCATTTTCTACCCTGACAAGGGCGTCTTCAGCTATTTTACATTTTCGAGTTCTAGTGTAAATGTCATCAATTTAACTCGCCATTATTAAGATATACATATGAATACCTGATTACAACTACCGCAGAGAACAAACGGTGATTTAGAAACCAGAACGAAACAAAATTAAATGACAAATTTACCATTGATCAAGCTTTGTACAGCGTATTTAAATTTCTTTTGTAATAATTAGTTGTTAATGGAAAGATTTTCTCAGATGTGGTGGCCTTAATTTGCACTTTTTCGTTTATCCAAAGTTCTAAAATTGTTCTTACTGTACTTACTTCAAATATCATCCATACTTCAAATACCAAATTTAAAATTTTCATAACTTTTTTAAACCAAATTTCAAAAAAATTCAAAAAATGTTTTTGATGGTTTAACTTGGGGACCGATTTGAAATTGGCGAAATTCAAAGAAATTTTGTTTTTGACCAAAATTTTTTTAAATTATTTCTTAAAAAGATATTTTAATATAGACAATATGGATATCTAATGATAGATATTTCAAAGTCCATTGCAACGATGTATATAAAGCTATAATTATTTGGACATACAATGGGTCAAAATCGGGAAAAAAATTTTTTAACCTGAAATTTTTTTTTACCAAAAAAAAATTTTTTCATTAATTTTTTTTCAACAATAAATTAAAAAAAAAAAAAAAAAAAAATATTGAAAAACAATTTTGAAAAAAAAAAATTTAATATGTTTTACTTAAAAATATTTAAAATTTTTATGTTAAAGTATAATTTCGTAATGGGTATATAAGATTCGGCACAGCCTAATATAGCTCTCTTACTTGTTTTTTTGAAAATTTTGCTAAAAAGTAAAAAAAGTTTAAATAAAATCTGCATGTATGTATTTGTTTTTTTTTGATAATTTTGACCTTGAAAACATCTAAGATCAAATGAATATTTAGAACAACCAAAAAATAGTTACAATCTAAAAATCTGAATTTTCATTGTTTGACCAGGGTATTATCGGATACTTGTGTATCAATTTGTTACATGTGGCGTATGAATAATATTAATTCTCTCTATACAGTAAGCCTACAAAATTGTTGCGTATGATTAATACATATTTCAATTTAAAATATGAGTTAATTTTGCATTTTTTTCGCATATGTTACTGTACGTGTTAAATTTGCTTGTTTAATTATTTTAAAAAGTATTTGAGATCAACACAGTTTAAATTTAACCTTAATGTACTCGGTAGTCTACATTTGTAGCATTTTTGCAGAAAAAGTTGAATAAAAAAAATATCCACGACAACAGGCAGTTTTGGCCACTAACACCTAAAAAAAATAATTTACAGTTCCTCCGAGCTCTCCCTACTTTTCAAAATGACCATCTCCTGGACGGTAGTCTACAAATTTAGACACCATATAAAGTGTATGGAAATTCACATCACTCTTTACTCAACTTTAATTTTTTTGAATGCGGCATATAGAACATGTCATTTAGCATTTTTTTTTACTCTTGGTATTCTTGTGCACGTTTGTGTATGCCGAAAATGTTATGATACTTGAAGAAGGACAATACTACCTGGCTTTCCAATATGCCTTATTAAGCAATTCGATTGGGTGCTCATAACGTGCTTCCTGGCACTGCTGTTGGTCCATCAGGGCTCATTAAATGATGATGTTACATATGTATTGCGAAGTACGTAAGCAGTTTGTTATTACCGTGCAGTAATGCCGAAATCTCGGTTCAAGGAAATTTTGCGGTTCATTCGTTTTAATAGTGAGCGTACTAGTGAGCTGCTCGACTGGAGGCTGCTCCAATTTCTGCATTATGGGCTCTAATTAACAACAATCTTCGACATTACTATCAACCATCGCGAGAAATAACGGTTGACGAACAACTATTTGCATATCACGGAAGAACTAGATTTACGCAGTATGGCATAAAAGTCTGGTTCGCATACGATACAAAGTCATTCTATCCTCCCAACAGCAACCAATGTAGGAGAGAGTGTCGTGCAAAGACTGGTCTACCCTTGGGAAAACACCGGAAGAACCATAAGCTATGACAATTTTTTTTACATCATGGAATCTGGGTAGGCATTTGAAGTCCAAAAATCTCGCTCTTGGTACTGTTCGTCAAAACAAAACATTTGTGCCAAATGAAATGAAAGCAGACCGCGAAGCCTTGCATAACAGCTATTCATGCCAGCAATTGAACAACGCTCTGAAAATCCAAGTGTATTACGCCATGCTCCAACACACCTGGCTATTAAAATGGCACTCGGTAGTTCTTCTGTTGCTGTGGGAAAATGCTGTATTATTCATGAAATTTAAACAGTTTCACCTTAACTTTGTACACGGTTTTCCAACAAGAGGTGTTATTTTGGTATTCAAAGAAAAATACATTTTTTTTTGAGATAAATGATCGGATGTTTATTTCATAATAAAGAGGACGGTAGATCGATGCTGGGCTGTTGGTGAGACCTTATCTTTCACGTGGCCACAAAGGAAGAAGTCGCAAGGTGTTAAATCACAAGATCTCGGTGCCCAATTGTGATCACCTCTTCGAGAGATAACACGGTCCGGAAACTTTTCCCGTAAAAGAGCAATGGTTTCGTTGCTTGTGTGGCACGTAGCGCTGTCTAGTTGAAAGTAAACGTTGATCAATATCATCCAACTCCGACCATAAGATACGGTGTAATGTGGAATGTCCAATTCCAAAGAACGACGAGGAATTGACAAACCTGGGTTTTCTTCAACACTTTGGGCTACAGCAGCAATATTCTCAGTTCTTCTTAAGCGACTTGGTTTTTTTCTTCAAAAAAACTTTTTTTTGTGAATAAAAATTCGGGTTAAAATATATTTTGACCCATTGTAGGTCCAACTTACTATAGCCTTATATACATCATTGCAATGGACTTTTAAATATCTATCATTAGATGTCCATATTGTGTATATTTATGATTTAGTAATCGAGATATAGATAAAAAATAGGCAACAAAAATAGAGGTTGTCTCGGATTTTTGCTCATATCTCCGTTATTTATGGACGGATTTTGCTGATTTTTTTTCTTCAGTAAGTTGATTTCAACAGACAGACGGACATGGCTTAATCGACTCCGCTAGCTATAAGGATCCAGAATATATATACTTTATAGGGTCGGAAAATTATATTGTGGAAATTACAAACGGAATGACAAACTTATGTATACCCTTCTCGCGAAGGTGAAGGGTATAAAAACTCTATTTACATTTTATTTACATGTTATTTCAATTAATAAACGATAATATAAAATACTCTAATGCGATCAGGAACATTTACACTTGTCACTCTGAGTAACTCTCACTCAGTGAATGATCTGACTACAACTGAATTATTACTGTCCAAAATTATCGTTTTTTATACATGTGTTCCTGTTCCGTCCTGTATTCAATCGTCTTAAACCCAACCCATTACCCAATATATTGTCTCTGTCCCTTTCCCTGTCAAACATTGTGTTCTGTCCCGTTCCTACATAAATGTATTAATCTATATATATAACAAGTAAGAGAGCTATATTCGGCTGTGCCGAATCTTATATACCCTTCACCAAATTATACTTTAAAATAAAATTAAAAAAAAAATTTTTTTTTTTAATTTTTTTTTTTTCAAAATAGTTTTTTAAATTTTTAAAATTTTTTTTTTTTTTTTATTAGTGGAAATTACAAAGGGACCACCAATTTTTATATACTCTTCTCACGAAGGTGAAGGGTATAAAAATGAAATGGTCCATGTATGTAATGCAGAGCCCGGCAAGACATGCGATTGGTCAGTTGTTGTAAGAGCGACAAATAAGAAAAGAGAAAAATTTATACACTCATATTCTCTACAACACAGGCATGGAAATTTTAATTTTGAAATGGTGGTATTTTAATTTAAAATAATATTTTTAAATTTAAAATTTCTGTTAGACTTCTTTACTTATATCGATTAAAGAAAGCATTTTAGATTAAAATTCTTTTCTTTTGGGAAGTCTATAATTCTTAAAACGTACACCATACGTTGATGTTAAAAATATTAAGTTTTCCATCCCTGCATTAGTAATCATCATGTACAAAAGCAAGAAACATGCGACAACACAACCTTCTTCAATGAACGCTCAAACGAGACTGAATGAGTTTTTAATACGTGTGAGTACGTTGTTGTAAATTTAAAAAAGCACGCGTGCTAGGAAATGCCTAGCTTTGATGTAGTGTCATCACGTGAGAACGGCTGGAGCGATTTGGCTGATTTTTTTTTTTTTATTCGATATGGTTTGTAAACAAAAAAATTTAAGAAATTCGGAAATTTAAATTTTGAATATGTTTCCTCCTTTTCACTTCTCATTTTTCTTAATACGATAATAAAAATATCGCAAACACATACAAATTATTTATGTTATAAATTTTATAATAATTTTTGTCATAATATTTTTGTTGTTGCTGTTGTTGTACTTGTCATTGTTACTGCTAAATTATGACATATTTATTCTATCATACAATATTTTATCTAGGTATTTGTTGGGTTGTTGCTGCTATGTAATATAGAGTACGACCGAATGTGGGTTTTCGGTAAAAATTTGGTAAAATTTGGAATACCGAAACCGTTACTTTTATAAATGAAAGACATAGATTATGGAAATTGAAATAAGAAACTAGTTTTGCATATATGCAATTAATAGAATAGAAAAATATAAATTTGATTTTAAACAAGTAAGAGTGCTATATTCGGCTATGCCGCATCGTATATACCCTTCAGCTTTGTTGCGGATGCATAAATTGTCCACTTTCAGCGTATAGTATCCTAGATATATCAAGAAAACTTTTAAAAATTTCACATTTAATTGCTGACGAACAGATTATATTGTAGAAGTTACAAAAGAAATGACAATCTTATATATACCCTTCTCACGATGGTGAAGGGTATGAAAACAACAACGCCAAACGAAACGAAACACAAAAAAAAAAAAATTCGCAAAGCAATGAAACCAACACACATCCAAACATACGTTTTGTTGCTTTTTTGTCAAAGCATGCAATAAATTGTATTTTTTTGATGAAATTTTCAGAGGTTGTCTCGGATTTTTGCTTATATCTCCGTTATTTATGGATGGATTTTTCTGATTTTATATAGGAAACTTCTCGAAAGCATGTCTGACAGAATTATTGAAGATTTGGATCCTGAAGATATCTGGGGTCTTCAGAAAATTGATTTCAACAGACAGTAGGACATGGCTTAATCGGCTAAGCTATCTATAAGGATTCAGAATATATATACTTTATAAAGTCGGAAAATTATATTGTGGAAATTACAAACGGAATGACAAACTTATATAAACCCTTCCCACCAAGGTGAAGGGTATAAATATCTAACAAAGCATCCTGTAAAAACTGTTTTCTCAAAACAAATTTTCAGTTCGATATTTAAAAAAAAACTTTCTGTTGACAGAACCGAAAAATTCTATGTTTGCAACCAAATCGTTCGATTGGCAAATTCGGTTGCTACTGTTTTCTCTGTGTACATTTGAAATATTTCGGATTCGGCATGATGTTATATATTTTTGCTGTATATTGTATTTTAGCTTCACACAGATTTATAGTTAGAGATACAGATATAAACCACACCGCACCCATATTCTTTCATATACTCGTATTTATAAATACTACATACATATGCAGATATTTATTTAATATAGGTTAAGTGCTATTGTTGTTGTTGTTGTTATATATTATTTATAGTTTTGTAAAGTCACTATTGTTAAACATTCATATTTCATACTCATGTACTTATTTGTTGTAGTTGGTTTAAAAAAAAACACAAATACTTGTGCAGAGTACACTGCGACTCACCTTTACATAAATTTATATGTACATATGTATGTATTTCAGTTTTTTGTTGCCACAGATTGTTATAGCATCATAATTCCTGTTGCCCTGTTATATTGGGGAATACATCATACATATATACATGTATCTTAGGGAGGTCCATATTTTCTAGTTTTTGGATTTTTGATGTTACTAACGTCTAAAATTGTTCTCCTTCATCTAAAAACCAAATGCTGAAAGTTTGAGCTGTGCCGAATATTATATACCCACCACCAATATAAGACTGATACCGATTATTGTACATTTATTATACCCACCATCAAGACAAATGTGTGGTATATTGATTTTGTCATTCCGTTTGTAGCATATTGTTACGAATTTGTAATAGCGATTTGAATTTAACAGTCTGTAACGACTGCTTGAAGCATTCATCATGTTTATAAACACGTCCATCAGTAGAAGCTTCTACTTATCAACAATGTTGATAGCATGCGGTTATTATCATTGTTTATAAGTATGGCAACACTAAATGTTTAAGCTGCTAACATTGACATCGAAAGCTCTAGAATTCGAACATACTAAGGACTGATATCGTAAAATTCTTAACACACAGTTTTCATTAAAACTTTTAACTCAAGTATTATTTGATATTTTCTTTGATCAAATTACCTTTGTAAAGCATGTCAATTATTATGTTTAATATCAGTTATGTTCATTTGTTGTTAATCTGATTAAAATGTGTGACCAGAAAAATTATTAAATATTTTCAACAAAACCCAACTTGGTCCTACAAAAAGTTGGCCAAACAATCAAAGGTCTGCTATCACTTTTTCCAATGTTATTAAACAGTACCGGGAGAACTTGTCCGTTGATATAGAAGGAATGGTCCACATGATGTTTCTAAAGCCAAACAAATATAAAGCATTTTCAGAAGAGCTCCCAACACATCCGGTAGGAAAGCAGCCCGGTTAGGTCAGTACTCGGACTATTTGGTACGAAAAGTTAAAGCCAATGAAGGTTCAAAAAGTTCCTAATAGGAACTCTGCTAAAAATTTAGAGGCCAAAGACAGAGCACGGAAATTGAAGCCAAATTGTATACAACAAATATACCTGCTGCATAATGGATGACGAAATGTACGTATGGAAAATTTTTCGCAGCTTCTGAGTGAATTTTTTATGTTGCAGATGCTCGAGGAAATGTTAAAGAGAAGTTTAGGACCCAAAAGCAGACAAAATTTCCCAAAAAGTCCTGGGTATGGCAAGCAATATTCAGTTGCGGCAAAAAAGCCAAACATTTGTTCCAAATTGCTCTATAAATACCGAAATTTGCATCAAGGAATGTTTCCATTCATAAGACTTCTTAATGTGTCCACTTATTTTTGGCCTGATTTGGCATCTGCTATGTACTATGGTAAGAAAGGTCTTGAGTGGTACAAGACCAATAATGTGGTATTTGTACCAAGAGAGGCAATTCCTCCAAACTGTCTGGAGCTAAGGCCAGTGGAGAGATATTGGGATCTTGTTAACAGATAGTGGACGAGCACAAAAAAGGTGTCCTAAAGTGTGGTAGATTTTAAACGGAAATGGAATACCTGTTCGAAAAAAGTGACAGAAAGATCAATAAAAACCTTAATGGAAGGGTTTTCTGAAAAGGTTCATAAATTCATCACTGGTGATTAGAACTATAAAGATAATATTTTTTTTAAATTGTAAGAATACTTTCAATCAAATAAAAAAAGATTCAGAGTAGTGGTTTAATTTTTATTAACATATATGTATGTAAAAATTTTTCGATCACAGTCCTTAGTTTGTGCGTTAAGAGCATTGTAGAAGATGGCATGTGTATAAATAGTGGCAGAGGTTGCAGTCGTGAGTGAGTGTATCGTAGGCGCTATTAGACTTAACAGGAACTGTCTTAAGTTTGTGCATTATAAAGTGTGTGTGCATTTCTGCGAATGGATAAACGTGTATAAAGACACTGAGTGACTATTTGAACTGCTCTTGTTGTACATTTTACATTTTGTTACAAATGTTAAACTACTAAACGGCTTTTATTTGCAATCAAAAGTATCCTTTTTATTTAAAGGAAATAAACCAACGTTTTAAAAAGGTTAAAACGTAACTATATCGAAATATTGGTCGTAGAACCAATAAGTATGTATATTCTGGGTTCTCATGGGTTTGTAATACGATAGGACCGAAAAGAAAGGAGATAGCTGGCTGAAAATTATCAGAAATACTCTTGATTAGATATTGAAAATAGGGAATATGGGTACCCATTCAAATGTAACCACGGAGTACTGTTTGAGCAGCCATAAATATGTTAATTATGCGGCAAACCTGATAATAATTTTGCACAATGTAGTTCTAAGTACTCTGTAAAGTATGGCAAAAATTGGGCAAATTTGCCCTTAGACCTCTTACAATGTCCCCCCTAGAAAATGGCTTGAACATTCATAATTGTCTTATAATAATGAATATCGTGATGAAATTGGACATAAACTAGTTTTATATGAACCTAAATATTTGTACCAACTTTTGACCCTACCCCCATATAACTCCTATATCAGAATAATATTTTATTGTCACTATACTCAGCTGTGACGAATCTTATATACACTTCACCAAATTATACTTTAAAACAAAAATTAATGAAATGTTTTTTGTTAATTTATTTTTTTTTTTAAATTTTTTTTTTTTTAAATTTATTAGTGAAAAAAAAATCTATAACAAAAAATATTTTTTGGTGAAAAAAAAAAATTCGGGTTCAAAAATAATTTTTTTTTTTTTCGATTTTGACCCATTGTAGATCCGACTTACTTTGGCCTTATATACGCCATTGCATATTATATTGATATCCATATTGTTTATATTAATGACATAGTATTCCAGTTATAGATAAAAAATGGGTAAAAAATCGAGGATGTCTGGGTTTTTTCTTATATCTCAGCCATTTGTGGGGCGATTGTCTCGATTTTAAATAGCAACCGAGCCGTGATATATTGATGTATGAATCATGTATGTAAATTATTTGGGGGCTACGGAAAGGTGATTTCAACATAGAGACGGACATGGCTATATCGACTTCGATATCTATAACGATCCAGAATATATATACTTTGTGGGATAGCAAACGGAAAATGTAGAAATTACAAACGGAACGACAAAATTATATATACCCTTGCCCAGGCGCGGATCCAGAGGGGGTGAAATAGTAATTCCTCCCCTCCCCAAAACCGAAAAGTTGTTATATAAACATGAAAAAAAATGAAAAAAATGTAATTTCCCTGCCCTTGCCACGCATGGTGAAGGGTATAATTAATTGGTTTCAAACAATAAATGCGAAGAACTTTGCAAAGTCGCGAGACAGACTACATTTGTTGCATATCAGTTTTTGCAAATATGAACAGAGTACTAGGCTTAAATGCTAAACTTATTATTATACTTCTGAGGCAATGCAGCATGAGTTAAAATTATCCGTATTGAACAAAAGCTTCAGCATTACGGTTTCATAACAATCAAATTTCCTGGAAATGCGAAATGAAAAACCCGTAATATTTATGTATACATACTTCTATGCAGAGTGCACAGAAAGAATTAAAGAAGAATAAAAGAAAATAATTAATTTTCTAATTCAGTAAAGAAAATTTTCTTCGAATTGAGATTTAATTGAATAAAAAAAAAACAATTTTTTTCAATGAAAAAAATATGCTATTGACTAAAACAGTTTTATGAATTTACAACACAATTTCAAACAAATATTTTTTTTAAAACAGACAAAAATTTTTTACTGATTATGCTTTTCAGGAATTTCTTAGTTTTACTGATTCAGTAATATGTTGGTGTGTTTGAAAAAGATATTTTTGAACAAAATTCAAATAGAACAAAGTAAAAATAAGGAAATAGGAAAGATGGAGAAAAAATAATAAATAAATAATAAACAATAGCGGATTTCACAAACTTCAGTGTATATGCATTGCATTTTTACATTACTCTAACAAAATATATAGAACTACACCATTGCTTGAATTTGTAAAACAAATGCCCAAGATTGTGAATACCTTTAATGTGTTTATCTGTTTATCAGGCAAAGCCTTTGGCAAAAACATATAAGTAGTTATGTTTATGAAATACCTAAAACCAAATGAGAATTATATCCACTTTTTTAGCACAAATTTGATTGACGTTGTTTGCTCTTCCAAGTGATTTGTAAGATCAAACAGCGTCAAATAAAATAATTATTTGTTTTGAATTGTCTTAAGTAACAAGTAAGAGAGCTATATTCGACTGTGCCGAATCTTATATACCCTTCACCAAATTATACTTTAAAATAAAATTAAAAAAATTCTTATTTTTTAAAAAAAAAATTTTTTCGAAATTTTTTTTTCAAAAGTTTTTTTCAAAATTTTTTTTAAAAGTTTTTTCCAATTTTTTTTTTTTTTAATTTTTTTAATTTAAAAATTTATTTTTTTTAATTTGTTAGCGAAAAAAGGTTTTTTTTGTGAAAAAAAAAATCGGGTTAAAAAATATTTTTCCCGATTTTGACCCATTGTAGGTCCTACTTACTATAGCCTTATATACATCGCTGCAATTGACTTTGAAATATCTATCATTAGATATCCATATTGTCTATATTTATGATTTAGTAAATGAGATATATATAAAAAATAGACAACAAAAATAGAGGTTGCCTCGGATTTTTGCTCGTAACTCCGTTATTTATGGACGGGTTTTGCTGATTTTAAATAGGAAACTTCTCGAAAGCATGTCTGACAGAATTATTGAAGATTTGGATCCCGAAGATATCTGGGGTCTTCAGAAAATTGATTTCAACAGACAGACGGACATGGCTTAATCGACTCCGCTATCTATAAGGATCCAGAATATATATACTTTATAGGGTCGGAAAATTATATTGTGGAAATTACAAACGGAATGACATATTTATGTATACCCTTCTCACGAAGATGAAGGGTATAAAAAGAGGTTATGAAATAATAGAATTACAATAAAATATATTTTATTTAGTGGTTACGTATTTTTCATCAAATATTTGCCATGTGTGACCCTACCTTAAGATGCACAGGAGATGATAACAACAAACACTCTTATTTAAACAGTGCAAGCGCGGTATTCGCGACTACCCATTATCGCGACGGCTTAATTTTTAACATTGCAGGTTCTATAATCGCGACAGTTTACGAAAAATGGGTTCTATTTTTGCGACTTTTATGTTTTTTTTTTTTTATAGTTGATTACAATGTCTATAACCAAAAGAGGAAAATCCCTGTCTTTTGGTATATTAACTCTCTTGGATAATTTTGATCTTCAATTTTGTCAGTTTAATATGGGAAAAGTTCAACATATTTTAAAGCAAACGATTTCTCAAAAATTAGAGATTTTAAAAAAATTGTAAAGTGGAGATTCCATAAATTCAATTTGCGTGAATTACAAGTTGCACCTTATTATAAAGCAAGAAAATTCATTAAAAAAAGTTCGTGCGAACAACAGAAAGTGGCCCTGGCAAATGCTGTACCTTAAAGCAAGCTCAGTACCCAAGAATGGAATAAATTCAGGTTTCAATGCCAGTGAAGGATGGTTGAAGAAATTTAAGTGTCGACATGGAATTAGATTTTTAAAAATTACGAGCGAGAAATTGTCTTCGAAACCTCATCTTATGGATCCATTTGTGAAATAGTTTAAGCATTACGTTGATGAGCATAGGTTGTTGACTCTTCATCAAATCTACAATGCAGACGAATCCAGTTTATATTATAGGATGCTTCCAAATCACACTCTTGTCACTTGTAAAGAGAAAACGGCTCCCGAAAGAAAGATATATAAAGAGCGAATAACTTTTTTGCCCAGTTCAAATGCGAATGGCACAAACTGAATATATTGTTGGCACCTTTAAATGCTTTTTTCAATAATCCTATAATATACAACTCCAACAATAACGCCTGGATGACATCATTTATATTTAAGGACAGGTTTCATCACGAATTTGTTCCCCACGTAAGTTAATTTTCACCGATTAGTAAACGTATGTTGTTCATAAGTAAACATTTTTTAGGTCCGAGGATTTTTGGCTTCTAAAGGTCTGCCGTTTTGAGGAACTAAAAAGTGATAACGGTTTAATTATAACAATGAATCTACCAGCCAACTACACTGCGCTTATTCAACCGTTAGATCAAAACGTTATCAACTTGGTCCAATTAAATTATAAAAAACAACTGCTCACCCACTTGCTTGGTGAGAAGGGAACAAATTTGGAGATCAAACTAAAAAACTTGAATCTCAAAAATCCAGCTCAGATTCTAGCTACGTGCTGGGATAAAATATCAGTGTCCAATATCCGAAAATCCTGAAACGCCTTGCTCGAATTCGGTACTGAATGAAGTGCAGAGGATAACATGCCCTTAAATATTTTACAAAATATAATTCAAGAAGAAAACGAAGATCGTTCAACTATTGGTACATTTGTAGCTCAAATTGGTACGGAACATCTTTTCACGAATGCTGACATAAACAACTGGATTCAAGAAGAATTTCATGTGGAAAGTAATGAGCAGCAAATGGAATTATCAGATACGGAGGATTTATACGATAGTGGTCTTGAAAAAAAAAAAAATATTAAAGTGAACGATTGTACAATATCGATAAACATAAGCATACAATGGGCTTTGGAAAACAACAACACTTTATCAACTACGTGATTCAGCTGTTATTTTAAAAAATAATTTGCCAAAAAAGCAACTCAAAATCTCCAATGTTTTTAGAAATGTTTAGAATGTAAATATATCACTAAAAACAATTCTAATTTTAAAAATTACATAAAATGTTTTAATAAAATTTTAGGTTCTGTTAGGTGTGGTTGTTAATTAGTAGCAACTACCGAGCTTGCACTGTATTTGTTTTGTTGTTGTTGTTGGTACTAAAACAAAAACATTTATAGAATTCATAAAAATATTTATCGAAAATAAAAAAAATTTCTTTCTGTGTGATGATGATAAGTATGTTCACACTATATTAATGTAGAGTAATATTCTTTAACTTTAGCTCACTTCCCATTTATTATAATTTACCATTAATTTACCATTCGTTTTATTGTCTTTTGCAGGTAAGCCAATCTTAAAAATGCCTGTAAGTATGCACTACCTTTTCGGTAGGTAAGTATGCAACATTTTTCTATAGAAATGTCTGTACTACTTAATTATAGCTAAACAAGTTCCCTGAAATAATGCAAAATCTGTAAAAATGAATTGGATTTCCAGCTATAAAGCTAATTTCCTTGAAAATCATTTCTCCCACTGTATATAAGAATAAAGCTCGTTTTGGTGCCCCACTAAAGGTAAAAAACATTAAGGTTTTTTTATTTCATTTGTATATTTTTTAAACTGGAATAATGTTCATGTTGCTTGTATCTGGATTTTTGTTCGTAACTTTGGTTCTGCCGCATAAATATACATTTATTGTGGTTGTTTCTTTGTGTTTGTTGTGTTGCAGGACACTCAACAACAACAACAACTATAAAATAAAACCATATCCATTGTTGTCAGCTTAGTTTATGACTTTATTTTGTCGGTTTTATTAAATGTAATGGCTGGTTGGTTTATATCTACATTTATTTTATTTTTTTTAACTTTTTTATGTTGAAACTTAAAAATGGTTTTTTAAAAACGAAGTTATGTTTTTTTTAGGTTTTATGGCCAGACAATTGTATTTTTTTTTTTTAATTTTTCGATTTAAAAATGAGAGTTTCTTAATTGTGTGTTAAGTGGGGTAGAAATGGTTTCGAAAATTACTTGTGGTTACATGTAAAAAGAATAGTGTTTAGTTTGTAGCGGTAATTGTGGTGTTCCAGAAAAGCTTGAATTAGTTTCAAGGGAAATATGTGAAATTTGATGAAAACTTTCATTAGCAATTTAATTGATTCTCAAGTCTACACAAATTGGTAGAAGTGTGCAGCTCTGAACTAAAATTCGGCGCAAGTCTCTATTGGTTGGTTACGATAACACAATAAACATACAATAGACATAGCAATATTATTTTAGGCCATTTTTTGCTTGAAAAGCAATAACAACATTTTCAAACCTTTGTGTTATGACGATATGACATGATGGGAGACCTTGTGAATTGACCAAATATAATTAATTAAATGTTTATTTTCTATTTTTTAGAATATTTTATTTTATAAAAGATTGTTTTAACAAATCTTTTATTATGAATTAATTTTCTTCTTCTTTAAGATCATTTCAAATTTAAATTCGAATTTTCGAAGACATTTAGCTTATATTCTAAAACTACTTTGAAAATGCTTTCAAATTGATGAACATTTTGAATTTTTTTGTAAAACTTTTAGGTTTGAAATTTGTAAGAAATTGTTCTCAAATAAAACAAAAATTTTATTTTCTAAGAATTCTCATGATTTAGATATTATTTTAATAGCTATAAAAGTTTTTCGAACATAAGTTCGAATTAGGTTTCGAATTTTCTGTGCATTGCCATCAGGTGTATGCACGAATTCCAAATTTCGAACTACGAGAATTGATTCAAAAATTCAGTTATAAGTGTTTGCCTAAACTAACAGACAAACAAACTAACATTTCAAGTTAAATAAAACCGTTTAATAGGATGGAATTCGCTATTCATCTGTACCGAACCTTAAATAGTCTCCATCTATAACAGAGCTACGCGAAACAAGTACACCGTGCCTTTTATTTCGCTTTCACAACTACGCATTTTTTTGTTATTATAACATTTAGAGGAACATTTCAAGCTCATGTTTTTTTTTTTGATTTTTTTTTTTTTTTTTGGTAATAAGGACTGAGATCGAAAAAATCTTCACATACATATCTATATAAATGTCTTTGTAAGTTTGTTTGTTTATTTGTTTGTTTGAGGATCACGCCTAAACCGCTGAACCGATTTTATTGAAATTTGGAACATAGATAGATCCTTACTTGAAAGCGTCAATAGGCTATAACTTTTTTCAATACTTGGACCAGGAAGGGGTTTAAAATCCACCACACTTTGGGACACCTATTTCGTGCTCTTCAATTATCTTTTAACAAGAGCCCACTGACCTTAATTCCAGGCAGTTTGGAGGATTTGCCTCTCTTCGTACAAATACCACATTATTGTTCTTGTACCACTCAAGACCTTTCTTACCATAGTGACAGGGTGCCAAAACAGGCCAAAAATAAGTGGACACATTAATAAGTCTTATGAATGGAATCATCTTCTTTTATAAACATTCCTTCATGTAAATTTCGGTATTTATAGAGCCCTTTGTAACAAATGTTTGGCTTCTTTTGCCGCAACTGCATATTGCTTGCTATATCAAGAACTTTTTTTGGAAAATTTTCTGCTTTTGGGTGCTTAACTATTCTACAGCATTCCCTCGAGCATCAGCAACATAAAAATATTGATCCGGAAGCTGCGAAAAATTTTCCATACTTACGTTTCCTTATCCATTATGCAGCAGGTATATTTTTATACCCTTCACCTGGACTGGCAGGGGTATATATAAGTTTGTCATTCCGTTTGTGATTTCTACATTTTTCATTTGCGACCCCATAAAATATATATATTCTGGATCGTTATAGATAGCGGAGTCGATTAAGCCATGTCCGTCTATACGTTGAAATCAACTTTCCGTAGCCCCCAAATAACTTAAAAACATAATTTATACATCAATATATCGGGAACTCTTCCGGCTCGGTCGCTATTTCAAATCGAGAAAATCGGCCCACAAATGGCTGAGATATAAGGAAAAAACCGGGACAACCTCAATTTTCGGTCTATTTTTGATCTATATCTGGATTACTAAGTCATTAATATAGACAATATGGATATCTAATGATAGATATTCCAAAGTCCATAGCAACGATGTATATAAGACTATAATAATTTGGACTTACAATGTGTCAAAATAGGGAAAAATATTTGTTAACCCGAATTTTTATTTTTATAAGAAAAAATTTTTTTCACTAATAAATTTAAAAAAAATTTTTAGAAAAAAAAAAAATTGAAAACAATTTTGAAAAAAAAAAAAAAATTTTTTTAATTTTGAAAAACAATTTAGAATTTTTTTTTTTTTAAATTTTCAAAAAAATTACATTTTGTTTACCTGAAAATATTTAAAATTTTTATTTTAAAGTATAAATTGGTGAAGGGTATATAAGCTTCGGCACAGCCGAATATAGCTCTCTTATTTGTGTTGATCTATATGTGGATTACTAAGTCATTAAAATAGACAGTATGGATATCTAATGATAGATATTTCAAAGTCCATTGCAACGATGTATATAAGACTATAGTAATTGGACCTACAATGGGTAAAAATATATTTTAAACGAAATTTTTTTGTACAAAAAAAAAAAAAAATTTTGTCATACATTTTTTTTCACTAATAAATTTAAAAATTTCGAAAAAAAAGAATTTGTTTTGAAAAATAAAAATTGTTTATTAAAAAATTTTGAAAAAAATTTATGACAAAAAATTTTTTTTTTTAATTTTGAAAAACAATTAAAAAAACATATTTTTATTTTTTTTTTGATTTTTTACCTAAAAATATTTAAAATTTGTATTTTAAAGTATAATTTGGTGAAGGATATATAAGATTCGGCACAGCCGAATATAGCTCTCATACTTGTTTGTATAAAATTTGATTTCAATTTCCGTGCTCTGTCTTTGGCCTCTAAAGTTTTAGCAAAGTTCCTGTCAGGTACTTTTTGAGCCTTGTATGTTTTTAAACCTGCATTGGCTTTAACTTTTCGTACCAAATAGTCCGAGTGCTGAGCTAACCTGACTGCTATTCTACCGGATCTATTGGGAGCTCTATTTTTTTGACTATTCCTTCTACATGAACCAGGTTTTCTATCAACGTACAAGTTCTCCCGATACTGTTTAATAACATTGGAGTCTGTTTGACGACAGACCTTTAATTGTTTGACACAGTTTTTGTAGGACCAAGTTGAGTTTTGTTGAAAATATTTAATAATTTCGTCACTCATTTTAACAAATGAACATAAGTGACATTAAGCATAATAACTGACATATTTTCTATAAAAAATAAAATAATACTTTGGTTAAAAGTTTTAGTGAAAAACGTGTGTTAAGGATTTTTCGATCTCAGTCCTTATTAGTCTTTTTTGTACCCAATGTAATTCTCTAGTACATGAATACTAGTTTCATTCTTTTCTACTAACCACGATACCAATATTAAAGTTATTCTCCAATTTATATCCTTAACACATGTCTACTCCCGTTTTCCCGTTTTGAAACAAGGCACTTACTTTTCTGTTTTACTAAACGTTTGTTATCAAAATGTTATGGCATTGATCCAAAACATATTTACATGTCATGTTAAAAATGGATAAAATGCTATTTCTCTAGCCAAAAAAAAAAAAAAAAAAAAAAAAAAAAAAAAAAAAAACTGCCAAACACAACAATGGCCATAAAAATTCCAATGAAATAAAATAGGAAAAGTACAATCTCTACTAACAAACAGCCATACCAAACTATCACAAATATTCCTACTCAAAATAAAAGACTGCAAGGAAAGCAAAAAAAAAAAAATATAAACAAAAATGGTTAGTTAAAGTGAGAAATAGTGAAAAATAAACAGGATAATATAGGAAAAAAGGGCAACAAACAAACAACAAAAAAAATAAACTGAAAATAGCAGCAAACAAACTGCAAATAGAGTAAAAAAGAAACGTAACGAGCAACGAGTGAATGACAAAAGTACACAGAAGAATCACATTCAAATCTGAGTTGTGACACACAAAAGCATCGTTAAGTCAGCATTTTATGTGTGTTTGTAGTTGTTAAGGATATTGGAACGGTTTTATTTTTACATATTTAATCGGTTTCTTTTTTTAATCGAGAAAAAGGATGTTTTTGATTTGCGATCACTTTGTAGAAAACCATTTAATTAAGAGAAAGCAGCTCGTTGTGTGATCTCTAGGGCTTCCAAGGTCTAAATATAGTTCGTTTAGAGATCGCACATTTATTTAAAAAAAAAATAAAAACTAAAAAATATTTAAAAACAAATTCCAATGATGTGTTAGATCTGTCCTGATTAAAAATCAATTTTTATATGAAAAACACAAAAAGCTATACAATATTGTAAATAAGCGTTTAATACAAAAAGGAGCTCGATATCACTCATATTTCTTAGGAGACTTTAAATTCGTGTTTAATTGAACAAATAATTGTGTAATTGAGTAAAGGCGCTCGATCTTTAATCACTCATTGCACTATATGACAAACTCAAGATGCTATAAATCTTTAATAACTTTCTAAATTAAAAGCCTAAATAACTTTAAAAAGTGGAGGACGATCTCTGAACGCGTTTAAAAAGAAATCTTGAGCTATGATCGCGAATATGTTTAAACAAAACTCAATTTATCTATATGACAAATTAAGAAAATCTAAAATTTTCCATAAAAGTTTAATGGAGAAAAGTAAAAAACCGGTTTTTGCAAAAAAAAAAAAAAAAGAAAAAAAAAATCGAATAATCGATATTCCTAGCATGTATAGGGTTTTTACATCATGTTGCTGTTGTTTGTAGTTATATGCCAAACTAAAAGGACACTATTTCAATAGATATCTTGGTAGAGTGTTTGTAGAAATTCACATAAAAACACACACACACATATATGTATTTATGTATGTATATGTTTATGTGAATTGTATTAACTTGAAATACATACTTTACATACTCCGGTAATGCATAGTACTTTATATAACTACAAACACAGTACATGCTAACAAACGCTCACATATCCTTATACATATTCGTACTCCGACTTAATACTTTAGTTCAGTGTGGTAATGAGAATGAGTTTTATTAAACTCAAACTCATACAGAAATACAAAATGCAGATTTATGAGGGAAATCTCATAAGTTGCTTTAAAAATATACACTGAATAATAACATTGCTAACAAGTTTACTCAATTATTGCATACATATTGCAGCATACTCACTATTCTGGCCCTTATTTTTCTTATTTTTTTAATTTTCGATGCTTTTAAGGTTTAATATTGTTCTCCGTCATCCAAAAACCAAATACTGATAATGTGATCAAAATTGGATAACGTCAAAGTTTTTGTACTTAAATTACTTATAGATGTTTAAATATACATTTTCTGACTTCTATAACCCATTGTTAATTGATACCAAAACAAACAAGTAAGAGTGTTATATTCAGCTGTGTCGTCTGTGGGGACTTGAATCAGTTATGGTCGGAAATCTACCGAATATGATAGAGGGATTAATTTCTTAAAACTTTAAACGACATATGTCGAAATTTATTTTTTATATCATTATATATATGGGCAATTCCACGAGAATGACTACCACGACTGAAAAAACAAAAACCCTTGAAACTTTTTTTCAAGATGATTTGAATAGGAGAAAACACTAAAATGTTACTAAGGACTGAGATCGTAAAATTCTTAACACACGTTTTTCATTAAAACTTAACCCAAGTATTTTTTGATTTCATTTTTGATCAAGTTACCTTTGTAAAGCATGTCAGTTATTATGTTTAATGTCAATTATGTTCATTTGTTGTTAATCTGATTAAAATGAGTGACCAGAAAAAAGTGCGTACTAAAATTATTAAATATCTTCAACAAAACCCAACTTGGTCCTACAAAAAGTTGACCAAACAATCAAAGGTCTGCTATCAAACTGTTGCCAATGTTATTAAACACTACCGGGAGAACTTGTCCGTTGATATAAAACCTGATTCAGGTAAAAGGAATGGTCCACTTGATGTTTCTAAAGCCAAAAAAATAGAAAGCATTATCAAAAGAGTTCCCAACACAGCCGGTACGAAAGCAGCCCGGTTAGGTCAGTACTCGGACTATTTGGTACGAAAGGTTAAAGCCAATGCAGGTTTAAAAGCATACAAAGCTCAAAAAGTTCCTAACAGGAACTCTGATAAAAATTTAAATGCCAAAGACAGAGCACGGAAATTGAAGTCGAATTGTATACAAAAAATATACCTGCTGTATAATGGATGACGAAATGCACGTATGGAAAATATTTCGCAGCTTCTGGGTCAATTTTTTTTTTGTTGCAGATGCTCGAGGGAATGTTGAAGAAAAGTTTATGAACCAAAAGCAGACAAAATTTCCCAAAAAGTTCTTGGTATGGCAAGTAATATGCAGTTGCGGCAAAGGGCCAAATATTTGTTACAAAGGGCTCTATAAATACCGAAATTTTCATCATTACAAAAAAGGCTGCTTCATAATGTGTCCATTTATTTTTGGCCTGACTTGGCATCCTGTCACTATGGTAAGAAAGGTCTTGAGTGTTACAAGTCCAATAATGTAGTATTTGTACCAAGAGAGTCAATTCCTCCAAACTGCCTGGAGCTGAGTCCAGTTGATAGATATTGGGCTCTTATTAAAAGAGAATTGAAGAGCACAAAAAAGGTGTCCAAAAGTGTTGTAGATTTTAAACGGAGATGGACAACCTGTTCGAACAAAGTGACAGAAAGCTCATTAAAATTTTTAATGGAAGAGTTTTCGAAAAAGGTTCAACAAAATTTCATCATTAGTGATTAGAACTATAAAAATATTTTTTTTTTTTTGTAAATTGTACCAATAATTTCAATCAAATAAAAAAATATTCAAAACTGTAAGTTTAGTGGTTTGATTTTTATTAACATATATGTATGTTAAAAATTTTTCGATCTCAGTCCTTATGTGAAAGTATTTAGAGCTTAGTACAACATTCTAAGTGCAAAAATAATAGTTTAATTTTTTAATTTAATTGGTATGTTTTAGGCTAAGATTGCGGCGAAAACTAAGCTCCCAATTAGCATGTAGTATGCAATGAATTTGACTCTGATTGTTTATTTGCTATTATAAAATTGTTTATTGAAACCCAATATATATTTTCTATTTATTTTTTTAGTTTTTGTATACATATATTTACAGAATATACATTGTTTTACTATAAGAGACAAATCTGTCACGTACGGTATGTCACGTACGTTATTAAATTTTATTTATTATAAAATCATCCAAAGATTATATTTATTTAAATATGTGGGATTGTAAAGGAAAAATATTTGGTTTAGTGTAAGAAATTAAGAGAAAACATAACGCCTCTCACGATTCGCAAATTATCTCATATTTCTACATGTACCTCCAAATTACTTCCGTTTTATGTCACGTACGATATACCCTTATTTCGCTCGATATTTTGGACAACAATGTTTCGCGAGAACTTATTATTTTTGTTAAAATATAGTACCCTCTGAATGTAACATAAAGACCAAATTATTTTTCAGATACTCTTATTTTTGCAAAATCAATTCACTCTATAGGCGTAAAAATGTCACGTACGATGACATGGAATTGCCCATACATAAATTATTTATTAACAATAAACTATTTTCTGATATTGGCGTTATATGGGGATAGGGTTAATTACGGACAGCTCCTCACAATAATTGGTAAAAAGATTTAGGTTCATATATAACTTATTTATGTCCAATTTCATCACGATATTAATTATGACAAGACAATTATAATTGTTGAAGACATTTTCTGAGTTTAGACCATGTATGGTGACTAGGGACAAATGTTGCCCGATTTTCATCATACTTAACAGTATAATTTCAGAGTACATAGAACTAATTTGTACAAAATTGCAATATTTATGAATACTCTAACAGTATTCCAGGGGGAACATTTGTATATGTGTGTGAAGTTAAATTTCGAAATTTAAAACCCTAGACACAAACCAGTTGAGTTAACAAAGTTCTGGTTAAAAGCTAACAATGCACTGTTAAACATCGTAAATCAAGGTAAGTGTATTCAAAATGGAATAATAGCCACACTGTTGGACCAAATGGACCACTAATGATGGAAGCGGTAACTAATCTGCAGCTTTTTCCAAAAACCAAGTCAAATCATAAATGTCAAACATAGTTTTTCGGAGTTTTTTAAAATTAACTTATAATTGATTGATGAATCTAAATTCCCGGAAAACGGGAGAAGATGGGCAGATGGAACTTGCTGGAATTTATAGCCAAGGTGTTTTTCTATCATAAACCTTAACAGTACGAGTTTTGATAGAAAAATTAAAATTTTTCGAAAATTTAAATTTCGGTGGAGGATGAATTTAATTGGGAGAAGATGAGCGGATGAATCTTGCTGAAATATTTAGATAGGGTGTTGGTGCGTTTTGAGTTTTGATGGGCAAATTTAAATTTTTCGAAAATTTATATTTTTTTGGAGGATCAGTTCAAATTCCTGGATAAGGGCGGATGGATCTGGCTGGAATTTATAGATGGATCTGGCTGGAACTATGATAATCAGTGGTCATAATATTTAACATATTGAGTTTTGATAAGAATTTATTTTATAAATTTTTGTTTGGGCTCTATCATGTTTTAAGCAGACAGACGGACGGACGGACATAGTTAGGTCGTCATAGAATTTCATGAGGACCCAGTATAGCGACCCCTTTGCGCGAATCTATCGTATGTTACATTTTTACATAGTAAAATATTATACCGATATTTAATTTACTAAATCGGTTATTGTATCGAATTTAAAATTTGGTATTGATGATACCAGCCAAAGCAAAGAAATTTAATAATTTTAACGTTTTTGTAATATACGATAATTTCGCACAAAGGGATCGATATATATATATATATATATATATACACAGAGAAAACAGATTGGTGATAGCAACCGAATTTGTTGCCAATCGAATGATTCGGTTGCAGACATAGAATTTTTCGATTCTATCAACAAAAAGACAGTTGATAAAGAAGAATTTCGGTTGAAGCAAACAAACTTTTGTTACCCCTTCTAAAATTTTGTAGCCATCATTGTAAAATTCGGTGACTAAGGGAGAATCATTCGATTGGCAACAAATTCGGTTGCTATCACGAATCTGTATTATCTGTGTATATACGTCTTTGTTCTAACACCAATATTTCAATATGTTACAAAAGGAATAACAAAATCAATATACCCCCATGTTTTTTGATAGTGGGTATAATAATTATAAAATTTCAGGCAGAGTTTAAAAAAATTTAAAGTTTGGGATTTGAGATCTGCATGAAAATTTATGATTTTTATAGCCACCATCAAAACAGATAAGGGGTATAGAGATTGTCATTCCGTTTTTAATGCATCAAAATATTTGTCGTAGACCCTCGTTAGTATGTATATTCTAGGTCCTCATAAGATTCTAAGACGATCTAGCTAATGTCCGTCCGTCCGTCTGTCTGTCTGTGGAAACTACGATAGAGTCCAATCGAAAGGACCTAGCTGGCTGATATTCTCTATAAATACTTTCTGTTGTTAAGATTTGTTTGGTATTGAAAATGGGGAATATCAGTCCATGATTCCACCTAGCCCCCATACAAATGTTCCTCCGTTATACTGTTTGAGCAGCCATAAATCTGTTGATAATGCGGCAATTCTGATAAAATTTTACACAAATTAGTTCTAAGTTCTCTGAAATTATACTGCAAAGTATGGCAACATTTGTTCCTAGTTCCCATGCAATGTTCCCCCGCAGAAAATTACTTGATTACATAATTGTCTTATAATAACACTGTGCTACAGCTCAAATCGGAGGGAGTTCTGCCCAACGGGAAAAGTTATATCGGTCAAAAAAAAGTTATATAGAGCATTGAAATCTGCCACCGAGAATTATATGGACTAAATTAAGAAAAAACTGAAATTTTATCAAAATCGTCCACTCCCAACGCCCACTGCCCATACAATACAAATCGATTTTTTCGCATAAAATTTTGCCTATCCCAGCAAAAGTCTAGAAATTTGGTACATACATTTTCTGAAACAGAAAAAGAACTCATGCCGAGTTTCAATAAAATCGGTCACGCCCACCGCCCATAAAACCCATACATAGATAAGCATTTTTTTGATATTTCGAAAATTTCCGAGAACTAATTTTTTTTTTATCGAAACTAGACACTCCCGCGTTTCATTTTGTTGATACAGCAGCATGTGGGAAAGTAGGGCTACATTATTTTTTTTTTTCCTTGGAAAATCAAAGTAAAATAATTTTTAGAGGCTTATAGATTTGGTCATATCTTCTTAGTGGTTTATATTATCCCAATATTTTTTTTTTATTTATGTAGAAATGCTATATTTTTAAAATATGTTAAAGGTAAATAGTGATATAGGGAAAATTATACATATATAAACCACTGGAATGCGTGAAAATATAAGTAAATTTTCACTTAATACCCTAGCATGGACTTTTCTTCAATTTAAAATAAAGAAAATACAATTTTTCTTAAAACTATAGGGGCACATTTCATCTTTAAACATTTCTCTACAAAACTGCATCATTTGATTTTTGAAAATCTAATGATTTTTGACATCAAAATCCCTCTGTGCGGCGTTTCGCTGGGTCAGGTCTAGGAATCGCATAGTATAATTGATATTTAAAGTTTTAAGAAATCAATCACTCTATAAAAATCTGTACAGTTCGGACCATAACTGATTCAAGTCTCCATAGAAGGCCAAAACTGCATACTAATGCACAGTGGGGCAGAATCAAAATTTTTTGGAAATAAATCTGGCATTTCTAAACGGCTGGTCCGATTGGGATAAAATTTGACATGTGCGTAGCCAAGGCGGCGCTATGAGAGCTCAAAGTAAGGTACTTTCGTGTACAATTTTTAAACACGTGCCATTTTTTTGTTTCCCATCCGATTTCAAAGATTTTTATATTTTTGGAAAGCGTGTAGATCTTGAAAAAACATGCTTGCGTGTGCTATTTATCTCTTAGAATTTCCAAGTTATAAGCATTTGAAAATTGAAATTTAAAAATTTTGCCATACCATGGTCGGCTTTTTTTTTTAATATATGGCGTATTTTTGGACAATTTGATACACATTTATTCCGAAAATTTCAAGTCAATATCTCAATTAGACTCAAAAATATGCCACTTTAAATCTCAGCCCTTCAAAAATATTGCACTTTTTCATATTTTAGTATAAAATGTGAATAAGTCAGAACCATTGAATAAAATATTAAGACAATATATACACATTTTTCACTTTTCTTTACTAAGTACATTTTAGAAGCAATGAATAAAATGTCAATTTAATGATGAGCTTACCCCAGGGAACTTTTTTGTTTTCCTTTGAAATTTTTGCTAAGTTTTGAAATAAACTCAAAAATGTGCTTAAATGTTCACCATTAGGTTTTCAGATAACGAAGAACAATATTAGACCTAGAGAGCATCGAAAATTCTAAAGTCTCCATAATATATTGTATATTCACCACCAAATTTTTAATGCAATTTCTAATTTATTCAGCATTTGTTTAATACACTTTAGGATTGGTCCTCGTTCGATATATACATACATATAAACGAGTTGTTTAAGTATTCATTTGTGTGTGTGTATTTTATATTTAGTACTCAAGTACTTAAGTGTTAAAGTAAAAGTAAGATGTATTTATGGATGTGTGTTTGTACAATAACCATTGAAAACTTGTATACTCCAAGTCAATTTCATCTGAAATACTTGAAATTTTAAGCTTCAACATGGTATTATATGTTTAAATCATCTTTTGGCTCTGTATTATCAGGACTTTTCTGACCTTTAGCAGAGATCAAAAGGTTAATTTTAAAAAATATGTTTGACATTATATAATGTATTTGAAACAGGAATTATTTATAAAGCTAGGAGGAAGGAGTGTTTACATATTTTTTATTTAAAATTTTTGGATTTTTTGCTTTATTTCAACTAGTTTTCACTCCTTTGTTACCCTATTCAAATTCCCCAAAGCATAAAACTTCTCTACTTAACTTAGTACCTACCAACATAGAAAATCCCCTCATATGAATGAATGTATGCATATGGAATGAAGTAGAGCAAAGATACTGTTACAAAACACTAAGTAGAATGAATGTACAGTAACGACACTCCAGATAATGAGATGTTAAAAGCAACGCATTAGATTAGGAGCACAGCATTAGTAAGTCGCTACGCTACGCTCGATTTTTTGGGTTTCTACAAATAAAGTTGACTGTTGAAAACAAAAATATACCCAAGGAATTACACAGTCTTAGGAAATGATATGTTGCACGATAACGAATACTTGTTCCATTACCTGCATGTTTGCGTGCGTGTCTATAAATGTGTCGTCTAGTTGCTTGGGTTTTATTTTTAGGGCAGCATTAACAGTTGCCTGTTGCTCTGGCTTATTGGAGACTTTTGTTGTCTTGTATGTATTTTTGTTTGTTTTGCAACCAACCAACAATGCCACACTTGGGTTGCATGTGCGATACAGTTGAATGGAGGATACCAACTGTCACAAAAATAGGTTTTCCGTGTCATGGTTAACTACTGCCATAACAAGTGTTGCTTGCTATTTAATGTGGTCTTGGATGCGTGGAAACGTAGTCAGGTGATAAATGTGGGATTTTATTAATTATTTAGGAAAACCTCACAAAAATCTTAAGTCACCAACAACTTTATAAATAAGTGTTTAATTGAGAAAATTAGCTCTATTTCGATTTTGTATCACTTTCAGTATAAACTTTTAAAAACTCTTCTCGGAAATTTTATAAAAATTGGCTGCATTTAGTTAATTTTAAAGAATAAAATAAGAAAAAACAAGTAAGAAAGTATGGTCGGTCAAGCCCGACCATATAATACCCTACACTAAGAAATGATCAAAACCATTTTTCTTTCAAAATTTCAATAATTTATATTCGTGAGCAATTTTCAGAAGTTGGCCTTATATGGGAGCTATGACCAATTATGGACCGATCACCATGAAATTAGGTAGTGTGATTAATGTCTATATGAAAATTATTTATGTTGCATTTTATGTGTATACCAACATTTTTAGGAGATTTATGCTCGTTAAAGTGATTGTCGGAAGTAGGCCTTATATGGGAGCTATGACTAATTATGAACCGATCATAATAAAATTTGGTGACATGAATTCTGTATATATAAAACTTATTTAGAGAAAAACTTGTGTAGATACATATATAAATTAAACATTTATGACCGATAAAGTCCAATTTTTGTAGGACATTTGTATGGGGGCTAGGTGAAATAATGAACCGATTTCAGCCAGTTTCAATAGGGTTCGTCTTTGGGCAGAAAAAATGATATGGACCAAATTTTATCGAAATATCTTCAAAAATGCGACCTGTAAAAGCCTGTTTCAAAAGCCATTAAACAGTAGAACAGGTAAGGCAACAGAAGTCTAACAACTCCTTCGAAGATCACCAAACAATTATATCAGAAAAGCAGCTCTGATTCTTTTGTGCACAGAGCCAAAGCTAATGCTGGGTTGAAGCCGTATAAAGTTCAGAATCGTCCATATCGCATTGCCTTAAATAACTTAGAAGCAAAAGAACGAGCGAAAAAATTGAGGTCAAATTTTATTTAAAAAACAAGTAAAAGAGCTATATACGGCTGTGCCGAATCTTATATACCCTTCACCAAATTATACTTTAAAATAAAAATTTTAACTATTTTGGGTAAACAAAATTATTTTTTTTTCAAAATTGTTTTTCAAAATTTAAAAAAAAAAAAATTTGTTTTCGAATTTAAAAAATTTTTTTCAAAATTGTTTTTCAAAATTTAAAAAAAAAATTAGTTTTCAAATTTGTTTTTCAAAATTTAAAAAATAATAATTTTTTTCAAAATTGTTTTCAAAACATTTTTTTTTTTTCGAAATAGTTTTTTTCAGCTTACAGTTTTTCAGCAGTTGCGTCCATGCTATAACTAACAGTAAAAGTCAATGAATAAAAAAATACTTATTATCTTATAGTGGTACAGTGAGATGTTATCTGCTTGCGCAGCCAGTCACAGCAATTGAATTCACAAATGCTGAAATGCTGTGAGCATTTCAGTATTTTTGTTTTTTCTTATGCTTTTGCTGTGCTTTTTGCTGCGCTCTTTCCCTTACAAACAACTGCTTAATGTTTTTCTTAATGTTCAGGGTTCTGATAAAAAACTAAATAATCCCATTTTTTGGAATTTTTCCAATTTTTTTTAGGGAAATATTTTTGAAAAATAATTTTTATTAATGAAATTTTACAGTTATATAGATTTTTCTATTGAAATTGCTAAAATAAAAACAAATTTTATAATTTGTTATCAGGAATCCCGCAATTCCCAAAAAAGTTTTGAAAAAATCTCAAAAATGGGATGTTTTAGTTTTTTGGCTATAATATACTATATACCAATGTCAGGGTCATCAGATCTCTTTACAAAATAATTAAGAACATATTGGGCCATCTAAAATGAGTTACTATATTTTTATATCGTCTATGCGATTTGCGTGCATTTTCTTGGCATGGCGTAGGTCCCCTTATAAAAATAAATGGCAAAATGGATAAGTTTCAGTACTTAAATATTTTGAAAAACCATATGCCTTAAATTCCATGCCAATAAAGAGGAAATTCATGAATGATAATGACCCCAAGCACTCGTCAAAACTAGTAAAAAATTGGTTTTGTGCATAGAAGATCGAAGTTTTGGATTGACCAGTCCAGAGCCAGAGACTTAAATCCTATAGAGAACCTTTGGAACGAAGTAAAGGTTGATATAGCAAAAAAATATATATAAAAATATGGACGATCTATGGTCGCCAGGACAGAAAGCTTAGCATACCATACCCAAAACAAAATGCGAAAAACTACTGGAAAGCATTGGTCGCAGGTGTGAAGCGTTTATCAAAACTAAAGGCTAGATCATTAAATATTAATAGAACATGCCAAAAAACCAACAAATGCAATATTAAAATGATTTTTTTCTGATTTTTAAAGATTTTGCCATTTATGTGTACAGCTGATTTCAGTGGTATTTTTTATACCCTTCACCTTCGTGAGAAGGGTATATATAAATTTGTCATTCCGTTTGTAATTTCCACAATATAATTTTCCGACCCTATAAAGTATATATATTCTGAATTCTTATAGATAGCGGAGTCGATTTAGCCATGTCTGTCTGTTGAAATCAATTTTCTGAAGACCCCAGATATCTTCGGGATCCAAATCCTCAATAATTCTGTCAGACATGCTTTCGAGAAGTTTCCTATTTAAAATCAGCAAAATCCGTCCTTAAATAACGGAGATATGAGCAAAAATCCGAGACAACCTCTATTTTTGGCCTATTTTTTATTTATGTCTCGATTACTAAGTCATAAATATAGACAGTATGGATATCTATTTATAGATATTTTAAAGTCCATTGCAACGATGTATATAAGGCTATACAAAGTTGGACCTACAATGGGTCAAGGTTGGTTGGTTGGTTTACGTGGTAGTTCACTGCACGCGAACAATCAAGTAGAGTCGAAGGGACTCCGTTTTGACAAGACCACACCACTCGTCAGATGTAATGTCGTTTACATCGCAATTTATATAGAATGTATACAAAAAAAATGTCCAGTTTCCTAGACCCAACCTGTAGCTGAGAGATATCTCAGTAGGTCATTGAGTTTAGACCCAGCTAACTCACCAAGGTCGGTCAATATATGGTTGCCCAGGAATTTATGTCTCTTGACACTCAGGGATGGGCATTCGCAGAGAAGGTGGAAAATTGTTTCCTCTTTTTCCCTATCCTTACAGCTACGACAATGGTCGTTAAAAGGGAGTCCCAGGCGATTTGCATGCTTGCCTAACGTCCAGTGCCCTGTTAATACTGCCAGCAACCTTGATATATCTTTTCTATTCCGAGTTATCAGTTGCATAGTTCGTTTTTCGTTAAAGGATGGCCACATCAACTTGGCTACCCTACATGTGTCTAAATTACGCCATCTATTCTCGGCCTTTGTAAGAAAGTGTCTGAAGATTATACCTTTAATAGTCCCCAGTGGAATTGCTACTGAGACCGCATTGGAGATATCTAAGGCAGATCCCATTCTGGCTAGTTCGTCTGCCTTTTCATTACCGTAGTGGTCTCTGTGCGCAGGGACCCAAACCAAAGTAATGTCAGATAGACGACCTAGCCTTGACAGAGAATTCTTACATTGCCTGACTAGTGAAGATGAAGATGTGTAGGCCTTCAGTGAAAGAAGTGCCGCCTGGCTGTCGACAAAAATACCTATATTGCCGCGAGTATTATGATCATGTAGTGTATTACAAGCTATCATGATTGCAAAGATTTCCGCCTGGAAAACACTACACTCATTTGGAAGACGATATGAGATACCTACCCCAAGTTCGTCACAGAAGACGCCAGAACCAACACCACAGCTCATTTTAGAACCATCAGTGTATATCCTGGTGTCATATTCGTATACGAGATTACCCCTATCCAACTCATTCCTGGAGGGAATTAAGACCTTGAATAGCCTATCAAAATCTGTGAATGGGGTTAAATAGTCAGAGGGTTGGAGAACGATCGAAGGCAGTAGGCCCAGAATCCCCGCATGGCCATATGTTCTCGATCTCCAACTTCCAGATGCATGAAGCCTCGCTGCACTACAGGCAGAGGTGGCCATTATGTGAAGGTCTATTGGCATAAGGTGCAGTATAGTGTTCAGTGCCTCTGAAGGACTAGTTCTTAGTGCGCCGGTTATACCAATGCAGGCTGATCTTTGGACTTTGCATAGTTGGTCTACGACATACTTCCTTCCAGTTGCAGTCCACCATACAAGAGATCCATAAGTAAGAATTGGACGTACTATAGCCGTATACATCCATTTAACTATGCTGGGACTTAGTCCCCATTTTTTACCAAACATCTTACGACAGGTATAGTAGGCCACCGTTGCCTTCTTAACCCTATGTTGAGTATTCAGTTTCCATGATAATTTAGAGTCCAGTATAATACCTAGATATTTTGCATTATTTGAAAGGGGGATTTCACAGCTTTTCAACCGTGGATGTTTGAAGCTTGGAATCTTGGTCTTTGTCGTGAAAAGTACAAGTTCTGTTTTGCTTGGATTCACCCCAAGACCACTTACCGTGGCCCAGTTATCGAGCAACCCTAAAGCAGTGGACATAATATCGCTGATCACATCCGGAAACAATCCTGATACGAGTATCACCACATCGTCCGCATAAGCGACAACTTTTATCCCTTTTCTGTCTAGATCAATGAGAATCGAGTTAATAACGATAAGCCATAGTAGTGGAGAGATTACCCCGCCCTGAGGTGTACCTCTACCAACTTGCTTGGACTTAACACTATTTCCAAGATTTGCTGTAACTATTCTTGATTTCAACATGGTTACTAACCAGTCATTGATATTTTCTTCAACGTCTAGGTTATTAAGAGCTTGTTGAATTGCAAGAGTAGTAACATTATTGAAAGCACCCTCTATATCCAGGAAGGCTGCCATTGTGTATTGTTTCAAAATCGGGAAAATATTTTTTAACCCGAATTTTTTTTCACAAGAAACATTCTTTTGTCATAAATTTTGAAAAATAAAATTTTTTTTAATTTTATGTTAAAGTATAATTTGGTGAAGGGTATATAAGATTCGGCACAGCCGAATTTAGATCTCTTACTTGTTTTTTCTTAATAATGATTTTTTCTTTTAATTAATGTATTTCAAATTTAGTTTATATTAATATTGTAAATAAGTAATAAACCTTTGCAAAAAGCAAAAGAATTGTTATTGTTAATAGTATTTACTACATTGTAGCATTAAAAAGGATTTTTGGAAAAATGTGCCATTTATATGTCCATAGCTGTATTTTTTTAAATTCAAATGCATATTACTTTGGACTAAACCATTATTTTGAAAAAAATGGAGAAAATCGGGAAATGTTTGAACCCGCTGTTATCAAAAAGCTGGAGTAGAGTGGGTAAAAATATTGAACATTTTTTTTCCAAATGCGAATATTTCCTAAGCTGTAAGAGATAATTGATACGTACGATGAGGAATTTTGTAGTGAAATCGGAACACAAATTCAACATACCCGAGGTGTACTACTTTGTGGATCCCATGCCTCGCCTTGGTACACCCATGAACTAAACACTTCCTCTTTGTGCATTTCATTTAAACCGTGCTAACCATTTAGAAGTTACAGATTAATGTCCCTCTTTTTGTTTTCTATGCCACTGTGCAATGTGCCTAGATGGTACAACACGATTGTGAGTTGAGAATATAAAGGGTTTTCCAACAAGAGTTGTTATTTTAAATTCTTTGACATTTGACAAGTAGAAACTACGCCATTACTAAAAATGGAAAGATACACGCTTAAACAACGCATTGGAATTATTAAAATTCACTAAAAAAAAATGGTGAAAATCTTGAAGTCACAGTTGTTCGCAAAACTAAAGAATTTTTGGGTCGTCGTGAAGCACCTTGTCGGACCGCAAAACATAAATTGGTGAAAAAATTCGAGCTGTTGGGACAAGTTAGTGATGTGAAGAAAAAAACCCGTGCACGGCGCTCAAGAACATTTGAGAATATTGCAAGTGTTGAAGAAAACCCAGGTTTTTCCATTCCTCGTTTTTCTTTGGAATTGGGCATTCCACAATTGTCATTACACCGTATCTTATGGTCGGAGTTGGATGATATTGATCTGGACAACGTTTACTTTCAACAAAACGGCGCTACATGTCACACAAGCAACGAAACCATTGCTCTTTTATGGGAAAAGTTTCCGGACCGTGTTATCTCTCGAAGAGGTGATCACAATTGGCCACCGAGATCTTGTGATTTAACACCTTGCGACTTCTTCCTTTGGGGTCACGTGAAAGATAAGGTCTACACCAACAGCCCAGCGTCGATTCAAGACCTCAAAGATAGAATTCGTGAGGCTATCGAGGACATAGGGCAGCCACTTTGCGATTTGCTTATGGAAAATTTCGTGAAAAGGATATGGTCCTGTAAGCGTGGTGGCCATTTGGCTGATGTTGTCTTTATTATGAACATCCAATAATTTATCTCAAAAAATTCAATTTTTCTTTGAATACCAAAATAACACCTTTTGTTGGAAAACCCTGTATTTTCAGAAGAGGATGGAATTAACTTTTTTTTGATACGTAGCAAAACAGCAGAGTACATTATCTTGCACATACAGCTCTTGCGCTCGTCGTTCAATATTTAAAAATAATCATCTTTATAACCAGATAACCCGATAACCAAGCAACCGTAAACTACCTTACTATGTTACTGAATAGAAGTAATCACTTTAAATTTTGTCCAACATATTGTCAGAAGTGTTTGTACACTTTTAAACACTTTTTTACTTTTTTTAACTTCAGTTATGTTAATTCAATTCATCTTTTTATCATAAACGAATTAAGTAAAGTTTTATTCAAAACATTAACTTTGATTTTAAATAAATCCAAATTAAATTTGTTTAATGCTTTATATGCATCCGTTTATTTTGTGTACAGCAGGTATAGGAAATTGATTTTTTTTTAAATTATACTGAACTCTAAACAAAAGTGACAATTTTTTAAAATATTTTAACTTTAAATCTACAGCAGTATTAATACATATGTTTATTTGCTTGGATTTTGAATCACAACTGCTCAGTCGGAAATTACGAATATTGTCAGTATCCCACAACACTACAATACTGTAGCTACAAAACTACGACTCTATTTAACACTACAATATGGTATTTGTTAAAATTGTATAACACTATAACACATAAAAAAAACAATAGCACGAATGACGTCAAATGAATAATACTGCAATATTTATGGTATAACTACATTGCAGCAACATTGAAAACCAGACTCAGGGAACGATTATTTGCTTGTAGATATTGTAACGATGTTGGCATACCTTGGCTAAGGTTGGACCTTATTTGTACTGATTGTTTTTTTCAGCCTCGATATGCTACCTAGATAAATAACGACATGATAAGACAATATTCAAATCGAAAGCAATATTTTGACTAAAGTCTTTTTAGTATATTTTATATTGGTAGATTTCAGAAATTCAAATTTTAATATAAAATTCGAATCGCATTGTACAAAGCCAAAGTTTATGATTTAGAATAATATTAGCCCTAAATTGTCCATCCCTGCTATAGATTTGTTGATTTGTTTAAAAGCGAAAAATAAATTCTTGTTTGAAAAAAAAGTCAGTGGAAGTTTGTTCGATTTCACAAACAGTTTTTCATTAATTTTATTTTCAAAAAAAAAAAAAAAAACCATTCGTTTTTATTTTCTCATTTAAAAGGTAGTTAACAAAAACAAACATTTACAAAATTTGTTTGTAACAAATTCTAAGCTTTTTATGCTCAACGCCTTTGTAACAGGACACAACATATTTTGGCAGATATAGAAAAACTAAATGAGACCCAGTTGGAATTTGAAAAATTTAAAACATTTGAAGTAAAAGTATATAAATCTTTTTTTGAGTTCTTAAAAAATCAACTGTATTTCTATTTAATTCGTCAGTTTTTTCGAAACATTTTATTTAGCAAACTTTTCCCACTGGTTTGCCAAAAAATCAATAAAAAAAATATAAACAGTTCCGATCTTCCATCAAAATGTCAGATACACCAGTACACAGTGGGGGATCTGAACGAAAAGTGGAAATAAATCTGTAATTTCTGAACGGACGGCACCTCCAGTTGAATTTAGGTTTTGAATTTGGACTATAAACACCAAGGCTCCAAAGTGGGTTATCTAAGGAGTGAGATCGTAAAATTCTTAACACACGTTTTACATTAAAACTTTTAACCCAAGTATTATTTGATTTTTTTTTTTTTTATCAAGTTACCTTTGTAAAGCATGTCAGTTATTATGTTTAATGTCAATTATATTAATTTGTTGTTAATCTGATTAAAATGAGTGACCAGAAAAAAGTGCCTACTAAAATTATTAAATATTTTCAACAAAAACCCAACTTGGTGCTACAAAAAGTTTGCCAAGCATTCAAAGGTCTGCCGCCAAACTAATTCCAATATTATTAAACAGTATCGGAAGAATTTGTCCGTTGATAGAAAACCTGGTTCAGGTGGTAGGAATGGTCCACATTATGTTTCTAAAGCCAAGAAAAAAAGAAAGCATTGCCAAACGAGCCCCCAACACATACGGTAGGAAAGCAGCCCGGTTAGTTCAGTACTCGGACTATTTGGTACGAAAAGTTAAAGCTAATGCAGGTTAAAAAACATAGAAGGCTCAAAAAGTTCCTGACAGGAACGCTGCTAAAAATTTAGAGGCCAACAACAGAGCACGGAAATTGAAGTCAAATTTTATAAAAAAAAAATATTCCTGCTGCATAATGGATGACGAAATGTATGTTCTGGCAGATTTTCGCAACTTCTGGGTCAAAATTTTGATATTGCTGATGCTCAGGGGAATGTTGAAGAAAAGTTTAGGACCCAAAAGCAGACAAAATTTCCCAAAAAGTTCTTGGCATGGCAAGGAATATGCGGTTGCGGCAAAAGAAGCCAAACATTTGTTACAAAGGGCTCTATAAATACCGAAATTTACATCAAGGAATGTTAACAAAAAAGGCTGCTTCCATTCATAAGATTTCTTAATGTGTCCACTTATTTTTGGCCTGATTTGGCACCCTGTCACTATGGTAAGAATGGCCTTGAGTGATAAAAGAACAATAATGTGGTATTTGTACCAAGAAAGGCAAATCCTCCAAACTACCTGGAGCTAAGGCCAGTACAATATAAATTGGTCATTGTTAGCTATGACCTTTCCCAGCTTTCTGACAATATATGGATTCCGATTTAAAGAACTGCTCATCTTCTGTGGCCAAAACGGCTCAATCCAATATCGGATACTGTGTTCCAAAGTGAAGCGTATTCTATAGAGACCGTTCCCCAACGATCGATACAAATACTAGTTGTACGGAACATGGTCTGGACTATAAAGCGGGTGAGGCAAAATTTTTACAACCACTTCATTCTGAATACTTTTTAACAGATATTGCAACATGTGGCCGAGCGTTGTCATGTTGGAATATTGCTAGCTTCAAACGAATCAGATGCCTTCGCTACAGGACCCTTTTGCTCCCACCAAATACAGAGAATTATCTTAGCGCCATGGCTTTGGTATCTATTCGGCTGGTTGGCCGTGCTTCACATACGATCTCTTACGCTTCGGGTTATCGTAGTGATTTCATCGCAAAAATTCAATAACACTATGGTCGCATTTGACACTTCTTTTTTTTTTCTCTCATGCGGGGCAGCCAGCTGTTTAACCTAATTAGAGTATGCTGAATCTAGTGGTGCTTAACATTTTTGTAAAAATAAAAAATAATTTTTTAGCAAAATTTCGAAATTGTTGTTTTTTAAAACGGATTAAAAAATGTAAAAATGCAGCTACGCTGTTAATTTTTCTTAAGCGCATAGAAAACAAAGTTTCAATCCAAACAAGTTCTAAATGATTAAAATCTGTCCACAACTTTTGATTTTATAAAAAAAAGATAAAACAAATATCCCCTAATAACATTTTAGCTTTTTTTTCCATATTTTTGCAATAAGACACAATTTCCTATATATTTTTGATATAAAAATTAAAAAAAAAAATTTTTTTATTTTATTTTAAAGTATAATTTGGTGAAGGGTATATAAGATTCGGCACAGCCGACTATAGCTCTCTTACTTGTTTTAAAATGTGTTCATTATATAATTCAGCTGAAATCTGCTTAACTTTGAAATCAATAATATATCACATTGATCTTTTCGAGGCATAAATAAAGCTAAGTTCTTTTCTTTAAAATAATTTGAAAAAGTAAACATTGAAACCGTTTGCACTTGCTTATTATAACATTCTAAGACATAGTCTATGTTAATATCTGATTTAGTTTTAAATGCAGAAGCTATGAAAATTTTGGAGCTGCTTCTTCGACAGTAGTGACTCTCAATTTTTTCGAAATTGTCAATAAATTCTTTGTGGTGTATATTTACATGAGATTGGCGCCGCCAATCAGATTTTGTTTCGAACTTCTTAATCATTATCCAACGTCTAAGCGTTGAATAAGGGATGGCAGAGAAACATCCTCTGACATACCTGCAATTTTTTGTTTTCTTGTGGTAATTTGTAAACAAAACTTTTCTGCCTTTTGGAATTTGTTGTAGTCTCTCGCTGTTTATTTGAAACAGTCACCTTGACCTTGAACAAACACCTTTTTAGCTTCCCAACTCATATACCAAAACCGCTCAAATATTCGCTGTCTGGCAACACTATCAAAATGTTGACAATATCTATTTTTTTTACTTTGCGACATGTTTTCGATGTACCAGTTTGGCTTATACGTATTTTTGTCTTGGAGTAGATTGTTTGCCATCGTTTCGTGATATTCCTAAATATGACTCACCTTTCGCTTTAATTTGTTATCTTTGCGTTTCATTGATGTGGTAACATAAGGACTGAAATCGAAAAATTATTAACATACATATGTTAATAAAAATGAAACCACTAAATTCACAGGTTTGATTCTTTTTTATTTGATTGAAATCATTATTACAATTTACAAAAAATATTATTTTCATAATTCTAATCAGTAGTGATGAATTTATGAACATTTTCCGGACACCCTTCCATTAAGGTTTTTATAGAGCTTTCTGTCACTTTGTTTAAACAAGTAGTCCATCTCCGTTAAAAAACTACCACAATTTGGACACCTTTTTTGTGCTCTTCAATACTCTTTTAATAAGAGCCCAATATCTGTCCACTGGACTCAGTTCCAGGCAGTTTGGAGGATTTGCCTCTCTTGGTACAAATACCACATTATTGTTCTTGCACCACTCAAGACCTTGCTTACAATAGTGACAGGATGCCAAGTCAGGCTAAAAATAAGTGGACACATTATGAAGTCTTATGAATGGAAGCATCCTCTTTTGTAAACATTCCTTGATGTTAATTTCGGTATTAATAGAGCCCGTTGTAACAAATGATTGGCTTCTTTTGCCGCAACTGCATATTGTTTGCCATGCCAAGAGATTTTGGGAAAATTTGTCTGCTTTTGGGTCCTAAACTTTTCTTCAACATTCCCTCGAGCATCTGCAACATAAAAAAATTGACCCAGAAGCTGCGAACAATTTTCCATACGTATATTTCCTCATCCATTATGCAGCAGCTATATTTTTTGTATACCTTAGGGTCCTAAACTTTTCTACAAGATTCCCTCGAGCATCAGCAACATAAAAATATTGAACCGGAAGCTGTGACAAATTTTCATACGTACGTTTCGTCACCAGTTTGACTTACCTTTAAGTGCTCTGTCTCTGGCTTCTAAATTTTTAGCAGAGTTCTTGTCAGGAACTTTTTGAGCCTCATATGTTTTTAAGCCTGCATTGGCTTTAACTTTTCGTACCAAATAGTCCAAGTGCTGAGCAAACCGGACTGCTTTCCTACCGGATGTGTTGGGAGCTCTTTTGAAAATGCTTTCTATTCGTTTGGACATCATGTAGAGCATACCTTCTACCTGAACCAGGTTTTCTATCAACGGACATGTTCTCCCGATATTGTTTAATACTATTGGAACCAGTTTGACGGCAGACCTTTGATTGTTTGGAAAACTTTTTGTTGGACCATGTTGGGTTTTGTTGAATATATTTAATAATTTTAGTACGCACTTTTTTCTCGTCACTCATTTTGATCAGCTTAACAACAAATGAACATAATTGACATTAAACATAAAAACTGACATGCTTTGCAAAGGTAATTTGATCAAAGAAAATATCAAATAATACTTGGGTTAAAAGTTTTAATGAAAAACGTGTGTTAAGAATTTTTCGATATCAGTCCTTAAGCTCTTTTTCTATTTTTGCGAACGATATCGTTGGATTTTTATTGCTACTCTTCTGAATCTGCGGTAAATAACTAATTCCTATTATTAGGAAATAAAAAAAAACGTAAAATGACAAACCGGTTATAATATTACGATCAGCCTCATTTGACAATGAATAGTTAATAGCAATTGCACGTAAGGAATCATTATTTCTACCATCTTCCTCATTTTTATACCCTTCACCTTCGTGAGAAGGGTATATATAAATTTGTCATTCCGTTTGTAATTTCCACAATATAATTTTCCGACCCTATAAAGTATATATATTCTGAATCCTTATAGATAGCGGAGTCGATTTAGCCATGTCCTTCTGTCTGTCCGTCTGTCTGTCTGTTGAAATCAATTTTCTGAAGGCCCCAGATATCTTCAGGATCCAAATATTCAATAATTCTGTCTGACATGCTTTCGAGAAGTTTCCTATTTAAAATCAGCAAAATCCGTCCATAAATAACGGAGATATGAGCAAAAATCCAAGACAACCTCTATTTTTGGCCTATTTTTGATCTATATCACGATTAATAAGTCATAAATATAGACAATATGGATATCTAATGATAGATATTTTAAAGTCCATTGCAACGATGTATATAAGGCTACACAAAGTTGGACCTACAATGGGTCAAAATCGGGAAAATATTTTTTAAACCGAATTTTTTTCACAAAAAACTCTTTTTTCACTAATAAATTAAAAAAATTAAAAAAAAAAATTGGAAAAAACTTTTAAAAAAATTTTTTTTAAAAAATAAGAATTTTTTAAATATTATTTTAAAATATAATTTGGTGAAGGGTATATAAGATTCGGACAGACGAATAGAGCTCTCTTACTTGTTTTTTATTTAATAAAAGCGATACAATTTTTTTTATTTTTAGCACAACCGATTTGCATTTAAAATATTCACAAATGAAATTTGAGGACAAAAATGCTGTCATATGTATTTACATACTATATGCACACTATGTTAACTTATAATATTTTTGGCTAAAGTAATAAACTCCCATCCCAATTATCGAACTTTTTTTCCGTTAAACTGTGTGAAGATAAAAACATTTTGAAAACATATTTCAAATCAGCGTATTAATCTTCATCAGAAAAGTTGAATTAGTTTTAAAATAATTACGTTCTTACAGATTTTAGATATACGACTGCTATAAAAATTTCGCAAATACATTGTACATAAACTAGTTTGCCTTCAAAAAAAAATGTGTTTATGTAAAATGTGAATAAGTCACAAACAAATTAATATTTTGATTAGAAATTCATACTATAGGAAAAGTTCTTCACAGGGAATAGTCGATATCTTATCTTTTGTACTAGCCAAATTTATGGATTTAAAAAAAATATTATTTTTTTGTGCAAAAAACAACTGCGCAGATTAAAAGTTTGAATCTTACTTAAAGGTAATTTTATTGTAGAATTTCGCTTTTTTTTTTTGTTTAAACCATTTTAGAGTTACGCGATTCAGCGTACTTGAATTAGTTTAACCCGCCGGCTACCGTATTTCGTTAGTAAATATAAGCTAAGGAACAAAGGAATTAAATAGTTATGAAATCGACATCATCAAAAGTGTATTGGTTCCGAAGTAACAATTTTTAACAGATATTTTTAGATATTAGATATTTTTTAGCTTGTAACTTGACAAGCCTTAAAATAAATTGACAATCAAGCTCATTCAAGACCATAAAAAAGTTTTTTCGCTGTTTTTTTTTTTTTTTTAAATTTTTCGCCTCGAAAAGAAATCCATTTTTGAAATTTTTTAAAAGTTTTTGGGAAATTGTGGTGTTCTCAATAGAAAATCTTGATTTATTTTTCACTTTTGCTTTTCAATCAAAATTGTCTATATTACTTACAATTTTCATTTAAAAAAAATCATAAACATTTTAAAATTAAAAATTTAAAAAAAAAAAATCAGCTACTTTTTTTTATTCCTTATTTTTGTCAAAAATCTGCTATTTAAATTTTAATTCTTAAAAATTTTATAAAATAAATTAAAAAAAAAAAAAATACTTAAAAAAAAAATGGGAAAAAATTAGTTCTCCTATTAGAAATTAACCAGACTTAGGTGGGTCATTAGGCTCCACCACTCCCTCTTTGAAGTTTAAAGTCCAAATTCTTAAACAACTACTCTATAACCATTCTAAACTATCTGTTTAGAAGTTACAGATTTATGGCCATTTGCTTTTATTGGTTTCCCCACTGTGCAGCATTTGGTTTGTGTGTATGTGTTGTTTTGATGTGTATTCTTTTTCTCTTATATTATGGAATGTTTTTCCTTTCTATTTATTTGAAAAACCATTGGAAAAAGATTAAAAAAAATCAACAAAATAAAAAAAAAAAGAATCCACACATAGCTTATAAAAATAACAAACGTAAAATAAAAACTCAGTTTTTATTCATGTATAGATTTTCTGTTAATTAACATTGATTGTATAATTGTAAAAGTGAACACAAAGTGAAAGGGAGTGTGAGCAAATTAAATACGAGTGATGGTGGTGATATTTGTTGGAGTGTGTTAAAGATAATGGTTGTATAAATGAATATATAGGAGGGTTGTTTGAAAAATCTGTCATTAATGAATAAATGTTTTCTTTCATATGTACTGTGAAGCCATTTGCAACTACTTATCCTGGTACTTCTACGACTTTATCATAGTGCAAATATGCCATTAAGAATATACAAAAATCTTAGATTTTAGACAAACCACCAAAAATTCGCAAGTGTTTACAAATTTTACACTTTTGAGGTGCTCTAATTTGAATACCAACAGCTTCGCTGCTGATGGGACTTTGGGGTCCGTCTTCAAAAAATTAACTCGAATACTCCCCTGCTACGTCTATGTGAAATTTTATGCCGATCGTATCAACCTGTTAGAAATGGCCGTCTCAAGACGGTCTTCATTTTTGGGCCCTAGTGCTGTATTAAACATTTGTTCGCTTGGAAATAGCGAAAACTGTCTTTAGACAAAACTTTTTTACATTCGTTATACTTCCCAATATATTCTGACAAGTCGTTTGTCAGCTATGATCAATCAAGTGCAAGAAGTCAACAAATTAGCATCGAATATCATTTCGCAAATTTAACTATTAAACAACAACATTTAGAAGTGAACAAAAAATTAAAAGTTTGATTTAAAAACAAGTAAGAGAGCTATATTCGGCTGTGCCGAATCTTATCTACCCTTCACCAAATTATACTTTAAAATAAAAATTTTAAATATTTTTAGGTAAACAAAATGACTTTTTTTTCAAAATTAAAAAAAAAATTTTTCAAAATTTAAAAATATTTTTTTTTTTTCGAAATTGTTGTTTTTTTATTTTTTTCAAAAAAAAAAAAAAAAAAATTTAAATTTATTAGTGAAAAAAAAAATTCTAAAAATATTTTTTGTGGTAAAAAAAAAAATATTCGGGTTAACAATACTTTTCCCCATTTTGACCCATTGTAGGTCCAACTTACTATAGCCTTATATACATCGTTGTCTATATTTATGACTTATTAAGTATTAATCGATTTTAAATAGCGACCGACCCGGAAGAATTCCTGATATATTGATGTATCAATTATGTTTGAAAGTTGTTTCGGGACATTGCTATATCGACTTCGATATATATAACGATCCAGAATTTATATGGGGTCGCAAATGAAAAATATAGAAATTACAAACAGAATGACAAACTTATATATACCCTTGGCACTCATGGTCTTGCCGGTTTGTGTGTTCAACAGTTTCCCCCTTACATTGTTGTTTTCACCTTTTGTCCATAAAAAAACTATTGTTTGCTTAGGGTTCTGTTATTTGCATCCTTTTATTTTACCTTATAAGAAAAACATCAATTTGTAGCAAATGTCTGATGAACAATTTCTCGAGTTCATTGATTGCGTAGAGTTCTGTAAACAGCACAGATGAAAGTATTGATATCGGTGGCAGTGTTGCTGATTGCACCAAAGACGAAACACCATCTCCGAAAATACATGCCCAATAAGTCGCATAAAAGGGAGATCAAATTGTTCGTGTTTTGTGATTCAACCGGTTTTGCCTACCGTTTTGAAGTCTACAATGGGTCTGGAGATAATACAATTTTAAGTGTTACACCGGACATTGAAGTTACCTTAAATTTTTGAAGATTCCTTAACCCTTTCACGACCATAAGACTATTTGGATAAAAGTAATCATTTTGTCTATTTAATGAGAATCAGTTGGCGCCAAGAAAACATATTTTGAAATTAAAACAAACAAATTTTTAACGGATTTAATGGAATTTTGGTCTCATGTTTATGCACTACATATCAATGAACGGAACATGAATAATGATTTTATAACTTTTTATAACAAAAATGCACTTTCCATGCCTAATATATATCCCAATATAAAATTTAAAAAAATCAGTTTTACACTTAAAAAGACTTGGGCACAATTCTTGAACACAGTACCAAAATAAAACTATCAATTTTCAAAGACAATAAAAAACAAGTAAGAGAGATATATTCGGCTGGGCCGAATCTTATATACCCTTCACCAAACTATACTTCAAAATAAAAATTTTTAGGTAATTTTAGGTAAACAAAATTTATTTTTTTTTTTCATTTGTTTGAAAAAAATATTTTTCGAATTTTTTTTTTAAAGTTTTTATGTAAAATTTTTTTATTTTTTTTTTAATTTAAAATTTTTTTTTTTTTTTGAATGTTTAACGAAAAAAACTTTTGGTGAAAAAAAAAATCTGGTTAAAAATTTCTCCCGATTTTGACCCATTGTAGATCCAACTTACTATGGTCTTATATACGTCGATGCAAAGGTCTTTGAAATATCTATCATTAGATATCCATATTGTCTATATTAATGACTTAGCAATCCAGATATAGGTCAAAAAATGGGTAAAAAATCGAGGTTGTCCTGGTTTTTTCCTTATATCTCAGCCATTTGTGGACCGATTTTTTCGATTTTAAATAGCAACCGAGCCGAAAGAATTCGGGAGATATTGACGTATGAATCGTGTATGTAAGTTGTTTGGGGGCTTCGGAAAGTTGATTTCAACAGACAGACGGACATGGCTAAATCGACTCCGCTATCTATAAGGATCCAGAATATATATACTTTATAGGGTCGGAAAATTATATTGTGGAAATTACAAACGGAATGACAAATTTATATATACCCTTCTCACTAAGGTGAAGGGTATAATAAATGCTATAACCGAACTTGTTTTAATCTAAACACATTGGCCCATAATCATAGTCAAAAACAAAGTATATTTTAAGAGAAATGAAGTCGTCTTTACTTAAGAGTGGACTTTAGGTCTATCATAGACAAGTTAAAGTATACTTCTGACGTTAAAGTCGACTGTAAATATAAAACCAGCTGAAGTTGTTTTTAACTCATTTAACAACAGCATCAGCTGTTCTTCGCCATGTAAAAAAGTTCGACAAAAAGTCAAAAATGTTTAAGTTGCAAGATATTGGCAGAGATTTTGCAATTATTGAATATTGAATCAATAAAATTAGTACCAAAATAGAATACATTTGATATTAATCTTTCCTTTTCTATTTTTCCACCACAAACTGTTTTTTTCTTTAGTTTCCCGGTTACATTTATTGTTTGTCACTTTTTGTTTTTTTTTTTTAAATTTCTGAGTCAGCTGTTCAGCGATGCCACTTGTCTATATTTTGTTGTATATTGTATGAAAACATTTTCTACATTTGAGGTGACAACCAGTTAAAGCCGGTTCAATTTAAAACATACTTTAATTTTGACTATAGTAAGAGAATAATAAAAAACGGGTTTTTATTTTTAAGTTGTTTTTAAAAAGAACTGACTTTATTGTTTGACTATGATTATGCGCCATTAATAAGAGACACGTTTACGAACTAATTAAAATTAAAATGGCACCCACTCACTTTTTCGTTATTTAGTTATTCAATATTTTTGTGTTGGGACACCGGTGTCCCTGTGGTGTCCGCTGTTAATCTATTTATGAGCCAGAGGAATTTACGGCTTGGACACAATAAGAGGTTTGTCATATTTCTTGTTGATCGTGCTTTGCTTTTGTGTAAGTTGGCGATCGACTGCGAAATGAGCAAAGATCAGAGATGATTTTGCGTAGAAAACATGACCTAAGTCCATGGAGTCGATGTGAATACTGTATTATGGAAGGATAACAAATATGTGCGCCCGTCATCGACATATGTAGGTATTGAACGTTTCAGAAGAACCAATCCTGGTGAACAACAATCAAAGGTTCCTCGGTAGCATGATGGATCGCATGGGTGGAGTAGATCTAATGGATGGTCTCCAAGTTTGATTCCATATTTGAGCTAAGACTCGCAATATTATGATTAGGTTTTTCTACCATTTTGTGGACATGGTCTCTGCAAATGAATTCATTTTATACAAATGTCTGCACGCCGATGAGGCCAATGTATCCAACAATGTGTCGGATAAAGAACTGCTTTCCAGATTGTCGTGGGGAATTAGCTGCTGTACTTGATTCCTTCAAAAATATACGGTTTATAGGACGACCATTTGTTCCAAATCTCTATGAGCCTTTATCACTATAGCCTAGTATAAAGTGTGAGATCGAAAAAATCTTAACATACATAAATGTTAATAAAATAGATACCACTAAACCTATAGTTTTGATATTTTTTTTATTTGATTGAAATTATTATTGCAACTTACAAAAAATATTATTTTTATAGTTCTAATCAATAGTGATGAATTTATGAACCATTTCCATGAAGGTTTTTATAGTTTATAATCTATCACACGTTTGGACATATTTTTTGTGCTGTTCAATTCTCTTTTAACAAGATCCCAATATCTCTCCATTGGCCTTAGCTCCGGGCAGTTTGGAGGATTTGCCTTTCTTGGTTCAAATACCACATTTTTGTTCTTGTACCACTCAATGCCTTGCTTACCATAGCGACAGGATGCCAAATCAGGCCAAAAATAAGAGAACACATTCATAAGTTTTTTTTTTTTTTGGCTTACAGATTATGAATAAATAAATTGAAAATTGAATTGAATAAGTCTTATGAATGGAAGCATCCTCTTTTGTAAACATTCCTTGATGTAAATTTCGGGATTTATAGAGCCCTTTGTAACAAATGTTTGACTTCTTTTGTCGCAACTTGCAATGCCAAGAACTTTTTGGGAAAATTTACTACTTTAGGGTCTTTTCTACAACATTCCCTTGGCGTTCGATCAGAATTGTTTTTTCGCCTACTTAAAAAAAAAATATTTCCTTCATCGCATAATTTTTACGGTCTTGCCGGTTAGAGGGTTAAGAAATATCAAGTCATCCTCGTATTTATTAAAGCATATCTGTGTTTGTAACATATAAAATAAATAAAAAAAAAAAATTTAAAAAAAAATACACTTGATTTCAATTTACTTTAATTAAAAACTAACTACTGTATAAATATGCTTTTACTGAATAGTTGATTTAGCACTGCCATCTCTCAAACAAATGAAGAATGTTATTTAGAAACATATTTTGTGAAGCAAGTACTTATTTCATATGCAGTTGAATACGAGAAATAAAAATAAACCGAGCAGCTTACACTTAAAACTTGTTCATTTGAACTAGTTCTTTCATAAACTACTTCATATAAATATGACGCAAATATGTTACTTCTTGAGCTAACATAGTAATAGTAGTTATAAATGGAAAGTGCTCGTATATCTATTGGTAAGTTTTCTATGAAATTCATTATATACTTTTAAATTTGTTGTCATACATTTATGCAATACATTTGTATTTGTTTTATTTATTTTCTATTATAAGAAATTGTTCTAATATTGTCTTTTATCCCAATACGCATTTTTTACTGGAATTCAAGTTGAAAGCAAGTGTACTTCAAGCCTTGAATTATAGTCAAGCAATTGAATTATAGCTGCATTACACTTTATATCAATAGCATTCTCCAGTAAATAGGAAACATAAATTCAAGCTGTATTTTTTTCTTTATTTTTGTTTGTACATTTTTCAATTTTTTCAAATATTTTCATTCAAGTCAAATTCCAATAAAATGCTTATTCAATTAAAGTTTTTAGCAACATGATAATAAAATTAATATTATTTTATTTTTAGACAAAACGATACACAAAACAAAATCAAAATGAAACTATACATTTACTTCTCCTCATGAATTTCGATGATGTTGATGTTGTGCATTATCATCTCAAAATCATGTTTGCACATAAAGATGGTCCTTATTAAGCTTTTTTTTGAATTCTCGATGTTCTCAAGGTTTTAAATAGTTATCCGGCATCTAAAAACCAAATGCTGAAAATGTTTGCAAATTCTGCCAACATTTAGAACAGCCACAGCACAGTGGGGGAAATGAAAAAAAAAAACAAGAGAACTATATTCGGCTATGCCGAATCTTATATACCCTTCACCAAATTATACTTTAAAATAAAAATTAAAAAAAAATTTTTTTTCAAGATTTTTTTTTTTCAAAATTTAAAATTTTTTTTTTAAATTTTTTAAATTTACTAGTGAACAAATATTTATGACAAAAAAATTTTTTTGGTAAAAAAAAAAATCAGGCTTAAAAATATTTTTCCCGATTTTGACCCATTGTAGGTCCAACTTACTGTAGCCTTATATACATCGTTGCAGTGGACTTTGAAATATCTACCATTAGATATCCATATTGTCTATATTAATGACTTAGTAATCCAGATATAGATCAAAAATAGGCCAGAAATGTAGGTTGGCCCGGTTTTTTCCTTATATCTCAGCCATTAGTGGGACGATTTTCTCGATTTTAAATAGCAACCTAGCCGGAAGAATTTCCGATATACTGATGTATAAATCAAACTTGTAACTTATTTTAAGAGACAGACAGACGGACATGGCTAAATCGACTCCGCGTCTATAAGGATCCAGAATATATATACTTTATAGGGTCGGAAAATTATATTGTGGAAATTACAAACGGCATGACAAACTTATATATACCCTTCTCACCAAGGTGAATGGTATAAAAATGAAAAGTGGAAATTGTGGGATTTTGCTAATATCGGATGCAAATACATATCTCCCAATTTTTTATTTTTTTTTAAATATATATTTTTTAATTTACAATAAATTTATAAGTATTGGCATAAATCAATATTTTTTTTCGAAAAACTTTATATTTTTCTTAAAGGTAACATCTTGGGAAGTATTATAGATGAACAATAATTTCTAAATTTGGCTTACTGTGAGATCCAGAGCCTTCCGATGTAGACATATTTTTTATGTGAATTTCATCTTTATGCCAAATTTTCTGTAATCGCATAGCTGCTTTCAATATTTTTCAAAACATTTAGCATAGGAAATTTATAGCACGGAACAGAGCAACAAAGACAAAAATCTAGAAAAAAATATTTTTGGGATACATAAAAAAATGTTTGAGATTAATATTAAAGAATTTTTTTTTTTTTTTTTATAAAATTTTTTTTTTTAATTTGTTTGAAAAGGTTTAACATGAAGTCGGTTATTGAATCGTAATGAGCGTTGAGGAACATTTAATGATATCTTACTTAAAAGAAAGTCGGATAAAACATTTCCATTTAAAAGATTTACAATAAAGGAAACATTAAGCATAATTGTTCAGCTTTTTAATGTTGGCAGTCGAGTCAAAGCAAGTGGTGCTGAATATGATGGAAGCGCAGAATATACTCGATATACATCTCTTAAGCAAAAGAGTAAAAATTGTTTCTGGATAGATTCGATAACAATTGAGCCATACTCTAAAATCGGTCTTACAAGTTACGTAAATAATCTTTTAGTGATAAATTATTTTGCCCATCGATTGACAAAAGCTAAGATTCCCTGAGCTTTATTAACAGCCATCGTAATAAGTGTAATTTTCCATCTAACGAAATACCAAAATCCATAATTGCGAGTCTAGTTTATGGCCACTGATATAATAGTGATCTGATGCTTTTGATCACTATTATATCAGTATACCTTCTCGAAAAATGCATGTGCTAGAAAAACCTTCCATTAATTAATGTTGCCAATTCATTTTTAAAAAATTATCATTCAAATTGTGATAATATCAAACTAATATCAATTGAGAAATAATTATCGCTCACAACCGAGTTTTCAACATATGAGCAATGTATTTTATATCACTTTTTTATGCCCACCATCAAAAATGATGGGAGATAAGGACTGAGATCGAAAAAATCTTAACACACGTTTTTCATTAAAACTTTTAACCCAAGTATTGTTTGATTTTTTTTTCTATTTTGATCAAGTTACCTTTGTAAAGCATGTCAGTTATTATGTTTAATGTCAATTATGTTCATTTGTTGTTAATCTGATTCAAATGAGTGCTGAGAAAAAATTGCATACTAAAATGATTAAATATTTTCAATAAAACCCAACTTGGTCCTACAAAAAGTTGGTCATACAATCAAACCCGGTACTGTTTAATAACATTGTTTCCAATGTTATTAAACATTACAGGGAGAACTTTTCCGTTGATATAAAACCTGGTTCATGTAGAAGGAATGGTCCAAATGATGTTTCTAAAGCCAATAAATTGAAAGCATTTTCAAAAGAGTTCCCAATTTTGTTATGATATCTTTAACCGTTAAAATTTTACATTAAATCAAATTTTATATTTTTCTTCATGGAAAATCACCATATTATAATTTTTTTAGTTTTTAAGGTAAATGACGTTCAAAAAATTAATTAAATTCTTTAATTTTATTAAAATATGAATCTACAAGTCCTAAGGTTTTTACCAATATCAAATACTTATATAAAAAGCATATATCTACTACTCAGAAGCTCCACAAACCTTGCCGCCTTTGAAAAATTTGAACGTTTTTTCATATATTGCATGCAAAATGTGTATACTTACATATTAAATGTAACTAATGAATTCAAACGTATACTGACCTTAAAGAAAAGTTATTATAATGCATTTTTCGCAGTAAAAACAAATAATATTTATTTTCGTGTAGGTTAATCTTCTTTTAGATATATATATATATATATTATTTGAACATTTTTATCCTTATATTGTAGGCCATAATATGGGTCCTACCATAAATTAGCAGTAATTGGGCCGGTTTGAATTCTATGTAATGGTTTGTATACGATATTAATTAGAGACACAATTTTTTTATTTTTAAATATGTTTTTTTTTTTATTTTATTTCAACAATATATTCATTTACATCGAATAGATCTAATACTTCTTTGAGCTCTTCGTTTTCATATGATAAATTTCTGTCCCTGCTCCATTTCTTTCTAATTGAAGATAGTACAGGATCAGAAGACAACATAAGATAATTTATGAGATCTTCGTTTTGCGACTGCCTGAAACACTTTCTTGTATTAAAAAACAGTATGTGTTTAAAATCGGAATTTCTCGCTTCCTGTGCCTCTTCAGTTAGTTCACCTAGTGGGAGAAGATTCGATTCTATAATCTCACGACCATGTCGAAGAACTTTGTGCACAGTAGGAGTAAGTTCTCTCCATTCATACAAAGAACGTAAAAGGTTAATGGTTTCTTTGGCATAGGATTCAAATTTATCTCCATTTATATTATTTTTACTGTTTATTGCCGACAGTATAACATGACATCTTCGAAGAAGTTCCTCATTAATTCCAGTTATTGTCGATGTTATTTCGTAATTTTGGAAAAACCTTCTTGCCGTATTCCCATCATTTGTACTGCCGTATCCAATAAGTGGTTTGTCTATATTTAAGCCAGTTATCTCTTTAAACTCTTCTTGAATTCTCCGTTTTTCGTTTGCTCTCATTTCCATGAGTTCTTTGTTATTTCTAACCATCTTCGTTTGGTTTCCAGGTATGCTTCTGTATTTTAGATCATATGCAATGTGAAGCATGTGTTCTAAAAAGCGTATCCGTGCATGTAGGGGAGATATTCCGAATTGAAGTACATCTTTGTTAATTGATGTCGTACTTGGGGTATCGTCAGAAATTTTAGAAAATTCAGATTTTTTCATTCCGCATAAAAAGCATTTCCACGCGGAATCTGTTTCCGTTATTGCATTACATACTTTTCCATCAATCATCGTTAGTTGAAGCTCGAACTGTATGTTAATATAGTAACCATGGATTTCAATACAAAGGGGATGTCTTTTGTAACTGACTTATTTTCTTTGAGATATTGAAATCTGATTGGTCTACAGAAAGCTTTAGATCCAGGAGTTTTGTTTCTCCATACATAGTTGATACTATTGGCTGATGTCGAGGCAACAATTGAATCATTTTGAGGCCAAAGACAGAGGACGGAAATTGATGTCAAATTTTATACGAAAAATATACCTGCTGCATAATGGATGACGAAACGTACGTATGGGGTCAATATTTGTATGTTGCTGATGCAACAAAAACAGAAAATTTTCCCAAAAAGTTCTTGGCATGGGAAGCAATATGCAGTTGCGGCAAAAGAAGCCAAAAATAAATACCGAAATTTATATCAAGGAATGTTTACAAAAGAGGATGCTTCCATTCATAAGACTTATGAATGTGTCCACTTATTTTTGGGCTGATTTGGCATCCTGCCACTATGGTAAGCAAGGTATTAAGTGGTGCAAGAACAATAATATGGTATTTGTACCAAGAGAGGCAAAACCTTCAAACTGCCCGGAGCTAAGACCAGTGGAGAGATATTGGGATCTTGTTAAACGAGAATTGAATAGCACAAAAAAGTTGTCTAAAAGTGTGGTTGATTTTAAACGGAGATGGACTACCTGTTCCTACAAAGTGACAGAAAGCTTAATAAAAACCATAATGAAGGTTCATAACTTCATCACTATTGATTAGAACTATAAAAATAATATTTTTTGTGAATTGTAATAATAATTTCAGTCAAATAAAAAAAATCAAAACTGTAAGTTTAGTGGTTTCAGTTTTATTAACATATACATATGTATGTTAAGCATTTTTGGATCTCAGTCGTTGTCACAACATTTAAAATACAAGCCCAAAACGAAAATAACCAAAACCAATCAGTTTTCAATTGTTTAAAACCAAAAACGCGGTTATGAATTTTGTCAGTGAATTTTTTTTTGGAAACTCTAGGCTAAACGTTACCCGATTTTGTAAGCATTTGGTTTTTAAGTGACGACCAACAATTCTAGATCTTAGGAGCACCGAAAATCAAAAAATTCCTATATAAGGGCCACCCTAGTACACATGGATAAAGTTAAACATTTAGGGCCGTTTTCTCATTATGTGATTATCTTTTTTCCCAACGAAAAACTGCAGATTAAAGAAATTTGGTTTTCTCAATGTCTCTTTTGCTTCTATTCTGTCGCAAAGCTAACCCGACCTCATCTGCCATTTATTTATTTATCGTACAGATAAATTCAATCAGCTGACTGCTGTTCATAGTTTTTATGTGTATGTGTTTTTGTAAACGAAATTAAGTAGATTTTATAAAAAAAAGTTTAATAGAGGAATTAACATTAATTTTATGGAGGATAAACTCGAAGAACATGAGTTTCAAGTAAATGCTGAAAGAGTTTATCAGGATAATGAATTTTTCAAAAGATTCCGGCTTTCGATGGCCACATTAAACAGCTGATTTATGTAAACATGTTGTCACTTGAAGGCAGGGTTCCCAACTTTCACATCTATTTTGAGTGGTATTGCCAACTGAAAATAACGTTTTTTGTCGGTATATTGAGAAAACCAAAATTGTTAACGGACAGTTTGTCGGCCTAATAAATTTATGTCGACATTTAGTAACAGGCAGTTTGTCGATACATTGAGAAAACGGGCCTTATTTTTTTTTTTTTGTTTTTTTTTGTAACTAAAAATATCTAGATATAAATGAATTATAGATCCAAGGACAATCAAGTAGAAAATAGAGCAAATTGCATAGAAATAAAATGCAGGTAATAGAAAACAATTAATATATTTTTACTAGAAACACTAAACTTATTTATTATTATATTTATTTGCTATAACTACACATGCCATATACATACATATGAACTTATGTCTGTATGTATTTAATTCCAAAGAGTTAAATAAAAGCTTAACATTGTTAAGACAAATTGAAAAGTTAAATTTTATATTGTATGTTACAAATAACATAAGAACAATCTAATAAACAAATAAAGTTAAATAAAACAAAATTTTAAATTAGCAAAAAAAAAAGTCTAAACAAAACATCAGCTCTAACAAAGACATGTTTTCATTTTATTTTTATTCATAAATCCACAATAGCCAGGAAAAGCTAAAATACTAACAGCAACAATAATTTAAAAAAAAAAAAAAAACAACCAACAACAAATCCTTATGTAAATGTTTCATACGACAATAAATAGAAATTGAAAATATAACTACATAGAAGCAAGAAAGAAATCAAGGAAAAAAAAAGTAAAATAAAATAAATTGGCAGAACCATTCTTCTGGTGGTCAGTGAAATAAATTGATAATTGAATGTGTCCTTACCCTAACTTTCTCCTATTGCCTTCTCTGCCCACAATCTCCTTGTATGTGCAGTGTTGTGTCTGGTCATTTGTAGATGTCAGTTAAACAATTTTTCTATAAAAGGAAAATCATGTTTTGTAGAAAATGAAAAAAAATGTTTGTATAGTTTTCTTTCTTTCTTTTTTTTTTTTTCAACGAACATGAAACTTTAAAAATGCAGATTCTTATTAAAACAGAAAATTATTAAAAATACAAATTTAAAATACTGTTGGAGGTTACTTTGATAATTCAGTAAGCAGTTTGAAAGTTTGAAAGCTCTCAACATTTTCCTTATCTATTTTTCCAGTAATATAATGTTCAAACTAGTATTTCGCCTTAGTCTACAGTATTGTTTGATCCATTTTTTCAGACTTTTTCCTAAGCCCTACGATTACTGCCAGTACTTTGATAGATGTTTCTGACGACTATTTCTATTTTTCTTTTGATGTTTAGTATTTTTTTGAAGACGTAATCTACACAAGCGGCGCTGTGGAGTCTCCAACTAACCTCACAAATGTAAAATTTTTTAAAAGGTTTTTTTTCAAATGTCCACTAGTAGGCCTATAAAGCCATGCTTGTGTGGTTCAGTTTTCATTCAAAATATTGGACATACTTGATAAAATCATCTAAGGAATGAGATCGAAAAAATCTTAACATACATATATATTAATAAAAATGAAACCACTAAACTTTCAGTTTTGATTTATTTTTTTATTTGATTAAAATTCTTATTACAATTTACAAAAAATATTATTCTTATAGTTCTAATCAATAGTGATGAATTTGTAAATCATTTAAGGAAACCCTTCCATTAAGGTTTTATTGAGCTTTCTGTTACTTTGCTCGAACAGGTAGTCCATCTCCGTTTAAAATCTACCACACTTTTGGACACAGTTTTAGTGCTCTTCAATTCTCTTTTAACAATAGCCCAATATCTCTCCACTGGCCTTAGCTCCAGGCAGTTTGAAGGATTTGCCTCTCATGGTACAAATACCACATTATTGTTCTTGTACCACTTAAGACCTTGCTTACTATAGTGACAGGATGCCAAATCAGGCCAAAAATAAGTAGACACATTAAGAAATCTTACGAATGGAAGCATTCTCTTTAGTCAACATTCCTTAATGTAAATTTCGGTATTTATAGAGCCGCAACTGCATATTGCTTGCCATACCAAGAACTTTTTGGGAAATTTTGTCTGCTGCATCAGCAACATAAAAATATTCACCCGGAAGCTGCGAAAAATTTTCCATACGTACATTTCGTCATCCATTATGCAGCAGGTGTATTTTGTGTATAAAATTTGACTTCAATATCCTTGCTCTGTCTTTGGCCTCTAAATTTTTAGCAGAGTTCCTTTCAGGAACTTTTTTGAGCTTTGCATGTTTTTAAACCTGCATTAGCTTTAACTTTTCTTACCAAATACTCCGAGCACTGAGCTAACAGGGCAGCTTTCCTACCGTATGTGTTGGGAGCTCTTTTGAAAATGCTTTTTTTTATCCTTCTACCTGAACCAGGATTTCGGACAAATTTTCCCGGTACTGTTTAATAACATTGGAAACAGTTTGACGGCAGAACTTTGATTGTTTGGCCAACTTTTTGCAGGACCAAGTTGGGTTTTGTTGAAAATATTTAATAATTTTAGTACGCACTTTTTGCAGGTCACTCATTTGAATCAGATTAACAACAAATGAACATAATTGACATTTAACATAATAACTGACATGCTTTTCAAATGTGACTTAATAAAACAAATCATATAATACTTGGGTTAAAAGTTTTAATGAGAAACGTGTATTAAGGTTTTTTCGATCTCAGTCCTTAGCATCATTTTTTTTTGAAGTATTTTGAGTACATAAAAATGAGCTCATTTTCTGTAGAGCATAAACGGTTTAATATATTGCAAATCTGATTTCACAAGTCAATTCTGCAGCAAAAATTAATTCAATGGTTCCAAAAACCCGGCCCTGCAATTTATTATTTTTCCTTAGCAAAAATGTTTAAAGCCATAATATAACTTTTTAAGGGGTTGCGCTAGAAAGGAAATATTGCTTAAAGTGCATTTTCATCGTCGATGTTGTGGATTTTTGGAATTTTTTTTAGTGGTTCAAAAAACGTATATTCTATTAATTTTTGGTGCAGAGTCGACTAATGAAATCAGATTTCCAAATTTATTCAACCATTTTTGCTCTACAGGGTAACCCCTACGTACATGATTCATACATCAATATATCCGCTATAGACGCGGTTTTCGCGTGTTATTTTAAAATCGAGAAATCGGCCCACAAATCGCTGAGATATAAGGAAAAAACCTGGACAACCTCGATTTTAGACCTATTTTTTTATTTATATTTGGATTGCTAAGTCATTAATATTGACAACATAGATATCTAATGATAGCTATTTCAAAGACCTTTACCTTGACGTATATAAAGCCATAGTAAGTAATGGGTCAAAATCGGGAAAAATATTTTTTAACCAGTATTTTTTTTCACCAAAACAATTGTTTTGTTCACTAATAATTTAAAAAAGAGAACTTTTGAAAAAAATTCTTTGCCATACAATTTTTTCACTAATATATTAAAAATTTTTTTTTTTTTAATTTTTCAAATTTTGTTTACCTAAATGTATATAAAATTATATCTCCCTAACTATTTTTTTTAAAAAGAACTTAATTTTAAAATTAATATCCCGAAACATTCGTGCGCACTTCTATAATATATTATTGATCGTTATGAAATTCTAAGCCGATTTATCGGTGACCGCCTGTATGTTTGTATAAAACATGCTCACGTGTAAAACAAGAGACCAAAATTAATGAGATTCGTCTAAAGGGTTTGCCAACAAGAGGTGTTATTTTGGTATTCAAAGAAAAATGTAATTTTTTTAGCTAACTTATTGGATGTTTATTTCATAATAATGAGGAAGGCAATGCCGTTAATAAAAAAAAAACAACATCAGTCAAATGGCCACTTTTCATGAAATTTTCCATAAGCAAATCGCAAAGTGGCTGCCCTATGGCCTCGATAGCCTCACGAATTATATCTTTGAGGTCTTGAATCGACGCTGGGCTTATGGCGTACACCTTATCTTTCACGTGGCCCCAAAGGAAGAATTCGCAAGGTGTTAAATCACAAGATCTCGGTGGCTAATTGTGATCACCTCTTTGAGAGATAACACGCTCCGGAAACTTGTCCCGTAAAAGAGCAATGGTTTCGTTGCTTGTGTGCCACGTAGCGCCGTCTTGTTGAAAGTAAACGTTGTCCAGATCAATGTGGAATGCCCAATTCCAAAGAACGACGAGGAATGTACAAACCAGCAATATTCTCAGTTGTTCTTGAGCGACGAGCACGGGTTTTATTCTTCACATCACTAACTTGTCCCAACAGCTCGAATTTTTCCACCAATTTCTGTTTTGCGGTCCGACAAGTTGCTTCACGACGATCCAAAAATGCTTTAGTTTTGCGAACAACTGTGACTGCAAGATTTTCACCATTTTTGTAGTGAATTTTAATCGTTCCATTTTTAGTAATGACGTAGTTTCTATTTGTCAAATGTCAAAGAATAAAAGCTTCAAAAGTGACAGCTACCGAAATACCAGGTGATTCAAAATACCAGCTCTTGTTGGAAAACCCTTTATAATGTCTAACATTATCTTAAGTGGAAACAAGTTATGAAGTGCAGGACAGCCTCGAATAATTGTTTGAAAAAATCAAGCTCTAAACATTGGTATTGCAGCGTAGTTTGTTGTAATGTTTTTAAGAGATTAATGTGTCATGCTTAATTTAAATAATCGACCGCTGCACAGTGGTTAAGTAACGTGTTTTTTTTGGAAATAATTGGTATCTCAGGAACTATGAGAGATATTGTTATGAAATTTCACATGGTTGGAGCTGAGGTGGTTTCGAGTTGATTTACATTTGTTAAGCTTTCTAGCGCTAATGGGGGCCAGTGCGTGGCCCCTGGTCACCTAGGGTCTCAATTTTTTTTTTTAAAATAGCCAAAAATCCATTTATGATCCGAATGATCTGAAGTTTAAAATATAAATAGTTGATACGAGCTAAAAAAATATGCTTACAGGTTATCTCTATTAGTTGAAGAGATATTTAGGTTTATTGATTTTTTTTTTTTTTTTAATTTTGCTCGATCTTTTTATGGTTTTTTAGAGATGGCGGGTCTACGGAAAGTCAAAATATATATTTAAAATATCAACTATATTGGCGATACAATTCTAAGTAAAATAAAAAAACTTGCTGAAAGTTATGTTGTCCCTCTAAAAAGTTACACGCATTCAAATTTGGAACATGTGACAAGGACCGTATTTTTTACGTTTTTTTCCCCAAAAAAGCCTATATACTTTTTCTTTTGTAGAAAGAAAACTTAATGCAAAAGCGTGAAAAGTAAAATTTGGCTGACTTAAGCGGATATAACACCCATTAGATCTATCCAAACTTGACCAATTAAAAAAAAAAAAAGAATTTCAGTTTGAGAAAAAAATTCTAAAAAGACAAAACATCGATCCTCAAAAAAGCTCTATATTTGTATAAACCTATCTATATCTTTCTTAAATACTAGCAATGTTTTTATACATATTTTAACCCAAATTTTTTTTTCACAAAAAACATTCTTTTACCAAAAAATTTTTTCACTAATAAATTAAAACATTTTTTTTTTTTTTAAAAATTGGAAAAAAGTTTTAAAAAACAATTTTGAAAAAAAAATTTTAAAAAATTAAATTTTTTTTTTTTTTAAAGTATAATTTGGCTATTTTGCCGATTATTGGTCAAATAAATAGTCAGCAATATTCCGCGTTCTGGAGCAGTGTAGCGTAACATTGTTTTTTAACGTGTATTTCGCATGTGTTTACTACACAAATGTCAAAACAGAACTGACATTAGGGGCCAATCGCAAAATTTATAGCATTTTCTGATAGGAGGATTACTTTTGCGTCACCTTGTACTTATATAAAAATACTTTATTTACCCCTTTGACCAATTTGTACGTTGCATGCTGTGTATATTCCTCGATTACATTATTCAGCCCCATTCTGAAATGTAAAATTTTATTTTATACTTGCCTGGAGACTATACTTTCCATCCAAATAAAATCAATCAACAAAATTAGTTATTATTTTAAATAAATTTTCTTTTTAATTTATTTAAATTATTTTAAGATAAATTTTCATCATCATCATCATAATCATAATTATTTTTACTTTTATTTCATTTAATATAGTACATTATTTTGTAAATGTATGGAGATGGGTACTAAAACTATTTATGTCTCTTTATGTAATTTAAATATTTCAAATATTTTATTGTGTTTTTATTATTATTTTTTTGTTGTTTGTTTGTTTTTTTTATAAACTATACACATTTAAAAACTACTTTATTTAAATCTCTCTGGGGGTTGTTGTCTTAAATCGATTTTAATTTCTTTTTTATTTTTCATATATATAATTATTTTTTTTTTTGGGGGGGAGGGGGATTTTAAATAGTTTTATGTCTGTCTTATCATGTTAAATTATTTACTACATTACTATTTTTGTTTGCAAGTGTGAATGTTTCTTTATTTTTTTTATTATATTTTGTTAATTTTTAAAAGAAAATGTTTTAAAACATTTTGTTGTTTGTTTTAATGTATTTGTCGTAACTTAAAATTGTCTAATATTTACAAATATACTTATTTGGTTTTGTATTAAATATGGAAATTATTAAGAAAATACTTTTGTAATTTAGTTTAAATCTAAATTGTCTGTCTGGTTTTTAAGAGGGTTTGTTAAAATATAATTAATTTTCCTCTTGGGTTTTATAGATTTTTTTTTTACAAATAACAAAAAACCATTTAAATAAATTAAATTTTTATTACTTTTTAAGGTTTAATTATTGTTTCAAGTGTTTTTTATTTTTCTTTTTTTACTTATTTCTTTAGTTTTTATTTATTTTATGATAAAATCTTTTAACTTCAATTTAATATTTACATGCTAAATTTATGTCCTTTTGTTGTTTTGTTTAATTTATTTTTATTTAATATTTGATTGTATATCTTTTTAATCAAAGTTTTTTTTTTTTTTTTTTTGTTGTGTGTTTTTAAATTTTAACATTTTTGTTTGGCATTTATTTGTTATTCTCAATGTTTAATACTTTTTCATTAAAAGTTAAAAATTCTTTAGACTTTTTCAAAGAAATTTAAGTTTACGTTTTCCATTTGAGTACTTCCCAAATTTCTTTATCAACATTTTTGTTCTCCATTGTTTACACTCCTGGGGATTCTAAAATAATAACAAGAAAATTTTAAAGTTAGTTTTTATTTTATAGTAAATTTATTATTAGAATTAATTTTTTATTAAAACTATTAATATCAATATCTCTATTGTTTACTATTGTTAATTGTTTTCTTGATTCCATCAAGTTCTTCATATATTTATTGAGTTGTCTGTGTAAATCACGCTCACGTCCAAAATAGAATGTTTAAATTAATGAGAATATATTTAGAAGGTTTATCTGTAACCTAGGCTCTTTGGTATTGAAAATCAGCACATTTGGTTTAGTAACGAAATAGTTATAAAACAAAATGTGAAGCAACATCGCACAAATTTGTTGTGCGATGAAATCTATTTTCAACCTAGATATTGCTGTTAAGCTTGTTGTTGTTGTAATGTATTTATTTAGTTTAATTTGTCATAATGTTGTTGTATTTTTTATATTGCACAGTGGGCCTCATTGCTAAATGAATGGTAATAATTCCTCCTGTTCTGTAGATCGAAACTGATAAACGTTTTCGTTTTTGAACGAAATCACATGTTTAGGTATTCTTGTAAATCAAATACACGTGATTTACTCGTTTTACTTTTAGGTAAACAAACCTAATTCAATTTACATTAACGTGTGATTTGCAAAACAACAGATTGTCAATCATTCGTTTTTGAACATGTTCGATGTGTCTGAATGACCGCTCACCTCATCCACCAAGGAATGAACATGATCGATTATAATCATTTACATGGGGGGAATTGTTGAAATCATGGGCCGATAGTGCCCATTATCAATACCAAACAAACTTTACCAACAGAGAGTATTTGTGGAAAATATCAGACAGTGAGCTCCTTTCGTTTGCCCCATATCGTGTTTTCAACAGATAGACAGACCGACAGACAGACAGAAAGACAGACAGACAGACAGACAGACAGACAGACAGACAGACAGACAGACAGACAGAAAGACAGACAGACAGACAGACAGACAGACAGACAGACAGACAGACAGACAGACAGACAGACAGACAGACAGACAGACAGACAGACAGTTGAGGAGTATTTATTTAATCACACTCCAAAAAATTGAAGGTCATTTTAAACATGTTAATAGATTTCATGGACTTATTTTGAAATTAAATATAATTTTTCTTCCATTTTAATTGACATTAAGCCTAAAACAAATACTTCTAGCCTTTCCTTTTGAACCCTTCAGACAATTTGTTTAGATTAATTAAAGCCACAAAATTTAATTTTAAACACTTTATTATAACCCTGTTTTTAAACAAATTAAAATGTTCAAATTTTAATGGCTTTTTCTCATGGATATTTCTTAGAAAGAATGTTTTGTTAAATTTTTCTTTTTAATAAAATTTAAAAATTTTCAGTAGAAGTTTTTTTTTTTTTTTTGTTGCTTCCAATTTATTTAAGCCTAAATGGTAAAAGAACCATAAAGATTTTTTTTCCAAACAACTGCCAAGTAAAAACCACAACAAAATAATTAAACAAAAACTTAAAAACTACAAGATGAGTATCAAAAATACTTGTGCTGACCCTTTTTTTTTAATTGTCTCAAATGTCCTGCAGACCAAAAGACAAAAAACAAAAAAAATAAAAAAAACTATGGGAAAAAAGAATTTTACAGCAAAAGCTTATTAAATCTTGAGTTCGTATATGTGTGTCCTGTAAAATAATTTTATCAGTCTTTCTTTCTTGTTGTAAGAAGACAAACTGAGAAGTCCTTTAAAAATAAGAAATAAAGTGTCTAAACTCCTGTTAATATTAATAAGGGAAGATCTAGTAGCCTGCAAGGTTATAATGTTGGGTTTTTATGCCTGAATAATACCAATTAACTAAACTGAAATAATAGTTATGCATTTTGCACTTTTGTCTAGAAACCAACTGCTCAGTTTGCCCTTGATTACATTTACTATGGCTGGCGTTCTTCTTCGTCAACTTTATCGACAAATCACCATCTTTATTTGGGTTATTTTTGTTGCTATTTTACTATCTTTTATTTTGGGATAACTATATACAAAAAAGAAGTGTACAACAACAAATCTGTAATGACTTTATAAACACATTAACCCAGTATTTTCGTCGTAGACCCCTTTTATTACTCATACTCAGCAGTGTCCTAGTAAATGGTAGCAACACATAAACATCAACAAACACACACACAAGTACTTTAACTAATGCATCAGCAACAATTTTATATTGTAACATACAACCCACAATCATTGTAACAAATCTTAAGAGAATTTACAGTTTAATAAACTTGTTTTTAGGTTTCTTCTCTTCTGTTACCCACATCCTTTTCTTTTTCAGAGTATTGGTGAGTGTGTGAAAGTATGTGCACTAGGGTGGTCCATATTAAGCACTTTTTCGATTTTCTATGTTCCCCAAGTCAAAAAATTGTTATGCTCAAAATAAGAGCAAAATCGAATAACGTTTAAATGTAAGGAGTGAGATCGAAAAATTTTTAACATACATATATGTTAATAAAAACGAAACTATTACAGTACTTACAGTTTTGAATCTTTTTTTATTTTATTGAAATTATTGTTACAATTTATGAAAAAAAAATATTTTTATAGTTTTAATCACTAGTGATGCAATTTTGAACCTTTTTCGGAAACCCTTTTTATAGTGCTTTCTATCACTTTGCTCGAACAGGTAGTCCATCTCCGTTTAAAATCAACCACACTTTGGACACCTTTTTTGTGCTCTTCAATTCTCTTTTAACAAGAGCCCAATATCTCTCCACTGGCCTTAGCTCCAGGCAGTTTGGAGGATTTGTCTCTCTTGGTACAAAAACCACATTATTGTTCTTGTACCACTCAAGGGCTTGTTTACCATAGTGACAGGATGCCAAGTCAGGCCAAAAATAAGTGGACACACTAAGAAGTCTTATGAATGGAAGCATTATTTTTTGTAAACATTCCTTGATGTAAATTTCGGTATTTATAGAGCCCGTTGTAACAAATGATTGGCTTCTTTTGCCGCAACTGCATATTGCTTGCCATACCAAGAACTTTTTGGGAAATTTTGTCTGCTTTTGGGTCCTAAACTTTTCTTCAACATTCCCTCAAGCATCTGCAACATAAAAAATTTACCCAGAAGCTGCAAAAATTTTCCATACTTACATTTCGTCATCCATTATGCAGCAGGTATATTTTTTGTATACAATTTGACTTCAATTTCCGTGCTCTGTCTTTGGCCTTCAAATTTTTAGCAGCGTTCCTGTCAGGAACTTTTTGAGCCTTGTATGTTTTTAAACCTGCATTAGCTTTAACTTTTCGTACCAAATAGTCCGAGCACTGAGCTAACCGGGTTGCTTTCCTACCGGATGTGTTGGGAGCTCTTTTGAAAACGCTTTCTATTTTTTTTGGCTTAATAAACATCATGTGGACCATTTCTTCTACCTGAACCAGGTTTTCTATCAACGGACAAGTTCTCCTTGTACTGTTTATAAACATTGGAAATAGTTTGACGGCAGAGCTTTGAATGCTTGTCCAACTTTTTGAAGGACCAAGTTGGGTTTTATTGAAAATATTTAATAATTTTAGTACGCACTTTTTTCTGGTCACTTATTTTAGTCAGATTAACAACAAATGAATATAATTTACATTAAACGTAATAACTGACATGTTTTACAAAGGTAACTTGATCAAAAAAAAAAATCAAATAATACTTGGGTTAACAGTTTTAATGAAAAACGAGTGTTAAGAATTTTACGATCTCACTCCTTAGTTCACAAAGACTAACAAGAATGTCGACTCTCTCAAATAAAACTTAAGCCTGCTGTCAACAAAAACCTAACTCTATGTATTTACATCCAAGCAATTCTAGGAGACTGTCCCGATGTAGTGATTTTACCTATTATTTAGGGTGACAACTAGTTACATTATTAGTTACTAGTTATTTCAACACGTGCCTATCCTAATTAGGGGGTCAATTGACCCTTTTGGACTAAAATGAGACTGTCTGATAGCTAGTCCAGCATCGGATTCACATACCCGTTATATAGATTCAGTTACCATACTAGCTACATATCTAGTTATTTTAACATGTACGGCTGCTAATTGATCTCTAATAGTCAGTTAAAAATACATTTCATAGACAGTCCAATAACCGATTGCTAGTAAACAAACCTTCCTCCAACAACTCTCTAAAAGATTACAGTACAAGTGCAGTACAAAACTAACTTTTAAACTGACTACACTCTAGGTTACTTAGAGACACTAAAGTGGTAATTGACTTCACGCTAGTTTACATGGGATGTCAGTATACTTATGCAGAATGAAAGTAAACTGTATGAGAATTATACCAACACAATTTATATGAAACCAGTTTGTATGAATTACATTTCATATAAAAAGCAATATAAATGTTAAGACATGTTAATAAATTTTTTTTTGGATTTTCACTAATACTCACACGCCCATTTTCAGACACATAACGTGAAATTATAAACAAATTTTTAGGAAAAATTTTGAAAAATCTCGCAATTTCAATTATTGACTATGTACTTTATATGAGATGTTTAGAAATAACTATTTACTTTATTTGGTATGTGACTCAACCCCTGTTCCGCTCCTTCCCATTTTAGGTTAAACCTTGCACCATGCACTGATAAGAAACTGAATCATGTAAAGTTTGAAGACTTACATAATTATAGTTCTCCAGATATTCGAAATTACTATTTACTTTGAATGATTCGTAAAAAGTTAAAATAGTTTTACAATTATAGTTCTTTAGATATTCGAAAATAACCATTTACTTTGCATGGGAGGTGTCATGCATTACTGGTGCCCAGTAATCCAATCTCGAATATTTTCCGCCAAACTATGTAAAATGATAAGAGAACATAATTTGAAGACTTTCACAATTATAATTCTCCAGATATTTGAAAATAACTATTTACTTTGTATGGAATGTGTCACACCCCCTTTTCCTATCCGCACCATTTTCGGTTAAACTTCTTGCAGTGATAAGAAATTAATTCGTATAATGTTTGAAGACTGTCACAATTATAGTTCTTTAGATATTCGAAAATAACCATTTACTTTGTACGGGTGGTGCCACGCCCATTTATCCAATCCCGTTCATTTTAAAGCAAGCAGCGCACAATGGTACCGAAGTAAATCGCGAAAAGTTTTGTTGCTTTCACAACGATATTTCACCAGACATTCCATAGTAAGGAGTGAGATCGTAAAATTCTTAACACACGTTTTTCATTAAAACTTTTAACCCAAGTATTATTTGATTCCTTTTTTTGTCAAGTTACCTTTGTAAAACATGCCAGTTATTATGTTTAATGTCAATTATGTTCATTTGTTGTTAATCTGATTAAAATGAATGACCAGAAACAAGTGCGTACTAAAATTATAAAATATTTTCAACAGAACCCAACTTGGTCCTACAAAAAGTTGGCCAAGCATTCAAAGGTCTGCCGTCAAACTGTTTCCAACGTTATTAAACAGTGCCGGGAGAACTTGTCCGTTGATAGAAAACCTGGTTCAGGTAGAAGGAATGGTCCACATGATGTTTCTAAAGCCAAACGAATAGAAAGCATTTTCAAAAGAGCTCCCAACACATTCGGTAGGAAAGCAGCCCGGTTAGCTTAGTGCTCGGACTATTTGGTACGAAAAGTTAAAACTAATGCATGTTTAAAAACATACAAGGCTCAAAAAGTTCCTGACAGGAACGCTGCTAAAAATTTAGAGGCCAAAAACAGAGCACGGAAATTGAAGTTAAGTTTTATAAAAAAATATTCTTGCTGCATAATGGATGACGAAACGTATGTTCTGGTAGATTTTTCGCAAGTTTCTGGTCAAAGATTTTATGTTGCTGATGCTCGAGGGAATGTTGAAGAAAAGTTTAGGACTTAAAAGCAGACAAAATTTACCAAAAAGTTCTTGGTATGGCAAGCAATATGCAGTTGCGGCAAAAGTAGCCAATCATTTGTTACAAGGGGCTCTATAAATACTGAAATTTACATCAAGGAATGTTTACAAAAAAGGCTGCTTCCATTCATAAGACTTCATAATGTGTCCATTTATTTTTGGCCTGACTTGGCATCCTGTCACTATGGTAAACAAGCCCTTGAGTGGTACAAGAACAATAATGTAGTATTTGTACCAAGAGAGGAGAGATATTGGCCTCTTGTTAAAAGAGAATTGAAGAGCACAAAAAAGGTGTCCAAAGTGTGGTAGATTTTAAACGGAGATGAACAACCTGTTCGAGCAAAGTGACAGAAAGCGCTATAAAACCGTTAATGGAAAGGTTTCCGAAGAAGGTTCAAAATTTCATTTTTTTTGTAAATTATAATAATAATTTCAATCAAATAAAAGATAATTAAAACTGTAAGTTTAGTGGTTTCGTTTTTATTAACATATACATATTTATGTTAAGAATTTTCGATCTCACTCCTTAACTACTTACTTCGTATAAGAGGTGCCACACCCACTAAATATAGAATAAGATTCAGTAAACTTTACATTGATTTTGTCTACTATAAGTTACAAACAAACAAATAAGCAGACATAAATATGGATAAACACAAAATTCCTAATTTTACCCGTTCAAATATATATTTTTGTGACTATATTGAACTGAATTAAAAATGTTTTACTTTAAAAATTCAATATTCAATGTTTAAAAACTGAAGGTACCAATTTTTCCCGTTTTCCCCTTTTTTGTCCCTTTGTGGTCCAAGTTAAGAAAAAATATATAGCCTATTCCAAGTAAGGATCTATCTATGCTCCAAATTTCAATCAAATCGGTTCAGCCGTTTAGGCATGAATTCAGAACAAATAAACAATACACTAATATATTTATATGGATTTATATGTATTTGAAATTGCTTCGAACAGTATTTTTGACAGCGGGTTAACATGGGTTAAATATTCCAAAGTAAAAATAGTATCTAATTTTTGTTAAAGTCACGGTTTACTAGAGTACAAAATTTTATATTAACAAATCAATTTCATCTATTTTATATATTTAATAATTTTTTAATACATAGTCCTAGATATTCAAAATTACTAAAACATAAATTACTAACCCAAAGAAACAATTTGAAGCATTGAAAAAGTGCTAAATAAGGTCCACCCTAATGTGTACTTTACATGGTTCGGTGGGTGACTTAGAGGAAGGAGAACGTTGTCTGATTGTCTAATGAGTATAAGAAGACAATGAATAGTTGTTGGTTTGTGGGTGAGCAAGTGTATTGCTTAGTTTGTGGAAGAGAGTATTAAACCTTTATTAAATTTGACATCATTTTTTCGATTGTTTTATAGATTTTGTTTTGTGTTTATGTGAGTGTGAGTTATACGCAGTACTTGAAGAAGCACTGACAGAAAAATATATACAACAAATTGTTGTAATAAAAGAACACATTAGAAAGAGATTTTTGTAAATTTACAAATAAGCATTGTTAGTTATTGTGATTAGCATCAATATGGAAAAAATACATATACAGATCGGGTACTGCACATAAAATTTAAGAATTTTCCGGTTTTTCTGTAGATTGTTCTTTGTTTAATTGATAGAGTCTTCCAGCCACGGCTTTGCTGTTACATACGCACTAAATTTTCCATAACCATTCTGCATAAGTGTGGCTGAATTTCGTTGGTGCAGCTTTGAATTTACTCCTTCAGTGCACGGTTGGTTGTGGATATAACATGCTTTATTAACAGAACACTCATCCTTTTTATATTCCTTTTGAAACAGGTTTAATTTTTCTGACAGTGTAGTGTTATCTCCCCTTTTATGATTTCCCAACTCTCTTTCTCTCTGACATCATGTCCATGGCTTATAGTCTTATTATTTCTGCTGTTTTCTTAGTTTCTTTTATTTTAGTTACAACGAACATGATATTGCTTAATTAAGGATTTGAATTTGACACATTTTTTTCTTATTTTTATTTATTTTTTTGACAAGATTCTTAAAATATTCCAAATAACAATAAGTAAGTTCTAAGAACAACAAAAATTAAAATGAAGTAAATAAACCAAATATAATATATATATACATTCCCCTCTTACTTTCTCAATGGCCTTAAATAATCTGATTTTTTTGGCAACAAAATCTAGAAGAAATTAACAATAAAAAAATAAAAAAATCTTTATTTTTATTTTTACCCTCAATAAAGTATTTAAAAATAAACAACAGCCATTTGTCTTAAGACTTAAAACTAACTTAACACCCACACACAGTAAAACAATTAAGTAACAAAAAGGATCTAAAGGAAAGGAAAGGGAAATACACTGTTCATTACAGGGGGGTTGGTAGTGGCAGTAGATTGTAAAGAGTTTCGTATATAAATTAAACAGGATAAATGTCAATGATATTAAGATGACAACAACAAAATGCTTTAACGCCTTTATTTTGTCTGTTTTGGAGTCTCTTATAGCCATTGTAAGTAAAGTAAGTAACTAGTATAATGATGACTTCGTTGGATGACCAGTTTCATTATTTTTATTGTATATCCTGTCCTGTCTTTATCATCATCTGCATTGTCAGATTCTTGCTTTTGTTACTTCCGTATTTTTTTTTTTTTTTTTTTTGACACAAAGCAAGAAGTTATATAAAAAAAAGGGGTTTAGAACAATTTTCATCATACAACAAACACTTCAATTACGAAAAAATAAAAACTGAAATAGTGAATGAGATTCTTTAAACATGAGTAGGTCTTTTGGTCAAGTGGTCTTGGAGTAACAGGGATTTGCAGCAGCGTCTGTACAAAAAAGCATAATTAATTGTAATTTTTGTGAATGAGAGATGTTGATAATGATAAAGAGAAAGAAAGTAGTAGCCAGAGTGAGATGTGAGAAGTTTTTGATTCATATTGAGGGCATTTTTGTAGGACTCTACAAAGCTTTAAAAATTATCAATATATCTCTTCTCTTTCGGCATTATGGTTTTTATGGTTTTTTATAAAAGCCACCCGACCAAACAGTAGAACAAAAGTGTTCGTAAAATTATTCTGAATTTTAAAAAAAAAAAATTGCAAAATTTAAATTTATATGTTTTCATACAAATTTATACGATGATGATACGTTATTTTGGTTTTACAAAACAACAATTTAAAATAGCGTTAGACACATAGCAGATTTGTTTCACCTTCATCACATCATTTGTATCGTGTAGTCGTCGTCGTTTAGCGATAGCCGTTCCCGAATGTTTGTACCAGTAACGTTCGTATAAAATTCGTTGGTGATAAAACTGTCGAATGCTCTGGCCAGTTGAAAATACTCATTTTACAGAGTACAGAAAGATAAATTTTTTTAAAAAAAACTTGTATAACTTAATTCGTGATAATTTTATAATTGAGTTTTTATATGAATTAATTCCACTAGTGAGTACCGATCATATGACTTCTGTTTCTGTTTTCCAAAAGCCATGAATTTCTCTAGCTCTCCTCGCAAAATCCACTATAAATGTACTACAAGTAAAATTTATTTCGTTTTTTTTTTTCATTTTTTTTTTTTTTTGTCTTGCAGTACTTTTCACTTTTATTTTTCTTTGTTTTTTATTATTTGAACAATTGTCAAGTGCGGTTTGTGCTTAATGTGAAAAAGTACTTGCAAAAATAACCCTGCAATACACGATAGTAGTTCCACACCAACCTACTTCTGAGGCGTTTGAGTGATCAACATAAAACCATAACCAATTCTAGTGAAATTACTAGTGAATGGCTGTAAACATTCTCAAGTTTTAAATTCCCTACAACTCTGCTAAATACATACGATATTTTCTGTGCTGATGTCACCCACTTAATGTAGAACGAAGTTGACCATTGCTAATTACAACATTGCAGAGGCACTGTGGAGTCCATTGTTGATTGTTCGAACAATGGACTTTTTGCTGAAAAAGGTCAAAATCTATTAAAAGTTAAAGTTTTCATAAATTAGAAAGTCGATAAGTTTGGGTCATTTGACATGTATATGCTCTTTGTAATGCAAAGAGTAGTCAATTGGTTACTTTATTCAACCTAGGTAATCTATCATGCAATCAAATGTCACCTAGTTTCACTAAGTAATCTATATTTTTTTTAATATCACTTTAGAAGATAGTTATTTTACCCACCAGAGGTAATCTATTGTAGAGTCAATTGCCGCTAAGTGTCTGGAGTTTAGTCTGTTGTATAGTCGATGCTCTTTATATTGTCTGAAGTTAGATTTAAGCAATGCTCTTTAAATAAGTTTAAATTCGAATTTATCGAGGGTCTTTAAATAGTCTTAATCAAAGTTCTTTATATGATCTTAAAATAGCTTTAATCGATGCTCTTTATATGATCTTAAATTAGCTTTAATCTTGATTTGTTATATATTCATAGAGCAGTTTTAATCATGCCTATTTACATAGTTTTCGATTTGCTGTAAGCGGTGCTCTTTATATTATAGTATATTGGCCTAGTCTTGAATAAGCTTTAATCGTGGATTTGTATATAATCTTAGACTAGCTTTAATTGCGGCTCTAGTTTTATATACACTTTACTAATGTCTCTTTATATAGTTTTAGATTAGCTTTAATCGTGTCTCTTTTTATAGTTTTAGATTATCTTTAATAGTGACTCTTTACATAGTTTTAAATTAGCTTTAATCGTGGCTTCTTTAGTTTTGATCATAGCTTTTTATATAGTTTTAGATAAGCTTTTATTGTGCCTCTTTATATAGTCTTAGGTTAACTTTTAGATTAGTTGTAAGCGGCGCTCTTTATATAGTAGTTTATTAGCTTTAATAGTTTTTATATAGTCTTGGATAAGCTTTAATCGTGGATCTGTATATAATCTTAGATTAGCTTTAATCGCGGCTCTAATTTTAGATAAACTTTAATCGCGGTTCTAGTTTTAGATAAACTTTAGTCGTGGCTCTTTATATAGTCTTAGATTAGCTTTGATCATGGATCTTTATATAGTTTTAGATTACCATTACTCGTTACTATAAGGACTGAGATCGAAAAATTCTTAACATACATATATGTTAATAAAAATGAAACCACTAAACATACAGTTTTGAGTCTTTTTTTATTTGATTGAAATTATTGTTACAATTTACAAAAATAAAATATTTTTATAGTTCTAATCGCTAATGATGAAATTTTTAACATTTTTCGAAAACCCTTCAATTATGGTTTTTATAGTGCTTTATGGCACTTTGTTCGAACAGGTTGTCCATCTCCGTTTAAAATCTACCACACTTTTGGATACCTTTTTTGTGCTCTTCAATTCTCTTTTAACAAGAGCCTAACATCCCTCCACTGGACTCAGCTCCAGGCAGTTTGGAGGAATTGCCTCTCTTGGTACAAATACCACATTATTGTTTTTGTACCACTCAAGACCTTGTTTACCATAGCGGCAGATGCCAAATCAGGCCAAAAATAAGTGGACACATTAAGAAGTCTTATGAATGAAAACATCCTTTTTTGTAAACATTCCTTGTTATTTATAGATCCCTTTGTAACAAATGTTTGGCTACTTTTGCCGCAACTGCATATTGCTTGCCATACCAAGAACTCTTTGGGAAATTTTGTTCTGCTATTGGTTCCTAAACTTTTCTTCAACATTCCCTCGAGCATCAGCAACATCAAATTTTTTACCAGGAAGTTGCGATAAATCTGCCAGAACATACGTTTCGTCATCCATTATGCAGCAAGAATATTTTTTTATAAAACTTGACTTCAATTTCCGTGCTCTGTTTTTTGCCTCTAAATTTTTAGCAGCGTTCTTGTGAGGAACTTTTTGAGCCTTGTATGTTTTTAAACCTGCATTAGCTTTAACTTTTCGTACCAATAGTCGTGGGTGGATCTTTATATACTCGTAGATTAGCTTTGATCATGGTTCATTATATATACAGTATCGGCCATAACTAAAGCACCTCCTAAGTGAATTTTTTTTCATACTATATTTTTTTTTATAAAAATAAAGTTTTAAATTTCTACTATGTATTATTTGCAACTGTTAATATATTTACTATTGATAAACAAATACTTTTAAAGTTAATCTTTCTATAAGAGGTAACTTCAAATCAAAAAATATTTAAAGCTAGAAAATAAACCGGTCAAAACTAAAGTACCCTTCATGGATATAATATAAAATGTGTTTAATTTATATTTTGTTGCAAATCCTTTGTTTTGGATGACACACGCGCATCTCTTAGGCATAGAAGATATTAAGTTTTTTATGGTGTCTTGCGATATTCCTTCCCTGGCTATAATAACGCCTTGAAATTAATCGTGAAAATTGCCGATCCTTATTTCTGCAATTTTCACGATTTATTTTCATATTATCAATCTCCCAAGAGTTCTCAATAGGATTGAGATCGGGAGATTGTGCAGGCCAATGAAGAACTTGAATAGTATTGCTCTGTAGCCAAGCAACTCCTCACTGGCATAAGGCACCATTACATCTTTCAATATATCACGGTACATGAACTGATCCATAATCCCATTAACTTTATGAATTGGACCAATTCCTTGACCAGAAAAGCAACCCCAGGAGGGGGCACTCCATGTTTAGTTGTTCCTATGCAATACTTAGAATTCAGTCTTTCTCCTTTTCGTCTGCGTACACGCCTTATTCCATAGGAACTTTTTAATTTGTATTTGGATTCGTCAGAGCACAGTACTGTCTTCCATTTTTGGACACTCCAGCCGATGTGGGCTTTGGCAAACTCCAGTTTAGCTTTCTTGTTCTTAGCTGATATAAACGGTTTTTTTTGCTGGTCGTCGGCTGAATAATCCTGCTTCTACTGCTCTTCTACGGATTGTTCTTTCGCTAACACATAATCTTAAACTTGTTCTTACTTGACTAGCTGATGCTGTAGGATCTTTTTGTATTGCCCGTTTGATCAAGGAATCATCATATCGTGTCCTCCAGAATGCCCCGGTGATATACAACCATTCTGCAAAAACTTTGGAATCAGCCTGGAAATGACTGTTCTGTTAATTGAATATTTTTTACTCAATTCATGCCGTGATAAGCCCGCCTTCCAGTCTTCTATAACTTTAATTTTAAATTCACTGGAGTACGTGTTCCTTGCCATCCATTGTTTTTTCACAATAAACTGTATAGAACTTTAATTATACAGACTACGCCTTCCCTTATTTTTATCTTCAGGAATTTTTAAATGCATCCGTTGTGAGTCCCCTTAACTAACATTGCAAATATGCAGAAAAATAGTCAAATTTTTAAACATCTTATTTTGTTTTGTCTGTCGTGTTTTGTGTTTTTGTATGTTTTATCATTTTAAATTAATTGTTCATAAAATTATCCTGTCCTAAATGAACACTATATGAACATTAACAATATAAGTTAATAAAATATAAACAAAATACATCCCAAAAGAACCTTTTTTATCAAAAAAATAATGATTTGAAAAAATCCATTGAGGAGGTGCTTTAGTTATGCGCAATACTGTTTTAGATTATCATTACTCGTCTGTTTATTTAGTATTAGTTTAGCACTATATATAGAAATTTAGGGCCAACGAACATGCTAAAATAACTAGTAACATATCTATTATGTAACCGTTGATGGCTCTAAATTAGTTCGGTACAGTCTCCCATAACTGCTGGGTCTTCAATATACATATGTATGCATGTATGTCATTGGCAAGGGGTCATACAAACATACATAGAGTTACAATTATTTCTACAGAGATAGGATTATTAAGGTCATGATTTTGTCCTGATAGAGAGTATGATTTTTCTTTTATTTTTCATTCGTTATTATAACCAACTTTTTATTGTATTCTATTTGGTTTGGTTTTCGTTTTCGTTTTATTTTTCTTTTTATTAATACTTGAAATTACTTGTTAATTGTTGTATGAGAGTTTTATGTGTTTTCTCTCTTTTATATTGACTACTTCATTCGTTAGTTGTGTCGCTTCAGACTGCTGCAATTGTGTGGTTAAAGAACTTAATGCGGTGAAATGTATTTATGGGTCATTTGCTGTTAAATATGGTTTAATTGGTAAAAGCGAATATATATAGGCTGTTGGGGGACATTAATTTGACAAGGAGGTTACTAGATATGGTATATGAGAATTCCTCATATTTTCTCTTTAATTTTCTAAAAAATATATTCTACCTTCTTGTAGTTTTAGCTTCCATTAGATCTAAGTACTTGTATATATATATTAAGTTTCTCTAACTTTTAGTTTCTTGTACTTTCCATTAATTCTTTTACAATTGCAATTAAAAATATTTGATATCCTAGCAGGTTTTTCCAAGGTATTTCTTTCTTCCTAACATTACTAACAAACTCCAGTGACATAATAAGTTTTTGCTATTTATTTCCAAGCTTACCAGGAAACTTTATGCAGTGTTTTTTTTTTATAGTTTGTCATAAAAAGAAAAGGAAAATAATACTTATTTTTTTCTTAAGAAATACTTATATAAAAACAAGTAAGAGAGATATATTCGGCTGGGCCGAATCTTATATACTCTTCATCAAACTATACTTCAAAATAAAAATTTTAAATATTTTTAGGTAAACAAAATTTATTTTTTTTAATTTTTTGGAAAAATTTTTTTTCGAATTTTTTTTTTTTTACATTTTTTATATAAAATTTTTTTTATTTTTTTTTAAATATAATTTTTTTTTTAATATTTAGCGAAAAAAACTTTTGGTAAAAAAAAAAAATTTGGTTAAAATTTTTTCCCGATTTTTACCCATTGTAGGTCCAACTTACTATAGCCTTATATACATCGTTGCAATGGACTTTGAAATATCTATCATTAGATATCCATATTGTCTATATTAATGACTTAGTAATCCACTTAGGTCAAAAAATAGGTAAAAAATCGAGGTTGTCCTAGTTTTTTCCTTATATCTCAGCCATTTGTGGACGGATTTTGCTGATTTTAAATAGCAAACTTCTCGAAAGCATGTCTGACAGAATTATTGAAGATTTTAATCCCGAAGATGTCTGGGGTCTTCAGAAAATTGATTTCAACAGACAGACAGACATGGCTTAATCGACGCCGCTATCTATAAGGATCCAGAATATATACACTTTATAGGGTCGGAAAATTATATTGTGGAAATTACAAACGGAATGACAAAGTTATATATACCCTTCTCACGAAGGTGAAGGGTATAATTAGTAGGTATTACAACAGCATAACAGGAGACTAAACAATGATAAACAGAGAGCACAATTTTCTACAAGTTTTGAATATTTATTATTAATAATTTTTAATACTCACTCACACACATTGATTTACCTTCTTATCTCCCTCAACACTTTTCCCAATCCAAAGAAAATTAAGAAAACTTGAGCAAAACTATTTATTTGCTGTCATAATAAACTTCATTTGAAGGCATGTAAAAGCAGATTGAAAGGGGTTGGAAACAAGCAAAAAAGTTTTGTAACATTTGCTGGTTTGTGTCTCACCTCCCATAAAAAATTAATATTTTTCTTTGGTCATAGTTTTTGCTTCATAAACTTTTATTTTTTTTTTATTTTTCTTTTTAATTTTGTAGTTCATTTTTGTAAAGCATCAGCAAATGACTCTATTGCTTGATTTATACTTTGGTCATTAAAGAAAAACTTTTTTTTAAAGTTATTTCTTTATTTCATTTTCCATTTAAAGAGAAAATAATCTTTGGTTGTTGTTGTTGAAAAACTAAAAAACAACTTCTTAAAAATAACAACTACATAAAAATATAGTTATACACTTTTTCTTCCAAAAGAAAATGAAAAAAAAAATGAAAAAAAAAATTTAATGCACTTTACGTTAAAAATAACAAACTTTTCAATAAAGTATCATAAAGAAAGGAAATATTTTTGTTATTCTTTCTATATTAAAATGATCATAAAGAAAGTAGTCTTAAAGTATATAGTGCTCATTTTATACTGAAAAATATAAAACAAAACTTTGGTCAGGGAAAAAACTAGAGCAAGTGGTCAGTCAATATATATTGACAATTTATGAAAGCAATTTTGATTCCGTTGTTTGCCACAAGAAAATGTACAAAGTATATTTACAGTATCGGCCATAACTAAAGCACCCCCTCAGTGAATTTTCTTCATATTATATATTTTTTTTTTTATAAAAACAAAGTTTTAAATTTCTATTATGTATTATTTTCAATTGTTAATAACGTATGCAGAATGAAATTGCAACAAAAATTTGACACTGGCCAAAGAAAAAGTACATGAGCTAGTAGTGTTTTAGGACTTATTTTGAATTAAGTTATGTTTTGCCTTAATACTTTAAAACCCCATTTGAAAATCTGTCTTTTAGTTATTTCAAAATGTTAACATAAAAAAAGAACTACCTTGAAAAAACTTTTGTAATTTTTTCCATATTTTATCTATTTTTATCGGGAACAATTTATTATATTTTAGATAAAGTGGCAGAGAAAGGCAGAGAAGTCGACTTTTTTGGAAGTAAATAAAACTATTATTGATAAGATGTGCAAAGTAGAACATAATCTTTTTTCTAAAAAAATATATATGGATCTTAATCTATCAGATGTAAATTGAAAATTTTGACTTTTTTGGAATTTGATTTGACCATCAATTCTAATTAATATATTATGAAATGTGTACACAAAATTAATCATTTCATAAAAAGAAACATCAGAGATTATTTTTTTTAAAAAGAAAGTTCTTCTTAACTGTTTCATCATCCAACTGCCACGCTCTGATGATTATCGTGTTTTCCAACACCCTTCAAATTCCAGATTTTCTAAAGTGAAAAAATGTTCCAATTTTTTTTTTTTTTTGAATAAAATTAATTTCAGAGTTTTTGGACCTTTTTAAATAGAAGAGTTTTCGAAGATTATCTATATATATAAAAGAGTAACGTTACTGACTGACTGACTGACTGACTGACTGATTCATCATCGCACAGCCCAAACGACTGAAGCTAGAATCATGAAATTTTAACTGTGGGTTCCTCCCTCCCCAAAACGATCCGATAAGAAGGGATTTTTGGAAATTCGAACGTTTAGGGGGTAAAAAAGGGTAAAAACGGGTAAATTCGGTAACCTTATATCTTCAAAACTAATAAAGATACAAAAAAACTTACAATATCATGTTACTCCATTTAAAAAATAAGCTGACAGGTGTCTGGTACTTTTTCAAAATTCGGACTTTTTAAGGGAGAAAACGGGTAAAAACTGTATTTTGGTACTTTTTTGGCACCATATGTATCTTTTAAACCAATAAACATACAAAAAAATTTTGAATCATATTCTTTACTTATAAAAAAATAACAAATATAAGTTTGGTACTTTTTGGAAATTCGAACCCTTAAGGGATAAAAATTGTGTTTATTTTTGGTACTTTTTTCATAAACTATGTTTATCTACAAATTGAAATAGACATATAAATATTTTCTTATAAGCTCCCACCATGATACAGAAATTTATTTGAATACAATTTTAACACCGCAATGGGGATAAAAAAGGTACCAAAAAGGGGGTAAAAACGGAAAAATACATTTTATTTAACATTTTTAGCCAATTTGATAAATTTATAACATTGGTTCCTGGATTCATGCAAAAATTAACTAACAGAGTGCTATTTGGAACTCGACTGCCAAACTGTATATTGGGCCAAATCCGGGAAAACAGTTTGGTACTTTTTTTAAAACTTATTTTTTTGAGCACATTAACACAGATTTTAATCGTTTGAGGCATGTCTTTAAGCAGAAACAATTTTGGCAAAATGGAATATTTTTAAATTTCATACTTGAGGGGTGTTCAAGGAGGAAAGGGGATTTGGTACTTTTTGTCCTAATGGTACTTTTTTTAATATTTTAAATTATTTCACTTATCGACATTAAAGTTAGCTGATATTTATCTGAGTGAAGTTAGAGTTAGGAGTAGGGGATAATATTTAGGTACCAAAATGTGAGAACTGAACTATAGGTACTTTTTTGTTCTTCTAATGGTACTTTTTGAATTTTCTTTAATAATAGGCCTAGAAACATGAAATTAAGCATATATGGTAATAAGTGAGTGGGAATTTTAGAGGGAGACTTTATCGCAGTTTTTCTTTATTAGAGTGGTACTTATGGTACTTTTTCTTTATTCTAATGGTACTTTTTGAATTTTCTATAATAATGGACCTAGAAACATGAAATTAAGCATATATGGCAATAAGTGAGTTAGGGTAGACTTTTTGGTACTTTTTCTTTATTCGAATGGTACTTTTTGTAATTTCTTCACCAATGAACCTATAAACATGAAATAAAGGTTATATGGACCCGAATAAGTGGGAAACCACAAGTGGGGGCTTTTCGGTACTTTTTCTATATTGTAATGGTACTTTTATATTTTTTTTTGTAATAATGGACATAGAAATACGAAATTAGGCGTATGTGGTCCTAAGTGAGCAAAAATTCGAGTGGATTCTTCATGGTACTTTTTCTTTATTCTAATGGTACTTTTTTGAATTTTCTGTAGCAATGGAGTTAGAAACATGAAATTAAGCATATATGGTCCTAACTGAGTGAGAATTCTAGGGGGAGACTTTATTCGAATGGTACTTTTTGTAATTTCTTCACCAATGAACCTAGAAACATGAAATAAAGCTTATATGGACCCGAGTGAGTGGGAATCCACAAGTGGCTGCCTTTTGGTACTTTTTCTTTATTCTTAGTACTTTTTTGAATTTTCTATAACAATGGACTTAGAAACATGAAATTAAGCATATATGGTCCTAAGTGAGTGAGAATTCTAGGGGAAGACTTTTTGGTACTTTATCTTTAATCGAATGGTACTTTTTGTAATTTCTTCAACAATGAACCTAGAAACATGAAACAAAGCCTATATGGACCCGAGTGAATGGTAATCCACAAGTGCCTGCCTTTTTGGTACTTTTTCTAAATTCTAATGGTACTTTTTGATTTTTTTGTAATAATGGACATAGAAACACGAAATTAAGCGTATATGGTTCTAAGTGAGTGAGAATTCAAGCGGACATTTCATGGTACTTTTTCTTTATTCTAAAGGTACTTTTTGGAATTTTCTATAGCAATGGACTTAGAAACATGAAATTAAGCATATATGGTCCTAAGTGAGTGAGAATTCTAGAGGGAGACTTTTTGGTACTTTTTCTTTATTCGAATGGTACTTTTTGTAATTTCTTCACCAATGAACCTAGAAACATGAAATAAAGCTTATATGGACCCGAATGAGTGGGAAACCATAAGTGGGGGCTTTTTGGTACTTTTTCTATATTCTAATGGTACTTTTTGATTTTTTTGTAATAATGGACATAGAAGTACGAAATTATGCGTATATAGTAATAACTGAGTGAAAATTCAAGCGGACACTTCATGGTACTTTTTCTTTATTCTAATGGTACTTTTTTGACTTTTCTATAGCAATGGACTTAGAAACATGAAATTAAGCATATATGGTCCTAAGTGAGTGAGAATTCTAGGGGGAGACTTTTTGGTACCTTTTCTTTAATCGAATGGTACTTTTTGTAATTTCTTCAACAATGAACCTATAAACATGAAATAAAGTTTATATGGAACCGAGTGAGTGGGAAACCACAAGTGGGGGCTTTTTGGTACTTTTTCTATATTCTAATGGTCCTTTTTTAACTTTTGTATAGCAATGGACTTAGAAACATGAAATTAAGCATATATGGTCCTAAGTGAGTGAGAATTCTAGGGGGAGACTTTTTGGTACCTTTTCTTTATTCGAATGGTACTTTTTGTAATTTCTTCAACAATGAACCTATAAACATGAAATAAAGTTTATATGGAACCGAGTGAGTGGGAAACCACAAGTGGGGGCTTTTTGGTACTTTTTCTATATTTTAACGGTACTTTTTGATTTTTATCTAATAATGGACACAGAAGTACGAAATTATGCGTATATGGTTCTAAGTGAGTGAAAATTCAAGCGGACACTTCGTGGTACTTTTTTGACTTTTCTATAGCAATGGACTTAGAAACATGGAATTAAGCATATATGGTCCTAGGTGAGTGAGAATTCTAGGGAGAGACTTTTTTGTACTTTTTCTTTATTCGAATGGTACTTTTTGTAATTTCTTCTCCAATGAACATGATATAACGCTTATATAGACCTAAGCGAAAGAAAATCTACAAGTGGGGACATAATGGTACTTTTTAAATTTTCTATAATAATGGACCTAGAAACATAAAATGAAACATATATGGTCATAAGGGAGTGAGAATTTAAGGGGGAGTCTTTATGGTACTTTTTTTATATTCGAATAGTACTTTTTGTATCTTCTTCACCAGAATTGTGAAATAAAGTCTATATGATCCCGACCGATTGGGAATCCACAAGTGGGGGCTTTATGCTACTTTTTCTATATTATAAAGGTACTTTTTGAATTTTCTCTAATAATGGATTTAGAAATACCAAATTAACTGCATATTGTTCTAAGTGACTGAAAATTCAAATTCAAAATTCTATAACTGGGAACATTATGGCGCTTTTTCATTATTCTAATGGTATATTTTGAATTTTCTATAATAATGGACCTAGGAATATAAAATATATGCTCCTCAGTGAGTAAAAATTAAATTGGAGACATTATGGTACATTTTCTTTGTTATAATAGTACTTTTTAAATACATTTATAGTAGAGTTTCCAAAAAGAAATTCAAGAAGAATTTGAAAACCGCGGTTTCGGTTTTAAAAAATTTAAAACCGATGGGTTTCGGTTCGGTTTTGTGATAATTTATTAAATATTAAGTGTTATAGAAACAAAATCAGTTGATAATATAGGAAATGCTATACAAATTTTAAATTCAGACTTAACGGGAGTTCAAGAGGATAAAGGAAAATTGCTACTTTTTCTTTTAATGGTACTTTTTTATTATATTAAATTAGTTATCTTAAATACATTATGGTAGGCTAATATAATTCTCACTAAAGAAATATGCAAGAATGGGGTGCTCAATTGTCTTATGATACCAAAAATTGTGAACTAAACCAAACTAAGAAGTATTTTTTCGTTCTCCAAATAGTACTTTTTGAATTTTCTAATATATTGAAATTAGAATAAGGAAATTACTTTGATTTAAAACTTGACGGTGGTTCAAGTGTGGAAAATTGGTACTTTTTCCTCTAATGATACTTTTTATTATATTAAATTATTTTACTGATATGCTTCTGAGTAAAGAAAGAAAGTCACTAAGTCACTAATTTGTATTTTTTCGTTCTTCGAATGGTATATGATCCTGACCGAATAAGAAACTAAAAAAGGGACTCACAGGTACTTTTTTTCAACTAATAATATTTTTTGACTATTTTATAAAATTAAACCTAAAAATTCAAAATTAGGCACACATGATTCGGAATGAGTTAGAATTCACAAAAGGTGACTTTAGTGGTACATTTCTTTAGCATTTTGTGTAAAAATGATCATGTGTGGGTCTAAATGGTACTTTTTTATTATAATAACGTTTCGAGTGTGCTAGAAGCCACAATACAATGATTCAATAAACATGAATTTAGAGGCATGTTATCCTGAATTGGATTTAAGTCACAAAGGGAGACTTAATAGTACTATTTCTTTCATCCAATTGGGGTGGCGAAGCGCACCGGGTTTAGTGCTAGTTTCAAATAAAAATCGAGAAAAATAAGACCATGAAACTCAAACAGAAGTTCAGAAAATTGCAAACATCGGTATTTTCAACACCTGTATATAAATTTCTTCATAACTCCCACAAAAGTACATTAATATATTGTTAAGTTTTTACCTTTTAAAAACGTGGGTTTATTTCCTTTAAATAAACCGGATACTTTTGATTGCAAATAAAAGCAGTTTCAGTAGTTTAAAATTGTAACAACTCTTTATTTATTTAGAATGCACAACAACAACAGAATCAAATAGTCACTCAGTGTCAATTCGCAGAAATGCACACACACTCTATTACGTACAACCTTATATACACAAGACAGTTGATGTTAACTCTAACAGTGCCAATGATAAACTCAACGCATAACTGCAGCCTCTGCCACTATTTATACACGCACTGCCATCTTCATCCGAGTAGTCGAGATTGTTCTTAACGGTCAGCTAGTATGTTCGATTTCTAGAGCTTTCGATTGTTAATGTTAGCAGCTCAAACATACAGTGTTGCCATACTTACAAACAATAATCAACCACATGCTATCAACATTGTTGATAAGTAGAAGCTTCTACTGATGAACGTGTTCATAAACATGATGAATGTTTGCAGGCAGTAGTTACAGAGCGTTGAATTCAAATCGTCATTCGTAACAATATTAAATTTTTTGCTTACATTAAATCAATACAATGGGCTATTTTATAAAGCTTTTATATGTTATTTGTTTTAACGTTGGAAACAAATATAGCGTTTTCTGTTTTGTTGCAATTTCATTCCGCATACGTTATATTTACTATTGATAAACAAATACTTTTTAAGTTAATCTTTCTATAAGAGGTAACTTTAAATCAAAAAATATTTAAAGCTAGAAAATAAAACGGACAAAACTAAAGCACCCCTTCATGGATATAATATAAAACTTTTTTTAATTTATATTTTGTTGCAAATCATTTGTTTTGGATGACACAAGCACATCTCAGTTTTTTATGATGTCTTCGATATTCCTTCCCAGGCTATAATAACGGCTTGAAATAAATCGTAAAAATTGCTGATCCTTATTTCCAATTTTCACGATTTATTTTCATATTATCAATCTACCACAAGTTCTCAATAGGATTGAGATCGGGAGATTGAGCAGGCCAATGAAGAACTTGAATCTTATTGCTCTGTAGCCAAGTATTACAAACTTTGGAGGTGTGCTTAGGATCGTTATTCTGTTGCAACCTCCCTATAAGTGGAATCTCTTCACTGGCATAAGGCAACATTACATCTTTCCATATATCACGGTACATGAACCGATCCATAATCCCATTAACTTTATGAATCGGCCCAATTCCTTGACCAGAAAAGCAACCCCATACTTTTACATTGTCCCCTTCATGTTTAATTGTTCCTTTGCAATACTTAGGAATCAGTCTTTCTACTTTTCGTCTGCATACACGCCTTATTCCTTACTGTCTTCCATTTTTGGACACTCCAGTTTATGTGGGCTTTGGCAAACTCCAGTCTACCTTTCTTGTACTTAGCTGATATAAACGGTTTTTTTGCTGGTCATCGGCTGAATAATCCTGCTTTTAATGCACTTCTACGGATTGTTCTGGATCTTTTTCCATTGCTCCTTTGATGAAGGAATCATCATATCGTGTGGTTTTATGCGGACGTCCTCCAGAATGCCCCGGTGGTATACGACCAGTCTGTAAAAACTTTGGAATCAGACGGGAAACAACTGATCTGTTAATTGAATATTGTTTACTCAATTCATGCCGTGATAAGCCCGGCTTCCAGTCTTCAATAAATTTAATTTTAAATTCACTGGAGTACTTGTTCCTTGCCATCCATTGTTTTTTTCACAATAAACTGTATAGAACTTAAATTGTACAGACTACGCCTTTCTTTATTTTTATCTTCTGGAATTTTTAAATGCATCCGTTGTGTTCTGATATTGCAAATATGCAGTAGCATAGTCAAATTTTTAAACATCTTGTAAGGGGGTGCTTTTGTTTTGTCCGTCGCGTTTTGTGTTTTTGTATGTTTTATCATCTTAAATTAGGTGTTCGTAAAATTATCTTTTCCTAAATGAACATAATATGACCATTAAAAATATAAGTTAATAAAATACATACAAAATTCATCCCAAAAAATCATTTTTTTTATCAAAAAAATTATGATATGAAAAAATCCATTGAGGGGGTGCTTTAGTTATGGCCAATACTGTACATATGTTGTTGAAGGGGCTCGATGAAGAGATTTTCCCTTTCCACTTAGACATACACTGTTTAGTTATCAAAAAAAGAAGAACAACAAAAATTGTTTAAAGCTATTGTAAAACTTTGGTACTTCATGACAATACGACTAGATAGCAGGCCGTGTGAATACCCCAATTATATTCCAAAGTATCCAATGATAATGAGTAGGTGGCGGATTTATTCATGTTTTTTCTCGAAAGTCCAAATACAATGTAGACTAATTATCTATCCGAATCACGCAATTTGCTCTAAAATGGCATTGATTTAGTTTTTTAAAAATTGTAAAAAATTCATTACCTGTATTTAAATCATTTAAATTTGTGTTCACTGTAATTTCGATTTATATGAGATTTCGGTAGCGAAAGATTTTGTAACTTCACATACACAATTAACGATTTGCACAGTCATTTATTACAAGATGAAATTTAAGGACGGATTCTACTTTACAGCACTATCAACATTTTGATGATTTTAAAAGGTAAGACTCATTATTGGGCTCTTTTAAATCCAATAATTGTCTCAGAAGAGCAATTACAAGTTTAAAATTTTAACTATGTAATTCTTAATATAATTTAAAGAGTCCTAGGAACTAAATTGTGTATTTTGTGGGCATTGAGCGATACATAGTTAATTGTTTTATGTTTCTGCACAAAAATATAAGTGCATATTTTTGAAGTTTTTAGGTCATATTTTGATTTTTTTTGAAGCATCTTTAAGGCGCATACTTTTCAATAATAAATGCATGCAAATCCTCTAATGTGATTTACATTATTTATGACTATTTTAATATCACTACCTTTAATTCCGTAGTTTATTGGGTTTTGACTAGTAATTGAAATCACAAAATATCGAAATATACGGAAAGTTTTGAGGCCTCAAGTTTTTTAAAAATTTAGCTGACAACATTGAAACAGAGGAGTTTATAATACAGTAGATATCTATTATATAAATAAGAAAAAAATCTTCTTTAACTTACCCTATTCATTTGAAGAAAGCTTATACGAAATAAAATCAAAATGTATTTGTATCAAATCTGCTGTCATTTATTGAAATGGAGCATATTGCTGCTGTCTCTGTAGCAGGGTTTGTCACCACAAACCGAACTTGCGTGATTGTGTCTGAGGTTTGACACTCAAAGACGTTGTTGTTCTTGACGGTGAAGAGTCCGAGCAGGGTAATGCTGTTGAGGACGACGTTAATGAAGTCAAATGTGGCGGGTAACGCTGCTGCTGCTGCTGTTGTTCTTGTTGTTGGTAGTGCACCACACAGTCATCTTCCATGGAGGTCTGACTGTCACCCATGGTATCTTGATAGTCCAGCGTTTGTATTTGGGCCATATTTAACAGCTCCATTGGCAGAAGTTCCGATTGCAAGGCTCTAGCTAATTGACCAGAATCCGGTGTCATTTCAATATAAAACGATTCATCATCTAAAATGGCCGAAGAGGAGGCAGACGCAGTAGAAGTGGTGGTAGTGGAGGACTGTGAAAGGGATCTAGAATTGTTCAAGACCATAGAATGACTTAAAGGTGGTGTCTTAAAGTTGGTGGCAGATGATTTGACAGTGGCGGGCTTTTCAGTGGCCGAAGTTTTTTGCAATTCACGTACGTGTAAATTGTGTAGAGGCGAATTGTAGGGTGCCTCCAGACGAGTGCTGTGATGCCATTTCTGCATGCCCTCACTGTAGCTTAAAAAGCTGTGGGAGTCATCTTCTAGAGAGTGATTTTGTCTTTGATGTGGCCGCAAATGATGGCTGGGAGAATGACGACGCCAGGGCATATCACAACGATAAACATGCATGAGTCCCAGTAGCAAAACTAAAAAGAGGCCAGATGACACTAGCAGTATCAAACCCGGATGATTTTCTTTATTCTCTGCCCTACGCAAGTCCGACCACTGTTCGGTTTTGGTGAGTTTTGCATGGGTTTCGGCTTGTTGATCCTGCAGGATTTGTTGTATTAACAGCTCGTGTTCGTGCTGAAATGTATGCGGCTGTTTCAACAAGTTGGCTGCCTGCCGATTGTCCTGGTTGTTACTGTTGATGGGTGTATTGACTGTGCTGTGTCTAAGCGTATGTGCTTGAGTGTTGTAAGCAGAGTCGTCTTTTTCTAGAATCGTTGCGAGGGGTTTTAACTCCTGATAGTGTGAGTTATCAAACTGTTTGGCATGCACCTCATTTTCCAGGGGCTCAGCTGTGTGGACATGTTGTTTGTCTTCATGCTGCTTCGTTATGATGGTCATTTTCTTCATAATCAAGGAAGGTTTTTTGGTTTTGATGTCATAATTGGGTTTTTTAATTTTCCCCAAATCATCCTGCCGGCCTGCAGGATCATCTAGTTTAATGTCCTCTTGGCCTTTTTTATTAGTTGATTTGTTTATCTTGTGTTCTGTTTTTGTGTGTCTGTTTGGAGTTGTCGCTGGTGGTGGCCTGGTCGTTTGGCTTATTTCCAAATTGTGTTTATTTCTACTATCGGTTGCCATTGTGTTGGTCTCTAAGTCATGATGTTCTTTGTTGTTGTTATTGCTGCTGTTGCTGTTGCTGTTGTTGTTATTCTCTTCCTGTTCAGCATTATGGTTGTTGGCTGGCAAGATAAGTTCATCGGCTGTAACCATAAGATTTTCTCCTTTGTGCATTAGTAGTGGTGTGCCGATTAAATGTCTGTCCTTAACAAGCAGTTGTAATGGTTCATGTTTGTGCATGACTGTCGTAGTTGTTGCTGCTGCTGTTGTAGTTGTTGGAATTTCTGTTGAGGTTTTGCTAGCAGTTGTTTGCTCCAATGTGGCCTCTATTGTTGGCGTTCTACCAAGCTCATCTTGTCTTTGTGTCGCTGCTGTTGTTGTTACTGCCGAATTGCATTCTATAAAAATAGCAGAGTGTAGAAATTTATAAAAATTAAAATTTACATTTATTTGTAGTTTGTTTAAAGTGAAATTTATGGAAATGTCAGTCAGTCGCTATCGTTCAGGCCTTTGTTGCTTTCAAAACTCTTTTCATGTTGGTTGTAAATTGTGTTTTTAAATGGCTGTAAAAGATTTTTTATGATTATTATGAAAATAAATGTTCAGTTGTACGTATACTAACGTATATCTGTGTATCTGTGTATCTGTGTATCCATGTATTTACATTTCGAGATTAGATTCGTATAATGTGTTTTTTGGCCTGGCAAATAATAAAATAGATAGAGAGGGAGATGATATCACAATGACCCTTATAAAATTATATTTTATGTTTAAAATTAAAGCATTATTCTTACATATTATTAGATATTTAATGAAGCTAAGCATGATTTGTGAATCTGGTTGTTAAAAGCATTTTGATGAGTTTATAAAATTTAGATTTTTTGTGGTGAAAATGGTTTAGTTTTTATTTGGTTTAAATTTGGGTTCCAATGTTAAATGAAAGTAGATCAGAGGAGAATTATCACCCTGAAAGGGTTTATAGAGCGTGGCCACTTGAAGTTGGAGTATTTTTTTTTTTTTGTTTTTATTATTTTTTAATTTGACTACCGTTATTACTAAAATACTCTTTTAGCTCAACTAGCGTTAGCGTTAAGCTACCGTTGTCGAAATAAATGTAATTACCGTTACTTAAATATAAATAATTTGAAATTATAAAAATTCAAATGTTTAATTTTAATAATTGAAATCTACATGATTTAAAATATAGAATAACCACTTTGTCAACATATTTTTAATTTTTGTAAAGAACAGAAAATATCGTTATATTCCGAAATAATCCAAATTAGCGTTACGGTTATCTTTTTACGGTTTTTGAATCGGTAGCCAACCTTGCTAGTTTTTCTTTATGTGTAATACTTAACAATATATAAACAAACATTTTATTTATTGTTTTAAATACCCAACTTATATTTTCTGTTTTTTTTTTTCTTTCAGGTAAGCAATGCTTAAGTGATTTGTGGACTATTCTTTCGTAAGTCTTATTTATAATATATTTTATAGTTAAAAATTAATATAATTACTCGACAATTTAAAATTATAAAGTCAAGTAAATCGATTAACTCAAAAAGTCGATGAATGCTGAAAAAGTAGACAATTGAAGTATTGAAAATCATTTAAAGTCGTCAGTCAATTCAAACAATTTACCAAGCAAAAAATAAAATTCAAAACAAAGCAAAAATTCAAACTCAGAAAATACAGCTTTAAAGTTGAGTTTTTAAAATAAAACTTAAGCAAATAAAAATTAATTCGACTAACGGGCAACAAAGGATCATGGACGTAGCATTCCTCCTTCAATCAGCCTTATCGCGGTTGGCGTATGTGTTTTATGCCTGCGACCGTTTCGTACTAGATTAAAGATAAAATGTAACCCGTTTCTTTAATCTGGTACGAAACTGTCGTAGGCGTAAAACACATACGCCAACCGCGATAAGGGTGAATATAAGTTTTTCTTGGTTGAAGTTTCATTATTTGCGGTCCAGTAAGGAGGGAGATCGAAAAATTCTTAACTTCAATTTCCGTGCTCTGTTTTTGGCCTCTAAATTTTTAGCAGCGTTCCTGTCAGGAACTTTTTAAGCATTGTTAGTTTTTAAACCTGCATTAGCTTTATCTTTTCGTTCCAAATAGTCCGAGCACTGAGCTAACCGTCTGCTTTCTTACCGGATGTGTTGGGAGCTCTTTTGAAAATGCTTTCTAGTTTTTTGGCTTTAGAAACATCATGTGGACCATTCCTTCTACCTGAGTCAGGTTTTCTATCAACGGACAAGTTCTCCCGGTACTGTTTAATAACATTGGAAAAAGATTGATAGCAGCCCTTTGATTGTTTGGCCAACTTTTTGTAGGACCATGTTGGGTTTTGTTGAAAATATTTAATAGTTTTAGTACGCACTTTTTTCTGGTGCCTCATTTTAATCAGATTAAAAACAATTTAATATAATTGACATAAAAAAAATCAAATAATACTTGGGTTAGAAGTTTTAATGAAAAACGTGTGTTACGAATTTTACGATCTCACTCCTTATATCCTTTATAGCGGACTATTTTTAGGCTGAATAAAGAATTTCGAAGATAGTCATATATGTTGATACCGTTGTACTTTTTGTTATGGTAAACTAATGACATTTGCGTTAAAAGAATTATTTGTGGGTAAGCTCGAAAAATAACGAATTGATAATATTTACCAGGACACATAAGATTCTTGAATAAGGAACATCACCGGAATTTATAAGAGAAAACAAGAATCTTAATATAATCTTGGAGTTGAAGTTTTCAAGGAAACGTAATGCTGAGCATGAATATAGCCTTACGTGCTTCTACACATATAAGAAAACCTAATAAAAAGTATGCCATTTCACAGATTTCATAACATTTCAGACACTCTTACCTATGGGTTACTTATCTTGGTTGTTGATATACATCTCTTAATTTTTATCAAGGTACAGAGCCTAGCCGGTCTTTCTATTGCTGGTGCAATTATCGTTTCCTTAGACATAACCCCTTGATGTCTACATCAAATACATGTCGACTTAGTTGGCTCTAAGACATGGTGAGTCGCATGATTATATTGACCTAAGTATCGTCCTACGAAGCTTCGTAATATAGTAAAAGTTCTTTCGTTGAACTGAAAACTTCGGTATATCAAACAACATTTATTCAGGCATTTTGTAGCCAAATGTGTGATGTCTTAAAACAAATTTTTTTGAATTCCTCAAGATCTCTTTTATTTAAAATTCAAACCAAAGAAGTTTAAATCGACAGTATTATTATTTTTATTTTTTAATAGTTTTTTTTTTATTGAATAAAAGACGAAATTCGGAAGATAGGATTTGATTTAAGACCTATGGTTTCTAGGGGAAAATTTCTTAGAATTGTCCGTAGAATGCGTTTCTGCTATACGATTTTTTACTTTTTGATCGTCCATACAAATCGATCCGGCCTAATTTATATCGTTACCTTAATATACAAGGGCTCTAACTCTTGTTTTTTTGTAAGCCCAGATTTTCATTTATTTCGATAAATGGTCAGCTTATACAGTGGTGGCCATGAGGTTAGCACACTACCTACTTGCTATTTTTAAACGCAAATATATCCTATATTTCTTAATTTTTTTATTATATCTTTTGCATGCGTGTTACTTGTCCTTCTAAGATCACGTCCCATCATGTCCAGCATTATTCCTTTATATATATATTGCGTTTTTCTGTCCAGAATCGAATAACCTCAAAAAAACACTGGACAGTATTTTAGCACAAAATAAAAAAGTTTATTCATATTAAAAAAAGTAACAAAACAAAAAAACTTATTTCACAAAAAACTTAGTACTTAGTTGGATACCCTTTATTTTTGATCACAGCTTCTAGTCTCCTTGGGATACTTTCTACAAGGGCCATACAGCGATCCACTGAAATACCATTCCAAGCTTTTTCTACTTCTTTTCATAAATCGGCCAAATTTTTCGGCTTTTCTCTCATTACATTCTGCTCCACATCATTCCAAAGGTTCTCAATAGGATTGAGATCCGGAGATTGGGCTGGCCATTTTAACACGTCGATATTGTTCGATTCCAAGCAACACCTCACTAAGCGTGAGGTGTGTTTTGGATCATTATCTTGCATAAAACGCAACCTAAGTGGCATGTTGTCCTCTACATAAGGTACCATTGTATTTAGAAGTATATTCTGGTATACATACTGGTCCATACGAGTATCAATCTTTTTTATAGGACCAACACCATACCCAGAAAATGCTGCCCACACCATCACATTACCCCCACCGTGTTTTATTGTTTTACTGGTGTACTTTGGATTATGTTGCATGTTCGGAGGACGCCATACATACCTCTTACCATCCGATCCGAATCTACAAAATTTAGATTCATCACTCCAAAGGACATTTTTCCAAAAAATTAACGGCTTTTCCAAATGCTCACGAGCAAAGCACAACCGAGCTTGTATGTTCATTTTTTAAACATGTGGCTTATGCTGAGAAATGCATCCACGTAAATTTTTTTCATTAAGTCTTCTTCTTATCGTTCTGCTGGACACGTTGATACCATATTTTCCTGAAATTTCTCTCTGGATTACGGTGGAGCTCTTAAAAGGATCTTCGACAGAGGCTCTATATATTAAAGAGTCCTCTTTACGTGAAGTTTTTCTGGGCCGAGGAGCCTGTGTAACATTTTTAGATGTTTTATACTTCTGAATATGTCTTAGTGCATTATAAACCATCTACCTGGAGCATTCCAAAGTATAAGCAATCTCACTTATACTTGTTCCTCTCGAGTTCATTTGTTGAATAATCTTTCGTTGTTCCTCTGTACACCACTTTTTTTAGCCATATCTAAATAATGTTTATTAATTCAATTTGTCTTCCCCATTGATTATATAATAACTAAACTTACCAATTAATATTTATACCCTCAAAAAACTTTTAAAAAATTTAATTATACTTATATGTGCTAAAATTGTGTCCAGCTTATTATACATATTACTGCACTAAACTGCAAATTTGAAAGAGAATAGCGATTGAATGCAAAAAAAAGTAACGGGATTTATTGATCACATTATAAACAACACTAATTACCAAAAAATTTAGTTTATAATTGCAATGAAATGAAATAATTTGCTTTAGAAAACAGCAAGTATGAAGTGTGCTAACCTCATGGCCACCACTGTATATCATATTTAGCCAAAGAATCTCGACTTAAAAAAAAACACTATTTAGGGTCTTTCTATATTAAGTTAATATATAATATTAGGTGAGACCCAAGACACATCTCTACATTCTGAATAATATAAAGGGACTAGACCGCGATGAGGTAAAAAGTGTATTCACCAAATTGCTCATACAAAGCTAGGGTGGAAAACACTTGGCAAATCGGATGAATTATTTATGCCCCAAAAGGCATTTCGATAAATCCATTGAATTGAGCATAGCAACCAAAGACAACTGAACAGAAACTAATTTTCGGAATAATATAGTCTCAGTCATCACTAAAGGGGCGAATATAATGACCATTTTCTGATGAACTTTCTAAATCTCTCAGTCTCTCTGTATTGTATTCCAAGCAGTTTATCTGCCTGTATCAAAATAGTTCCGGGGCGAGTTGATGTACCGTCCTGAAGTTTGTGAAAATTGCTCAAAACTTGACTTGTAAAAGTAGAAGTACTATAAAAAGTTACGAATATTAACACATCTCGTAACCATCACTGAAAACGTTACTGAAAACAAGTAAGAGAGCTATATTCGGCTGGGCAGAATTTTTTATATCCTTCACCAAATTATACTTTAAAATAAAAATGTTTAATAGTTTTAGGTAAACAAAATTAATTAATAAAAAAAAAATTTTTTTATTTTTTTTTTTCGAAATTGTTTTTTTTTTTTTTTTAATTAAAATTTAAAAAATTTTTTTTTTAATTTATTAGTGAAAAAATATTATAAAAAAATTGTGGTAAAAAAATATTCGGGTTAAAAAATAATTTTCCCGATTTTGACCCATTGTAGGTCCAAATTACTATAGCCTTATATAAATCGTTGCAATGGACTTTGAAATATCTATCATTAGACATCCATATTGTCTATATTTATGACTTAGTAATCGAGATATAGATAAAAAAATAGATCTTTGCTCATATCTCCGTTATTTATGGACGGATTTTGCTGATTTTAAATAGGAAACTTCTCGGAATGACAAACTTATATATACCCTTGCCACTCATGATGAAAGGTATAATTATAACAAAACAGGTCTAAGAAGTGCAAGTTGTGCACTTCCAATAAATATATTTTGAAGTTACAGGTCAGCTTCTAATGAGTGTCTTCCACTCATGAATCAACCAGCCAATTATCTCTAGGTTTGTTTCGGAAACGACGAATGTTAACATTTATATGGTAAAGTTGCTAAAATTAAGGTCTTATTTCTTGTTTTATGAATCAAGGTATAATATAGACTCCATATTACTTTGATCAAATTGTCAAATGCAATCTTGGACGATTGAGGAAAGTACACACAAGTGATTCAATATACCCTTTTGCGGGTCACCTTTACTTAATGATCTGGCATGATCTATCAGAAGTACTTAACCTTTTGGCATCCGACTGAACTCGATTTTTATCAATATATCCTAACCTACGGTTAAAATTTTCACGTCTTCTCTCAATAACATAATACAATAACTTGAGTAGGACCCCGTTTTTACAGTCCGAAACCAAACCGAAACTAATATTCGGCCAATAAATCAATATTCGGCCCAATATAACATTGTATTAATATTAATTATATTGAAATCATGTTTATCCATTACGATTCCATGATCTATGTTTTTCCTTTATAAAAGTTTTAGTTTCGGTATGCTGCTATTAGGCCGATTTTTGATCAAATCCGAAACCCGAACCGAATAATCTGTCGGCCTTTAGTAATAACACAAACACATGATCCAAAATTAAAAAAAAAAACAAGTAAGAGAGCTAAATTGGCCTGTGCCGAATCTTATATACCCTTCACCAAATTATACTTTAAAATAAATTTTTTTTTCAAAATTGTTTTTTAAAAGTTTCTTCCAATTTTTAAAAAAAATTTATTTATTTTTTTTTTATTTATTAGAAAAAAAATTCGGGTTAAACATTTTTTCCCGATTTTGACCCATTGTAGGTCCAACTTTGTATAGCCTTATATACATCGTTGCAATGGACTTTGAAATATCTATCATTAGATATCCACATTGTCTATCTTTATGACTTAGTAATCGAGATATAGATAAAAAAAATAAGGCAAAAATAGATGTTGTCTCGGATTTTTGCTCATATCTCCGTTATTTATGGACGGATTTTGCTGATTTTAAATATGAAACTTCTCGAAAGCATGTCTGACAGAATTATTGAGGATGTAGATCCCTAAGATATCTGGGGTCTTCAGAAAATTGATTTCAACAGACAGACAGACAGACAGACAGACGGACATGGCTCGACTCCGGTATCTATAAGAATCCAGAATATATATACTTTATAGGGTCGGAAAATTATATTGTAGAAATTACAAACGGAATGACAAATTTAAATATACCCTTTTCACGAAGGTGAAGGGTATAAAATTGAACGCCCCGAAGTACGTAAAGGTTGAAGGTCAGATCTGTGTCTAAAATAATAATTTTCAAAATGTATGAATTTAAGTGATCCCACATTTGAAATGTAGAAAAGATATTAAAGTTCAACGGAAGTAGTTATTACTATTGTATTGTATTATATTTTATATTTATGATTTTTTCTTATTCCGTTTTCTTAAAAATCTCTATTTTGAAAACTTTCCTTGCTATCACTTTCCTTATGATTTCTCGGCCATTTTCTGAAAGTATGTCAACAGTTTTCTTTTTCATTGTTGCTAATTGGTGTGTTTTTTCTATTCTTGCAACAAAATTCAAGTGCATAAATAAATCATCAGATACATATAGAATTTATAAATGTTGTTGGTGTATCCTTTGGATGAGAGATAATATTGTAGTTGTTGTTTTAAATACTACTTACCATTGGAAGTTGATTGCATACATTTAACATTGACATCCTTTTTTAAAGACTGACGATAATGTGGCATCACAATCTCTAAGAGATGAGGTTGTTGCTGCTGGTCGACAAGACTGGTGATTGCTGCAGTTGTTGCAGCTGTAGTGGTGATAGTAGTTGCAATATCAAATGTCTTTGCAATATTATTTTTTTTATTATTTCCACTTGTACTTGTTGTACTGCTGGTGGTGGTGGTGCTGGTGATGTTGCTACTGCTGTTAGTTGCTGTATTTGCTAAAATGTTGCTGGTTTTATTTATAGTTTTAGTTATTTGTCTATTGTTTGCATTGTCCTGGTAATTTGATGCTAAATCTTTTTCTTTAACCAGAGTGGTAGTAGTAGTAGTGGCTGTTGTAGTTGTTGCTGGTGCTGTTGTTTTTGCCTCAATTGTCTTGAATATTGCTGCAGTAATACTTGTATTTGCTGCTACATCATGTTTCTCTTCTTCTGTGGGTTTGTTTTCGTTTATTGTTGTTGGTGTTGTTGTTGTTGTTGCTGCCGTTGTTCTTGTAGTAGTTTTAGTGTGGGGAGAATTTGTTGTCATTGTTTGGGTAGTGGTGTGGGCCGTGTTTGTTGTTGTGGTGGCTGGCATAAATCCTTTCAACTCTTTATTGGGTTTGTCTAAATTGGCTGTTAGTTCCGGGGGAATTTTTAATGTTATTTTAGCCATTCTTTTGTTAGTTGTGGTGGTCTCAAGTGTAGTGGCTGTGTCGGTTATTTTTGTTTGCATAGCTTTGGGATTTTTTGCTGCTAAAGATTTAATCTCTTTTTTAGTGGCAATTTTTGTTTTAATTTCGTGCTGTTGTTGTTCGTTTCCAAGATTTATCTCCAATTTGCTTGTTGTACTTTCAAAATCTACAACATCTACATCTTTTTCTTGTATATCCTCGCCACCTTCCCTCCTCTGTGTCTCGTTGACATGTTTGTTTTCCTGTTTCAGTTGTGTGATTGCCTCAGCCATTGTTGTGGTTACCACTGGCGCTGATGTTGGCGTAAATGTTGTTGTTATTGTTGGTGTAGAAGATGCTATTGTGGTTGCTTGTGTTTCAGAATTTATTGACGTAGCAAATGTTGTCGATTTTATAAATTGTACTGCATTTATATCTTTAGTTTTGCTATGCTTTAATAAAATTTCAATGTTTTGTGGCATTTCTGTGCCACCACCACCACCACCACTCCCACCCTTCAGTGTAGTCTCCTGTTTTAACCACTTTTTGGATTTGGTTGTTGGAAAATTTGTTTTATGTTGCACATCTTCAAGTTGTTGTTCTGCTTCTTTAGTATGTTTTGCAACTACTTCAACTACTTCTGTCATATTTGAAGAACTTTCTGTTGGAGTATTTCCTATTGATGCAATTTCTTCATGTTGGATTGTTGTTGTTGTTGTTCTTGTTGGAGCTGTTGTAGCAACAGCATCTGCATTTGCAGTCAAGTGATCAAATGTTTTCATTTCGTTTGTAAATCTAGGTTTAACAACAATGTCTGGTTTAACTTGCTCCTCACTTCCTGCACCCAGAAGTTTGTTGGAGGTGGTGTTTCTAATTGTAGTTGTTGCAACAGCAGTTGTAGTGGTTGTTGCATTCGAGTTAAAACTTTGTGTGGTTGTATTAGAGGTTTGTTTTTCATTTAGAATGCTTGACTGCATTGTTGCTGGCAAAGTTTGTGTGGCATTTTCTATGGTAATTGTTTTTACTGCAGTTTCATCTTTAAGTTGTTGCTGCTGTTTCTCCTCCTCATCTCCATGTTTCAAGCTGTTATCTGCATCTGCTTGATTATTATTGTGTTGTGTTAAAGTTTCCTTGGATAATAACGGGCTGGAAGTTATAGCATTTTGATTAAACTTTATTTCCTTTAATGTTTTTAATTCCTTATTTACATCTTCCACTTCAGTATTAAAGTTTTGGTTAATACTTGGCGCAGCATTTAGATTCTCTTGCACGCAAGAGGGAGCTTTCAATTCGCTCAATAAACTATTATTTACAAATGAAGAATTCAAACCAAATTGTTCATAGAAATTATGCATTTTTTCAAATTTTTTCTTCAAGTCCTGGATTCTTAGCACAAAATTATCCTGCTCTTCCTCATCCACCAGCTGTTCACCCTCTTCTTCATTTTCTTTTTCTACCCTTAAGCGACAGGTGCTTGCCCATTCGGCTATACCCAAAAGATCAGTACATTTTATGGGGTTATCCTCCAACATTAGATCATTTAACTTGGGCAGAGAGTGTATAATACCCTGACTTATGCCTTTTATCTCTGAGGATTGCAGATTGAGGGTTTGTAATTTAGGCAGCATAATGTCGGGCAAATACAGCAGTTTGTTGTGGGACAAATCCAAAGTTTTCAAATTATTAAGACCCTGAAAAGCCTGTTGAGGTATTTCCATTATTTCATTGTTTTGTAAAAACAAATGCTCCAGCGAAACGGGCAAACTGTAGGGAACTTTGCGTAGTTGATTGTGATCCAACATTAATATCTCCAAAATTTCCAAACGTCCCAAGGCGTCATCTTCAATGTGCTCGATGTGACTAAAGGATAAATCCAAGTATTGCAGCAAGGGGTAACTATCCAAGTCGCCGCAATTGATGACCTACAACAAGATATAGAATTAAGAATTTTTGGTAAAAATATTCAGACATTCTTTATATTTATATGATTAGAAAAAAAATTACAAGGTTTGTATACAAAATGGTTTGTTTGATCGTATATAAAATTCTTTGGAAAAAGTATTTTAATATTTACTTAAGAATATTTTATTTTTACAATGAACTTTGACCTCTCATCACTGCTATCTCCCTTCATGCTCTCGAAATGTACCTTGATTTCAGACTGATAATAAATATTTAAGTAAGCCATGGCCTGATGGCTGATATCTAACGTTGAAATAATGGAAATATGTCATCTGGCTTTAAAGTATTAAACAGGATAAAAGATGAAGTCTGCCTACGCCATTTATATACATTTATTCCCACGAATATTAACTTTTCAAAAACTTTGTAAATACTTTGGTTTTTGAGTGCTTGAAAAAATCTTAGTTGCACAAATTAAAGCAATTTGAAATAAATTTTCGAGAAATTGAATTCACCATTTTTTTTTTACAATATTTTTCTTTTTATTATTATTTTTTTCTTTCTGTCAAGTGTGTATGTCTAACACTCATCTGTTTATAATCAAATTTTCCCTTTGACTTGCTTTCTTTCTCTGCTACACCCTTTGGGGCGAAGTCTAGTATGAAACTCCATGAAAAAAAAGCGGAGCTCTTCAACAAACACAAAAAATTTATCATTTATTTAATTAAACCTCAACCAATTTACTCTTTACACTGGAGCTTCTTTCTACTCACAGTATGCCGGCAAATTGTAAACGTATAGATGGTTGGGTGGTTGGGTGTTTGTTTGTGGTTTCAATTCTACTTTTAAAACACATTCATATATTATGACACACACACACACATACGCTTAAGCTAAAAAACAAACCAGGAAAGAAGAAAAAGAAAAACAGTTTCTTAACAAATTTTCTATTGTATAGCTTAAGGGTTTCTTTTTTTCGATTTTGTTTGTTTACTTGAGATTTCTCTCACTCTGGCCTGGTCTCTTTGGGGGGCACAATGTGTTTGTTGTAAGTGTGCGTTTGTGTGTTTTGGGGAGCAGCATGTTTATGTTTGAGTATTTGTTGTCAGTGCTGCCAACTGTAAATGAACAAAACTTGGAGTACACCATTACCGAACCCTTGGCAAGGAAGTTGTTTATAAATTTAATTTAACCTAAGGTTGGTAATTGACCAAAATTCCTGTATTAGTTTCAATTACATAAGGACAAAAGCTGGATTGTATTTACAACTGTTATTTCTAGGTCGTGACCCCCTGTAAAACGTGTCAATCTACTGTTTTTTTTAGGTTTTTGAAAAACGCCATAATTGCCATATTGTTTGTTGTCTATGTTGTGTTTACATTATTGTTTATTGTATTTGCCTATTACCATCTTAAGTTGTTCTTCCATAATTCTTCTCCTAAATATGGTTTTGGCTTATTTTCGTTGTTGTTGCTGCTGTTTTGGCTTGTTTGCCTATGTTCTACTACTCCTGTTTTAACTGTGTTGTTTATTTACCAACGCTAACAACAAAAAACATTAAAATGTCTGGGTTTTTTTGCTAAGAAGCCAGTGGGTGCCAAACTTTGTTATATACGAGATATATTTTTCTGTTGCTAAAAGATTTATGAGCAAAAAAAATCATTAAAATTTAATTGTCGTAAGTAATTTATTAGGACAAAACACATGAGCCAAAGATACTTCCAAAAAAATTTAGATTTCTAAAACTAGAGATTGAACTAACCAAATTTTTCCTATTAGGAACCCCACAGGCCTAAAATATTTTTTTATTTTTATTTTATTTTTTATATTTATAATCAAAGCCCTTATGGGCCAAATGATTAAAGAAATCTCTTATACGGAAGAATTATTAAATTCTTAAATACTAAATACATATCAATAAACTTACAAATTGGTTTAATACAAGTAACATTTTAGTTGTAAATTATTTAACAATATTAATACTATTTTGTATAACTTCAATGTTGTTAGTAGCAGCAATTATTTATAAATTATCGAGAATAATTTTTCGGAACATAGAAATATGCTTCCGCCGCCAAAAGCCTGGAGGAAAGCAAAGGTCTTCTTCATACCAAAACCAGGAAAAGAGAGCTAAGCAAATTCAAAAGCACATAAAACCATAAGCTTAATGTTATTCTTGCTGAAAACCTTGGATCGAATTATTGGCACAAGGGATAAACAACACTCCTATAAAAAGTGTAAATCCTTTGACACATAAGAAGTTGTATACCATATTGAAAGATTATTTTATCTAAGCCTATATACCAAAGCTATATTTATTGATATAAAAGAAGGAGCTTGCTCTAATGTTCCTTAATTCTGCTTAATTCTCTACGGCAATTTGATCTGAACTCTTCTGGATAGATCATTTGTTGGGAAATAAATGCATGAATTGAGAGGCAATCGACAGAGAGACAGAGTATGTGTAGGAACCCCATGATGTTGACATCGCGATTCAAACTTGTTGTGTACAAGGACAAATAAAGCTCTCAACATATCTTATAATAGGGCCAGAAAGTCAGGACTCAAAGTAAACCAGATTTATGGAAATGCGTATGTTCAAAATAAAGCGGAAATTTGCAAACTATGAATGACCTATCTTTCGATATAACATCTTACAAATAACAAGAAAACTCAAACACTTGGGAGTGGTGCTCGATTGGAGACTATTGTGGAAGGAGACACGTTGTACGACCAATTTAAATTAAACTTTAACTGGGCATATAGAGTGGTAGTCTCATATAGCTAGTATACATATATCTTAACTGTGGCAATATCCTGCATTTATGCCGAATTAAACTTGGAATATCTTAGGAATTTAAGTTGGAAATCAAAGAGATAATAAGGAGTGAGATCGAAAAATTCTTAACATACATATATGTTAATATAAACGAAACCACTAAACTTACAGTTTTATGCCCCAATTCTGTTAGACGATTTAGGACGAATTTTCTTCTTTTCATATTTGAGTTATTAGTTTTGAATTCTATAAAACAATAATGGTTGTTGTCTATGATTATGGCACTTAATAACGTAAAATATTTGATTCAGTAAAATATTGTGGACGTTTTTAAATAACAAAACAGACGAAAACAATTTTGTAGTCTTGTAGAGTATTTTGAAAATGTTTTCATTTGTTGGTTTTGTTTCAACAATGGACACTGTTCGAGTTGAAAGAAAACAGTTGCGCGATGAAACTAATCCATTGGAACTATTAAACAGATAGATAGATAGATAGATAGATAGATAGATAGATAGATAGATAGATAGATAGATAGATAGATAGATAGATAGATAGATAGATAGATAGATAGATAGATAGATAGATAGATAGATAGATAGATAGATAGATAGATAGATAGATAGATAGATAGATAGATAGATAGATAGATAGATAGATAGATAGATAGATAGATAGATAGATAGATAGATAGATAGATAGATAGATAGATAGATAGATAGATAGATAGATAGATAGATAGATAGATAGATAGATAGATAGATAGATAGATAGATAGATAGATAGATAGATAGATAGATAGATAGATAGATAGATAGATAGATAGATAGATAGATAGATAGATAGATAGATAGATAGATAGATAGATAGATAGATAGATAGATAGATAGATAGATAGATAGATAGATAGATAGATAGATAGATAGATAGATAGATAGATAGATAGATAGATAGATAGATAGATAGATAGATAGATAGATAGATAGATAGATAGATAGATAGATAGATAGATAGATAGATAGATAGATAGATAGATAGATAGATAGATAGATAGATAGATAGATAGATAGATAGATAGATAGATAGATAGATAGATAGATAGATAGATAGATAGATAGATAGATAGATAGATAGATAGATAGATAGATAGATAGATAGATAGATAGATAGATAGATAGATAGATAGATAGATAGATAGATAGATAGATAGATAGATAGATAGAAGATTCCAGAAGAAGCAACCTTTGTTGGTTTTGCCAACAACATTGCGGTTATAGTCCAACGAAATAGAGAGATAAAGAGTTGGCTAAAATTTATAAACAAAACGGAGTTGGTCCTCATAAGGAAAGCGAGAGAGACTTTGACAATAAAAGTGGGAACATCAGAAATATGATCCTCAGATTGATAGTCTCTGATTTACCTCGGTATTATTCTAAATGACCGACTCAGCTTTAAGAAACACATTGATTATGCATGTAAGAAAGCATTTGGAGTGACAAATGCCTTGGTTCATATGATGCCAAATGTCTGTGCACCACGGCAAAGTCGAATAACTAACTCCACGTTGTTGTGTGGATCAACAGTGTGGGAGAACACCGCAAGCACCTCAACAAAGAACATGCTAACAATATTTAGGAGAGGCTTTCTAAGAGTCTGCAGTGGTTTTTATAGCGGTAATTATTCCAATTGATATTGTTGATAAAGAACTTTAAAATTTTTACATATAAAGAGTTGAACAATTTTTTATAAATAAAAATTATTTTTATATTTGTCAAACTTCATAAAAAACATAATTGCCAAACGAGTAAAATGTAGAAATTCAATGAAAAATGTAGAAGAAAAATTTATAAATTATATAAAAAATATATATCTTGGCAGTCATTACATGATAATAACGTAAATCATAGCCACAAACCACGTAACCCAGATGAAAAAAATATATTGTCTTACTGAATCGTAACTTCGACTACTTTAATTCCTCAGACAAGACGAAACAATTGTCGAACAGAATTATGGTATTAATTTTTTTTTATTTGATTGAAATTATTATTACAATTTACAAAAATAAAAATATTTTTATAGTTTTAAGCACTAGTGATGAAATTTTGAACCTTTTTCGGAAACCCTTCCATTAACGTTTTTATAGTGCTTTCTGTCACTTTGCTCGAACAGGTAGTCCATCTCCATTTAAATTCTACCACACTTTTGGACACCTTTTTTGTGCTCTTCAATTCTCTTTTAACAAGAGCCCACTATCTCTACACTGGCCTTAGCTCCAGGCAATTTCGAGGATTTGCCTTTCTTGGTACAAATACCACATTATTGTTCTTGTACCACTCAAGGGCTTGTTTACCATAGTGACAGGATGCCAAGTCAGGCCAAAAATAAGTGGATACGTTTTGAAGTCTTATGAATGGAAGCAGCCTTTTTTGTAAACATTCCTGGATGTAAATTTCGGTATTTATAGAGCCCGTTGTAACAAATGATTGGCTTGTTTTACCGCAACTGCATATTGCTTGCCATACCAAGAACTTTTTGGGAAATTTTGTCTGCTTTTGTGTCTTAAACTTTTCTTTAACATTCCCTCGAGCATCAGCAACATAAAATTATTGACCCGGAAGCTGTGAAAAATTTTCCATACGTACACTTCGTCATCCATTATGCAGCAGGTATATTTTTTGTATACAATTTGACTTTAATTTCCGTGCTCTGTTTTTGGCCTTTACATTTTTAGCAGAGTTCTAGTCAGGAACTTTTTGAGCCTTGTATGCTTTTAAACCTGCATTGGCTTTAACTTTTCGTACCAAATGGTCCGAGTACTGACCTAACCGGGCTGCTTTTCTACCGGATGTGTTGGGAACTCTTTTGAAAATGCTTTCAAATTTTTGGCTTTAGAAACATCATGTGGACCATTTCTTCTACCTGAACCAAATTTTCTATCAACGGACAATTTCTCCCGGTACTGTTTAATAACATTGGAAACAGCTTGACTTTTTGAATAAATACTTATTAATTCAATTATTTTTGTCGAATTTTCACTTAAATTTTAAACCATTATTTTACTATGTCAATTATTTTTAATAGTAATTATTTGCTATTTATATCACATATCTACTTCTTGATTTTTTGAATCAATTGAATAATATAAATACCCATTTCACAAATTGAATCAAATTTAAAATGTGTTACTTGCAATGCAAAAACCTCTATCTATTTGTTTTATTAATGCAAAATTAAAATGTTTGTAGAAAAAACCCTCTATATTTTATCAGATGACCAATTATGCAAATATTTTTAAATAAATTGTATGTACAGTTTAGTAGCGGCTTTGCAAAATACATTGTAGAAGAAAGAATTCAATATTACTTATGAATTAGGGAAATACATTTTTTTTTTTTTGTTTTCTGAAAACTTGTGTTTTCTGAGATAGATGGTCTTAAATATAATTCCTCTTTACATTATTTCTATACTTCCCTATAAGTTTTTCATTCCGTTTTTAGTTCCAATAAATAGTATATTGGGCCTATGACTTAAAAATGCGCAATTTCTTTTTTACATTTTTAGCTTTTATTTTGAAACATTTGTACAATATCTATTCACAGTATTGGCTATTGTTAGCTATGATCTTTTCCCATTATTCTGGTAACATATGGATTCCGAGCCAAGAGAACTGATCATCTTTTGAGGCCAGGAACGAATCAAGCCTATTTCAGATACTCTGTTCTGAAGTGAAGCCTATCCCAGAAAGAGCGTTCTGCATAAATCTGAACAAATAGTAGTCGGACGGGGCATGGTCTGGACTATAAATTTCCTAAGCACTTCATTCTAAAAAGTTTTTAAAAGGTATTCCAACATGTGGCCTAGCCATGATGGAATATTACGGTTTCATGTCTGACCGCATATTATGGGCGGATTCGGCAAATACTCATTTTAAACGAGTCAGTTGCGTTCGTTTTAGGTTCCATGCGATAGTCTGGCCAAATTTCAGCAGCTCATAACAGATATCACCAAAATTAGTTTCTTTTATAGCGTTCAAACATCATTTCGGACATGCAATATCGTCTTTCAAGGTCTCTCGGCTTCAATTCGTATGATACCCAATTTCTCTGCTTTTGGATAAAGCCTGCAGCTCGCAAACATTTTGAAATTGCTGCTTGAGTAGCTTCTAATGATTTTGCAAGGCCTTGTTGAGTTTGACAACAATTTTCATGGAGTAATGCCTCCAATTCTTGGTCTTCAAACTTTTTGGTTGGCCTAGGCAATATTTGTCTTCCGTGTTAAAATCACTACTTCTAAAACCCATTTCTCGCAATATCATTTACTATAAGCTTTTGTAAGCAATCGGTGTGCTTCAGCGACACTTTTTTGCAAATTAAAGAAGTAAAGCAAAACTTTCCACATATGACGCTTTGTTGGCACAAAATTCAACATTTTCGAAGCATAAAAAACGTTGTTTTTTACACTATAATGCTCATGAACTAAGTGAGAATAAACAAGAAAGAGAGTTATATTCGGAATCTGTGCCGAATCTTATATACCCTTTACAAAATTATACTTTAAAATACAAATTTTAAATATTTTGAGATAACAAACATTTTTTTTTTTCAAATTGTTTTTCACATTTTTTTCAAAATTGTTTTAATTTTTTACAATTTTTAAAAAACTTTTTTTTTAATTTTTTTTTTTTAATTATCAGTAAAAAAAAAAATTATAAAAAAAAAATTTTGTGGTAAAAAAAAATATTCGGGTTAAAAATTAATTTTCCCGATTTGTCCCATTGCACAGTAGGGCAGAATCAATTTTTTTTTTGGAAATAAATCTGGCATTTCTAAACGGATGGCCCGATCGGGATAAAATTTGACTTGCGGGTTGCCAAGGAGTATTCAAGTTAAGAAAATGGACCCTACAAATGCTCAAGGCGCGGCGCTATGGGGGCTCAAAGTAGGGTACCTTCGACATGTACAATTTTTGTTTTCCATCCGATTTCAAAGATTTTTAAATTTTTGGGAAGCGCTCAGCTAGGTCTTGAAAAAACATGCTTGCGTGTGCTATTTATCTCTTCGAATTATTAGCATTTCAAAATTGAAATTTTACAATATTGCCATACCTTGATCCGCTTTTTGAATAATATATCTCGTAATTTTAGACCAAATGGACTAGAAGTTATTTTGTTAGTTAGACAACTAAATTACCAGTTTACCAGTAGTATTACCAGTTTGTTTTTACTTTATCATTTAGAATAACAAGTTTAAAAATCGTTGAGTTTTGTCATTAAAGAAAGATTTTATTGCATATTACATATTTACTGAGTTTCTAAAACTAAAAATTGTATCAAAATTTGAATAGGATTACAAATATTAGGAACAATTTGATCCACATTTATTCCGAACTAATTTTTATATATATAGACAAGTTAATTTTTGGTCTTACGAAAAAAATTTCAAGTCAATATCTCAATTAGATTCAAAAATATCCCACTTTAAAACTCCGTTCTTCTAAAATATTTCATATTTTAGTATAAACTGTGATTAAGTCAGAACCGTTGAATTGTTGCTGAATAAAATAATATTAAGAAAATTTATACAAATTTTTAGGTATGAAAATGTGAAATATTTTAGGAATCTGTGCCGAATCTTTTATACCCTTTACGAAATTATACTTTAAAATACAAATTTTAAATATTTTGAGGTAACACAATTAAATTTTTTTTTTCAATATTGTTTTTCAAAATTTAAAAATTTTTTATTTTTTTTCAAAATTGTTTTAAATTTTTTTTTTTTAAATTTTTTACAATTTTTTTTTTAAATTTTTAAAAAACTTTTTTTTTTTTTAGTAAAAAAAAAAAATTTGTGGTAAAAAAAATATTCGGGTTAAAAACTAATTTTCTCGATTTTGTCCCATTGTAGGTCCAAATTACAATAGCCTTATATAAATCGTTGCAGTGGACTTTGAAATAGTAATCAAGATATCCATATTGTCTATATTGATGACTTAGTAATCCAGATATAGAAAAAAAAATAAGCCAAAACTCGAGGTTGTCCCGGGTTTTTCCTTATATTTCAGCCATTTGTGGGCCGATTTTCTCGATTTTAAATAGCTACCGAGCCGGAAGAATTTCCGATATATTGATGTATCAATTATGTTTGTAAGTTATTTGGGTGCTACGGAAAGTTGATTTCAACATACAGACGGACACACGGACATGGTTATATATAACGATCCAGAATATATATACTTTGTGGGGTCGTAAATGAAAAATGTAGAAATTCCAAATGGAATGACAAACTTATATATACCCTTGCCACACATGTTGAAGGGTATAATGACAGATATGTACCCTTCAAAATTACATATAAGTTATTAAAAACAAAAGATACGTCATCTGTTGCAAATCCCGCATTTTTAAGTCATACACCCAATATAACAATGTCAGTATGTTAGTTGAAATTCACCAACGAATCGAACCACTAATGGCTAAAATATAAAACTAACTCGATTTTTGACTAAATTTTTTTTTTTTTAATTTACCCAGTAGTGTAGCCGAATATAGCGCTCTAGCCTGCTTTAAATAAGAATCCAAAAGCTATTTTGATTATTTTGTTAATTAGAAAATGTACTATGATTTTGGTTATTTCATCATTTAATCTAAACTGCTGGTTGAAAACAAAGCTCATATATGTAGATATCTTGCTGTTGAACTGTAAACACAATGGTTAATTTAAATTTCTACGACTGGTATTTGTTTTTAATTAAATTATCTTTGTCTAGGTTTGTGTTTATCCAAGTAATTTAATAGTTCATTATTTATTCCCTGAGCATGTGTTTAGTAAAGAACCTACCAACATATTTTGTTGCTCAAGTATTTTCTGGCGACTGTCTGGCATTGTCTGGGATGATATTAGAAATTTGTTTGGTGAATTTTGATTGATGGTTATGTGTACATATGTATATATATGTTTTCTATACTTTGATAAGTCTTTGAACTTTCGTTTGGCATTGAGTGGGCAATTGAATGGAAATTTAAAAAAGCCACATTAAAAACTGTTGAAAAGGCCAGGAATTTATAAAGATTTCAATTTCCAACAAATTGATTAAATGTTAAGAAAAAAAAATGCAAACAAATTTCAAATGAACTATTTATTTAATGAAAGTTGTATGTTCGATTTGTTTGCTAATATATTTAAAAAAGTATGTTGTTTTAAATTCGGTTGGATCTCTAATATAATTTTAATTTACATCTTAGGAAAAATTAACCCTTATCATTTACTTTTATCTTCTCATATTAAGCATTATTTTAAAAAACAATCTTTTGTTTTTGAAACTAACCCAAAATAGTTTTTCTAATTTTTATATCTCCCTCCGGGAAACTATTTTCATAATTACTTTAAAACTAATTTTTTTTAATTGCATTACATTATCATCAACTAACACAAACACCCACAATAGTACATAAACCCTAAAATACCAACAAAAAGAAAAAAAAAAAAAAAAAAAACAACAGCAAACAGCATATTGAAAGGATTCGTAATCCAGTTTTAGACGCTCTTTTTCAACTTCTTGTTTTATTTTTTAATACCTCCCTTAGACATAAAAAAGAACTGAAACCATATTTACATATAATTTTGTAAATACCAAAAATTATCATTATCTACACAAATAAACATACTATGTACATACATACACATATCATTGATATGTAAATAAAAGCACACACTGCTAAGGATACAAATACCCAAATCCTTTCACACACATACATACAAACAATTAAATGTTCATATGTGTGTTTAGAATACTGTAATGGAAGAATTTACTTCCTCCCCTACTTTTAAGCAAATGAGAACTCTATTTAAATGTAAAACAAACTTTTTCTCTGTGTAAGTGTAAGTAGTTGTTGTTTTTGTTCATTACCACAGTTAAAACAACAACAACAAATAGAAAATAACAAAAAGCCCAGAGAATATTTGTAAACAGAGAAATGTTTGTTTTTCCTTCAGCATGTGTTTGTGTGGGTGTGTGTTTTGTTTTCAAAAGATTTAAAAGAAACAAAAAGTGAAAAAAAAGGAAACAACATTAAATTATTTCCCGGTAGTATGAGAGTGTTTGTGTGTAAAGAAAGTACTGTTGCCAATTTTCTTAACCAATTTAGCGATAAATCGCCAGAAAAATTATTTTTAAATTCTGCTGAAATTTTCCAAATAAAAATAGCAAAATTTTAAAAGTTATAGGAAGAGCTTAATAGTATAATTTTTGCTGAAAAATTAATTTTGGATAAGCTTTGAAAAGGTTGGCCGAATTTGGCCAGGTTTAAACAATCAGAAACGTGTTAAATGAAGAATTTTGAGTTTAATTTCTAATTTTTTGCATTTTTTTGAGCAATATAATTTTTCGTGACAGCCTCTGCTTGCAAAATAGCGAACTTGCGGAAGTTTGGTTGGATAAGTAAATGAAAGAATAGAAGAATGCTGCTGTTTACAATTTTATTGTTGGTAAAGTTGAATGCTGCAATGTTTTGAATGAGGAATCGGATTATGTGATAGAAAAAGTGTGAATTGTTTGTAAGAATATCTCAGTTAGATGGCAGAGTTCCCGCCTTATTGGATCCGCCATTTTGAATTTACAAAAATTTTACCTCAGATTCGAAATCCGCCACCTTGAAAATCGCCGTGGACAGATTTTCATGTAAATCAAAAGACATTTTAAAAGTTACGCCGCCATATTGGATTCGCCCTTTTGAATTTGAAAAATTTTACCTCAGATTCGAAATCCGCCACCTTTAAAATCCCTGTGTACTGATTTTCATCCTTGTTCAGTAATTCCTTATAGTTTTGGCCACAAAAGTAGGTGAAAAATATAGTTCAATGGTGAACTACCTGTCTGTGATAACGGGTGTGTTAATAAAATCGATTTTTACGTTATAGTTTTTAGAAAAGTTTGTGAATTTGTATACTGAAGTAAAAAGCTTAACTTGATTAAATACCTTTAGTTTATTGTCAAAGATCATAGATTTAAAAAAAGATGATAACTATTAGTTCGCGAGAACGACGCCACCATTGATCAAAATTCAGTTTATAAACTGGAATTAATTTTTTTTTTATTTTATTAATCAAATTCTAAACATTTTAGAACGTGTAAGGATTTACTGAGGACATCTTTGGTAATACAACTAAATTATGTCATTTTGACCGTACCTTCTATACCAATTTATTTATTTGCTATATTTTGGCGACTGAGTGGAATTTTTGTTACTTTATTATATATCTATCTTCTATATATATAAAAGAGTAACGTTACTGACTCACCGACTGACTGATTCATCATCGCACAGCCCAAACGACTGAAGCTAGAATCATGAAATTTTAACTGTGAGTTCCTCGCTCCCCAAAACGATCCGATAAGAAGGGATTTTTGGAAATTCGAAAGTTTAGGGGGTAAAAAAGGGTAAAAACGGTAACCTTATATCTTCAAAACTAATAAAGATACAAAAAAACTTACAACATCATTTTACTCCATTTAAAAAATAAGCTGACAGGTGTCTGGTACTTTTTCAAAATTCTAACTTTTTAGGGGAGAAAACGGGTAAAAACTGTATTTTGGTACTTTTTTGGCACCATATGTATCTTTTAAACCAATAAACATAGAAACAAATTTTAAATCCTATTCTTTACTTATCAAAAAATAAAAAATATAAGTTTGGTACTTTATGGAAATTCGAACCCTTAAGGAATAAAAATCGTGTTTATTTTTGGTACTTTTTTCATAAACTATGTTTTTCTACATATTGATAGACATATAAATATTTTATTTGAAGCTTCCACCACGATACAGAAATTTATTTGAATACAATTTTAACACCGCAATGGGGATAAAAAAGGTTCCAAAAAGGGGGTAAAAGCGGAAAAATAAATTTTATTTAACATTTTCAGCAAATTTTGATAAATTTTTAACATTGGTTCCTGGATTCTTGCTAAAATTAACTAACAGCGTGCTATTTGCAACTCGACTGCCAAGCTGTATATTTGTCCAAATCCGGGAAAACAGTTTGGTACTTTTTTTCAAACTAATTTTTCTTGAGCACATTAACACAGATTTTAATCGTTTGAGGCATGTCTTTAAGCATAAACAATTTTGGCAAAATGGAATATTTTTAAATTACAAACTTGAGGGGTGTTCAAGGAGGAAAAGGGGATCTGGTACTTTTTTCCTAATGGTACTTTTTAATATTTTAAATTATTTCACATATCGACATTAAAGTTAGCTGATATGTATCTGAGCGAAGTTAGTGTTAGGAAGAGGGTATAATATTTATGTACCAAAATGTGAGAACTGAACTATGGGTACTTTTTTATTGTTCTAATGGTACTTTTTGAATTTTCTATAACAATGGACTTAAAAACATGAAATTAAGCATATATGGTCCTAAGTGAGTGAGAATTCTAAGGGGAGACTTTTTGGTACTTTTTCTGGATTGTAATGGTACTTTTTGTAATTTCTCCAATAATGAACCTAGAAACATGAAATAAATGTTATATGGATCCGAGTGAGTGGGAATCGACAAATGGGGGACTTATGGTACTTTTTCTTTATTCTAATGATACTTTTTGAATATTCTATAATAATGGATGTAGAATCACGAAATAAAGCATATGTGGTCATAAGTGAGAGAGAATTGAAGGTGGGGACAATATGGTACTTTTTCTTTATTCTAAAGGTACTTTTCAAATGTTTTATAAAAATGGACCTAGAAACTTGAAATTAAGCATATATGGTCCTAAGTGAGTGAGAATTCTAGGTGGAGACTTTTTGGTACTTTTTCTTTATTCGAATGGTACTTTTTGTAATTTCTCCAATAATGAAGCTAGAAACATCAACTAAAGGTTATATGGAGCCGAGTGAGTGGGAAACCACAAGTGGGGGCTTTTTGGTACTTTTTCTGTATTCTAATGGTCCTTTTTTAACTTTTCTATAGCAATGGACTTAGCAACATGAAATTAAGCATATATGGTCCTAAGTGAGTGAGAATTCCAGGGGGAGACTTTTTGGGTACTTTTTCTTTTTTCGAATGGTACTTTTTGTAATGAATTAATAAACATGAAACTAGAGACATGTTATCCTGAATTAGTGTTAATTCACAAACGGAGACTTAATAGTACTATTTATTTCATCCAATTGGGGTGGCGAAGCGCACCGGGTCAGCTAGTTCTAAATAAAATCTTTTCGGAATATTAAAGTTCAGATAATAGCATAAAACTGAAACCTAAAACTGAATTAATTTCCAAAAACAACAGTAAAATATTCGAATATTAGATCCTGATTATATATCCAAATTTTTTCAATGTAAAAATATCATTGGATTTCCTTGAATTGTTGAAATTGTATTACGATAATACCACATTTGCATACTACATTTCGAGGGCTAAGCAAGGAACGTTCTAATCTATTTTTAGGAAACCTTACTAATACAAATTTAATTGAAAAATATTGAATCTATTTCCTGATAGTTTAAATTTTCTTGTTGTATCGAATAAGCAAAAGTATTAGAAGTATTAGAAGTGAGAAGGAAGTGATACAATTTTTTTAGTAGGTGCTGTCGAGTATAACAAGAATCTGTTTATGAAATATGCCAAACATCACCAAAATCTGGAGTTACGGCTAAAAAAACGATTTTTCGTATGTACTATGTTTGAATCTGTTTGTAACTCTTTAATGCATACTTAAATTAAATGCGGGATTCTTTTAAATTTTTAGCTTTTATTTTGAAACATTTGTACAATATAAATATATTCAAAGTATTGGCCATTGATAGATACTACAATTCTTTCAATATCTCAGAGAGAGCGTTCTGCATTGATGGAAACAAATAGTAGTCGGACGGGTCATGTTCTGGACTATTAGGCGGGTGATGCAAACGTTTTGAAATTGTTGCTTAAGTAGCTACCAATATTTTGATAGCAATCTTCATGAAGTAATGCCTGCCTGTAATTCTTCAAACTTTGTGGGTGGCCTGGGCGATATTTGTTTTCCGTGTCAAAATTATAACTTCGGTACCGCACAAACCATCTTTCGCACGTTGAAACCCATGGTTCATATTCACCATTTAGAGAGCAATTTACTCAGCATAAGCAAAAAACTTTATTTAAAACTTTAATTAGCTATAACTTCTTTTTTACATCGACTCTAAGGAAATCTATAAGTGTATTTAAAAATCGCTAGATGTGATGAGAAAATAGCTAAATTGGCAACAGTGAAAGGAAGAAAGAGAAATGTTTTGTTGAATATTAAATACAGCATAAATATTTAAATGAATTTTCTTAGTAAACACTCACTCATGCTTTCTACACTCATTCTCATGATAAAATATTAAACAAATTAGGGGGAAGTAAGTAAGTTTTGTTTTCGATACTGCTTTGGATTTAAAAACTTATGGGGGAATCATGATTTTGTTTTAAACACAAAAAAAAAAAAACTAAATAATAAAAACCTAATATTTGCTATTCATTTTGTGTTTCTATATAATAATAAAAATACTTAGGACAACCTTAGGAAAAAAAAAAAACAAATTAAATTTTAATTTTTAATAGAACTAAATGAGATTCATTTCTATGTATTTGAAAAGGGTTGGAGGTGAAAAGTTAAAAGGATTTTTTTAACAGTATAAGAGAATTAAAAAACTGTGTTACTTATATAGATGCAAGTTTGGGTAAAAAAAGGTTTAAAAAAGTTTTTTGTAAAAAATTAGAAAAAAAAAACAATATGCTTATAAAAAAAAACCCCTTTTCCTAGAAAAGCTTCCCAGTGAAAACTTTACTTACTTAGTAAGCCAGCAAGTAATATTGGAACAAACTGAAAACTATTTATTATTAGACTGAATAACTAAGGACTGAGATCGTAAAATTCTTAACACACGTTTTTCATTAAAATTTTTAACTCAAGTGTTATTTGATTTTTTTTTTGATCAAGTTACCTTTGTAAAACATGTCAGTTATTATGTTTAATGTCAGTTATATTCATTTGTTGTTAATCTGATTAAAATGAGTGACCAGAAAAAAGTGCATACTAATATTATTAAATATTTTTTAACAAAACCCAACTTGGTCCTACAAAAAGTTGACCAAACAATCAAAGGTCTGCTATCAAACTTTTTCCAATGTTATTAAACAATACCGGGAGAACTTGTCCGTTAATATAAAACCTGGTTCAGGTAGAAGGAATGGTCCACATGATGTTTCTAAAGCCAAAAAAATAGAAAGCATTTTCAAAAGAGCTCCCAACACCTCCGATAGGAAAGCAGCCCGGTTAGGTCAGTACTCGGACCATTCGGTACGAAAAGTTAAAGCCAATGCAGGTTTAAAAACATACAAGGCTCAAAAAGTTCCTAACAGGAACTGTGCTAAAAAATTTAGAGGCCAAAGACAGTGCACGGAAATTGAAGTCAAATTTTATACAAAAAATATACCTTCTGCATAACGGATGACGAAATGTACGTATGGAAAATTTTTCGCAGCTTCTGGGTAAATTTTTTTATGTTGCAGATGCTCGAGGGAGTATTGAAGAAAAGTTTAGGACCCAAAAGCAGACAAAATTTCCCAAAAAGTTCTTAGTATGGCAAGCAATATGCAGTTGCGGCAAAAAAGCCAAACATTTGTTAAAAAGGGCTCTATAAATACCGAAATTTACATCAGGAAATGTTTACAAAAAATAATGTTTCCATTCATAAGCCTTCTTAATGTGTCCACTTATTTGTGGCCTGATTTGGCATCTGTCACTATGTTAAGAAAGGTCTTGAGTGGTACAAGACCAATAATGTGGTATTTGCACCAAGAGAGGCAAATCCTCCAAAGTGCCTGGAGCTAAGGCCAGTGGAGAGATATTGGGTTCTTGTTAAAACAGAATTGAAGAGCACAAAAAAGGTGTCCAAAAGTGTGGTAGATTTTAAACGGAGATGGACCTGTTCGAGCAAAGTGACAGAAAGCACTATAAAAACCATAATGGAAGGGTTTTCGAAAAAGTTCAAAATTTCATCATTAGTGATTAGAACTATAAAAATATTTTTATTTTTTGTAAATGGTAACAATAATTTTAATCAAATAAAAAAAGATTCAAAACTGTAAGTTTTGTGGTTTCACTTTTATTAACATATATGTATGTTAAAAATTTACAAAAATAAGTACCTATTCTAGTAAATAAAATAATGTGCTGGGTAACCACCACTCATTATAAAATAATGTATTTGGTAACTAGTTGCCATTACAGAAATTTTACATTTTTTTAAATCCTTTTTTTGAAAAGCTATTCAGCTGTGCCGAATCTTATATACCCATCACCAAATTATACTTTAAAAAAAATGTTACAGTGAGGCCTCGATTATCCGTTATTCGATTAACCGGCAACATCAAAGAAAAATAAAATGTTTTTGGATCGATTTAAATTTGTTTGCATCGGTTAACCGTAATTACCTCTATTATCCAGGATTATAATTTTTTTCGATTATTTTTGAACAATTTAATACAACATGAATAAAACGAAAAAGGGAAATTCCCTCGATCAATTTGCAAAGCCTAAATTTTTTTTAAATTGTGCCATCGATTTTTCGATAGCTTTTGGCATGAGAAGTGTTAGACATTATAAAAAACAAAGTGATTCTGTTATTGGCTTTGGAACCGAAAATCTTTAAAAAACTGCTAAAAACCAAAGGAAGATTTTGCAGTTTATGAATAATTCCCGAAGGAACGATTTAAAGGAATTCCAATTTCTGGATTAACAGTGAAGGAACATATAAAATATTCCATTCAAAATTTAAGAAAAAAACGACATAGTATTCACAAACTTAATGCTACAGGAGAAAAATATTCAGCTGATTAGCTGCCACAATTTTTGTGGAAAAATTAAATGAATTCAAATCAATGAAAAAACTCACCAATGATATAATGGAGAATAGAAAGCGTTTACTTGAGAGAAGTTTGGCTTGCCATAATGAAAATTTCATAGAATGACACAAGGTCTCAAAGGAGAGACTAACTTCATTAGTTTGCGTTAATGCTGCTGGTACACACAAGTGCAAAGCATTAGTTATTGAAAAGAGCTTTAAAAAATGGCCATGAGAATAGTTTATCAATAACTTAGTACCAGAAGTGAGAGAGAATTTTAAGAAAATTGGTCTAAAAGATGATGGTAAAATCATTATGCCATTGGACAACATCCAGACGTGCTGGATTTCAATGCTGAAAACGTTATTGTGAAATTTTTTCCACCAAATATGGAGCTTTAAATTTCATTATCGAAACAATGTCATTATTAAAAATCTCAGTAATCAATTAACCGGGAAAATTGATTATCCAGAATGCTCCCGGTCCCGACCATTACGGATAATCGAGGTCTCACTGTAATTATTTTTAGGTAAACAAAATTTACCAAGCGAAAAAAATTTTAGAGCAAACATTCTTTTTTTTTAATTTATTTTTTAAACATTTTTTTTTATATTTAAAAAAAAAAAATTAAATTTTTTTATGAAAAATTTTATAACAAAAAAATTTTTTTTGGTGAAAAAAAAAAATCGGGGTAAAATTTTTTTTCCAGATTTTGACCAATTGTAGGGACTATAGCGGATATGTTGATGTAGGAATCATGTATGTAAGTTATTTGGGGGCTACGGAAAGTTGATTTCAACATACAGACGGATATGGCTATATCGACTTCGCTATCTATAACGCAAATGAAAAATGTAGAAATTACAAACGGAATAACAAACTTATAAAAACCTACTTTTTTCTAAAAGCAAACAAAACCTTTTTTGTTTTAATGATAAAATGCACTTTGTTGAAAAGGCTTTTTTTCCTGAAGGAAGTAAAAAGGGGGTTTCTGTGGGAAAAGGTCCTTAAAAGCTGGAAACATTTTTTTTAAAGACATTTTGATCAAATATGTTTATATAATATTTTAAGCTTTCGAAAAGCTAAATCTTTTGTGGAACCTAGTCAAATTGTTTTTAATAATCACTTTTTTAGATATGTATTTTAAATACATATCTGATGCTGCTGAGTCTCGAGAATAATAGAAATTATTATTCAAAGTCAATACACTAAATATTAAGAAAATGTAAGCAATTTGTTTGTGCTGTTATTATTTCCATACTATACATACAAAATAAATACATAAAAAAGAAAACAATTTCGAATTAGTGATGTCTCTCAAAAACTGTTTACAATTGTTTTAAAACGCAAATGAAAATGTTTTTATCCAAAACCAACAAACCAACAGACAAACAAGGCATTAAAGGGCCTCATGTGTATTCTGTAGCTTTTTGATGTTATTGTATTGTTCTATGTTAATCCTGGCTAGATTGTCATACATACAATCACACTATGCAATCCTCGTTTAGCTTAATTGCTAATGGAGGCAAAGAAAGTCTGCTTAATAACTTGCTAAGGAGATATGTATACCTAAACAAAAAAATTATACTAAGAAAAAGATAGAGAAGCAGAGGTCCTAGACAATGTAAAATCACCCTGCAGTTTGAAAAGTGCCAATTGGAAATATTACTACTTGTACAACAAACTAGTTCGCTGTGGCTATTAAATGGTTATCATTTGCACTACATTTCGCCAGCGTATTCAGTAACAAACAATAGTCGGATATTCGCCTTAAGTTTTTGAAAATAAATTCAAATCCTCTAAAATATACCACTTCGATGGCCACAAGTAATGCTGAATGTGGCTATTGGTATTTTCGTTATCTCTGATGATAAAAAAAGCAAAAATTGAGAGTAGACTCTCGTGTAATTCTTAATAACAAATAGAGAGCAATACAATTAAAAGCTCTATGGCTTAGTGATTAGCGCATTTGACTATAAAACAACAGGTTATGTGTTACTTTTGAAAAATTTATTTTTTCTTTTTTTTCTCAAATGCTGGAGTATTCGTACTATTGAATTTAATAGTAAAGTGTTATGCAGAGTGTTCCAATCGGCCACCTGCAATGACATCCCCGTATTAAATTCACCAGTCAATAATGTTGCGAGTGGCTTGAAAATTCACTAGTGGTAGTTCTCAGTGGCTAACTAATTCGACGTAGCGGAACTAGTTCAATGAACTGCAGGGCAGTGACTAAATACCAATACACTGGCACTCATACATACATTTACTCTGCTTACAAATATTAGCAAATAAAGAAAGTTTCCTGAATTTGTCTATGTGTACAGACAGCTTAACAACTTTAGCCCACACACATATTTACTTGGGCTTTAGATAAAGAAGAGTTTTGTTTCTTTTGTAAATTTACAAAAAAAGCAGTTACAGCATTGAGTCATGTTATAATTTAGGATAATTGGTATAAGGATAATAAAGATAAAGGCCTAAGAATGTGTGTAATACTGCTTTTGTGTACGCACATAGACATTTTAATACATATAAGCATTTATTTCTACTTACATCGCCATTTTAACACACCCACAGCAGGCTTTATGGATAAACCACACAGGGCAATGTTAATAACACCAACAATGATAATAACACCAATAATTTTTTGAAGCCTACAATGTGAAATTGTACCACAAGGTTTGCTAAATATGATTAAAGTAAATTTTGTTTTAATGTGTAGATTACAATAAAATAAAAAATTAAAATATTCTCAAATCACCCTTTCCGAGCGAAAGCATCGACTGGGATCTACGTCTGGATAGGGAAATGAATCGTTTGGACGACTGTCTTAGTCCTGGTAAATTACTTCAAATTCGGACAAATTCCGATTCAACCCAAGAACGAATACATTTCATAGTGTATCCACGTGGAATGCCAAAGAACAGTTCAGGACCTAGAAACGAGCGTCGGGCGCACCGTAACATTACGGTTTGTTCATCCCACAGCGTCAGTAATGCTTACCAAAAGTGGCCCACATTATATCACAACTATTGCACAGTGGGGCAGAATCAAAATTTTTTGGAACTAAATCTGGCATTTCTAAACGGCTGGTCCGATCGGGATAAAATTTGACATTGGTGTAGCCAAGTGGTATTCGAGTTTAAGTTATTAAAATGCTCCAGGCGCAACGCTATAGGGGTCAAAGTAGGGTACCTTTGACATGTAAAATCTTTAAACACGTGCCATTTTGTTTCCCATCCGATTTCAAAGATTTTTATACTTTTGGAAAGCGCTCAACTAGGCCTTGAAAAAACATGCTTGCGTGTGCTATTTATCTCTTATAATTTCCGAGTTATAGGTATTTCAAAATTGAAAGTTTAAAATTTTGTCATACCTTGATCAGCTTTTTTTTATATATAGGGCCTATTTTTGAACCGAATGAAATCAATTTTTTTTCGTTAGTTAGACAACTAAATTACCAATAATATGCAAAATATTTCAGAGCAATATCAATTATGCATTCAAAAATAAACGATTTTCAATTTAAAAATTCAAAAAATAGTAGATTTGTGCTGTTTTTTTGGGCGAAAAAGTGACTTAACTTTTTTTTATTTGAAAAAAACTTTCTGTAAGAATATATAATAATTTCATGTTTTTCTGTAAGTTATCTTTACGGAGAACATTTTCGTATAAAAAACTTGTTTTCGAATATGTCGTCCCTACGTCTTTTGGAATTTGACCTATTTTTTTTTATCAAAACTTCAAATTTGGGCCACATGTTCTAAAATCCTAAAGCTGGGATCAGAAAATGAAAAGCAGTATTGGAAACATTGATGTGATCCCTATTTATTCCCATAGTATTTTCCCAGCCCCGAAGAAAATGTGGACCCTATGGGCAAAATAGTAAAAATATCATTTTTGGGATTTTCGCTCCAATTTTTAGGAATTGAGGGATTATCTTTGACCTCTTGACAATTTTTTTTTACATTTTGTTATTTAGAATGAGAAATTTAAAAAACGTTGAAATTTTCGTTTAGTTTTGTTAATTAATTAAGATTTTATTACATATTACATATTTATTGAGTTTCTAAAACTAAAATTTTTATCAAAAAAAAAACTGTGCATTGCCAGCGTGACATTCATGGCCAGGTAACCAGCATATAAGGATGGCGTAAATCTCCGCCTGAAATATTGGTGGGAATGTACCCATTGGGATCCCCCTTTGGAAATTGGGACCATAGATACCAGCCCCAGTGTCACCATTAACCTTTTTGGAACCATTAGTAAACCATACTTGATCGGCATTATCCTGCCACCTTGTCTGGTTTAACCACTCGTCCCTTTCAGGTATAATGACAAACTTCCTATGTAACACCAAAGTTGGTACATATAGTCTGATATTGTAATACTAGGATCATTTCCAAATATGCCTAGAACGCGCATGTGCCCAACAAGATCACCCGGCATTACAGGAGATATTCCCGGTAATCTGAATGCACTCCTATAGGTTTCCTCCATTACTAATATATGTAAGGGTGGGATTTGTAGGATTGCACCCAGAGCATGAGTGCGACAGGTCTTCATGGACCCAGTAATATAGACACAGATTAGGCGATATACCTTATCAAGTAATGATCTCGCAGTCATCTGTTCCACTTTTTCCACCATGCCAAGGCAGCATATGTTTTTATTGGCCTTATAACCGTAATAAAAGACCAGTAAATCATCTTCGGTTTTAACCCCCACTTCTTACCAGGCATATATTGTCCTAGTAGCTTTTTTGATTGTATTTGATAATTGAGAATTCTAAGTGAGTCCTATCAAATGCAACCCCAAGATATTTTACCTCCTTAGAAAACCCTATAGATGAGCCATTCAATGTAGGCTCTATGAGTCTAATAACTCTCCGTTTGGTAAATGGTACAAGAATTTTCTTGGCTAGGTTAATGGTCAGTCCTCTTTCCAAGCACCACTTAGTGGTTATATTCAGAGAAGTTTGCATTCTTTCCGATATCGTTACGTCATCCCACCCAGTAACAGACATTAAGACAAGTTGTTAAGTTCTTCCAGAAGTTCATCGATAACTAGAGTCCACAATAGAGGTGATAAAACGCCACCTTGTGGACATCCCCTTGTTGCTCCAATGGTTTTAGATGATCCTTCTAAGTCCAACTTAATAAGCCTAGATGACAGCATTTCCAATATCCATTTTCCTGTAATGTAAGAAAACCCTTTTCTATGCAGTGCTAGATCAATAGCACGTACTACAATCAATCATATATAAAGTAATGAGTTTGATATGTTCCCTGCGTCTCCTTAAACAAAAGTGTTGGGTCATAATAAACAGTAGAGTAGACTAAAACGATTTTATCAAAAATTGTAATCAGAAGTTATGTTAAACAAAAACATGTTAAAATCACTAAGGACTGAGATCGAAAAATTTTGATGAAATTTTGAACCTTTTTCGAAATTTTTCATACGTACATTTCGTACCTTATGCAGCAGGTATATTTTTTATATAAAATTTGACTTCAATTTTCGTGCTCTGTCTTTGACCTCTAAATTTTTAGTAGACTTCCTGTCAGAAACTTTTTGAGCCTTGTATGTTTTTAAACCTTCACTGGCTTTAACTTTTCGTACCAAATAGTCCGAGTACTGACCTAACCGGAGTACTTTCCTACCGGATGTGTTGGGAGCTCTTTTGAAAATGCTTTCTATTTGTTTGGCTTTAGAAACATCATGTGGACCATTCCTTCTACCTGAACCAGGTTTTATATCAACGGACAAGTTCTCCCGGTACTGTTTAATAACATTGGAAACAGTTTGACGGCAGACCTTTGAATGTTTGGCAAAATTTTTGTAGGACCAAGTTGGGTTTTGTTGAAAATATTTAATAATTTTAGTACGCACTTTTTTCTAACATTAAACATAATAACTGACATGCTTTACAAAGGTAACTTGATCAAAAAAATAATTAAATAATACTTGGGTTAAAAGTTTTAATGAAAAACGTGTGTTAAGAATTTTACGATCTCACTCCTTAGTAATATTGAAGATTATCAACGCACATGTGTTTTTTTCAATTACATATGTATTTTTCTTTGTCACCTTTAAACATTTATTTTCCTCTATAATGTGGTTGTGTCTTTTTAGCATAATGAAAAATTAACATGGTTTTAAGAGAGAAAACAATTAAATTTTCCAACTAAAAAAACAACCACCAGCCACACATATGCAAACATTGCAGTTGCATGCATTGTGGGTAGGAAAATGTGTAGATAAAATGGACAGACTAGCTACTGAAATATACTGATAGAAAATTTTAAGAAGTTAGAGGTTTTTTCACTTCAGCAATTACTAAAGAACTGCTAAGTAATGCAGATGGTATGTAGTAGTAATTGAAATGTAAATCAACACTACTGGGTGACTGCAGAACAACAATTTGTTTAAACTATCATAATATATTAGGACATTATGACAATACGACCTAATAGCAGACCGTTTGAATCCTCCAAATATACAAACATTTAAAATCGATTTTACTTTAAACAAGTGCGAGAGCTATATTCGGCTGTGCCGAATCTTATATACCCTTCACCAAATTATACTTTAAAATAAAAATTGTAAATATTTTTAGGTAAACAAAATTAATTTTTTATTTTTCAAAATTTAAAAAAAAAAAAAATTTCAAAACTGTTTTGCATTATTTAAAAAATATTTTTTTTTCAAAATTGTTTTCAATTTTTTTTTCGAAATTGTTTTGATTTAATTTTTTTCAAAATTTTTATTTTTTTTGAAATTTTTTTTTTTTTGTAATTTTTAAATTTTTTTTTTTAATTTATTATTGAAAAAAATTTATGAAAAAATTTTTTTTTGGTAAAAAAAAAAAATTCGGGTTAAAAAATATTTTTCCAGATTTTTACCCATTATAGGTCCAAATTATTATAGTCTTATATACATCGTTGCAATGGACTTTGAAATATCTATCATAAGATATCCATATTGTCTATATTAATGACTTAGTAATCCAGATATAGATCAAAAATAGACCAAAAATCGAGGTTGTCCCGGTTTTTTCCTTATATCTCAGCCATTTGTGGGCCGATTTTCTCGATTTCAAAATAGCGACCGAGCCGGAAGAATTCCCGATATATTGATGTATCAATTATGTTTGTAAGTTATTCGGGGGCTACGGAAAGTTGATTTCAACATACAGACGGACAGACGGACATGGCTATATCGACTTCGCTATCTATAACGATCCAGAATATATATACTTTGTGGGGTCGCAAATGGAAAATGTAGAAATTACAAACGGAATGACAAACTTATATATACCCTTGCCACTCATGGTGAAGGTATAAAAATAACAGCTTTTAAAGCTCAGTAAAAAATATGTTTGAAGTAGTTACACTCTAGATTATTTAGAGACACTAAACTGACACTTTAGTTTTGTATGTAACCAGTTAATCTAGCGTATTGACTACTCCTTGCATTTCAATGAGCACATAAGTCTCAATGGCCAAAAAATATATATAAATTGGTTTCAGGCAAGTGAATAAGAAGCGCTTGGAAGCGTTAAAATTTATCAGTACACCTTTTTCTCCCAGTGTTTTTAAACAAACAGTTTTTTTTTTGTAACAAACTAAATATTACGCATATGGCTTAGAAAGCAAACAATTTAAAATAGCTGTGAGCATATGTATGGAAACCCACATTTAAATACAGATACTTCCATAATAAGCTCATTTTTTTTTTTTTAGATAAATTAACATTTTTGGGTGTCTTTGGGAGCTATAAAATTAAACGAAAGTTGATTATAAAAAAGAAAACTACATGAATACTGGCAAACCAATATTTCAAGGCTTTTAACCCAACAATTATTAAAGAAAAAATAAAAAGAATTTCACATTATTCCAGATACTAAGTAAACCAAACAAAACAACCAAGACAACATATGTAAAAACATATTATGTTTGTTTTATTTCCAGTATTTTATAGGAATACAGTTGTGCTGAAAACTATAGGACATTATTGAAACAGACAAATTTCCATTTTAACTAACTTAGAAGAACAAGTTTAAGTTGTTACTTTAGAAAGTAGAAATATGTACTTAATTTACTGATCTTTATAACTTCTTTATAATCATGTTACAATAACAGCAACTTATTTAATATTTAGACTATTGCTTTCTGATTGTGTTTCCAATTGAAATTGTGTTTCCAATGAAATGTGTTCAAGAACTTATATATACATATGCAATATTTTAATGTAAACTTTGTTTCGTTGTACTTGTTACTGAGAAAGAGTAATGGTCAGGCTATTTTCTTTTTAATACTTTCTAGCCCTTTATTGGCAACTAATTTTAATATGTTCTTTGAAAATACATTTGTTTTTCTATTATATGTCAAATATTAAAATGTTAAGCAAATATTAACATTTGAAACAAATATACAGATATATTGAAAAATTCATAAAATCATCACATACAGATTCCAGTTTTGGGAGCTCATTTAATACTAATATATTTCGGTTATGCGGTACGAACTGCAACTGACGACTAACAGAAAATAGATCGTGTGGCGCACTTAGTATTTTATAACCATAACTAAAGCTAAATAATTTATCAATAAATTCGCATGTCTCAACGAAAATTTGTTCGCTTTGTGCCTTGAAATATAATCTATTTTAGTATAAGACTGCCTAGTATTCATAGCATACCTTTAGACAGTAATATTTTGGGTCATTTGACACGAATGTACTCTTTGTAGTGCATAGAGATGTCAATTAATTACTTTATACATCCCAGTTAAACTAGCGTGAAGCAAATTATCACTTTAGTGTCTCTAAGTAATCTAGTGTGTAGTCACTTTAACTCTTTCCGATTTAGTGGTCACTTTTCTAACCACCTTTTCTAGAGTATGTAAACACTTTTTAGTGGTATCTATTGGCATTTAAATTATTTTTTGTTAAGTCTTCGTTTATGTTTTTTGGTATCTCTTTGCCGGCAGGTGGCTCTGGTTAGATTAATATACTGATTTGAAAATATTGTAAACCGCACTTTCTCTAAAGTGTTTTCTAAAACACACATTTTTCAATAAAACTTTTAACCCATGTACTATTTGATTTTTTTATATCAAGTTACCTTTGTAAAGCATGTCAGTTATTATGTTTAATGTCAACTATGTTCATTTCTTGTTAATCTGATTAAAATGAGTGACCAGAAAAAAGTGCGTACTAAAATTATTAAATATTTTCAACAAAACCCAACTTGGTCCTACAAAAAATTGGCCACACAATCAAAGCTCTACCGTCAAACTGATTCCAATCTTATTAAACAGTATCAGAAGAACTTGTCCGTTGATAAAAAGCATGGTTCATATAAAAGGAATGCTCCACATGATATTTCTAAAGCCAATAAATATAAAGCATTTTCAAAAGAGCTCCCAACACATCTGGTAGGAAAGCAGCCCGGTTGGGTCAGTACTCGGACTATTTGGTACAAAAAGTTAAAGCCAATGCAGGTTTAAAAACATACAAGACTCAAAAAGTTCCTGACAGGAAAAATTTAGAGGCCAAACAGAGCACGGAAATTGAAGTCAAACTTTATAAAAAAAATATATATATATACCTGCTACATAATAGATGACGAAACGTATGTTCTGGAACATTTTTCAATATTTTTATGTGTTTGATGCTCGAGGGAATGTCGTAGAAAAGTTTAGGACCCAAATCCGACAATTTTCCCAACAAATTCTTGGCATGGCAAGCAATATGCAGTTGCGGCAAAAGAACATTTGCTCTATAAATACCGAAATTTACAACAAGGAATGTTAACAAAAGAGGATGCTTCTATTCATAAGACTTCTTAATGTGTTCACTTATTTTTGGCCTAATTTGGCATCCTGTCACTTTGGTTACCAAAGCTCCATAAAAACCTTAATGGAAGAGTTTCCGGAAAAGATTCACAAATTCATCACTATTGATAAAATAATATTTTTTGTAAATTGTAATAATAATTTCAATCAAATAAAGATAAAAAAACAAAATTGTAAGTTTAGTGGTTTCATTTTTATTAACATATTTGTACATATGTTAAGATTTTTTCTATCTCAGTCCTTAATAGAGTGGTTAGATTACTAACCGCTGTGACTGAAATAGGTTTTATATAATATGTTTCTCTACATAATATTATATTATTTTGTAAGGATGCCGCGTGTACTCAATGAACATTAAATTGAAGAATTTTTAGTAGGAATGTGTCTGCAGTCTTGAACCCAACGAAGAAGACAATTATTAGGAGCAGGTCTATCTGATGATGGTGCTCGGTGACATACCTCCGGGCTTCCAGTTGAAATATAATAAAATTTGGCTAATATATATATATTATCTAACCAAACTGCTGTGATGGAACCGAAATGGTGAACAAAATTTCGATTGGAAGAGCCAATTAAAATAATTAGAGAATGTCTTTATATCAGTTGGTATACAAATTATAAGTTTTCAAACACATTTTTATCATAATTATTTTTATTGCCAACCGCCATGGTGGTTACTAAACTAACCACCTTTTTCCATAAAAATCTTTAGCTGTATTTTTATTTTTTCTTATTTTTCATAATATATGAGTCCTAATTAAAGTAAAAATGCGATTGTTTTGATTATAAACTTATAACATAAAACTGTGTCTGAAAGAGTTAAACTTTTTCTGTACTTCTCTTTATAAAAGAGGTATTTTACCCACCAGAAGTAATATATTATTGAGTCAATTGTACTGTTTATGCCGTTCTGTTATGAAGTATAGTCTATTTGATTTTTTTTTTTGTTTTTATTTTAATTTAGAAATTAGCAATTTTACTCAGTACAAAACAATATATAGCTGTGTGTATTACCATTTCATTTTCACTTGTTAGTCATTTGTAAAGTTTAATTACATTCCTATTTAAGGGCTATATAGTTTATACATCGTAGTCGCATGAGGGTTGTTTACACGAAAGCGGGTGTTTTACTCTCTCTAAGTAACTATTACTTAAGTTCCTTGAAAATGAGTCAACTATTAAGAACAGATAACATAGCTAATTGAAAAATTATAGTTAAAGTCACTAGTTCGGCACAGTCACCCAGATTTGAATTTTTGCTAACAGCTTAGCCATTTATAGGGTCCCAAATGAATATTGTTACGAAATTGTACTTGAATTCAAATATAACGGTTTTAACGGCCTGTTTAAAGTTCCATAATGTTGCTCAACTGCTGTTAACATATCTGTGGGTATTATTAACAAAGCTGTAAAACAAACAACATTAAATAAAAGCTTTGAGTTGATCATTATTTGAAAGTATGGCAACACTGATTGTTTAAGCTGATAACATTAACATGGAAAGCTCTAGAATTCGAATGTACTAGTTTATCCGTTAAGATCATTTTAGAAGATTCACGAAAGATGGCTTGTGTATAAATAGTGGCAGAGATTGCAGTCGTGAGAGAGTTTATCATAGACGCTGTTAGAGTTAACATCAACTGTCTTGTACATTTAAGTTTGTACATTATAAAGTGTGTGTATTTCTGTGAATTGATAAACGTGTATAAAGGCACTGAGTGACTATTTGAACTGTTGTTGTTGTACAAAGTTTTCCAAACAATCAAAAGTCTGCCGTCAAACTGTTTCCATTGTTACTCAACAGTACTGGGAGAACTTGTCCGTTGATAGAAAACCTGGTTCAGGTAGAAGGAATGGTTCACATGATGTTTATTAAGCCAAAAGAAAAATAAAAAGCATTTTCGAAAGAGCTCCCAACACATCCGGTAGGAAAGCAGCCCGGTTAGCTCAGTGCTCGGACTATTTGGTACGAAAAGTTAAAGCTAATGCAGGTTCAAAAACATACAATGCTCAAAAAGTTCCTGACACGAACGCTGCTTAAAATTTAGAGGCCAAAAACAGAGCACGGAAATTGAAGTCCGGGTCAAAATTTTGATGTTGCTCAAGGGAATGTTGAAGAAAAGTTTAGGACCCAAAAGCAGACAAAACTTCCCAAAATGTTCTTGGTATGGCAAGCAATATGCAGTTGCGGCAAAAAAGCCAAACATTTGTTACAAAGCGCTCTATAAATACCGAAATTTACATCAAGGAATGTTTACAAAAAAAGATGCTTCCAATAATAAGACTTCTTAGTGTGTCCACTTATTTTTGGCACAAACAAACTCTGGTAGAAACTATAACCACAATGAGAAACTTCTATATAATTCAGCTGATTTTGGGAATATCTGATAACAAATTGAGAATACTTTTTTTTAAATCAAACATTTGCTCAAATGTCATACGTTTGACAAGGACTCAATAAACATTATTGTTCAGCAACTTAATTCTCAAGGTGTAATAATTGTAAATGTCATAAATAAATAAAATTCCAAATACAAGTAGGTTTAATCTGCAATAGAGAATGATTTGTAATCAAAGCCTTAGTAAATTGATAAAATATATGTATTTTTTCAAATTAAATTAACCTAAAGGCCTCATTTTATAAATCGAATCTTTTTTAAATGTAAGAAATTTGTATGAAAAACATTAAAAAAAAGGTTATTAACTTGAATCGTTTCCATATAAAATTGTCTAACGTTTGTCGTTTCGGTGTATAAAATGAGACTCTAAACTTAAGAAATTTAATCCGTTATTTAGATAAGTTGCCGAAAGAAAATATAATTTTATTTAATTATAAACCTTTAATTTTCGGTAGGAAAAATTCAGTTAACAGTATGTAAAATAAAACAAATTTTCCTAATTTCACTTACCTTCAACCAATTATGCGTCAACTTCAGCGATCTCACCGATTGAGCCAACGCAGCCGGTATCTGACACAAACCCGTACCACTGGCATCCAACTCCTTCAAACTCCACGAAGCCACAAACTCTTGCATGTAAGCCCCAATCTCCGGATTAAACGCTATATTCAATGCCACCAAACCGGTTATGCCCTGCAGCGCCCTTATCGATTTCCCCCTTAAACCATTGAAAGATAAATCCAAATATTGCAGATTCGGCAGAGCCAAAAAGGTTTCATAATCTATATCGCTGATATTGTTGTGGGACAGCAGTAACGTGTTCAAACTCAAGAGATTATAAAACGTTTCGCGGTATATGGAGCCCAATTGATTAAAGGCCAAATTCAAATGTTTTAAATTATGCATGCGTTGGGTGAAAAAGGAAGACTCTGAGTTTTGTAGCAAATTATGGGAGATATCTAGCGATTCCAAATTCTTTAGCAAGGAAAGTTCTATTGAAGAAAGGCTCTCTATGAGATTGTTGGATAGATACAGATTACGCAGATAGATGTTGGAGGGCAATAAAGAAGTTTTGATCAAATTGTTGTTGAGATTGAGAGTTCGCAGTGTAGTTCCCTGGGAGAGAGGTATAGAAGTAAAGGAATTATTTTGCAAGTTGAGGGAGTTAATAGAAGGAATGCTACTGAAGACTGAAGTATTGAGTTGTGCTATACAATTTTGACTTAAATCTAAGCCAGATACCAAATTCAAGCGCTTGTGTATTTGAGGCGTGAGCACAAACTCCGTTAAGTTTTGTCGGCTTAAATTCAGCACCATCTCTTTCTCCTTTGTAGAGCGTTTGATTAACTGATGACTCTCCTCGTAGCTGGGTGATCTCTTTTGATAATATCTCAATTCCGTCTCCTCTCTCCGGTAGCTGGGCTCATTTTCATCTCTCAGTATGCGATGTATTGTCTCATATGACAGTCTCTTTAACTCACTGCGATACAAATTGAAATGTTCTCCGCTATTGTCATGTTGGCTGGCGGCCGCTGCCGAACCCGCCTCATGTATATTGGTTTTCTCCTGCAGCAAGTCGTCATCATTGATGAGTAGTCTAATTTGGGGATTCTCTAATTTGGCACATTTTATCATTGGCAATATGGCGCTAATAACACATAAAATTATTATTAATCTAACATCACAGTTTTTTGCAAAGACATTATTATTGTTGAATGTCAATCTTCTTTGAAAAATTTGGCATTTAAATGACATGTTTGTATTTTGGTAAATGAAGCAACTCAGATCCAAAAATAAGCTGTTTATGTGGGTGGAGGGGGGTATAGATTCTTATAATGCTACTCCTGATGGTGGTAGTTTTTGTTGTTTTGGCTTTAAAAGCTTATTTTTTTTTTTACTTTTTCTCTTGATTGTAATAATTTGACAGCGTTTTTTATTCTTAATTTAAATTTAACATTTTGCTAATGTCTCGTCGCTTTCTCTCTCTCTCGATAGGTAACAACAGTAATGCCAGCCCAAGGTATCGAGTAAAATTTCTAAATATAAGTTTTGTGGCGCGGAGCTGTATTTACTCAACGTGATGTTCATTAGTTGGTATACAGCAGGATTTTCATTTAAACAGAGTGGTTGCTTTGACAAATATTCTTTTATTTTTCTTTCTAAATCAAAATTTAAGTCACGTTTCTTGTTTTCTTTTCCAATTCAATATTATTATTTCTTTAACACCATGTCACCACGATTTCATTCCGTGTTACTGTTTGTTGTTTGCTGCTGTAACAGTAGTAGTAGTTGTTCTTGTTGTTAAACTTTGTGTGGAAATTTCCATTTAAATATTTTCACGTAAAGCAGGGCATAAACGTAATAGCAACAGCGAAAAAAAATGTACTTGGTTTTTCAATTAAACATCACAAATTTTTCATTTCCAAAAAAAAAGAAAAACGGACGAAATCATAAAAAGAAGCATAAAGTCAACTACAGCAAATTGATGACGAACGTTTGACTTTGGTCTCGTTTTCTGACGTCTCTTGGCTATTATTTCATTAACATTTGCTTAATTTTAAATTATCATTAATTTTCTCTTTACACTTATACTTTCGCCTTCTCCTTCTTCTCTTTTTCTTCACCTAAATTACATTTATTTTATTGTTGTTTTAATATATATTTTTGACACCATTTTCCGTTAGATTTGTTAAAATAATTGCACGTATTTCATTTAAAAAGACCGTTCGGATTCTCAGCTAAACATTCAGGATATTGTTGTTCTCTGCTGGAATGTGTAAATCCACCTGGTTTTGTTTCTATTTTATTAGTTTTTCATCAGCCTCATCACAATTTTCAACCATCTGCCCTTTTTTGTTTTTAACTGCTGCTGCTGTACGATTGCTTCTGCAATAAAAAAGAGTAAAATGTATTTTTAAGTACAATTAACATTTCAGATATAACAAGCAAAACGTAACAAATAAATTTTATTCCAAATCGTCTACACATATTTTTGTTACAAGTTAGTTGTTCTCATAAACTCTAGGTTTTATTATTCCACATTAAAGAAAATTAATTTGCAAATGAAAAGTTTTAATTACTTTGATTTTTTAGTGATAACTTGTACATCTTCTTAATAAATTTAGAAAACTTAATGGGAAATAAACTCGAGATGGAAGATAAAGTAGAACTGAACAAGTAAGAGAGCTATATTCGTCTGTGCCGAATCTTTATACCCTTCACCAAATTATACTTTAAAATAAAATTTAAAATTTTTTTTTTCAAAATTGTTTTTTAAAAGTATTTTCCAAGTTTTAAAAAATTTTTTTTTTTTTTAATTTATTAGTAAAAAAAATTTATGACAAAAAAATGTTTTTTGTGAAAAAAATTCGGTTTAAAAAATATTTTTCCCGATTTTGACCCACTGTAGGTCCAACTTATTATAGCCTTATATACATATCTATCATTAAATATCCATATTGTTTATATTTATGACTTAGTAATCGTGATATAAATCAAAAATAGGCCAAAAACAGAGGTTGTCTCGGATTTTTGCTTATATCTCCGTTATTTATGGTTGGATTTTGCTGATTTTAAATAGGAAACTTCTCGAAAGCATGCCTGACAGAATTATTGAAGATTTGGATCCCGAAGATATCTGGGGTCTTCAGAAAATTGATTTCAACAGACAGACAGACGGACATGGCTAAATCGACTCTGCTATCTATAAGGATCCAGAATATATGAACTAGAACTGAACTGAACTAGAACTGAACTAGAACTGAACTAGAACTGAACTAGATCTGAACTAGAACTGAACTAGAACTGAACTAGAACTGAACTAGAACAGAACTAGAACTGAACTAGAACTGAACTAGAACTGAACTAGAACTGAACTAGAACTGAACTAGAACTGAACTAGAACTGAACTAGAACTGAACTAGAACTGAACTAGAACTGAACTAGAACAGAACTAGAACTAAACTAGAACTGAACTAGAACTGAACTAGAACTGAACTAGAACTGAACTAGAACTGAACTAGAACTGAACTAGAACAGAACTAGAACTAAACTAGAACTGAACTAGAACTAGAACTGAACTAGAACTGAACTAGAACTGAACTAGAACTGAACTAGAACTGAACTAGAACTAAACTAGAACTGAACTAGAACTGAACTAGAACTGAACTAGAACTGAACTAGAACAGAACTAGAACTAAACTAGAACTGAACTAGAACTGAACTAGAACTGAACTAGAACTGAACTAGAACTGAACTAGAACTGAACTAGAACTGAACTAGAACTGAACTAGAACTGAACTAGAACTGAACTAGAACTGAACTAGAACTGAACTAGAACTGAACTAGAACTGAACTAGAACTAAACTAGAACTAAACTAGCTATGTACTAGAACAAATAAAGAACAAGTTATGACCTAAACTACAACATTCCATTAATTGTTATAAAAACTAATCTTTTAATTCTAGTAAGTAGGTTTCCGTTTGTGTTGCTTTAAATTCATCGAACTATATTTCGTTTTAATAATCATTGTTGTTTCCGTTTTCTGTAAAAGTATTCGTATTTACACTTGTATTTAAATTTGCATTGCATTTACATTAATTACAAATAAACATGAATATCACTATTTGTTCTTGCTATGTTCTGGTATTTTTTTTTCCACTTAACTGCACTCCAGTAATTGTGGTTAAAATCTCTTCGATAACTTTTAATGTTGCATTTTGTATGCATAAGTATTAATGTTTGCATTATGGAAATTTATTGTGTGTGTGCAGCAAAGTAATTAAGGAAATGTAAATATAAATATTTAAAACAAATACACTTGCTCTAGAATTCACATTAATAAATAGGAAATTTTCATTATTGTTAAAACTGCACTTGTGTAGCAACAGAAATGATTGCAATAGAACGTGCTAATTTTGAGTATTTTATATTTGGGTTACATTTAGTTTGCTAATTCCCTTTATATAACGAAACATATTTTTTCTTAGTTTTAGTGTTCTAGAACAGAACTAGAACAAGAACAGAACTAGAACTTTGTACTAACCCAACTAGATATTGAGTTAGACTGTGAATCCGTTAAATATGAAATACGTATTGGCATACTTTATGATTATGTATTTTGCTGTATTAAATTCCCTGTACGTATGATTGATTTAAATAGTTTTCTTTTAGGTACACATCAATCATACGTACTGGTGAAATACTTAAACATAATCATATTATTAAAATATAACCAAAAATTCCCAAATATTGTTTTTCTTGAAAAATTAAATTCTTTAGAAAAATTATTAAAATTAATTTGCCAATAACCGTTAAAATTTTATATTATAACATTAAGAAGCTTCATTGAAGCCAAAATTATTATGAATTAGTTAAAGTTTCTTTTCGAAAACAGTCATTCAAATTGGTTGAACAATTTTTATTCCTCTGGATGTAATTTAGTATTAACAGCACATTTGACAACATTTAATTGAAAGTCAATTAGAAAGTACAAAAGTACATTATCGATAAAACTTTTTGCATATACTGGAAATATAGCTGTAATGATAAACATTTTTGTATGCCATTGTGGTTTATTTTTAAGTTTTGCTTCTTCAGATTCATATCAAAATTTGCTGATAATAAGGTTAGTGTACGTTTTTATTTGTTTCCTAAATTTTATGTGAAGGAAAGTTTCTTGAAAAAACTAAAAATTATTTAGTCGAAACAACCAGAAAGAACATGCATTATAACATGCCAAGATAACAATAAGAAAAATACATTAAAATTTATACTAACATACCTACATGCTTTCAGTCTTGAACACATATGCTCTCATAAAAACACACACAAATAAACATAATTTGGCCATTATTTTGTTTGTGTATAATTTCTTTTATTTCTTATTCGAATCGATAAAGTAAAATTTAATGTGAAACTCATGTGTGTCGGGTCACAGTGGTGTCGATCGTAGAAAAAGTGGTAATAAATCTGTATCTTCTAATTTAATGGTACGATTGCAAAATAATGTTCGAACGTATCGAAGAGAAGGATATACGTTTTTAGAATATTTAAATTCGATGTGAAATACAGAGTTTCAAATTAGACAACCTCTTGTCTGCAAAACTTTGTAGAACGGAATTTAACTTTGTTCTAGAGAAAATGGAGAGATGAAAAATCCTGTTTATTTCTCTGAGGTATTATGCTTCAATTGTAGAGCAATATACATAGAGTGGAAACTCACATGTCAAAGACCTAACTCAGTTGCCAAAAACACTCGTATGTGTGAAAAGAGAGTCATTTTTCCATTGATATTACTCTCTCCTTCCGTTCTATGCGTTTATTCTATGGTTTTAAGGTTTTCTCAAAGATTTTTTTAAAAAAAATATTAAGATTGGAATCTTTCCAAATGTTTAGCCTTTATTTTGAAACATTTTCACAATATAAATTTATTCAAAGTATCGGCCATTGTAAGCTATGACTTTTTTTCATCTTTCTGGCAGCATATGGATTCCGAGCCAAAAGAACTGCTCATCTTTTGAGAAGAAGAATGAGTCCAACCATTTTCGGATACTCTGCCCTAAGGTGAAGTATATCTCAGAGAGAGTGTTCTCATCGATCGAAACAAATAGTATTGCGACGGGTCAAGGTCTGGACTATAAAAGCGGGTGAGGCAAGACTTCCCAAACACTTTATTCGAAATATTTTTTAACATGTTTTGCAACATGTGGCAACATTGCAATGGATCCATTTTTTATCCCAAGTAATGTTTCGGTGCAAAAATTATTTTCTTTTATAGCGTTTAAAAATCATTTCGGACTGCATCGTCTTTCAAGGTCTCTCGGCTTCAATTCGTATGGTAGCCAATTTCCCGGCTTTTGAATGAATCCTGCTGTTTTGAAATTGCTGCTTGAGTAGCTGTCAATGATTTTGATAACAATCTTCATGTAGTAGAGTCTCTAATTCTTGGTATTCAAACTTTATTGGCTGGCCTGGGCGACCTTTATCTTCCGTGTTAAAATCACTACTTCTAAACCTCATAAACAATCTCGCGTAAGTTGAAACCAATGGAACACGTTCACATAAGCTTTAGTGAGCAATCGGTGTGCTTCAGCTGCACTTTTTTTTTTTTATCAAATTAAAGAAGTAAAGAAAAACTTTGACTATTTATTGGTAAAAAATTCAACATTTTCGAAGCAAAAAAAAAAAAAAACGACGTTGTTTACACTATAATGTTCTATAACGAAGTGAGAATAAATGACAGATATGAACCCTTCAAAATGACATATAAGTTATTAAAAACATAAACCAAGTTCAAAAGATACTCCATCTATTGTAAATCCTGCTGTTTAAAGTCAAACACATATTTTACATATTTGATAACATGAAGCTTCGAAAATTAATAGTTAAAAACTTTTAAATCGATATAAACGTGCAGGTTACTTCAGTCAGTGCTCAAATATAGTGATTTTTTTTTAAACAAAAGTCTTAAGTTTATCATTAAATTATAAAAATGTCACATCGAGTTTTCAAAACTTCTTTACAAATTGTAAGAAAAGTATTTATTATACCCTTCACTATGAGTGGCAAGGGTATATATAAGTTTGCCATTCCGTTTGTAATTTCTACATTTTTCGTTTGCGACCCCACAAAGTATATATATTCTGGATCGTTATATATAGCGAAGAATGTCCGTCTGTATGTTGAAATCAACTTTCCGTAGCCCCCAAATAACTTACAAATATAATTGATACATCAATATAACGGGAATTCTTCTGGCTCTGTCGCTATTTAAAATCGAGAAAATCGGCCCACAAATGGCTGAGATATAGGGAAAAAAACCGAGACAATCTCGATTTTGGCCTATCTTTTATCTATATCTGGATTACTAAGTCATTAATATAGACAATATGGATATTTAATGATAGATATTTCAAAGTCCATTGCAACGATGTATATAAGTCTATAGTAATTTGGACCTACAATGGGTCAAAATCGGGAAAAATATTTTTTAACCCGAATTTTTTTTTACCAAAAAAATTTTTTTGTCATAAATTTTTTCATTAATAAATTTAAAAAAAAAAAATTTTAAAATTAAAAAAAAAATTTGGAAAAATTAAAAAAAAAATTTTTCAAAAAAAATTCTTTTAAATTTTGAAAAACAAATTTGAAAAAAAAAAAAAAAATTTGTTTACCTAAAAATATTTAAAATTTGTATTTGAAAGTATGATTTGGTGAATTTTATATAAGATTCGGCACAGCCGAATATAGCTCTCTTACTTGTTGTTATTGGTCTGGTCTAGAAGGCATGGACATGAAAGTAGAATAGTCAATTTTCCAGTAGTATTTTTTTTTTTTATCACGTGCTTAATAAATAATACCAAAATTTAGTTTTTCCAATATATTTTACTGTCTTCCTCTACGATTGCGAAATAATCGTAGAGGAAGACTAGTAGTTTAGAAGATACAGATTTGTTGCCATTATTTTACTATCGTTTCCACTGTGTGATCTTTGTATAGGATTTTGAATGGAAATTGTCTAATTTGTTAAATCTTGCAGTAAAATATAAAAAAACACGAGTATGTTCTCCATATATTTAAAGCAGGGATGGGCAATACATGTGTGATATATGGAGGAGGTCTTGGTTTAGCCTGGTTCGGAAACACAACCGGCAAACAATTTTCGAATTTTTGGTATGTAAAACACTCAAAAATTATTTTAAAACTGAGTGATTTTCATGCAATAATTCTAAAATTGTGTGCTGGTGGTGTTTCTGCAAGCCTTGTTAAGAATTTTCTAGTTTCAGTTCAAGTAATTTATTTAAAAATTTAACTAAATTTCGATTTATCCCACCTCTGCATCTATTCGACCAGATGATGACTTTTGAATATAATGATCTCGTTTTTAATGTTGCCTTTAAGTAACCCCTTTTTTTATTTTTATTGACTGAAAATACACACAACAGCTAAAGGACAAACACTTACATATGCTTGTTTTTATTGTTTTTATATTTATTGCTTCATTTATTGTCTCTGTATGCGAATGAGTTTTTTTTTCCTTTTCCTTTTGTTTGTATTTTAGTTTTTAAGCTTTTGGCAATAAGAATTTATCTCTATGTATTTTGTAACTTACAAATTGTTTTCATTCCCCTTTCTTATTTCTTTTTATTGCAGGTATGTACCACAAAAGGAGAAGACAATGGTTTGTAGAACCAGATAAGAAATAATATCCTATAAAATGGTAATAAATGTTGGTATGTATATCAAATGGTTGTGTGTGTTATAGGGTGTACTTTATGTTGTACTTTTTCGATTTGCTATGATATTGAATTCTTATTCTACTGAACATTTTAGATAAATCGGAAACTGAACCGATCGAAATATTCAACATAAAAATCATTATTCGGACTAATCCGAAACAAACCGAAACTTCGGCCAAAATTTTAACGACTTTTCGTCTAATCCTTAATCATAAAAATGGTTGTCACAAACATATACTTGTTTACTGTAACTATAAGTATATTATGGTTACCACAATCATGTAAATATTTATTGTGACTATAATATTGTTTAAAAAAAACTTCAAACATTTTGAAATGATTACTGTAAACATGCCCAACTATATTTTTTCTCTGCGTGCAGGTGCTTTTAGAAGATAAAAATTCAGACAGCCAGATAATTTGAAATACATGCACTAGTTAGTAACTACGACATTTATTTAAAAATCTGTTAGAAATAGTACCAGCTGATATGAAGATTAGTAAATAAATTTTGCTTAATTTCCTTTAAAAAATTAATATTTATATGAAATTCTACTCTCCAACACACAATTCATCTCACTATGCATTCGTTTTTATTCCTTTGTTTATGTAAGCGTTTTTCAGCCTGCCAAAAATATTCCAAAAACATCGAACATAATTTGTAGGCCATTATTTTCAAACTTGTTAAACTTTTCACAAACAATTCCATATATCTGAAAGAGCAAATTTCCATATTAAATATGTATTGTTTCAATACATGTTTTCCAAAAATGTCTTTATATTTTCAAACGAAAAAAAAAAAAAAAAATGACTTAAAAAAACAACTAGAACAAAAAAAGGTCATACATATACACAAGTGACATTTAAAATTCTATTTTTATGAAAGGAAAGGAAAAGCAAGTAAATAGAAAGCGAGAGAAAAAGGAAGAAGTCGATGAAAATTAAAAACAAGTGAGCTTTTATGAAGCAGCTCTGAGACAAAGTTCAAAGTTCTTTGAAATTTTTGTTTATTTTCTACGAAAAATTTGTTCTGTGATTTCCAAAAAGAATCAAATTGTTTGTTATTAGATTTGATTGTTTTTAAATTTAAAACAATATTATTGTTATATTTTAAACAGGAATTGAAACAAGTTGTAACAAATAAATTTTAAGGGTCGTCATGTAAACGCTTAAATGCCTCGCAAACTGTGCAATCTGTGCATTTCTACACTCCCGCAAATGAACTGTCAAAAATTGTGTGGAAATTCATTTGCTCAACTCCGATAAGTTTGCGCGACAATTTAGACTCGCAAACTTGAATTTATTGTGCATTTGTTGCATCAGCTGCTTTTGTTTACTTTTATTTATAAGAAATAAAATACAAATATTTTGTACATGTGAAAATTGTGTGACTTTTTGGAACAGAATGATTGGATTAAATGGCATTGTGTATGGAAATATAAACCAACAGCTAGAATATAAGCAAATTCTGCCAAACTATGTTTACTATTGTTTGTTCCAAAAATTTCACTTTCATTAGAAATTTTTAGAATTTAAATTTATACAATTTTTAAAACTTTTTTTTGTAAGCATTTGTTGAATTTATTTTCGTTTGACATTTTTATCAAATAGATATTTTCTGTATAAAATTCCACTAAATTTAAAAGGTTCATGAAACACGTCGCGTAAATTTGTACATTTGCACAAATGGGAAGCTTAAGCGTTTAAATGAGTACCCTTTTTGTTTATTTGTGCATAATAAGCATAGTGTTCAACAACTAAGCATTCATGCAAATGCTTAATATACTTGATGAGCCCGGCAGGTTTACCATCTTTGATTAATATATTTCAATGAGACGAAGTGCTTATAATAGTTTCTTTGACAAACAAAGAAATAATATGCATGATATTTTCGATGAACTGGCACACCTCTGGATCGTTTGAAATAACGATCTTGTGTTTCGCGTGGTATTGTACAAATACCCGTAGGTCCAAAATGGTTCAGAAAAAACAAGTTAGAGAGCTATATTCGGCTGTGCCGAATACACTATAAAATTTTATTTTAAAGAATAATTTGGTACCCTTCACCAAATTATACTTTAAAATAATATTTTAAAATTTTTTTCAAAATTTTATTTTTTTAAACGTTTTTGCCAAATTTTTTTTTTTTTTAATTTTTCTTTTTTTTTGATTTATTAGTAAAAAAAATTTATGAAAAAATTTTTTTTTGTGAAAAAAAAAATTCTGGCTAAAAAATATTTTTCCCGATTTTGACCCATTGTAGGTCCAACTTACTTATAGCCTTATATTCATCGTTGCACTGGACTTTGAAATATCTATCATTAGATATCCATATTGTCATAAATATGACTTAGTAATCGAGATATAGATCAAAAATAGAGGTTGTCCCGGTTTTTTCCTTATATCTCAGCCATTTGTGGGCCGATATTTTCTATTTTCGATTCTAAGTAATATAGGGGGTATCCACTTTAAGCGTTTTGTGAATAATTCGTACAAACTGATTTTATACAAATTGTGTTGATATAATTCTCATACAGTTTACTTTCTAGCGTAAAGTCATTAATCACTTTAGTATCTCTAAGTAACCTATAGTGAAGTCACTTAAATCATTTATTTTGTACTACGTTTATATTACCCACCAAAAGTAACCTATTGGAGAGTTGTCCGACTAAGATTTGTTTACAAGCAATCGTTTATTGGACTGCCTATGATATGTCTTTTTAGCTGGCTATTTGAGGTCAATTAGCAAATAACTGGCTATTTGAGGTCAATTAGCAAATAACTAGTTATGCAGCTGATCAAGTTTCCAGTTAGGTAGCCAGTTAGGTAGCAAGTAAGGTAACTGACTCGTTGTAACCGATAAGTGAATGCAATGCTTTGACTATTTTGCACCAAAAGGGCCCATACACATGTTAAATAACTAGTGACGTAGCTAGTTATATAACTAGTTGTCAAACTAAAAGATATGTAAAATCACTAGTTCGGGACAGTCTCCTAGAACTGCTGGCAAGTGCAACAATAATATGCACTGAATATGTGTATGCAAATGAGTATCTGTATTGAGACAAGTGTAATTTAAATAACAATTGTGTAATGTTAGTTATGGATGGAGGCTATTTACGATTTGACAAATTAATGTGAAATTGTCTTACAACTTAAAACACGAAAGTATATAATCACAACGTCGGATATAATCATATATTATCTACACAAAATGACAAAAACAAATATCACTTATTAATTTGCACAAGTTTTTCAATTCAATCTTAATGCATCAAATTTTAGTGTAATAATCATCAATCTATATTATTAACCTTAATCGATTTAATTTAGAAAATTATATTTTATTAATGTTGGTTTTGTAGTCCCTAATTTAAACTCAAGTTACTACGTAATTATTATATGCAAAAACAGAAAATAAATACATATTACTTTGCATACACGCAGAGAAAAAAATATAGTTGTGTATTGCTACTGTATCCATTTCAACATTTTTCTAAGGACTGAGATCGTAAAATTCTTAACACACGTTTTTCATTAAAACTTTTAACCCAAGAATTATTTGATTTTTTTTTTTATCAAGTTTCCTTTGTAAAGCATGTCAGTTATTATGTTTAATGTCAATTATGTTCATTTGTTGTTAATCTGATTAAAATGAGTGACCAGAAAAAAGTGGGTACTAAAATTATTAAATATTTTCAAGAAAATCAACTTGGTTCTACAAAAAGTTGGCCAAACAATCAAAGGGCTGCTATCAATCTTTTTCCAATGTTATTAAACAGTACCGGGAGAACTTGTCCGTTGATATTAAACTTGGTTCAGGTAGAAGGAATGGTTCACATGATGTTTATTAAGCCAAAAAAATAGAAAGCATTTCCAAAAGAGCTTCCAACACATCCGGTAGGAAAGCAACCCGGTTAGCTCAGTGCTCGTACTATTTGGTACGAAAAGTTAACGCCAATGCAGGTTTAAAAGCATACAAGGCTCATAAAGTTCCTGACTAGAACTCTGCTAAAAATGTAAAGGCCAAAAACAGAGCACGGAAATTAAAGTCAAATTTTATACAAAAAATGTACCTGCTGCATAATGGATGACGAAACGTACGTATGGAAAATTTTTCGCAGCTTCTGGGTCAATTTTTTTATGTTGCAGATGCTCGAGGGAATGTTGCAAAAAAGGTTAGGACCCAAAAGCAGACAAAATTTCTAAAAAAGTTTTTGGTATGACAAGCAATATGCAGTTGAGGCAAAAAAGCCAAATATTTGTTACAAAGGACTCTATAAATCCCGAAATTTACATCAAGGAATGTTTACAAAAAAGGCTGCTTCCATTCATAAGACTTCATAATGTGTCCACTTATTTTTGGCCTGATTTGGCATCTGTCACTATGTTAAGAAAGGTCTTGAGTGGTACAAGACCAATAATGTGGTATTTGCACCAAGAGAGGCAATTCCTCCAAACTACCTGGAGCTGAGTCCAGTGGAGAGATATTGGGCTCTTGTTAAAAAAGAATTGAAGAGCACCAAAAAGGTGTGGTAGATTTTAAACAGAGATGGACAACCTGTTCGAACAAGGTGATATAAAGCACTATAAAAACCATAATGGAAGAGTTTTCGAAAAAGGTTCAAAATTCCATCATTATTGATTAGAACTATAAAATTTTTTTTTTTTTTTGTAAATTGTAACAATAATTTCAATCAAATAAAAAAAATTAAAACTGTAAGTTTAGTGATTTCATTTTGATTAACATATATGTATGTTACAAATTTTTCGATCTCAGTCCTTACATATATGATTGTGGTAACAATAATATGGTTAATTTACGATTCACATGATTGTATCAACCATATATATGGTTACAGGACTTACCATATTGTGTTGCTCTCGGCTTATGGATATCATAATCTGAGAATAACATATTATGATAAAATTATTCATCATATAAATGGTTGTCACAAACATATACATGTTTACTGTAACCATATATGTATATGGTTCATACAATCATGTGAATACAATCAAATGAACTATATTTTTTTTTTTTCTGCGTGTAGATAAAGTATGACCCAATTTCGTAGTCTCAGTTACAGTTTTTAACTGGGCTTTCGAGTATTTCTAGTGACTTTAAAATAAAACCTTATGGCTTCCAGTTTCCTAGTTTTAAATATCTGTGCTTTACTTTTGCAATTTTGAAATTGTTTTCGTATTAAATTACATTTAATAACAAGCTTTGCTGGAACAAAACTAGGCAACAATATTGAAATGACAAGGGTTTTTTATATGACACACTCTTGTATTCTTGCTAGCATGTCATATAGATTTGGGTACATTTTACAGGTTTTTACATGTTTTCAAATGTGTTTTGTTTTTTGTTTTGTTTTTAGTTATTTTTATTAGTTGTTGTGTTTGTTAAGGATTTTTGTAGTTTTATTTATTTTTTTTTTTGTTTCACTCGAAACAAATAAAAAATAAAAACATATTCCTTCATAAGCCCTTGAGACATTAATATCATTGTTGACCCAAAATAGAAATAAAAATACTATTTTGTTTTCATATTTGAGGGAGGAATAAAAAAAAAAACAATTTCTTTAGAAACTGATTGTGGCTGAATGGAGGACAATAGCAACGATATTCAATAAAAAAAAAAAATACTAGAAACCAAATGTTAAGAAAATGTTAATCTTTGCAAGGGATTTGTTTCCCCACCCATTTCATTTTTATTGTTGTTGGTTTCTTTTTTTTAAAACTACAACTGGTGTGTAGTAAGTAATTTCCCATATGCAAACGAAATACTGGTTGATTGGTTCGACGCTCATCATGAGTTTGATGATGTATAGAAAAACCTCAAACTTTATTTTATTTTTTTGTATTTTTATTATTTTTCATTACTTGTAGGGAGAGAGGAATAAACGTTCAACCCGTACACAACTTAAATAGAACAAAATTTTAATATTTGTCGAAAAAGCAAAAAAAAAATAAATAAAAATTGGGAGTAAAATGAAATCAACAAACAAAAATATCATATAATATTGAGGGGAAAAAAAAAGGAAACATAAAAAAACTTTTTCAATTTAGTAAAAAGCTTTTTTGCTCTGCTTCAGTTCAGTTCTGTAGTTGTTGTTGTTTGTTTGTTTGTTACAACTTTAATACAGTCTCTAGAGATATGATACATTTGCTGTTTTTTTTTTTTGCTTTGCAGTTTTAACACAAATGTCATATGCTGGGTTCAAATTCATATGTGTATTACAAATTGTTAACAGCTCAAAATGAAAAACCCCCCAGTTCTGCATATTGTAGCACACAAATACACGCACTCATATGAAGCTTATCCTCTTGTTAATAGTTTTTTGTTGTTTTTGAAACATTTTACTATACATTTATACAAAAGACAAACAAATTCAAACAAAAATATCATTAATGATATGAATATTTCATTCATATCATCAACGTAAATGTTTGTAACCCCTTTTTAATATTGAGGCACACAATCGCATTCACACAAATATGTAAACATACATTCACATATACATATGTATGTATGAGTTATAATTTATATTTTGTTTTATGTTTGTGTTTCACCCTTCTCCTGCCTTCCCCCACCATTAACTGGTAGTTGTTATAATCCTTCAAAAAACATCACAAATAAATTTGAAGTTTTAGTGAAATTGTTGGTGAAATTGAAAGGATTTCCTACACTCACTCTCTCGCTCTCTCTCTCTCTCTCAAACACTTATTATTATTAATGCACATAGTAGTTTTTGCAATTTACACAGTATACTTTTAGGCTTACTGTGGGTATTCTTTAACGTTTAAGCAGTTTTCTTAATGTTTACTGATGGTAATTTTGTTCTACAAACAATTCTGAACAGTAATCTTCTTTTCTTTATAAAAATTTAATAAATTATATATTGCCACTTCCATATACAAATTAGAAACGCAGAGAAGGCAATTTATTATAATTAAACGACTTGGTACAAGACACATTTTCAAAAATAACAGAAACTGAGAAATAATAGTTCATATTTTGTTATTTTTTTACAGAACATGTTGTACACTGAACGGAAATATTATGAGGCAATTTTTTAATATAAATGTTGTCACTTCTGCTTACATGAACGTAGTGTGCTTTACATTCCGTAGCAAAGAAGTATTCAACAAAAAAATTTTGTTTTTTCTCCAGAGATTCATACAAGTGTTGAGGTTGTATTACTTAAGGCCTTTCTATTTTTCGATATTATTTGTTATTGTTGCTTCATGTCCCTCTTCTTTTCTGTGTGATTCTGACAAATTCTAGTGACAAAAAACTCTAACCAAACAAATATCGGTCTTTATAATGTCAAAACTAAAAGAGGGAATATTTCTTTTATTGTTTTTATCATGTGTGATATTGTTGTTGTACTATTTTCGCTTCTAGGAAATAAATATTTGTTTTTGTTATTGCTATTTTTATTCTTAACACACAACCACCAGATTACTAAATAAATCTCTTGCTATACTTAGATTTTCTTTTTCTATGATTAATTTTTTGTTTTTTAAGAGTTTTATTGAAGACTTTGTGTAATCGAATGTTCATAGTAATGGGCAAAATTAAAGCGATAATTGAACTGAATATAAAAGAAAAATAAAAGGGTACTCAGAGGTTCAAGATAATAATGAATGAGCCAGAAAAAAACTTATACTTAAATATTAATTTAAATATCCTCAAAAATATGTAAATTTATTCAAATATTGTGCAAATCCATTAAACATTCAAATATTTGCATTTTTCCGGAAATCCTCCCATTAGGGATTTTATAGTTGCTTTTTGGACGAGGTGGTCCACTTACGCTTAAAATCGGACGTGTCCTGGGATACAATTCCTGTGATCTTTTATTAGTTTTTTATCCGGTATTGTTCTGGAACATTACTTGGTTTATCAGCCACATAATAATCTTGACCCGGAAGATGTGAAAAGTCTGTCAGTACATAAGTTTAACCATCCATCACACAACAGGTGTATTTTTGTATAAATTTATTTTGCTTCTAAGTTCTTCACCGCATTGCGATCTTGAACTATCTATACTTTTTACGACTTCAACCCAGAATTAGCTTTGGCTCTGCTCAAAAAAAAAAAAAGAGTCAGAACATTTAACTCTACAAGCTGCTTTTCTAATAGAAGTATTCGGCGGTGCACTTCGAAAGAGTTGTTCGACTTCTTTTACCTTAACAATATCTGTTAAACCTTTTTTTCTTTCAATGTTCAAATCTGCCTTATACTGTTTAATGTCTTTTGAAACAGTATGACGATGACCGTTCAGCTCTTTTGCTATTTTTTTGAAAGTCCATTTGGGATTTCTTGTTTTAATGTTTTAATTATTTTTTCACAAAAAAACAAGTACAAGTTTTGACTGGAATAAAGTGTATAAGTTTTTTCTAACTCACACTTTAGTCAGACTATTAGATTGTGGTCTGAGTATAAGAAGGTATTCTGAACATAGGACTATAGTCTGACGGTAGGACGGTAATATTACTATAGAACGGTACGCTTAGTATAAATAGCCAGCGGGAAAAAATTCTAGGTCTTCACTTTATAGGCCTTCTAAAAGACCTGCTCACACATTCTAAAAGATGCGATACTCATTCTACTCTGCCTGCTCGCAGAAGACGTTCTAGAAGGGCTATGCTTCTCCTTCTACACAATCAAAATTGCATTGCAAAATAAGGTCTAGCAAACCTTTATTTCATATTCAAACATGATTGGTTTTGCAATTATTATCTCTCTATAATACTATTTATTTTGCTCTCTTTATTATGAACTGTTACATTAAACCAGAAAAAACTGCAAAATCTTCTAAATTATTTAGTCTTTTATAACATTTGAAGATGTGAAGTTCGTGTGAAGAAGTTTTTTTCCATTATAAAGATGGATCCATTATTTAGGTTTTATGCTAAATTCATTTAGAATATTTTCTGACTTCAGCAGACTTTTAATTAGGGTTTAATTTTCAGGGTTTTTAATAGATATGTAGACATTCTGTGAGGCATTACGCGGCAGGTCTCCTTGCAGAACTTTAACTAAACTTAAGTAGGCCTTCTCTCAGTCCTCTAACAGCAGCGAGTATGCAAGCCCTTGGATCGCAATGACACGCCGTGTAAAATTTAAACGATTTTGCAATGCGGCTGGGTGTCCTTGTGTCTACAAAATAAGGCATTTAGGAAGGCCTCTTTACTGTATCTTTTTCCCGCTGGGTAGATCGGTTGTCCAAGTATAGGTCAGTTGTCCGTGTATTTGACGGTAGTCTGTGTATGATACGCTAGTCTGAGTATAGGACGGTAGTCTGAGTGTAAGAAAGTTTCAGACGGTAGTCCAAATATAGGACGGTAGTCCGAATGTAGGACGGTAGTCCGAATATAGGACGGTATTCCGAATATAGAACGGTAGTCCGAATATAGGACGGTAGTCCGAATATAGGACGGTAGTCCGAATATAGAACGGTAGTCCGAATATAGAACGGTAGTCCGAATCTAGTACGGTAGTCCGAATATAGGACGGTAGTCCGAATATAGGACGGTAGTCCGAATGTAGGATGGTAGTCTGAATATAGAACGGTAGTCCGAATATAGGACGGTAGTCCGAATATAGGACCGTAGTCCGAATATAGGATGGTAGTCTGAATATAGAACGGTAGTCCGAATATAGGACGGTAGTCCGAATATAGAACGGTAGTCCGAATATAGGACGGTAGTCCGAATATAGGACGGTAGTCGGAATATAGGACAATAGTCCGAATATAGGACGGTAGTCCGAATATAGGACGATAGTCCGAATATGGGACGGTAGTGCAATATAGGACGGTAGTCCGAATATAGGACGATAGTCCGAATATAGGACGGTAGTCCGAATATAGGACGGTAGTCCGTATATAGGACAGTAGTCCGAATATAGGATGGTAGTCTGAATATAGAACGGTAGTCCGAATATAGGACGGTAGTCCGAATATGGGACGGTAGTCCGAATATAGGACGATAGTCCGAATATAGAACGGTAGTCCGAATATAGGACGGTAGTCCGAATATAGATCGGTAGTCCGAATATAGAACGGTAGTCCGAATCTAGTACGGCAGTCCGAATATAGGACGATAGTCCGAATATAGAACGGTAGTCCGAATATAGGACGGTAGTTCGAATACAGAACGGTAGTCCGAATATAGGACGGTAGTCGGAATATAGGATGATAGTCCGAATATGGGACGGTAGTCCGAATATAGGACGATAGTCCGAATATAGAACGGTAGTCCGAATCTAGTACGGTAGTCCGAATATAGGACGGTAGTCCGAATATAGGACGGTAGTTCGAATATAGAACGGTAGTCCGAATATAGGACGGTAGTCGGAATATAGGATGATAGTCCGAATATGGGACGGTAGTCCGAATATAGGACAATAGTCCGAATATAGAACGGTAGTCCGAATCTAGTACGGTAGTCCGAATATAGGACGGTAGTCCGAATATAGGACGGTAGTCCGTATATAGGACAGTAGTCCGAATATAGGATGGTAGTCTGAATATAGAACGGTAGTCCGAATATAGGACGGTAGTCCGAATATAGGACGGTAGTCCGAATATAGGACGGTAGTCCGAATATAGAACGGTAGTCCGAATCTAGTACGGTAGTCCGAATATAGGACGGTAGTCCGAATATAGAACGGTAGTCCGAATATAGGATGGTAGTCCGAATATAGGACGGTAGTCCGAATATAGAACGGTAGTCCGAATATAGGACGCAAGTCTGAATGTAGGACGGTAGTCCGAATATGGGACGGAATTCCGAATGTAAGACGGTAGTCCGAATATGGGACGGTAGTCGGAATTTAGGACGGTAATCCGAATATAGGACGGTAGTCGGAATATAGGACGGTAGTCCGAATATAGGACGGTAGTCCGAATATATGAGGGTAGTCCGAATATAGGACGTAGAACGTAGTCTGAGCACAAGCCAGTAGTCTGAATATATAACGTACGGACGGTTGTCTGAAAATAGAACGTAGTCTGAGTATAGGATGGGTAGTGTGAATATAGAACGTAATCTGTATATAAAGCGGTTTAAGATAATTCTATAATTTTTCCCATAACTATTGCTATTACAACAATAGCTTTTTATTTTATATTTCACACACTCTCAGTTAAGTAGAAAACAGTAAAAATCAATAGTAAATCCAAGATTTTAGTTATTTTATTTTGATTTATTTTTGTTACTCTACTCTTAATAATAATTTTTCTATAAACATTTCTTAACATTGTTTGATGGCATCCATCTTTATTGATTCTATACAGATTGGGGGGGGGGGGGGGGTGCCTGTGTAGTGATACTTAAACACATACAACATTGTAGCTGTCATATTGTATTCAATTTAATACATAGATATTTTGTTATTCCAGCTTGTCTTGTCTTGTCTCGTCTTGTCTTTATTTTTTATCTATTCCATTTTTATGAGGCGTTAAATGTGCAAACTTTGTGACTTTTTGATTGGATTTTCAGTTTGGATTTTTCTTTGCTGATTTTTTTTGCTTTATTTCCAACATGAGTTGAAAATTACATTAAAATAATAAAAAAATAACAATACAACATTGAAAAGTCGTCATAGAAAAACTTAAATTTGAAAAGTTTTCAAAACAAAAATAATATTATTTTATTATAAACGCTTGTCTTATCATGATTTTGCAATATTTGCAAAAACAAATCACTGAAGAAAAAAAAAATAAAAAAAAATACGCAACAAATTTATAGCTCATCTATTAGGTGTTAAATTTTTTATTGATAAATTGCCACCACCATTAAAAATTATTGACTTTCGTGGAGTTGTTGGCCAGTTGGACAAACAGAAAATGTTCCCTAAGAAGAAATCTTGAAGAATTGTTATAATTTTTATATTTGAAGTCATTGTTATATACCTATATATATTTTGACAGCTCAATTATGACAAGAGTCAAAAAAGTTTCTTCTCTTTTTAGAAAAATAAAGGAAAAATCATGAAATGCTTTAAAACTAGTAAATACTTTAATAATACTTTAATTTTAGCATTTACTTTATTTTAATCAAATTATGTTATAATAAAATTTAATTAATATTGTAAAATATAAGTGTATTTTGTGTTCTATGGTATATTTTTATCTTTTCATAATCTAAAGCTAATACATTGTGTATTTATAATGAACATTTTCTAAATCCTGTAAAAATATATTTGTAATCAATGAAATTAAGAGAGAAAAAAAGCAACAACAAAATCCAAAAACACATTTTATAAAATATTTAATTTGTTAAATTATTCTAGTGGTTTTAAGCCAAAACCTTTAAAAATTATAAAACCACTACACACACATACACACTCATAAATACACACATACTTATATTCTGTGAAAATTGTCTATACATTCATATCGCAGTAGTTCTGAGCGACTGCTGTGCATGTCCTATGCAGGGGATAAATTGACCCTATATAGATTACAAATAGACTGTATAATGGTCCGAATTAGTCAACGCATTGGATTCACATACCAGTTACATTACCTAACTGTCTGCTTCATTAGCTACATAACTTGTTATGCACAGCTGCTGAGCGGAAGCTAATTGATCTCAAATAGTCAGTAAAAAAGACAGCTCCTAGACAGTCCAATAACCGATTACTCCAACAGTTTATAGCTGGTGAGTGAGAAACCTACTTTCTAAAATGCAGCACAAAATAAACGTTTAAAATGACAATTGACTTCACGTTAGACTACCTAGGATGTAAGTATACATAAGCAAAAAGAAAATAAACTGTATGAGAATTATATCAATACAATTTTTATAAACATATAAAGTGACTACTCTCTAAAGTACTTAGATACAATTAAATTCACTCTAGATTATCTAGAATGTATAAAGTAACCAATTGACTTCTCTCTGCACTACAAAGAGTATCCAAAATATATAAATTGTAGTCAGACAAGTGATCAGATATTAGTGACAATTACTGTCTCTAAGGGATACAATGACTACTTGTAAAACTGCTGGGATGTATTTGAATAAAGTACAGGTATCAATAGATTTGATATTATTATGCCATTTATCTCCCATACATGACTAAATTTTTTCGACTTTCCAAAGGGCTAAACAATAGCTACATGCATGCATGACTAACGTTCATTCATGCATGTTAGTTTGTATGTGCGTTCTGTCTTTGTATGGTAATGTTTATTGCAAATACCGTAATTTTTGTATGGCTGTGTGTTTATATTCTGCCATTGTGTGGATTTATAGATAAAACCATATTTTATGATTATAGTTTTTTATTTAGCAAATAACCACAAATACATTAAGTTACACTATTATCAATATCATCATTGTTATCACTATTCATTGGCTTAAAAACTACACATATGCATTAATATAATGCTGTCTACTTACACTCACATTAAGAAATATCCCATATACATTTAAATTTCAATGCCTTCCCTCCTCTAACATCTTAAAGGTCTTGTGGGAATTTCGAAATTGTATTTTATTTATACTTTTTGTAGGCTTGAATCGATGTAAAATGTCAAATATCCTTGCTAAAATAGTCCTTTGAGTATATTCCTGAGTGTACACAGGAGTAGCTAAAGTTATTTTCAATGGATTATGCGTATACGTAATTAATATTTGATATTTTGTATTTGAAATAGGTTATATACATACATTTTGTAGCCTTGCTTTAATGTGATTTAGTTACAGTAGGTAACAGAACAGCAACGAATTTATATATATCGTACAAATTGAATGAGTTGACATGTTAGCTTATTTACAATTACCATTTTTAGAACACGGTCTGAGACTGTAATCTAGGTGTTAGGCTGGATAAAAACAGTGGTGTTGGAGTGAGTATAAGATGTCAGTCTAAGTAAAATACGGTAGTCTGAATAAAATATGGTCGTCTGAGTATAAGACGGTCGTCTGAGTATGAGACGGTCGTATGGGTATATGACTACTGTCATAGTCTATGACAAAAATCATAGTCTATGTCAATTGTCATAGTCTATGACAGTAGTCATAGTCTATGACAGTAGTCATAGTCTATGACAGTAGTCATAGTCTATGACAGTAGTCATAGTCTATGAGAGTAGATATAGTCAATGACAGCAGTCATAGTCTATGTCAATTGTCATAGTCTATGTCAATTGTCATAGTCTATGTCAATTGTCATAGTCTATGACAGTAGTCATAGTCTATGACAGTAGTCATAGTCTGTGACAGTAGTCATAGTCTATGTCAATTGTCATAGTCTATGACAATAGTCATAGTCTATGGCAGAAGTCATAGTCTATGTCAATTGTCATAGTCTATGACAATAGTCATAGTCTCTGAGAGTAGATATAGTCAATGACAGTAGTCATAGTCTATGTCAATTGTCATAGTCTATGACAATAGTCATAGTCTATGACAGAAGTCATAGTCTATGTCAATTGTCATAGTCTATGACAATAGTCATAGTCTATGTCAATTGCCATAGTCTATGACAATAGTCATAGTCTATGACAGAAGTCATAGTCTATTATAGTAGTCATCAGGGATGGCATCTGAAATTTACAAATTGTACCAACTTTCATCGAAGATAGTACTTTTTGGGCTCTGATTGTACCAAATCTGACTTCGTCTTGAAATTATCAAGAAACATACCAAACAAATTGTACAAAATCTGCAAATATTTTAAATACGAAATCGCTAAGGAGCTTTTAACTGCATATTTAATAACGTTTTGGAGTTAATTTAAAAAAAACAATCAAGAACAATCACCAAAAAATCTTAACAAAAGACACTAAATGGAATAAACAATCGAACAAATTTGTTTATATTTGTTTGGGTTATTATTCCTGCAGCCTTAAATTCATAAAAGGCCCGAATCAAGGGGGTTGTGTTCTCCTCCCCTCCAAACCGTAAATCTTTACTATAAAAAAGGAAAAATAAATTTAAATTTCTTCGACCTCCAAAAGCTTGAACTGGATCAGCGTCTGATACTGTTATAATAATTGTACCAAATGATTCATTGGTATACAATTGTACTTTTCACTTATGAATTGTACCAAAAAAAGTACAATTGTACCAACTTTGCCATCCCTTGTAGTCGTAGTCTATGACGGTAGTCATAGTCTGTGACAGTAGTCATTGTCTTTGGCAGCAGTCATAGTCTATGACAGTAGTCATAGTCTGTGACAGTAGTCATAGTCTGTGATAGCAGTCATAGTCTATGACAATAATCGTAGCCTATCACAGTAGACACAGTTTATGACAGTAGTAATAGTCTATGACAGTAGTAATAGTCTATGACAGATGTCATAGTCTATGACAGTAGTCATAGTCTATGACAGTCGTCATAGTCTACGACAGTTGTCATAGTCTATCAAAGGTCTGCTATCAAACTGTTTCCAATGTTACTAAACAGTACCGGAAGAACTTGTCCGTTGATATAAAACCTTGTTCAGGTAGAAGGAATGGTCCACATGATGTTTCTAAAGCCAAAAAAATAGAAAGCATTTTCAAAAGAGTTCCCAACACATCCGGTAGGAAAGCAGCCCGGTTAGGTCAGTACTCGGACTATTTGGTACGAAAAGTTAAAGCCAATGCAGGTTTAAAAGCATACAAGGCTCAAAAAGTTCCTGACAGGAACTCTGCTAAAAATTTAGAGGTCAAAGACAGAGCACGGAAATTGAAGTCAAATTGTATACAAAAAATATACCTGCTGCATAATGGATGACGAAATGTACGTATGAAAAATTTATCGCAGCTTCTGGGTAAATTTTTTTATGTTGCAGATGCTCGAGGGAATGTTGAAGAAAAGTTTAGGAACCAAAAGCAGACAAAATTTTCCAAAAAGTTCTTGGTATGACAAGCACTATGCAGTTGAGGCAAAAAGCCAAACATTTTTTACAAAGGGCTCTATAAATACAGAAATTTACATCAAGGAATGTTTACGAAAAAGGATGTTTCCATTCATAAGACTTCTTAATGTGTCCACTTATTTTTGGCTTTATTTAGCATCCTGTCACTATGGTAAGCAAGGTCTTGAGTGGTACAAGAACAATAATGTGGTATTTGTACCAAGAGAGGCAATTCCTCCAAACTACCCGGAGCTAAGGCCAGTGTAGAGATATTGGGCTTTTGTTAAAAGAGAATTGAAGAGCACAAAAAAGGTGTCTAAAAGTGTGGTAGATTTTAAACGGACATAGACAACCTGTTCGAACAAAGTGACATAAAGCACTATAAAAACCATAATGGAAGGGTTTTCGAAAAAGGTTCAAAATTTCATCGCTAGTGATTAGAACTATAAATTTTTTTTTTTGCAAATTGTAACAATAATTTCAATCATATAAAAAAAGATTGAAAACTGTAAGTTTAGTGGTTTCATTTTATTAACACATATGCATATTAAAAATTTTTCGATCTCAGTCCTTATTTCACATGTTTTCCACAATAAGAACAGAGTACTGTTTTTGCGAAATATATATTTCATTCCAAATATTTTATATGTAGTTTGACAGCATTTCGCACGAAATTTTGAACAGAGTACTTAGCTTAAGCTATTAGTCTTAATTTTTTACTGCTACACATATGCCGATACTGTTGAAATTTAAATATTTAAATTGATTAAAATTTAAATTATGGTTAATATACATCAAATATACATTTTGACATGTTCTGTTCATAAATATACATTTAATCAAGAGCCTTTAAAAATGAATTAGTTTAAACACAAGTCGGCAGGTCATCAATTAAATTTGGAAATGTAATATTTAATTAAACGAGTGAGTGCTTGAGTAAATGATTTAAAGTTGAAAGTGTAAGATACATTAAAGTATTAACAAGTTACACACTCGCACATAATTACACAGATATATGATATATGTATGTACATATGCCTTACAATTTGATATCATTTTGCTGAAATTGTTGAATATATTTTACATTATTTTAATTAATTCTGTTAACAAAAGGCGAAAATTTTATATATAAGTAAATCTGTATATTCGATGTAAATAAAAAGTTAATTAAAGAGGATTTAACATATTTAAATGAACGTATTGTCAACGTATGTTAAATGGGCAGAATGGATTGAGTTTGTTGCACTAATTGGGGGTGTTTTATATATTAATTAAGATCTGTCAATGAGGCAAATATAGATTACCTTTCTACTCCGAGTATTTCCATACAAATTTTTTATTAAAATTTAAAATTTCTATGAACACTTTCTCATCAAGGGAATTTCTTTTCCAATTCCTAACGTGATCAATAAACGGATTTTTTTGTATGTACTATGTAGTAGTTTGAGCGATGCATTTAATATGAGACTCTGACTTTATTTTAAAACTGTGGTCTTAGTAAAAGACTGGGTTGTGGCTTTCTAAAAAAAATATCCCCAGCTACTCTTAAATACTAGTGCCATAATCCAAACACAACCTGTTTTTATTACCTCTTATTTCAACAGATAGGCCCATGGTGCCATTGGCATAATTATGTATATTTAATAAACAATTTATTAATGTATTCAATCAAACTGTCGTATAAAAGAAAGAAATGAAATCACAATTCAATAAGATTTTTTTTATGTTTTTAATATTTATATTAAACGTCCTCACAAAATAACCAATACTCTCGCTGTCTCTCGAACAATGTATTCGCATATGTATAAATATAAACAATAAAAAGTACATACCACATACATAAATGTATGTATATATGTATGTAAGTATATAGTACATATGCTTAATATCTCATTAAGTCCATCAATTGTAATTTTTAGTAGATGCCGAGTAGTTGTGATTGTATAAGGGATTTTACATTTGTATGACATCGCGTGTGTTATGTATAATTGTATGTATAATGAGAAGCAAAGTAAACATATGACGTTATTTACATAAACTTATATTATTAACACACACATATATTTATATATAGTACATACCCAGCATTTCTAGGAGACTGTACCGAACTAAAGATTTTACCTACTATTTATGGTGACAACTAGTTACATAAATAGCTACGTGGCAATTTATTTTAACACGTGCATGTTCTAAGCAGCACAGTGAGTGAGTTACCTCACCAGCTACCAAACTGGTTACTTGATTGGCTACATAACTAGTTAATTTAACATGAATGCTAGTAGAACTCAAAAAGTCAGTTAACAATACATCTGGTAGATAGTCCAACAACTGGTTGCTTGTAAACCTTCCTCGAACAAACCCGACAATAGATTACTTCTGGTGGGTAAAATAACTACTTTATAAAGTACAACACAAAATAAACACTCTAGGTTGCTCAGATACACTAAAGTGACAATTGACTACACGCTTGATTGCATACGATGTCAGTATACTCTAGCATAAATAAGCTGTATGAGAATTATATAAGCACAATTTGTATAAAACCAGTTTTCACGAATTACTCACAAAATAGACAATTGACTTCATGGAAGATTACCTGGGATGTATAAAGTAACCAATTAACTTAAATGACTCCAATATATATATATCAATTGGAGTTAGCCAAGTGATCAGACATTAGTGACAATTACTGACTACTTTTTTAACTGCTGGGCATGTATGAATACAATACAAATACGAATGTGTTGAAAATATCAGGAGTCCTGATTCAGGACAATACACTACATTTCATATTATAACTATTATTAACATGCCATAAGGACTGTCCTCAGCTCACTCTCATCCAAATGCAAGCAAACACATATGCAAACATATTTTTAGTAATAATACCACGAATAATGAAAATACAGATATAAAAACAAAATCATCATACCTACACATTCATATACAGTAGGGTCGTACGTAGCTAAAATTAATGTTTACATTTTTTCTAAGACGTCATTTCTCAAAATTCATATGATAAAAAGCTCTCTTTTCAAGATTTTTACCGTAGTTGTTCTAAAGAATATTGATTACTCCATACAAACAATACTACCCTAATCTATATATGTACATATATAGTACATATACGTAAAAAGTTAATGCCATTGTACTTTTATGCCAATACACAAGCACAGAAATGTTTAACATATGATGGTATTTTATATAACTAATGGAATTCATATTGTGAGTTCGTATGTGAATAATATTGAATCGTTGTTGTTTGTAATATTGCATGTTCTATAGAAACGAATTTATATAACTTAAAATTCCACCATTTCAATATCTTCCCACTGAGAAGAGTTTTAAAATAATTGTTTAATGGGAGAACAAATTTTAACCAGAACATGGAACTGGAACTGAACAGTAGCAGAACTAAAACAGAACTAGAACAGAACTAGAACAGAACAAGAACAGAACTAGAACAGAACTAGAACAGAACTAGAACAGAACTAGAACAGAACTAGAACAGAACTAGAACAGAACTAGAACAGAACTAGAACAGAACTAGAACAGAACTAGAACAGAACTAGAACAGAACTAGAACAGAACTAGAACAGAACTAGAACAGAACTAGAACAGAACTAGAACAGAACTAGAACAGAACTAGAACAGAACTAGAACAGAACTAGAACAGAACTAGAACAGAACTAGAACAGAACTAGAACAGAACTAGAACAGAACTAGAACAGAACTAAAACAGAACAGAACTAGAACAGAACTAGAACAGAACTAGAACAGAACTAGAACAGAACTAGAACAGAACAGAACTAGAACGGGAAAAAAATTCTAAATTGAACTAAAATTAATTCATTTCAAAATGTTGTTATGCTTTAATGTTATGTCCATTTTCCTTTAATTCTCTGTATTTATTTTTGGTTCATATGCTTGGTTTTGGAAACGTTTTTAATATTTCGATGTATATAATGAAGGGAAAGTATTTCAAGTGCATATAACTATATTCGTTGTGTATTTGTACATCTCAATTTTTTGATGATACTTAAACAGCAGTGCAAACTGCAACAGCCAAATAACTACCAAATACTTTTTGAACTCTAACACACTTACACGCGCATTTTAAAAAATAAGATACAACCCAAGCATAATCGTGGAAAAAGGTCAGGGTAAATTTCAATCGATGGTTATAAAAGATAATAATAAAAAGAAAATGTTTGTTAAAAAAAAATAACTGAAAAAGGATTCAATGCTAAGAAAAAATATATATTAAAACTGAACTTGTATGTGAATAAATGGATACAACGAAATTGTTAAAGTTAAATTCTTATTAAAAATACTAAAGAAGAATAAAAAATAATAGTAATGTGAAACTGAAAGAGAATTGTAGGATTTTTATTATGCCACAACAGCAATTTTCATAAAAATATAAATAAAAGAAATAAGGAAGAATTGATCACGCAACAATTGATTTTAACAATGCCAACCCCAATATTCTATTATATTTTCTTTATACATATCCAACATGTTAAATTTTGATTGTTTTCTTCCTTGTTTTTTATTTAATTTTTTGTTGTAATATGAAAATTTAAATAAATTAAAGGAAACTAACGGAAAGGACATTGTGAATTGTTTCTTCCATATTGCTGTAGGAGCCCTCATTAAAATGTGGCCTACTTTCATACATTTGAGTGTTTTTTTGATGGAATCAAGACCAAAGGAAGCTAAATAAAATAGTTTTTGTATCCGTTAGGGTGCTTTCTGTTTTATTGTTTATGTTTTCTTTTTTTTGCAAATTCCTATAAAGGATCCAACAACTACACTCGAATATGTTTCTGTGGAAGTCGTTATGACTAAAAGCAAATGAGGCTTATTACTCCTGGCATTAGAATAAAGTTCTTTTTGGAAAGATGGTAATTTTTAATACGGTGGAGAAAGAACTAGAACTGAACAAGAACTGAACTAGAACTGAACTAGAACTGAACTAGAACTGAACTAGAACTGAACTAGAACTAGAACTGAACTAAAACTAGAACTGAACTAAAACTAGAACTGAACTAAAACTAGAACTGAACTAAAACTAGAACTGAACTAAAACTAGAACTGAACTAGAACTGAACTAGACCTGTACTAGAATTGAACTAGAATTGAACTAGAACTGAACTAGAACTGAACTAGAACTGAACTAGAACTGAACTAGAACTGAACTAGAACTGAACTAGAACTGAACTAGAACTGAACTAGAACTGAACTAGAACTGAACTAGAACTGAACTAGAACTGAACTAGAACTGAACTAGAACTGAACTAGAACTGAACTAGAACTGAACTAGAACTGAACTAGAACTGAACTAGAACTGAACTAGAACTGAACTAGAACTGAACTAGAACTGAACTAGAACTGAACTAGAACTGAACTAGAACTGAACTAGAACTGAACTAGAACTGAACTAGAACTGAACTAGAACTGAACTAGAACTGAACTAGAACTGAACTAGAACTGAACTAGAACTGAACTAGAACTGAACTAGAACTGAACTAGAACTGAACTAGAACTGAACTAGAACTGAACTAGAACTGAACTAGAACTGAACTAGAACTGAACTAGAACTGAACTAGAACTGAACTGGAACTGAACTAGAACTGAACTAGAACTGAACTAGAACTGAACTAGAACTGAACTAGAACTGAACTAGAACTGAACTAGAACTGAACTAGAACTGAACTAGAACTGAACTAGAACTGAACTAGAACTGAACTAGAACTGAACTAGAACTGAACTAGAACTGAACTGAACTGGAACTGAACTGGAACTGAACTAGAACTGAACTAGAACTGAACTAGAACTGAACTAGAACTGAACTAGAACTGAACTAGAACTGAACTGGTGTTCAAAGTTTTCTTTTATAAAAATTTATATTTTTTTTTTTAGAATTTGCTAACATCAGCAGCAATTAAATCACTCGACCGCTGCTAAAATGTGTAGAACCCAACAGTAATTTCTCTTTTAACATAAAACGTATGTGTGACAAAAAGGAAAGCGGTTTCCTTTTTAAAATTTGTATACAATATTCAGAAACTTCTTTGACAAGTCATCATATATCATAAAAATGTAAATGTAACAAACTGGCAAATGAAAAACTCGACACAATAACAAAAAAGCCACCAAAATATTCACAACAGCAAAAAGGAAACACTGTTTGCTTCAGCGAATTTACATTACAAGAAGCGTAGTAAAAAAAATGAAGTGTACATACATAGGTATGTATGTGTGTATGCATGTGACAATATATTTGCTCAAGGACACCATCCCGCGTTCATTTATTTACATATACACACATATGAACTTAAATGTTGTTAGTGGTATTAAATTTTTGGTGTAACATATGTCAAACCATAACATTAAAGATGCCGGGTTGGGGTAAAAGTAATAAGTTTTCATTTTTTACTATCTTTGAACAAAACGTCTCCTTGATTTGTGTATAAAAATGTAAATACCATAATGACATATATTTTGAAAAAAAAAAAAAATAAATAAAATATAGTTTATTTAATGGAACTCTTATAGATACGTAAATATTTACTAGGAATTTAAAAGTAGCGCTCGGTTTTAAACAAGAATGGAAAATAGAAAGAAAAATAAAATATTTTTTTTAGCAAAATTATTTTAGCATCAAGCACAGTGGTTATACCTGCAAAGTAGTAATAAATGTTGAATATATAAAATACACACGCAGAAAAAAATATAGTTGTGCATGGTTACTGTAATAATTTCAACATATGTGCATGTTTACTGTAACCATTTCAAAACTTTTAACAATATTATCATCACAGTAACTATATATATGATTGTGGTAACAATAATATGGTTAATTTACGATTCACATGATTGTATCAACTATATACATGGTTACAGTAAGCTTGTATATGTTTGTGACAAACATTTATATGATGAATAATTTTATCATAATATGTTGTTCTCAGATTATGATATCCATAAGCCGAGGGCAATATTATATGGTAAGTCCTTCATCATATAAATGGTTGTCACAAACATATACATGTTTACTGTAACCATATATATGGTTGATACAATCATGTGAATCATAAATTAACCATATTATTGTTACCACAATCATATAAATAGTTACTGTGACTATAATGATTACAGTAATCATGCACAACTATATTTTTTTTCTGCGTGCAGTTTCCTACGCTGTAATAGCATTAAATAAACGAGTGTTTCATAAAATTTGGTTTATTATTTTAAAGAATCTAAAATTATTACCTATCATGTTGTGGTTGCTGTCACTGTGCCACTCCTTGTCAGCGGTATTGTCAAATAAGTTTGTTTGCGTACACAACTATGAGATTGGCACAAAAAGTTGAAGAAAAAAATAGATGGAAAAAAATATCCTTGAAATAAATTAGTATTCTTTTACATATTTTCCTTCGATATTAAAGTTTACGTTGCTTCACCCACTACTACTCTTTCAGCCACTAGTGCCACACTGCCACTTTAGCTGCCTAGAATATAAGTTGAACAAAACTTCTTCTAACCAAATCATTTTAATATTTAAGTTATGCAAAGAAATATTAGACATACTCTACTTCAATTTACATACATATGGGCAAAAACTCATTTATTTTCAAGTCTATGAAACCGACCTTAGTTGTTCTTTATTTCTTAAGAGTTTATGATTTTGACGAAATTTTTTGTCAATAGCACTACTGAATCCAAGGTCCATATCGTCATTAGTTGTAGCTTCTTTAAGTTGGAAAATATAAAAATAATGATGGAAACGTATTAGAGTGCTTTTTAGTTTTTATATATTTTTTTTTTTTCAGTTTTTGAATTTGGAATTGTTTATCAATTAAAAAGTTATAAGGAGCTCAAGTTTGTATCCAGCATTTTGGAGATTTTAATATATTTGTTGCTTAAATTTACTTAAAATATTAAATTAAAAAAAGAAAAACTTTGTTTTTTTCCTATTTTTTAAACCACCTCAACGGATTTTTCACGCTGAAGTATTTCAGCTACTCTGATGTGCTAAGAAAAAATTCATAAACAAAATTTACACAAATTGTGTTGTTGCCCATATATGTATACAAACTCTACTTCATATACCAGTGTTTGTAGTTGAGTTGCATGGTATAAGTATAAATAGCTTTCACTTAAAATGGTGATAGTGATAATATAATATTCTAAATGGAAATATAATACGAAGAAAAACATATATGTATTGTACTTTCTCTACGTTCGTATGACTATGTTCGTAGTGCAGGCACGGATCCAGGTCAAACATTTGAGAGGGGGTTTTCGTTGTTGTAAATAAAGTAAAATTTATTTTACATTTTTCTTTTTGTCCTTTTTTATATGAAAACTTTTCGGTTTTTGGGTGGAAATTTCTTATATTAGATTGTTTTATATCCAATTTCATCACGATATTAATTATTATAAGACAATTATGAATGTTCAAGAATTTTCCTAAGGCAGACCTTGTAAGGATACTAGGGACAAATTTGAAGTTTACAGTATAATTTAAGAGTACATAGAACTAATTTGTATAACATTTCATCAGGATTGCATAATCAACATATTTATGACTGCTCCAACAGAATACCGGATTGATATTTGTATGGGAGCTAGGTGAAATCATGGACCGATATTGCATATTTTCAATAATAAACCTTATTAACAGGAAGTATTTGTAAAAGAATTCAGCCAACTAGCTCCTTTTGTTTGAGCCCTATCGTATTTTCAACAGACCGACTGATGGACGGACATTGCTAGATCGTCTTAGATTCTTAGAAGGACCCAGAATATATATTCTTATATGGATCTGCAACAAATATTTTGATGTTTTACAAACGGAATGACAAAATCAATATACCTCACATATCTTTCGATGGTGGGTATAAAAATACCTTAAACATCTTTTAGTTGAATGAATTTAGTGCATTTAACCAATTGTAATCTTTAGGATACCCAAATTGTGTTTTAAAGCAATTCACACAGAAACAAAGACTTCGTAAGTGACTAAACAACTTTTTAACTTTTGGTTTAACCACATAACAATTTCCTTAAATTAATTTATTTTGAAATTGTAAAGTTAACAATTTGTTAAAGTTCTTTATCAACAACTCATTTGTTGAACATTAATTTGAGTATTGAATAGACAAAAGAAATGAAATTGTGTTAGATAAGGACTGAGATCGAAAAATTCTTAACACACGTTTTTCATTAAAACTTTTTGATTTTTTTTATCAAGTTGCCTTTGTAAAGCATGTCAGTTATTATGTTCATTTGTTGTTAATATGATTAAAATGAGTGACCAGAAAAAAGTGCGTACTAAAATTATTAAATATTTTCAACAAAACCCAACTTGGTCCTATAAAAAGTTGGCCAAACAATCAAATGTCTGCCTGTTCTGTTTCCAATATTATTAAACAATACCGGGAGAACTTGTCTGTTGATATAAAACCTGGTTCAGATAGAAGGAATGGTGTTTCTAAAGCCAAAAAAATAGAAAGCCTTTTCAAAAGAGTTCCCAACACATCCGGTAGGAAAGCAGCCCGGTTAGCTCAGTGCTCGGACTATTTGGTACGCAAAGTTAAAGCCAATGCAGGTTTAAAAGCATACAAGGCTCAAAAAGTTCCTGACAGGAACGCTGCTAAAAATTTAGATGCCAAAAACAGAGAAAATATTCCTGCTTCATAATGGATAACGAAACGTATGTTCTGGCAGATTTTTCGCAGCTTCCGGGTCAATTTTTTTATATTGCAGATGCTCGAGTGAAAGTTGAAGAAAAGTTTAGGACCCAAAGGCAGACAAAATTTCCCAAAAAGTTCTTGGTATGGCAAGCAATATGCAGTTGCGACAAAAAAAAACAAAACATTTGTTACAAAGGGCTCTATAAATATCGAAATTTACATCAAGGAATGTTCACAAAAAAGGATGCTTCCAATCATAAGACTTCTTAGTTTGTCCACTTATTTTTGGCCTGATTTGGCACCCTCTCACTATGGTAAGAAAGGTCTTGAGTGGTAAAAGAACAATAATGTGGTATTTGTACCAAGAAAGGCAATTCCTCCAAACAGCCAGGCCAGTGGAGAGATATTGGGCTCTTGTTAGAAGGGAATTGAAGAGCACAAAAAAGGTGTCCAAAAGTGTGGTAGATTTTAAACGGAGATGGATAACGTATTCGTACAAAGTGACAGAAAGCACTATAAAAACCTTAATGGAAGGGTTTCCATTGCATCACTAGTGATTAGAACGATAAAAATATATATATATTTTTTTTTTGTAAATTGTAATAATAATTTCAATCAAATAAAAAAAAATCAAAACTGTAAGTTAAGTGGTTTCATTTTTATTAACATATATGTATGTATGTTAAGAATTTTTCGATCTCAGTCCTTATTAGTTATGTTGTTGTACTTATACAGCGAATAAATTGAATAAATATTCTTTCTATGGGGTTTGAAAGATCGATATAACGTTCCCTTAAAAGCAATCGCCGATTGATATGTAAAGATTGAGAATATTTGAATAGCAGCCAGAATTCTATCCAACATACTCAGTTTTAGAAACTCTGTAGAAATCTTGTATCAATCTCTGATGGTTAACTATTGCATTTCATTCATGTGGGAATATATTCAGTTACTCAACCCTAACCCCTGCTCTGAATCCATTGTATAAGTCTCAATCTCAAGTAATCCGATCTTTTTTGTGCAAGTTTTTATTAGAATTGCCGCATAATCAACATATTGAGCAATCTTATAAATGTACCAGACTGAGGGCCATTATTACAACTTGCCTTTATGTTCGCAATAGTAAAAGTTAACTTTAAAGCAACCTTTTTCTATTACTTAAAGTTACCTTTTACTATTACGAACTTAAAGGCAAGTTGTAATAATGGCCCTTATAAATGTAGTTACTAGGTAAATTGTACTCAAATTTAGTTAAAGAATTTTTTTAAGTGATGAAAATTTTATGTTTATTCGATCTCTTATAATTTTGCTTAACAATGATATTAAATTCTAGTTTTACTTTCATTTCATCAAAAGAAAACTTTGAACCAATGACCTTAACATATCAGGACTTGTATTTTCCTTCTACTATACGTATTATATTTATGTATTTCAATGCTTCGTTATGTCTGTGCCTTTGTTAAATGTATAAAATTTCAGTTGAGTATCTTTTCTTGTTTTTTTTTTTTTTTTTTTTTTTTTTTTTTTTTTTTTTTTTTTTGTTCTTCTTTTTGCATTATTATTATTAATGTCATGTATGCTAATGTCATATTTATAGATAGACATACATACACACTTATGAATTTATAGTATAGAACCATGTGTATGTATTGTGTATTTGTGAATATTTTATTACTAAAGACAAAGGGAGAAAAAAAAATAGAAATATATATGTATAAATAAAATAAAACTACAAAAAAGACGTTGTATTTTCTTTTGGTAGAGGGAAAAGGAAAACAAAAAACAAAGAAAAACGAAAACGAAACTAAAATCCATACGTGACATTGGCAATAAATAATACTTAAAGTTGTACAAATAAACACATACGTGAGACACACACTTTCAAGGAGAAATATCTTATATTACTACTACTACTACACCATTCCCAATTGTATTTAAGAAATTTCCAATTACACAGGAAAAATTTAATATTTAAACAAATTTGTTAACAATTGACTAAAGTTTTTATTTTTTTTTTTTTTTTTTTAATTAACATTGTAATATATACAATTTCAGAATATCATATTTAAAAAAATTAAAGAAATGCAAATTTTGTTAAAAAAAAAAACAAAAAAAAAAAAAAAATTAAAAAATTAAGTTTTACATTTTTAATAATTTGACCAATTCACAAGAAATATTGCAGTTATTACAAAGTCTTCATTCCATACATTTCACTTTTTTGTTTTAACGCAATACCTCGCATTCTCCAAACTCTTCCGCGACCATCTTTTCCAAAAGGGTTAAACTAGCATTTGTCTGTAAAACTAATCCTTTCCCAAAATATAGGATAATTTAAATGGACGTGTTTGTACAGTATATCAGGTGGAACTTATCAAAGGTTTTCTCTGGCCATGCACGACTAAAGTTCAGATTTTTTAAAGCTGCCGTTAATTGTATCAGCATCGTTATCAATTCCATAACTAATGACTTCCCCCACTTTTGTCATACAACTAATGTTCCGACTACGCGCAGTGGCGCCATTTTAGTTGTTTCCTTGCAAAAATCATAACTTTTGAACCAAATGAGATAATCCAATCATAATTGATCAACCTTTGAAATCAGGGTTTGAAAAGGTTTCTACGTCTTTTAGGTGCCTACTTATGGGTTAGCAAACTTTAAATTTATGGAAAAATCAATTTTATGGGAAGAAAAAAAAAATATTTTTTAAAATTTTTGATTTTTTGTTTTTCTTTTAAAGGCTTTTATGATTTAAAATTCTACCAGAAAAGATATAAAACAAAAAATTTTTAAATTTATTTAATTTTAATTTTTTGTAAAATATTGCTCACAATCTGCAAAAGAAGGTATATCTAATGGGTTTTCACGGTTTTATGTCATAAATTGACCAAAAATGCACACGACTAAAAATAATGACGATACGTTACCTAGTTTTCGAGCTATTGTATCTGAAAGCGTACCAAATTAGCTAAAAATTTTCTGTTTTTTTTTTTGAACACTGAAAATCAGTTAGCTTCGAAGGGCTATATCTTCTGAACCAAAAATCTGATTAATCTTTTTTATGGGCACATGAAATTTTTGATATTTCTGGTGGATATTTCCTTTCTTTTCGCCATTTTCAGATTCGTTGTATTAAAATTAATGAAAAACAAGTAAGAGAGCTATATTTAAAATAAAATTTAAAAAAAAATTTTTTTATTTTTTTTTTAACATTTTTTTTCGAAATTGTTTTTTAAAAGTTTTTTCCATTTTTTTTTTTAAATTTTTTTTTTTTTTTTAATTAGTGAAAAAAATTATGAAAAAAAAAAAAAATTCGGGTTAAAAAATATTTTTCTCGATTTTGACAAATTACTATAGCCTTTTATAGATCGTTGCAATGGACTTTGAAATATCTATTATTAGATATCCATATTGTCTATATTTATGACTTAGTAATCGAGATGTAGATCAAAAATAGGCCAAAAATAGAGGTTGTCTCGGATTTTTGCTCATATCTCCGTTATTTATTGACGGATTTTGCTGATTTTAAATAGGAAACTTGTAGGAAGCATGTCTGACACAATTATTGAAGATTTGGATCCCGAAGATATCTGGGTTCTTCAGAAAATTGATTTCAACAGACTGACGGACATGGCTTAATCGACTCCGCTATCTATAAGGATCCAGAATTATATTGTGGAAATTACAAACGGAATGACAAACTTATATATACCCTTGCCACTCATGGTGAAGGGTTTAATTAGCACTAGAAAACTAAATCAACTTATCATAACAATGTTGTGTAGAAGTAAAAGTCGTATGTAGACTTTTGCAACGCTTCATATGTAGCATATTGCAACAATATTAATAAACAGTGACCATAGTTTTTTAAAATTTTGTATTGCAGTGATGTAAAGTATACCCAAATAAATATTGTTACGTTTTTACCTTTTAAACACGGTGGTTTTATTCCTTTAAAAAACCGTATTCTTTTAATTGCAAATAAAAACAGTTTAGTAGTTTTAAATTGTAACAACTCTTTATTTATTCATATGAACAGAACAACAGATTAAATAGTCACTCTGTGTTTTAATACACACACCTATATTACACAGCTTATAATATACAAGAATACACTGGTAGTGCAGTTGATGTTAATTCTAATGATAAACTCAACTGCCTGCAACAGCTTTCATTATTTATAAATAGTGCCATCTTCCAGCAGCTTCATGAATTATCTTAACGGACAAAACAAGAATGTTCTATTTCTACGTATTTTAGCAGCTCCAATGTTAACTTTAGCAGCTTTAACATTTAACGTTGCCATTTCTACTTTTCTAATTTAACATTGTTGATAAGTAGATGGAAATGTTTATAAACATGATGAATGTTGCAAGCAATCGTTACAGACCGTTAAATTCAAATTGATAATGCAATTTCATAACAAAAGTGGTATTTTTTAAAGATTAAACATTAAATATAAAATTATTTTCAATATAAATGAATTGCCGATATCGTATGTAGAGTTTTGCGACTACAATTGTATAAGCGTACAATTATTTCTAGCTGAATATGCGGAGAGTTGTGGCCCAACATATTCATTAAAAGTTTAGATTTTACAATTTGAATGATTATTGCATCCTTTGGTATGGTAAGAAGAGCTCTATTTATTCAAACTGGCAACATACTGATAAATGATATGCAATTTCCATCCATTATGAAATGACACCATACATGGACACTCTGAAAAGACAATTGACTCTGTATTTTTGCCTTTTCAATTAAAAAAAATAAAAAATTGTATTGACGAATTCGGTAATCAATATGACAATTGATTTGTCGTTACTCTTCTCTGTGTGTATTTCAGACATTTCCAATTGAATTTCAGAAATTTTAAATTATATTTCTGAAGTTTCCATTAGTATTTTAGAAATTAATTTATCTGTAGAAACTTCAAAAAAAAAAAAAAAAAAAAAAAATTGGAGATTTCTGAAATACGATTGAAAAATTCTTAAATTTCGATATAGAATTGGAAATTTCTGAAATATAATTAGAAATGTCTGAAATTCAGTTAGAAACTCCGATTGGAAATGGTGTAGTATACACGTGTTTGGCTTTGTTACAATGGGCAGGTTATAAGAAAGAACAAAAAATAAATAAACTAAAACTAGTTCTCTTACATACTTTATTGTCTACTAAAATCTTTGTCACACTGTATCTGGCAAAGACCTACAGCTTTAGGTTTTAACGAAGATGAAGGAAAAGCAGTAGTATTTGTAGTTTTGTAAACTAACACTGAAGGTGACAAAAGATAGAAAGAGGGAAACAAAACTTCTAAATCCCATAGATATCCTGACCTTAATGCCCTGCTTTGTTTTTTAAGACACACTAACACTGGGGCACAACTAACAAACTCACACATACACTTACCCGATATGTATGCATGTATGTATGTATTTAAATGTGTTTGAATAATAAAAGCACCGTTTAAGCATTTTTTTGTCACTGAGACTGTAAGAGTTTATGCTTTCTTTAATGTTTGATCATGATGCTGATGATGATGGCTGGTTGCGCGTGTATTCATCTATTCGTATCTGTGACTGTCATATCATATGGTGGTTGGTTGGTGTTGGTGTCTCAAACACTATATTTCGTATTTTAATAAATGTCTTTATTTTTCTGTTTTTCTACTCTTTTTTACAATGTCATAGATGGTTGTTTACTTGTGTAAGCTTGTTAGAAGACATTTCAGTAGTTATAAATGTAGTTTAAATTTGTTTATGAAAATCGATTTTCTTATAATAACATCTTTATTATTATAGCTGTTTCTTTCGTTACATTAATATGATGATATTTAACCCTGAGTGCTGTGTGAGAATATATTAAAAGCTTAACCTCTTGAGTACCAGATTATTGAAAAAGTAGTACTATAAAATTATATGAAATTAGTTGTAAAAGTGATTGGTAGAATGTTAAGACTGGTCAAGGAATATAATGGAATTAAGCACAGACACATGACCTTGTATTTAACTAGCACATGAAAAACACAACTAATTTTGTAGTTAAAAGAGCATTGATATATTCAGGAGAATGGTGCCATGTCTTCCTAGAAAATTATTTAGTCCTATATGTCTACAATAATAGAACCATAATAGTGGACTATCTAAACTATTTATGGAGTTACAGGTCGATAAGTTGACGAGCATTACTGAAAACTCACTCAAAGGCTTGTAATCTATTGAAATGTTAAATAAATAAAAAATAAATAAAAAAAACTGTTTTTTAGAATAACTTCTGAATTTGATGGTGTTTCTGAAATTTTATGACACAATTTGTAATGCACTCATTAAGAATTATATTCCATGGAAAAAAAAACTTTTTTTCAAGGTTGGATATTGTTACCGCTAAGCTATCGTTACCAAAATAAATAATGCTAAATCACCGTTTCCGGAATATTCGAAATTAGAGTCACCGTTACCTTTTTGTCGTTTTGAATTGATAGCCAAACTTGTTTTTTTTCACTATGATGAAATGTATACAAAGAAAGCTTTTTTAAGTTGTTTCAAAAATAAAAAACCTTATCACAAAAAATTTATTTTTTCGCATTAAAAAGCTTTTGACAAAGAATTGCTTATCAGAAGAAAAAACTTTTTTTACAAAACAAAGCTTTTTATATAAACAATTGGTCAATTCACAAGGTCTCTTATCATGTCATATTGTCATAATGTCCTACTATTTCACAATGGTTTTTATTGTTTTTCAAGCAAAAAATGTCGTAAAATAATACTACTTTCTCTGCTATGTTTATTGTGTTATCGTTACGAATGCCTAAGAGTCGGTTAAGCTGAGCCGCCGAATCGTGATATATTAGGACATTATGACAATATGACTATAAGAGACCTTGTGACTTGACCAAATGTTTTGTTATACAAAAAGCCGAAAACAAAATGTTTTCTTCACAAACAGAAACAGAAAAATCTTTTTTTTTTTTAAAGAAAAAAACTTTTTTTTAGAAAAAATCCTTTTCAGAGAAATAATTTTCACAAATAAAAGGCTTCTTTCACTATAATGACTTTTTACTAGAAAAGCTTTCGTCACAAAAAACTTTTTTTAATTAAAAACCTTTCTTATCGAAAATACTTTTCAAAAAAGCTATTTTTAAGCTGCTTCACACAGAAAAATCAAAATAATTAGACTTTGTTCCAAAGAAAGATTTTTTAACCGCTTTTTTTAAAAAACAATATATATATATTGAGCCAAAAGACGTAAACGCCAAAAAACAAATTTTACAGGGGAAGGTTTTTTTTAAATATCCTTGGTTGAAGTCTAAGTTACTTCTTACCTAAGGACTGAGATCGAAAAATTCTTAACACACGTTTTTCATTAAAACTTTTAACCAAAATATTATTTGATTTTTTTGTTTTTTTTGATCAAGTTACCTTTGTAAAGCATGTTAGTTATTATGTTTAATGTCAATTATGTTCATTTGTTGTTAATATAATTAAAATGAGTGACCAGAAAAAAGTGCATACTAAAATTATTAAATATTTTCAACAAAACCCAACATGGTCCTACAAAAAGTTGGCCAAACAATCAAAGGTCTGCCGTCAAACTGTTTCCAATGTTATTCAACAGTATCGTGAGAACTTGTCCGTTGATAGAAAACGTGGTTCAGATAGAATGAATGGTCCACATAATGTTTCTAAAGCCAAAAAAAATAAAAATAGAAAGCATTTTCAAAAGAGTTCCCATCACATCCTGTAGGAAAGCAGCCCGGTTAGGTCAGTACTCGGACTATTTGGTACGAAAAGTTAAAACCAATGCAGGTATAAAAACTACCAGGCTCAAAAAGTTCCTAACAGGAACTCTGCTAAAAATTTAGAGGCCAAAGACAGAGCACGGAAATTGAAGTCAAATTGTATACAAAAACTATACCTGTTGCATAATTTTTCACAGCTTCCGGGTCAATATTTTTATATTTCTGATGCTCGAGGGAATGTTATAGAAAAGTATAGGACTCAAAAGCAGAAATATTTCCCAAAGAATTCTTGGCAGGGCAAGCAATATGCAGTTGCGGCCCTGCCAATAATTTGTTACAAATGGCTCTATAAATACTGAAATTTACATCAAGGAATGTTTACAAAATACATTCTTAATGTGTCCACCTATTTTTGGCCTGATTTGGCATCCTGTCACTATGGTAAGCAAGACCTCGAGTGTTACAAGAACAACAATGTGGTATTTGTACCAAGAGAGGCAAATCCTCGAAATTGCCTGGAGCTAAGTCCAGTGTAGAGATAGTGGGCTCTTGTTAAAATAGAATTGAAGAGCACAAAAAAGGTGTCCAAAAGTGTGGTAGATTTTAAACGGAGATGGATAACGTGTTCGAGCGAAGTGACAGAAAGCTCTCTTTAAACCTTAATGGAGGGGTTTCCGAAAAAGGCTCAAAATTGCGTCACTAGTGATTAGAAATATGAATTATATTAAATGCAAACATCCTGCTTAAAATTAATTTAAAATGTTTTACATTTTAACCTGATTACTTGCTTGTATGAGTATTAAGTATATATGAGCAAAAGTATTAGAAACACATTTCAGTTTAATCAACCTAATAAATTAACATTTTAAAAATCCTACCAAATCAATTTATTAAATGTTTTGCCTCTATAAAATTCCTACTAAAACGCATACATTTTTTAAGCTAAGCGAAATAAAATAATAAAAAAATCGTCAAGGATCATTATTTATTTACTGATGAAAACCCATAAAATTGCACATCCGCACACAAGCAGACATTTAATGGGATTTGGTTTTAATTTGTTTCCCCTAATTTTCATGTATTTTGTGTTTTTTGTTTTTTTTTCCAATGTTTCGTTTTGTTTTTTTACTTTTGTTTAAAATCCTACAACTAATCCATGTGTAATTTGAGGGTTTAAACATTTAAATAATTGAACCATTGCAAATGTCATCTAGTTGGAGTTTTAAAAGGTATAAAAATAGCGACAATTTTCGTGGAACAGGAGTTAACGGTAAACCCCAACACACTCCAGGAAATGAAGAAAAAGTAGCAACAAATCACCCCAGCAATGAATTTTTTGGAAGTGAAAATTTTTCAATTGTATATATTTCCACATAAGAGTTATATTTAATATAGCCTTTTGGGGTGTTTGGTTTTTATTTATAAAGAGTCTAAAAACTTAGGGGTTATAAGGAGTGGGATCATAAATGTTAAATGAAATTACATAAGTGTGTGTTTTTTTTTTACATTTTAAGCAAAAAATAAATAATTGAAAGTATCAAATGAACGTATGTTGTTATCAATTGCAGATGAAAGTTAAAATACAAAAAAAAAAAAACATTCAAATGGAATTGAATAAAAAAAAAAAATAAAAAAACTAAATTGAAGTACTTGCTGCAAGCAATGCGTCATGGCAAAGGAGTTTTCGTATTCAACACCATACACTGTCATCTCATACATTTAAATGTTAAAGTAAATACTGTAATATAGATATATAATTCAACATGTATACAAAAAATCCCAGCAGAAAATTACATAATTTCTGTAAAAGTGACTTCATAATGACTTGTCAGCATGTCTGTTATATTGTTACGAATGTGCAATGACGATTTGAATTCAACGGTCTGTAACGACTGCCTGCAGCATTCATCCTGTTTCAAGGCACGTCCATCAGTAGCATGTGGTTATTGGCATTGTTTGTAAGTATGGCAACACTAAATGTTTGGGCTGCTGGCAATGACATCGAAAGCTCTAGAATTCGAATGTACTAGTATGTCCGTTAAGAGCATTGTAGAAGATTCCCGATAGATGGCGCGTGTATAAATAGTGGCAGAGCTGGCAGTCGTGAGTTGACTTGATCATTGTCGTTGTTAGAGTTAACATCAACTGTCTTGTACATTATAAAGTGTGTGTGTGTATTTCTACGAATTGATAGACGTGTATATAGACACTGAGTGACTATTTAATTCAGTTGTTTTTGTACATTCTAAATAAAGAGTTGTTACAATTTTAAAATACTAAAACTGCTTTTATTTGCAATCAAAAGTATCCGGTTTATTTAAAGGATATAAACCACGTTTTTAAAAGGTAAAAACGTAACAATATGACAGCAGGGATCATAATCAAACTTCGATGCCAACTCGTGACTATATCACATATTTCTTTAAAGGCTATGTAGGTTTAATTAATTGTTAAATCCTAAAATTTTGAAGAGGAAGTTCATATTATAGAATGCATTACCATTTAATAACTTGTAACTAAAGCATGCCTTTCCTCATAAATTCATAAACGAATTTCCTATCGGGTTGTTTTTAACTCGTATATTACAAGCAACATATGTCGTTTACTATAAACTGCTGGTATGAGTTTCCTCTGGCAAATATATATGTTTTTGAGCATAGAAATATGCGTGATTAAGATGATGTTATTACGCCATTTAATTAAACATTTGTATTCATCAGCAATCCCATAAAGTAACATCAACATACTATTCCTTCTCTCTCTCGTTCTATCACCCTCTCATGTAGCTGAGTTATTTTTATAAGTTTTTTTTTTTCTTCATTCCTCCCCTTAATCTATATATCCATCCATTCATTGTCTTAAGTTTAAACTAATGACAAACAATATGGCTCCCAATTTAATACTTACAAAGAATATTGTATTAAAGTGTAGATGAGTTACGCGAATGAGAGGAGTTCCATAGCAGAAAACACTTTAAAATCAAACATATACATATGTATATACTTAGGAGATTTTATGTCAAGTGAACCATCCTTTGAAATCGAGGTCTTCCGATCGGAATGAAATTTTCACCAGGGTTAGTTCTATTGGATAGTAATTCAGACACAAAATTTAACATTTTGGTGAAACGGGTGTTTTTTCTCATCATTATGTGATGGATGTTACAACTTATGTACTGACAGACTTTTCACAACTTCCAGCTCAAGATTTTTTGTGTGGCTGATGGACGAAATAATGTTCAAGAACAATACCGGACAAAAACACAAACAAAATTCCCCAAGAAATTTCTTGTTTGGCAAGCAATTTGTGTTGTGGCAAAAGAAGCTAATCATTTGTGACACCAGGCACTTTAAACACAGAAATAAGGACTGAGATCGAAAAATGCTTAACACACGTTTTTCATTAAATTATTTGATTTTTTTATCAAGTTACCTTTGTAAAGCATGTCAGTTATTATGTTTAATGTCAATTATGTTCATTTGTTGTTAATCTGATTAAAATGAGTGACCAGAAAAAAGTGCGTACTAAAATTATTAAATATTTTCAACAAAACCCAACTTGGTCCTACAAAAAGTTGCCATCAAACTGTTTCCAATGTTATTAAACAGTACCGGGAGAACTTGTCCGTTGATAGAAATCCTGGTTCAGGTAGAAGGAATGGTTCACATGATGTTTATTAAGCCAAAAAAATATAAAGCATTTTCAAAAGAGCTCCCAACACATCCGGTAGGAAAGCAGCCCGGTTAGCACAGTGCTCGGACTATTTGGTACGAAAAGTTAAAGCCAATGCTAGTTTAAAAACATACAAGGCTCAAAAAGTTCCTGACAGGAACTCTGCTAAAAATTTAGAGGACAAAAACAGACCATGGAAGATTTTTCGCAACTTCCTGGTCAAAAATTGTATGTTGCTGATGCTCGCAGAAATGTTGAAGAAAAGTTTAGGACCCAAAAGCAGACAAAATTTCCCAAAAAGTTCTTGGCATGGCAAGCAATGTGCAGTTGCGGCAAAAGAAGCCAATCTTGTGTTACAAAGGGCTCTATAAATACCTAAATTTACATCAAGAAATGTTTACAAAAAAGGCTGCTTTCCACTTAGTTTTGGCCTGATTTGGCATCTTGTCACTATGGAAGCAAGGTATTGAGTGTTACAAGAACAATAATGTGGTATTTGTTCCAAGAGAGGCAAATCCTTCAAACTACCCGGAGCTAAGGCCAGTGGAAAGATATTGGGGTCTAGTCCAAAAGTGTGATCGATTTTAAACGGAGATGGACTACCTGTTCGAACAAAGTGACAGAAAGCACTATAAAAACATTAATGGAAGGGTTTCCGAAAAAGGTTCAAAATTTCATCACTAGTGATTAAAACTATAAAAATATTTTGTTTTCTTTTTTGTAAATTGTAATAATAATTTTAATCAAATAAAAAAAAAAAAAATTAAAACTTAAGTTTAGTGGGTTCGTTTTTATTAACATATATGTATGTTAAGAATTTTTCGATCTCACTCCTCATTACGGAGTGTCTACAAAAACGGTTTCTGCCTTTCTTGACACAGTACAGAGTGTCCTCATATTTCTGGCCCTATTTGGTATCATGCCACTATGGAAAAAGGCCCTTGAGGGGTATTTAAACAATAATGTAAATTTTGTACCACGGGAGGCAAATCCACCCAACTGTCAAGAACTTTGGCCTGTAAAAAAGTATTGGACTCTTGTAAAAAAAAAAGTAAATAACACAAAGGTATCCAGGACATGCCAGATTATAAGCTTAGGAGGACCACCTCGTCCAAAAGGGTAACGGAACCAACTATAAAATCTTTAATGGGAGGATATGCGGAAAAAGTGGATGAATTTATAAATACCGGGTAATCCAAACTTCAATGCACTGTCTAGGCATTTTTTATACACTTCACCTTCTTGAGAAGGGTATATATAAGTTTGTCATTCCGCTTGTAATTTCCACAATATAATTTTCCGATCCTATAAAGTATATATATTCTGGATCCTTATAGATAGCGGAGTCGATTAAGCCATGTCCGTCTGTCTGTTGAAATCAATTTTCTAAAGACCCCTAATAACTTAACTTGATTCATACATCAATATTTCGGGAATTTTTTCGCCTCGGTTGATATTTAAAATCGAGAAAATCGGCCCACAAATGGCTGAGATATAAAGAAAAAACCGGACCAACCTCGATTTTTGGCCTAGTTTTGATCTATATCTGGATTACTAAGTCATTAATATAGACAATATGGATATCTAATGATAGATATTTTAAAGTCCATCGCAACGATCTGTATAAGGCTATAGTAATTTTGACATACAATGGTCAAAATATTTTTTAACCCGATTTTTTTTTACCAAAAGAATTTCACTAGTAAATTTAAAAAAAAAGTTTTTGAAAAAAATTAAAAAAAAAAATTAAAAAAAAAATTTTTGAAAATAATTTTGAAAAAAAATTAATTTTTAAATATTTGAAAACAATTTTTAAAAAAATTTTTTTTTAATTTTTGAAAACAATTTTGAAAAAAAAAATTAATTTTGTTTACCTAAAAATATTTAAAATTTTTATTTTCAAGTATACTTTGGTGAAAGGTATATAAGATTCGGCACAGCCGAATATAGATCTCTTACATGTTGTGTGTTTTGTTTACAATCGTATTGTGTACGTGTAAACTTACGAAAATCTTCGTAACCTAGTAATTTTGACCTACAATGGGTCAAAATTGGGAAAAAGATGTATTAACCCGATTTTTTTTTTACGAAAAAAATTTGTTTGTCATAATTTTTTTTTTTACTAGTAAATTAAAAAAAAAAAAGTTTTTGAAAAAAAATAAAAAAAAGATTTTGAAAACAATTAAAAAAAATTTTTTTTTTTTTATTTTTGAAAAACAATTAAAAAAAAAAAAATTAATTTTATTTACCTAAAAATATTCAAAATTTTTATTTTCAAGAATAATTTGGTGAAAGGTATATAAGATTCGGCACAACCGAATATAGCTCTCTTACTTGTTTTATAGAAATAATGATTTTTATTATCAGTAAATTTTGTAAGTTGTTTATTATTTTAAAAAATATATAGATTTATATAGATGATTAAAAAGTTACCTAAAATTAAAAACAAAGAGTTCTCCTACTTTAAGAACATGTCGCAGTTATAATTTAATCGATGTTCCAAAGCATTTCTGCTAATGTTTGTAACGCAACAAAAAAATAAGGATCAATGGACTCAGAAAATAAATAAATAAATAAAAATGTATGTCCTTCAGTATGTCCACATTCACTTTACTCTCTACGGTATTTACTCACTGTAGATCTGCCTCTCCATACTTACAAAGTTCAATTGATGGAATGGGTTATTGAATATCAGCTGGTGGATATTGAAAACAAAACACAACGTTTCACGGTGAGGATTATAAGCTGAAGGCATCATTGAACCATAGTTCTTTGAAACTTAGACTGGCTGACCTGGTGCTCGATTACGCGAAATGATAACAGAGCTATTTCTGCCTGAATTGTATGATATTGATGTGGACGACATGTGGTTTCCCCAAGACCGTGCCAAATTTCTTACAGCCATTAGTCATTTCCTGGTCGTGTACTTTTTCGCTTCGGCGATCAGAATTGGCCCCCTAGAACGTACGATTTAACGCTATCGGATTTCTTTTTACGAGGGTATTTAAAGTCAAAGGTCAATGCCAACAAGCTCTTAGCCATCCGTGCATTGAAGGAGCAACAGTTGGAAATATGCACATAGGAGTAGCGAATAAAATAGTGTTGAAATCAGCTAGATGTAGGCCCATAAAGAATAGAATTACATTTAATTACAGTGTATGAGCTTCAGTAAAATTCTCTATTAATTCTCGTAAAATGAAACTCCCCTTATATTTGTACACATTCATACAAATGCAAAAGTATGTTAGTGTTAGTATTTATTTTAGTTATCGCGAGAATATGTGCGTTCCTTATGTATAGATAGATGGGAATGTTAAAGACACATTCCTTGTACTCATGCATAAACTTACTCACACTCTCTTTCACTCACATAAATTTCTATAAGACGCATATGTTATGGCATTTAAATGGCAATTTAAAATGTCTTTATGGCAGCATAGTTGGGAAAGAGATCTTTTCCTTTCTTATTTATAATACTTTTTTTTTTGTTTCTTCCTTTTTTTTAACTCTTAAAGACAAATAAAAGCAACATTTACAGCAATATTAAATCAGTAAAGCTACCAAACGCCGTAATGCTTGAAATTCCTTTAATATATGCATAAAATGAATTTTTTATATATTATTCTTCTTAAGGAACACAGCAAAAGTTTTAAGAAAATTTCCTAGAAATGAGAAAAACAAAAAAAAATAATTACAACAAATTTTCGTTAGAGTCTTGTAATGCTTATTATTAAGCATTTAAGTGGGTCATAAAAGGTTAAGACTTCAAATTGCAAACTCTTACTTTAGGAACACACAGAAAAATTTTTTCGATTTTTTGGCAAACTTTAAAACGCATGTTACCAGCGTTTTAGTAAGAAATACACACTTTTAAATATATAAAAAAGTTTAAGAAGATTTTCCTTAATCGTGCAGTTTAAGCAGGAAAACCTTTTTCATTGCTACTGCTTCTCGTTTTGTATTTTTTTTTTTTTTTCTTTTTGCACATTTCGTTTAACGTTTATGTTTTTAGAAGGTGCTGCTATAAATTTTATAGAGATTCAGTTTTATTTTATACTCTGGAGATTTTGTTAAACTATTTACGATAATTTATGGCAGATTATCATATAAAAAAAAGAAAAAGTGGGAAAAATTACTTATGTAACTTTGGTGAGCTAGTTTCAATTTTATTTTAGGAAAAACTGACTTATTTATTAGCTTGTATAAAAGGGTCAAATTGTTACTGAGTGTAAAGAACTATTGTGAACTCTTTATTAGTTTGCTTAGATTCGTAAAAGGTAAAAATTAAATAAAATTAATTTACTCTTAATAGTTTTAAACTGAATAGGGCTAAATAGAACATTAAATAACAAAAATACTTAAATATTTTATTAACATCTATTAGAGTGCGACAACATGAAGCTGTACTTAGGGAAATGCAAACATTGGGGATACTATTGGATGTATGACTTAAAAATGCGGGATTTACTATAGACGGCGTAACTTTTGAAGGGGTTTTTTGTTTTTAATAACTTAAATTTCATTTTGAAGGGTACATAGCTGTCATATATTTTCATATTATTAGTTATTGAACGTCGAGAATGTCGAATTTTAAGCCAAGCAAGCATTAGTCTTGCGCTACTTTTTTAATTTGAAAAAAAAAAATGCCACTGCGGCACACCCATTGCTCATTGAATTGGAGGCATTGCTCCCTGAAGATTGTTGTCAAACTCAGCAAGAGCTTGCATAATCATTGATAGCTACTCAGTCAGCAATTTCAAAATGTTGGCAAGCAGCTGGATTCATCCAAATGCAGGGAAATTGGAAACAATACGAACTGAAGCTGAGAGACCTTGAAAGAAATTATGCTTGAACGCTATATGTTGAGTTGAAAGCCGGGTGAAGGGGCAAAGGGCTGGATAAATTGGAAGAGATGTTCAAACTCTCTGAGCCGAAACAAAATCGTTTAGATTTTGTACTCAGTACAATTGGACAAATAAATATGAAAAAAGGAAAGAAATAAAACAAAGTAATTAGGATATTTTCTAATTATTTATTCAATTGTTTGGAAGATGGATTCTTACCATAAGGAGCAGTAGTAGTACACAGTTGAACGTTAGATTTGTTTCTCTAGCCGAAAGAAGTATTTACGACACTTTACGATTAATTTAGAACTAACTGACAAGTGGAAGTATACTGCAACACATAGCATTCTGCATTAATATATATTGTGGACAAATAGGAATTGCAGGGAAATAAGGAAAATCGCTAAGTGTTGTTTTTGGCGTAAACACTATAAATAAAATCATTTTTCACCGAATCATTACTTCTGATGGAAAATGGTTCCATTACGATAACCAGGCCAGGCCAACCAGACGAATCAACAATAAAGCCAAATATTCCTGGCGCTTAGGTAATGCTCTGTATTTGGTGGTTCAGACCATCACAGGGAACCTGCACCTAATGCAACAGATTCATTTGAAGCTAGCATTGACTGAAAAACGACCAGAAAATGAGGCCACATATCTCAATACCTGCACAGAGAATACAGATTCGTAGTAGCAACCGAATTTATTGCCAATCGAATGATTCGGTTGCACACACAGAATTTTTCGGTTCTATCAACAGAAAGTCAGTTGATAAAGAAGAATTTCGGTTGTAGCAACCAAACTTTTGTTACCCCTTCTCATTGTGATTCCAAATTCAAATCTAGCTGCACAAAATTACTTAGTGGATTTTTATATGGATTTGGAGTCTCTCTATCAAAATATTATGCTGTGTATCACTTATTTTTATACCCTTCAGGGTATAATAAGTTTGTCATTCCGTTTGTTATTTTTACATTTTTCATTTGCTACTCCACAAAGTATATATATTCTGGATCGTTATAGATAGCGAAGTCGATATAGCCATGTCCGCCTGTCCGTCTGTATGTTGAAATCAACTTTCCGTATCCCCCTAATAACTTACATACTTAATTCATACATCAATATATCGGGAATTCTTCCGGCTCGGTTGCTATTTAAAATCGAGAAAATCGGCCCACAAATATGGATATCTAATGATAGATATTTCAAAGTCCATTGGAACGATTTATATAAGGCTATAGTAATTTGGACCTACAATGGGTCAAAATCGGGAAAATTATTTTTTCACCCGAATATTTTTTTACCACAATTTTTTTTTTATAATTTTTTTTTTTAAATAAATTTTAAAAAAAAATTGAAAAAAAATTGTAAAAAGTTTAAAAAAAAATATTGAAAACAATTATGAAAAAAAAAACAAAAAAATTGTTTTGAAAAACATTTGAAAAAAAAAAATTGAATTTTGAAAAACAATTTTGAAAAAAAAAAATTTAATTTTGTTTTCCTAAAAATATTTAAAATTTTTATTTTAAAGTATAATTTGGTGGAGGGTATATAAGATTCGGCACAGCCGAATATAGCTCTCTTACTTGTTCGAGCTACATTAGAGCCTTAATATAGGGTTTTCCAACAAGAGGTGTTTTTTTTTTTTTTTGATATTCAAACAAAAATGGCATTTTTTCAGATAAATGATCGGATGTTTATTTCATAATAAAGAGGAACGTATGTCGTTAATAATGAAAAACAACATCAGCTAAATAGCCACCACGACCACGCTTACAGGACCATATCCTTTTCATAAAATTGTCCATAATCAAATCGCAAAGTGGCTGTCCTATGTTCTCGATAGCCTCACGAATTCTACCTTTGAGGTCTTGGATCGATGCTAGGCTATTGGCGTAGACCTTATTTCTCACGTGGCCCCAAAGGAAGAAGTCGCAAGGTGTTAAATCACAAGATCTCGGTGGCCAATTGTGATCACCTCTTTGAGAGATAACACGCTCTGGAAACTTTTCCCGTAAAAGAGCAATGGTTTCGTTGCTTGTGTGGCACGTAGCGCCGTCTTGTTGAAAGTAAACGTTGTCCAAATCAATAGCATCCAAAATACGGTGTAATGACGTTTTTTGGAATGCCGAGGAAGAACGACGAGGAATGGACAAACCTTGGTTTTTTTCAATACTTTGGGCTACATCAGCAATATTCTCAGTTGTTCTTGAGCGACATGCACGGGTTTTATTCTTCACATCACTAACTTGTCCCAACAGCTCGAATTTTTCCACCAATTTCTGTATTGTGGTCCGACAAGTTGCTTCACGACGACCCAAAAATGCTTTAGTTTTGCGAACAACTGTGACTGCAAGATTTTCACCATTTTTGTAGTGAATTTTGATAATTTCAATGCGTTGTTGAAGCGTAGTTTCTACTTGTCAAATGTCAAAGAATAAAAGCTTCAAAAGTGACCGCTGCCGAAATACCGAGTGTTTCAAAATAACACCTCTTGTTGGAAAACCCTTTATAAATTATTCTCGCACTTCTCTAATGAAAGCCAAACGACCAATTAAAGGTAGCTTTACACTGTCTGAGAGCAAGTTGTTAGGTATTATAAAATTTATAATTCACTTTATTTTCAAGCCACAACGTTTTACAATTTTGTCCAGCTGAATTTGGGATTGGAACCACAGTGAAAAACGTTTACAAATGTACAGAGATCATTCTAACGTAAACAAGTGTATCTAATTTATAAAAGGCTTCCTTCACTTCCCTTCACAAATTTAACCCATTTTATTTCGAAATTTAGTTTTTAATTTATTTATTCTAAAATCCCAAGACAGGTTATCCATTCAAGCTTTTTATAACCTGGTATTTTTTGAATATGCCATATATACCTGTATCAGACACGGTCCAAATAAGGTCCAATGGCCAAAAATGCTAAAATTCTAATTTTTTGGGGATTTTTTATTCTAAAAAAATATTTAAAATTGTATCAATTATCTATATCTATTTGTATAATCTAACTAGCGCGCCATCCCTCTTTCTTATAGTAGACATGATTTTTGTATGATGATTTCCCACTTGAAAGCACGTTGCTTTGCTCTGTATAAATTATTGATTAATGTTTCCTCGCTTACTGCATCCTTAGGTTCTTTCAAAAATGTATGAAATGTTTACCGGAATTTAACTATGTATGTATAAATTTGGTGCCTTGATTTTTCTTTTAATATTAATAGTTTATAGTATTATAGCAATTTCCATAAAATTAGCCTGTTTAATGTTTTCCACTTTACTGGGCTGTGTGTGTTTTTAAGAGCCAACTACTTACTACAAATTTGCATTTAAAATTTGTGTGTGTATGTGTTTTTTTTTTTTATTCCAACAAAATTGAATTTATAAGCTGCTCTAAATAAAGGCAAATAACCTAATTGTTTATGACAAGTACTCGTAAGTAATACTAGCATTTTGCCGCTGTTCTTTGTTACACAGTAATGCGCTCCCCTCCATAAAATTATTAACCTTGTACTGTTTTACTAAATCATAAAATATTTACGAGGTATTTAGCATAAATTGCATATTTTGTAGCAATTTTAATATTTCGTTTTCGGTTCATCTTGTTTGTTGTTCTTTATACTTTCTTAAACATAATGAAAAATTTCTTTAAATTTCCGTTTGAGATTATAAAATAAGCTGAAACACACGCACTCTTACACATCTACACACTCTTATACAAATACATACATACATACATTTATTTAAAATACTCCATTATACATCTACTAGTATCAACACGATTCCCTTCTAGATTTTAATATTAAAACCTCCATCCACCGAGACAGTTTATAGGAAATTTATAAAACAGTTTTTGTTTTTTTTTTCTCTCTCTTGCTATTTTACTTGTATGAGCGGTTGGTTGGTTGGTGTTGCCGGCGTTTGCTGCTTCCTATGAACTTTAATATCAGGCAGTGATTTTTTTAGATTTCTTTTTTTTGTTGCTGCTATTTTTAATAATGTAACAAATAAAATTGTTACAGCATTTGCTCTGTTCGTTTTTTTTGTAATTTTTGCAAAAGTAGACTTTTTTATAAAAGATTTACAAATAAGTTTGCAAAAAAATAGAATGGAAAAATTTGCATATTTATAAACATGCTCTAGCACAAGTAAGCTGTGTAGTTAGATGCACAGTGGGTAGGGATGGGGGAAAATTTAACTAAAAATTATTTGTTGATTTAATAAGAATTAATTATGATATTTAAAAAAATTATAATTTCCATATGAAATTCAATAAGTATCAGCAGTTAAATTAGCAAAAGTATTAGGTTCTTAACCAACTGTGTTATGTGGTAAACCTTAGATTATATCAATACATCAAAAAAATACTTCTCGAGGTACAAATCATCACCTAAAATTCAAAATAATTTATCACTTTTCATAAGATTACGTGAGAGGAAATAAACTACTAGATATTCAAACAAAATTTTCAAATCAATGAAACTTAAAATATATTTTATAAAAAAAATAATCTTTCAAAGTGTAATTTACGTTATTTTGAATTGTTGTTTTCTGAAATCAATGTCAATATAAATTTGTATGAAAAAATAAAAACGAATTAAAATATATTTTTTATTATACCCTTCACCTTCGTGAGAAGGGTATATATGAGTTTGTCATTCCGTTTGTAATTTCCACAATATAATTTTCCGACCCTATAAAGTATATATATATTCTGGATCCTTATAGATAGCGGAGTCGATTTAGTCATGTCCGTCTGTCTGTTGAAATCAATTTTCTGAAGACCCCAGATATCTTCGGGATCCAAATCTTCAATAATTCTGTCAGACATGCTTTCGAGAATTTTCCTATTTAAAATCAGCAAAATCCGTCCATAAATAACGGAGATATGAGCAAAATTCCGAGACAACCTCTGAAAATTTTATCAAAAAAAGACAATTTATTGCATACTTTTACAAAAAAGCAACAAAACGAATGTTTGGACGTGTGTTGGTTTCATTGCTTTGCGTATTTTTTTTTTTTTGGTGTTTCGTTTCATTTGGCGTTGTTGTTTTTATACCCTTCACTTTCGTGAGAAGGGTATATATAAGATTGTCATTTCGTTTGTAACTTCTACAATATTATCTGTTCGTCAGCAATTAAATGTAAAATGTTTAAAAGTTTTCTTGATATATTTAGGATGCTATACACCGAAGTGATCAATTAATGCATTCACAACAAAGTTGAAGGGTATATAAGATTCAGCATAGACGAATATAGCACTCTTACTTGTTTTAAATAAAAGCAGTTACAAGACTAAGGGCCATTATTACTTTATGTTCCCAATAGTAAAAGTTTACTTTAAGGCAACCTTTTTCTATTACTTAAAGTTACCTTTTACTATTACGAACTTAAAGCCACGTTGTATTAATGGCCCTAAAGGCCTTATTCATAATCAATTTTTAAATTTATTACAGGTTTATAAAACAAATTTTGTATGTAAATTCTGTTTTATAAACCTTTCAAAAAGTTGATTATGAATAAGGGGGTAAAAAAATTAAAAAAAAAAATTAAATGTTTTGCTCTTAATGATACGTTATTTTTAATAATCTGATTACATTGAATAGTAGAAGTAATGTGAAGTTGAAAATCGCAATCAATGAAAGTAAATTTCGTTATTATGCATCCCTGATGTATGGAATTTACAAAATAGAAATCATATTGTAATCTGAGCTGTCTCTAACCTAATGTACTCCATCAACATATTGTTGAAAATGTTTCGTGTTTAATAAAAAAAAAGGTATTTTCTTTAAGCATTCTTCCCAGTAAAATATACTAGAGTTTTGTTCAACTTTACACATTTGGTCAATTCACAAGGTCTCCTATAGTGTCATATTGTCATAAGTTCCTAATATTTCACAATGGTTTGAAAATGTTGTTATTGTCTTTCAGGCAAAAAAATTTCCTAAAATAATATTACTCTGTATGCTATGTTTATTGTGTTTTCGTAACCAATCAGCAGAGACCTGCTCCGAACGCCTAAGAGTCGGTTAAGCTGAGCCGCCGATTTGTGAAATATTAGGACATTATGACATGATAGGAGACCTTGTGAATTGACCATTTATATAAATGGCAAGCAAGTTTGAAGAGCACGACATGACTTGTCAATGTTTGGTGTGACACTTATCGCTATATTAAACAATTACTGCAAACGCAGAAAAGACTTTTTAAAAATATGTTTTTAATATTAACATCTTATTTTTAAGAATTAATTACTGTGTTTAATGAAATTTTTCTTAAAAATTTTCAAGAAGTAAAATTTCTCGACTTAAAAACTTGTTTTAATAAAACATTTTATGATGAATGAATTTAACATTACAAGATGTATTTAAAAATCATTTAAGGACAAATTTTAAACAGTCTTATTCCCGTTTTCTCAATGTATCGACAAACTGCCTGTTACTAAATCTCAACAAAAATTTATTAGGCCGATAAACTGTCCGTTAACAATGTTGGTTTTCTCAATAGACCGACATGAGGTATTGCTTCTCCAAATAGAGAGGTATTGCCTCTCCAAATAGATTTGAAAGTTACATGTTGACATAAATCAGCTGTTTAATGAAAAATTATCCTCCATGTCTGCCAGGTAGTTAGGACTGGCATGATAAAATCTTTCAGCATTCACTTGGAAATCATGTTATTCGAGTTCATCCTCCATCAAATCAATGTTAATTTCTCTATTAAACTTTTTTGTTTATAAAATCTATTTAATTTCGTTACACAAACACATAAAAACTATGAACAGCAGTAATTGATAGATGAGGTCGGGTTAGCTTTGCAACAGAATAGAACCAAATGAGACATTGAGAAAACTAAATTTCTTTAATCTGCAGTTTTTCTGTGAGAAAAAAGATAATCAGCTAATGAGAAAACGGCCCTTAACAGGTTAGAATCCCGGTATATACTGGCATAATTCAATCACGTAAAATTAAAATTTGCCTATAAACGCACATCAACTTACCAAAACTTATGTTTGATGAGGCATGCTTTTTGATTTGCCTTTTCTGCTCCTGTAAGAGCAAGGATATGTTTTGTTCCAAAAAAAAGTGAACAAAAGCCAATTGGACTAGCCGGCTTCCAGGATGGATTTAAGTGCAATGAACAAATCATGGATCATCAACGCATTATTAAAAATAAAAAACTACTTCCAAATTTAAAGTGCCTTTATAGGAAAACACCTATAAAACGGCGGTTAAATCAGTAACATTAAGGCCCGTTTTCTCAATGAATCGACAAACTGCCTGTTACTTAATGTCGACATAAATTTATTAGGTCGATAAACAGTCCGTTAACAATTTTGGTTTTCTCAATGTACCGATAAAAAACATTATTTTCTGTTGGCAATACCTCTCAAAATAGATGTGAAAGGTGGGAACCCTGCCTTCAAGTGACAACATGTTTGCATAAATCAGCTGTTAAATGTGGCCATCGACAGCCGGAATCTTTTGAAAAATGCATTATCCTCCATGTCTGCCAGGTAGTTAGGCCTGGCATGATAAACTCTTTCAGCATTCACTTCGAACTCATGTTCTTTGAGTTCATCCTCCATTAAATTAATGTTATTAAGCGTTTTTTATAAAATCTATTTAATTTCGTTTACAAAAACACAAACACATAAAAACTATGAACAACAGTCAGCTGATTGAGTTTATCTGTACGATAAATAAATAATTGACAGATGAGGTTGGGTTAGCTTTGCGATAGAATAGAAGCAAATGAAACATTGAGAAAACCAAATTTCATTAATCTGCAGTTTTTCGTTGGGAAAAAAGATAATCACCTAATGAGAAAACGGCCCTAAGATTACAAAAACAATAAATGTAGCATTGCAGGTTTTTTTAGTTAAGAACTTTTAATGTGAATTCAACAAAGATTTATTGAACTAATTTGTAGCTACTTAAATATTATGTAAACCTAATTTATGGTAAGTTTTTTAACCGATAAATCCATGAGAAATTAGTCGTCCAAAAACAAGCCGTTTGAAAGACAATGTAAAACCAGTTCAGGACAATTGACCATCAACAAGCAGCATGCTGATTATTCCACAGCACTCGTCCTAAGCTATCACGCTTATTTTTATCTTTATAGCGTTGTTAATCGTTTAAATTGAAAAGCACAGCTGCGGATTTTGGGCTGAAGCCATCTTCAAAAAATGAGGATGGTTTAGCTATAACTGTTACTGGCACATTTATACAAAATGGTCATAGAAAATTTCGACAAAAGAGTGGATATGTGTTAGCAAATCCGTGGAAACCCAATAACCTTATCCTAGATACTTTGTAGTACAATAAAAAAAAATTACAATTTAATGTTTAAACTTTGTTATCTACTTCACTTGTAAATCTTGAGGAACTTTTGGGTAACCCTTTGCAAGCCTTCCTACTCACACGTACCACATAAAGAATTTTTCAGTAGTTATGTTTATATAGTTTATATTAAAATATCCCCAGCCGATTAAAATGATTTTCAATATAGATCATTTTCAATTTATAGTATGAGCATTTTCAGAGTCATGAACGCGACATTCGTAGACCTTTGAAGTGAAAACAAATAAAGAAATCTTAAAATTAGTTTATTGTTTCGATTTTTTAATAGCATTTTAGAAGCATATTGTTTGGTACCAAAGGTAGTTTTTGTCGTCTTCAATATATTACTTAGTAGTAAATATGGTTTCAGAAACGCTACAACAAATAAAACTCGTTTTCGACAGCAACTAGAAAAGTGCACAAATTTTGGGAATTGTAACACAATTTTAAAAGCTAATAATGTGGCTTTCTGTTAATATTTTTAGTTTTACATACTTTATTATGTTTTATCACGCGACATTTATAATGTTACATATTTTTACATCACGTTGCTTCCAGACACATTGTAACTTCAACATTAACTCTTTAACTCAGCCAACTGCCTTTTTTTAATTTTTACTTGCGGTTATAATGCTACAACATCTCTTTAGCATAATTTTTTATTTTTAATGCGCAACTTATTCTGCCATATGTAAGTATCATATATTTCTATAGCTGGTAATAGAGTTGTTTCTTTAAGCTTTTTAGCTTGGCACAAGTACTGCACTGTTGCTACCTTCCCTTTTTCTTTGGGCATAAGTTTTACCCTAATATACCTTCTAAATATAACTTTTAAAATAAAAAAAACATTTGTTTTTGAAAAAAATTAAGAAAAAAAACATTTCTTAGCAACTGAGAGTTGATTAGAATATGTTGATGGTCTGAGAACAAATCTTAAACATTTATCATGTTACCAATTAATACTTTTTCAGTTTGGCCCTCTAGCCCACTGTGCTATAACATTGTAATACCAAATGTATAGTTGTGTAAGTACCAGAAATATTAGATTCTTGCTGATATTGTATTTTGTACATATAAATATATTATTATTTTTTTTTTTTATTTTCATCTATATCAAATCAAAATGAGTAGTCGTAGTACAGTACAATTGCCTGATTTTAAAATGTTGCATAAAAGCAAAAAAAAAAGAAAAAAAAAATAGCTCCTCTTGACTTGGTTAGAATGGATAAAAGAAAAAAACCTTTTATGTTATTTTTCTTTTGGTAGCACAACAATAGAAAATAAGAAGATATTTAAGTGAAACCAGTTTGAAATTGGGGTGCTGTGCCACATTTCAATAGTAATATTATGTATAGCAGTAGCAACAACAGTATTAAAATAAAGCCAAAACAATTCTAGCAACGAATACAACTTAAACAATAGAAAGAAGTTGATAAAAGAGCAGGGGCTAAGAATACACCTTCCTTGCTCCTTTACCCTGGCCAATAGCGCACAACAAACACCGGTCTCACAAGTTCCTTTGTACACAAAGAGGAGTAAAAGGACCTATTTAGCATAAAGCATGTAATCTGAGCTGATTTGCAAAACAAAAATAAGCATACAAACACTCGTTTATACGTACAACAAAGTGTTGCAGATTGTTGTTTTGATGATGACGACAACGATGATGATGATGACGAAGATATTAAATAAGTCTGACTCTCTCTCTCTCTCTCTCTCTTTACAAAACACATTTAAAATGTTGCTGCGTAAGGAGTCCACAAAAAGTAGGTGCTGTATGTAAAAAAGCGGCAGCATGCAGTATATTATAGAAAGTGCTAAAAAAAAAGAAAGAGGTTAAATTTTCCACTGGGTTTTTTTGCTTCAGCTTTCACTGGTTTTTTTGGTTAGAATTTGAACGACTTTAAGTTTTTGTCTTGATGTGTGTTTGTATTATAAATGAAACATTTTCACAAGAATATAATTTAGTTGTAAATTCTAAGCAATGAAATTGTAAAATTGTACTTGTAAATGTCTAAATTCGTTTGTTACGTCTGCAGCAAAAAGAGATTGTGTGTTAGTAGTTAAGAAGGAAACAGTCCTTAGAATAATCAAATGCCATGTGAATAAAATGTTGTTTTTTTGGTTTTTATTCATATCAAAATATATGCGAGGGGGAGTGAGAAAACAATAGAAAGAAGAAAGAAAAAACCGTTTGCAAAAAGGAGTAAATACACAAATTTAGCTACATGTTCCCTGTAAGGATATGTAAATTTTTCTGTAGTCTAAAACATAAAATATAAAGAACAATACGTACGCATGATGTAAGTAAGTAGTAGATGTGAGTGAGTTCTTTTTTTTTTTGTATTTTTTCCACTTTATTATACATTGTCGTAGAATTTTATTACATTTTTATTAGGTCTTTCTTTTATATGATGGAGTAATTTAAAATAGTAACACGAAATAAATCTTTAAAAGCGATATTTTTTTTACGCATTTATATGATTTTATTATACTTTTTTTTAAGATTTTTGCATTAAATAGGCAGGCGGAATTTCATTTGAAATATTTAAATTCAGTTTATTTCTGCGATTTTTGTGTGTAAATAGTGTAAAATTAATGCAAATTCTTAATTTGTGAAGAATTTATGGCTGTTTTGGCATTCTTTATTATGAAATCGTAAAAAAAAACATTTTTTAAAGCAGAATTTTATGGATTTTGTCATAAATGGTATATAATTATTTTTATGGGACTTTTAAAGGTCTTGTTTAGCCTTGTATTGAGTAAAATATAACTCAAATTAAAAAAAATTTATCAAAAAAATGTTTTTTTTACTAAAAATAAAATCTAAATTTTTTATAAATATTCCAATAAAAATGTAGAATTAAATTAATATCTTTAACTCATATGTGCAGTAAACTGTTACAAAGTAAAAAAATAATATTTGGCTCATCTATTAAATTTTCCTTTATAAATATATTACATTTTAGCTTAATTAATTTAATTACCTTTCAACTTACTTTGTTAATTTAGTAATTAAAGGTTTCCCTTTCTATATATATTTATATATACAGTGTCGGTCAAAATACATTGGACAAAAATTGCTTCCATACTATTGCATATGTGTAAAAACAGGTAAAATCAGTATCTCTCTCTACATCTCCGGAACTAAAAAAAAGTAGCACCAAAAATCCAACTTAATCTGAATTTATGCAAAAAAATAAGTGGACAGGTTTGTGGTACTTTTTGATGGTTGTCCTTTTAAGGGGATAAAACGAGCGAAAACCAAGTTTTGAAACTTTTTTGTGTCCCATATCTCAGAAATTAAATTTAAATTGAATGGTTGTCCTTCCAAAAAATTTCAAGTGGATTTGTGCACTTTTTTGAAATTTCAACGTGTGAGGGGTCCCTTTTTTCGGTACTTTTTTTAAAAATATTTTTAATTAAAAAAAAAGAAGATTATTATAAAAACAAGTAAGAGAGCTATATTCGGCTGTGCCGAATCTTATATACCCTTCACCAAATTATACTTTAAAATAAAAATTTTAAATATTTTTAGGTAAACAAAATAATTTTTTTTTTTTCAATATTGTTCTGCAAAATTTAAAAAAAATTTTTTTTTCAAATTATTTTGCAAAATTTAAAAAAAAAAAAAAATTGTTTCAAATTGTTTTTCAAAATTAAAAATTTTTTTTTTTTTTTTTTCAAAATTGTTCCAATTTTTTTCCAAATTTTTTTTTTTTTAAATTTACTAATGGAAAAAAATTATAAAAAAAATGTTTGTGGTAAAAAAATATTTAATTAAATTTAAAAAATAATAATTTTTTTTTCAAAATTGTTTTCAAAAAAATGTTTTTTTTGAAATAGTTTTTTTTTATATTTTTAACTTAAAAAAATTATTTTGGTAAAAAAAAAATTCGTGTTAAAAATTTTTTTTCCCGATTTTGACCCGTCGTAAGTCCATATTACTATAGCCTTATACAGATCTTTGCAATGGACTTTAAAGTATCTATCATTAGATATCCATATTGTCTATATTAATGACTTAGTAATCCATATATAGATCAAAAATAAGCCAAAAATTGAGGTTGGCCCTTGTATCTCAGCCATTTGTGGGCCGATTTTGTCGATAATAAATAGCAACCGACCCGGAAGAATTCCCGATATATTGATGTATGAATCAAGTTTTAAGTTATTTGGGGTGTTCAGAAAATTGATTTCAACAGACAGACAGACGGACATGGCTTAATCGATTCCGCTATCTATAAAATTATATTGTGGAAATTACAAACGGAATGACATACTTATATATACCCTTCTCACGAAGGTGATACTGCACTGGAACAGTTAAACATGGAGGCGAACATGTTATGGTGAGGAATTGCTTTTCTGGTGAAAGCTTAGAATCTCTAAACAAAATTGGCGGTATTATGAACTAACAAGTGTACAAAAAATATATTACAGGTGAAGATATAGTCTCATACTAATAATAAAATGCTCCAGCAATGGAGATTTCAACATGACAATGACCATAAAGACACATTCAAATTGGGGATGGGTCTTTCACAACAGAAAAGCGTTAATGTCATGCAGTGGCAGTTTATGGGAAATATTAAATAGAAAGATAAATCGGGAATTGGCACATCCAAACAATTTCTATCAAGCTATAAATGAGGCATGTTCTTCTATGCCTAAAATATGTGTTATAAAAGGGTCTTTCATGAAGCACTTTCTTTCTTTAAATTTAAATAAAAGAACGTGTGTGTATCATCGAAATTATTTATTAGTTTGAAAGAACTATCATCATCATGCAAATGATCGCCACGGCTTCGCTGGATGTCGTGTTTCTGAAATGTCAAATTTTCCATGACTCTGGTGGATAAATAAGGCTGAATGTGACAAATTGGCATGGGTTATTGTCTTTGGGTTATATTGTCTTTGATTTGTGCTTTATTCCCATAGATTGAGACTTAATGAAACCCCACAAGAAAAAGTCTAACGGTTTCAAATCTCACGATCTCGGTGGTCATTTCACATCACCACTCCTTGAGATGACCATGCCCACAAATCGCTCGTGCAAAATGTAGCACGTCCTGTTGAAACCATATGCCGTTGGTGTCCATATCAACCAACTCAGACGAAAAAAAAAAGTCGGTAATCATCAATATATAGCGCTTGCCGTTGACGATGATGGCCTGACCAACGTCGTTACCACAGAAATATGGACCGATGACACCACCAGCCCATAACCCACACCAAACAGAGACTTTTTCGAGATGCATTGCACGCTCTTGGATCTAATGTGGATTGGTATTGTCCCAGATTCAACAATTTAGTTTAATGACGTACCAATTTATCCATAAATAGGCCATACAGTAAAATGGAAGAAGCGCGCGGAACCTTGCCCGAAGAGAAGATCTATTTTGATAAAACAATCTTATCATTTGCACGTGTTATTGAACGGTGATTTGGAAAAACAAATCGAATAAAATACAGCCAATTCGACTGGTGTAGCTCCAACAATATGATCGCTATCAATTGTAAAAATTCGGAATTCTCAATTGGAAAACGCTTTATAATTCAATATGTTTAGTCGTATGATTTTTTATATTTTTTAACTTTTTGTTAAATTGTTTAATACTATCATAGACAATGCTGAGGATGTATTTTTATTTTAGAGTTAATTTGTGGTTTCTCCAACATATTTTGACTGATACTGTATGTAGTAGTATATCCATTTTAGTACGGAACTCAACTTACCTTTTGTGTTTTGCTTCAAAAAAAAAAAAACCACAATTATTTTTTAGAAATTAGCAGCATTGTAGCATCTAAAAAGATACAAGGAAAAAATACACCGTCAGAAATTAAAAGTACCTTAAAAGGAATGCAAAAAGTAATAAACCGAAACAAAGAACATCCCTTAATGGAATTTCAAGCAAAATTCCAAGAAAAAAAATATATATATGTATTAGAACAACCACAAAATGTTTACTGCGCTAAATAGCAACTAACCGAGATAATAATCATGACTTAATAATTATAATTACAAAAATGTATATATGTTTGATGTTAACAATATTACTTAATGTATTATACAATTACATAGATAGTATGTACGTTAGGGTGGGCCTCAAAAAAATTATATTCCTAACTAAAATAAAAGATCCTTTTTTAAGGTTTTTGTGATTATTTGGACTTACATGATAATTTCAGATATGACATTAAAAGCGCATTTGAAAGACCTTTGACAAAATACTAAATATGTTTCCTATGCGAGAAATATAAAAAAAATCATAAAATTCTTGGAAAATTACTCTTTTAGCCTTTAAACCAGCCCACCAAATACTCAAACCAGAACAAACATTTTGATAAATGATATTCAAACAAAAGACTCTTTAATTTTAATTGGGAATATCGACACCTTATTTTTCTCCCATAAAAACGGAGCTACCCAAATGCTCAGACTTATGTATGTATGTACTTGCAAACATATAGGTTGTATATGGGAATGTCTGTGGAAAATAATACACTTAAAGAAAGTTATACTCAAATACTTATGAATAGATTTATTTTTACAGAGAAGCTGTTAAATGGAACACTAAATTAAGAATTTCTTTTTTAAAAACTTAAATTAACCTTAATAATTATTATATTTTTCTATCTTATTTTCAGGTAAGCCACTATTTTATTGTCCTATGTGAAACATTATACATATATGCATTCTATTGTAAGTATGCTACACAAAATATATTTTAAAACTCGCAATATATATTACATTAGGTTGCCATATTTATTTCTGAAATTGTGAAAGATCAGTGGTCGTCACAGATATGGAAACAATACGAATTTCATATAAATTATAAAAAATGTAAAAGATGTCACAATCAATAGCTGGTTTATAGACAACAGAGAATTAAGTAGCTAAACAGGTTATTGTAATTGCATACGTGAAAGACATACAAGATCCCCAGTAGTGTCCAAAAAACCGGCAAATTCAAAAAACCGGTTTCCGGTTTAACTGAAAACAGTGTTTTATAAAAAGCCCGGTTTCGGTTTTCTCATTCTAAAAACCGGTTAATCGGTTTTATATTAATTTTTATTTAATATGAAAAATGCCTATTTAAATTTATAGACAATTTTGGTAAGGCAAAAGGTATTATATGTATATTTCTTTAAAACCGGTTAACCGTCTTAAAAAAACCGGTTTGTCAAAAAACCGAAAAGTTAAAAAAACCGAAACCGGTCGGTTTTACAAAGATGAAAAACCGGTTGACCGGTTTTCGGTTTCGGATACTCTAATCCCCAGGGATCTTTTAAATACAATATACGTATGTATATACAAGGTGGCGCAAAAGTAATCCTCCTATCAGAAAATGCTATAAATATTGCGATTGGCCCCTAATGTCAGTTCTGTTTCGACATTTGTGTAGTAAACACATGCGAAATACACGTTAATAAACAATGTTATACTACACTGCTCCAGAACGCGGAATATTGCTGACTATTTATTTGACCAATAATCGGTCGGTGACTTTGGCACAACGTGAATTTCGTCGCAGATTTCCTGGCCGTCCAACGCCTACTGGTGAAACACTGCGACGTTTAGCCGCTCGCCTCGAAGAGACTGGCACAACACGAGATGCTGCCAGGCGTGGCAGACCCCGGAGTAGCCGTTCTACAGAGAATATTGCTGCTGTAGCCGAGGATGTCATGGAAGCGCCGTCGACATCGACCAGACGACGTGCCACGCAAATGGGTATCAGTCGACGGTCTTTAAAGCGAATTTTGGTACAAGATTTGAAGATGTTTCCGTACAAAGTCCAGACGGTGCATCAGCTGTTAGCTGCTGACCGCCAATCGCGTCTAACATACGCTCAAGCCATCCTTAATCACCACCAAGAGGAAGATGATTTTTCATCAAAAATAATCATGAGTGATGAGGCCCATTTCCATCTTAGCGGGTACGTAAATAAGCAAAATTTACGCTTCTGGGGCACTGAAAATCCGCGTGTAACCCACGAAGAGCCATTACACCCGCTCAAAGTCACTGTATGGTGTGCTGTTTTCGCTTGAGGAGTCATCGGACCTTTTTTCTTCGAAGACGTCGCTGGCCAAACGGTTACTGTGAATGGTGAGCGCTACAGAGCAATGATCAACGAGTTCTTTTTGCCGCAACTTGATGAATTGGGATTGGAAAACATGTGGTTCCAACAGGACGGTGCAACGGCACACACTGCACGTGCCACAAACGATATGCTGAAGGATGCATTTTCCGGGCGCCTAATCTCCCGTTTTGGCGATTTGCACTGGCCAGCAAGATCGCCTGATTTGACCGCTCCATACTTCTTTTTGTGGGGCTTTTTGAAGTCGCGGGTTTATGTCAACAAGCCTCAGACTCTTGCACCTCTTAAAGACAATATCCGTCAAGAATGTGAGGACCTATCGCCGGAAGTTTTGGCCAAAGTGATGGAAAATGCCATAAAAAAGGCTCAAATGACAATCAACTGTGGCGGCGGCCATTTACATGACATCATATTCTCGACTTGATGTAAAAAAAATTAAAAGACCAAATAAAAAAAATAATCCACAGGAAGAATCAAAGTTTTCCATTTTTTTTTTTTTTTTTTTAATTACAGCCAAAAAACATCGGAAGTTTACTTTTGCGCCACCTTGTACTTACTAACTCATGGCTTTGACATCAAATTAAATATGAAGTTCTAATATTTAATTTGGGGAAAAGAAGTTTTACTAGTTTTCACTAGTAAATTTAAAAAAAAAAAAAATTTTAAAAATTAAAAAAAAAAATTTTGAAAAAAATTTAAAAAAAACTGTATTTCGAAAAAAAAAAATTTTTGATAAAAAATTATTTTTTAAATTTTGAAAAAAAAGAAGTTTTACTAGTTTTCACTAGTAAATTTAAAAAAAAAAAAAAACAATTTTAAAAATTAAAAAAAAAAATTTTTGAAAAAAATTTTTTTTAAGGTTTGAAGACAATAAAAAAAAACTAATTTTGTTTACCTAAAAATATTTAAAATTTTTATTTTAAGGATATATAAGATTCGGCACAGCCGAATATAGATCTCTTACATGTTGTGTGTTTTGTTTACAATCGTATTGTGTACGTGTAAACTTACGAAGATCTTCGTAACCTAAACAATATCGGTAACGGTAATTTCACTTATTTCGGTTATGGTAGCTTAGCCATCGGTAGTCGAAATGAAATTATATTTTAGGGGTAACGGTATTTAATAACATCCGATCATCCTAATTTTTAGCAAAAAGATTTTTTTTTAAATTATGAGTCGAATTTTGAATTTTTTTTCTTTGTATAATTTTGGAGCCGTCTAATGTAATAGACAATTCCTCAGAATTTAGCTTAATTTAAAGAATTTTAGTTATTGTGAACTTATCAAGCAGTAAATTTTTTGTTCATAAAATAATTTAATTAAAAAATTTCCTTAAGTGTATATAGTATGAATTTCTTTATGAACATTAATGTTTTGTATGTATTACATGTGTAATTTAATATAATCATGAATGTGAACATTAACCATAAAATATAATTTTAAACATTAAACTACTGCTTGTTGGTGTTCTCCACCCCTTCAGAAAACATACTCACAAATATGTAGTGGATCAATGAAAGGGAGTGTGGTGGTGGTGATGGTTAAATATTTTATATTAATTGTAAATAATTTCAATATTTGAGGTCTCCTTAGTTTTACTTTTACGAGAAATCTTTCAGCAGACATCGTATGTTTAACCCACATTATGATTACACTGTGTGATTTTTGATTGTGTCTTGCTGCAGTCGGGGTTGTCGTTTTCATGAACCATTTAAAAATGATGAACCAGAAGAAGACAAGTATAAAGGGCGAAACAACTTAAATTGAGCAGAAATTTCAAGTATTTTATAAAATACACATTCATATACATATTTGCTTTTACTACATAGAGTATGGTTGTAGTTATATTATTATATGTATTTTGTTGGCCAATTTTATGGAGGGTTGATTATTTTGCATGACTTTACTGCTGGCTGTTGTTGACTCTTAACAAGTACTACTACCACCCCATCGTGACTTTATGTCATACATAGTGCCATAAGCAGCAGTTGAAGTGAAGCCACCCTCCCTGTTTGCCCCACTAATTTAACTCGTGCAGACATTTAGACCGTCATATGTTCCTTTGGCTGGGAAAATAAGATTTTGTTTCATTTTCGCTTAATTAAGTCTAATTAACATTTTACTTGCGGTATTGTAGTTTTTTAGCCGTTTCATCTCATTTGATTTTCATGTAACTGACATTCGACTATCAGCGTTTAGTTTGTCAGTCTAGCTGACTGACTGACTGAGTGGCTGTCTGCCTGACTGTTGAGTTTTTATGTTCACTGATTATGATGATTTTGGCTGTGAGTTGTCATTCTTACCTTGTGCCGTCTACTGCCATGGCATTTCTGTGTCTCTGTTAATGTGTGTTTTAGGTCGTTTTTAAGCCATTTTCATTGTCATTTCTGTTTTATGTTTCTTTTTTATTCTGAAATTAAGTTTATGAGACTTCTTTGCCATTATTTTCTTTTTAGTTTTTTAATGGCAGAATTACGTGTTTTTTTTTATTTGCGTCTGTCTCAAACAGTGATTGACAAAATCATGGTCCTTTTTTAATCACAATACTTTTTTCCGATTGATCAAAATATAACCTATATGAAAATGTTGTATATTTTAGCTTCCATATTTATGCTGGTGCATTTGAGCACTTTTTGTAGTTTAATATTTTAGATTCCCAAAATAATTTCCACATTTTAATTTCAAATATAAGTAATTTGTGGAAATACCGGTGTTCTAATTTGCAAAATCCTTTGATGAGATGTTAAACTTTCTTGTACATAATGTTTAAGTACATACATGTTGTCGAAAACTAAATAAACAAACAACCATTTCATACCACATTTGTGCTAAGTATGGCGGAACACCTAGAAATCAAGATCTGAGCCTTAATACAGAATGTCCTTTGTGGAAAACATGCTTCCATGCAAAGTACGACACCGAAATCATGTATTTTTATACCCTTCACCTTGAGTGACATTTCGTTTGTAATTTCTACATTTTTCATTTGCAACCCCATACATTATATATATTCTGGATCGTTATAGATAGCGGAGTCGATATAGCCATGTCCGTCTGACCGTCTGTCGGTTGAAATCAATCGGGAATTCTCGGTATAGATTGCGGATTCGATATAGCCATGTCCGTCTGACCATATGTCGGTTGAAATCAATCGGGAATTCTTCCGGTTGCTATTTGAAATCGACAAAATCGGCCCACAAATGGCTGAGATATATGGAAAAAACCGAGGCAACCTAAAATTTTTGCCTATTTTTAATCTATATCTGGATTACTAAGTCATTAAAATAGACAATATGGATATCTAATGATAGATATTTCAAAGTCCATTACAACGTTGTATATAAGGCTATAGTAATTTGGATCTAAAATCGGGACAAATTTTTACCTGAATTTTTTTTTAAAATTAAAAAACAAAAATTTATAAAAATTAAAAAAATATTGCTTGGAAAAAAATTAAAAAAAAAACAATTTCGAAAAAAAAAGTTTTTAAAAATTTTGATTTTTTTTTTTTAAATTTTGAAAAAAAAATTTTTTTTTTTAAATTTTGTTTACCTAAAGATATTTAAAATATGTATTTTAAAGTATAATTTTGTGAAGGGTATATAAGATTCGGCACAGCCGAATATAGCTCTCTTACTTGTTTTTTGCTCAGAATGATTTTTCATCTTTTAAGCAGTTTGGTATTGAAAATTAGAAAAAACGAAACCGCGATTTTGATTCTTAGGTGGGATACAATGAATGTGGTTGTGCTCTTGTGTGTGTATGTGTGTAAATAGGCATCAATGTTGTGACGAGTGTAATTTTTGCAACTTTAGTTTTAGATGGCAAGTATTTAAGATTCGGACAGCCGATTAAACCATTTCAATTTGTTTCCAAAAACCTAAGATTATTAAAATTTGAAATAATAATGTTTGTCCAATAGTTACTTTTACTTTCTAATTTTATTATCCTTATTGTACGCTTGTATCTATGGTGCCATTTTCATTGTTAACAATATTACAACTAATTAGGTTTTTACAATTTTTTTTTTTTTCATACTACATAATTTTTTAGGAATTTATTCAGAAGTTTTTAAATTTTTCTATTTTGTTTTGTATTCATTTTGTATATAATAGTATTAAAAGAAAATATTTATACAAAAAAAAAATATGTGTATACACTACATATAGCAAAGCAGATTAGTTAAATTAAAATTTTGTCATGTATAAAATTTAAATATGCTTAAAGGCTGCTGCCATAAAAAGATTTTGTAGAAAAAATAATTAAGCCAATGAAATATTAAGGACCAGCTGGCAAAATTCTAAAAAAATATTTTGGAAGGGAACTAAGACAGAATTAGTTCAGTGGCTAGATCTTTGGGTGTAGAGACCGGTTTTAGTTATATTACTTAATATATCCACGGCCTTAACATGATGTCGGGCTATGTGAACTTGTATTTTATAGTACTGGTTACAAAATTTGATGGATATCAGTTGATAACATGTTGCTATCAAAGTATATATTGATTGTCCTTGTCATCTACATTAGAGTGGGGTTTATTAGCTCCGCTCACTCTAATGAACTAGTTCGCTCTTTTAGCTCATTAGTTCAGTATGTTGTATAATGTTGTATTTTTGTGCTGTTATGCTGTCACAAACATATACATGTATACTGTAACCATATATATGGCTGATACAATCATGTGAATCGTATATATATATAGTTACTGTGACTATAATATTGTTAAAAATGTTGAAATGGTTACAGTATCCATGCACAAATGTTGAAATGGTTACAGTAACAATGCACAACTAGTAGTTATTTTTTAACACCAAGGAGAACTCGTATATAATATAAGCTTTCTTAGTTCATAAATTTAACATTAACAGTGATTTCTCCTTTGTGGATTCTTACTACATACACAAAAAGTACCAATTTTCTGTTCCTCCCCGACGCGTCTGTCTTGAATTTTCAAAAGCAATTTTGAAAAATTTGTATGTTAAAGTTATATGATCGTATGAATCTACATTGATTTCCTTTACAATAACCAAATTTGGAAAAAGTACTACTAAACTGGTGCTTTTTGTTCACAGTGAATCTGATTATTTGAGTTGTTGTTCAGTATAACCTTCTGGCTATCATTTAGCAACTTCTATTTTCCAAGGGTAGGCTGTTGTAGCAATTGTTAAAAAACCACTAACATTTTTAAATTTGTTAATCAAAGACTGACATTAAATAATAAATAAATTAACAATTCATATGTCCACTTTACAATTATGTGATTAATTCATGTTATTTGCAAGTTGTTGGATAAATCATACAATTAAACATATTTTCTATAACAGTGGAAAAATAACTACACAATTGAAAAGAATAAATGTTTTATTTGTAGCAGGCAAATTTGTCAAACGAACAGTAAAATTATCGCGGTTCTAATAAATGAAATTCAGGTGAAAGAAATAATAATTTTTAATATATTAGGAAAGTATAGATGCGTTTAAATACCATATTTTTATACCCTTCACCTTCGTGAGAAGGGTATATATAAGTTTGTCATTCCGTTTGTAATTTCCACAATATAATTTTCCGACCATATAAAGTATATATATTCTGGATCCTTATAGATATCGGAGTCGATTAAGCCATGTCCGTCTGTCTGTCTGTTGAAATAAACTTTCCGAAGCCCCCAAACAACTTACATCACGATTCATACATCAATATCTCCGAAATTCTTTCGGCTCGGTTGCTATTTAAAATCGAGAAAAATCTGTCCACAAATGGCTGAGATATAAGGAAAAAAACCGGGACAACCTCGATTTTTGACCTTTATATGGATTACTAAATCATTAATATAAACAATATGGATATCTAATGATAGATATTTCAAAGACCTTTGCAACGACGTATATAATACCGTAATAAGTTGGACCTACAATGGGTCAAAATCGGAAAACTTATTTTTTAACCCGATTTTTTTTTCACCAAAATTTTTTTTTCGCTAAATATTTAAAAAACAAAAATGAAAAAACAAAAAAAAAAAATTTAAAATTAAAAAAAAAACAATTCGAAAAAAATTTTCCAAAAAATTTAAAAAACTACTTTGGAAAAAAAATTAATTTTGTTACCTAAAAATATTTAAAATTTTTATTTTAAAGTATAATTTGGTGAAGGGTATATAAGATTCGGCACAGCCGAATATAGCTCTCTTACTTGTTTGGATTAAATTTAATTTCTTACCACTGTGCTTCAGTTTGATAATATTATTTGTATGCGGTTGCGTTTTTATGACAAAATCCTATGTCATATATTTAATTAAATACACACGTATTTTTTTGTTGGTTTTATTTATTTTTAATTTTAAATTATTATACATTTCACTTGTTAAATGATTTTGAAATGATTTACATCTATAAATAAACATAATAAAACACTTCCGACATTAATAACAAGTTTAACAAACAATCCTTAACATCAAAAAACACTAAAATAAATATTTTTGAATTGAAAAATGAACTATACATGGGAGACAAAACCTTATCACTTGCTTGAAGGTTCCTAGTTTAATGAAATATGCCAGTTAAAAAGTGATTAGTTAAGCCACTTCATTTAAACTGACCTAGAGGGAAATAAACCGACTGGTCCCGTAATTGGTCCCTAAGAGTTAGGGACTTATTCTAGTCTTAACACTTATTTACCTTCAAAATTAAATGTAAACTTATTCTATTGTTTTGAAAACTAGTTAATAAAATATCTTTATTATCTTTAATCACATGAAACACCGCAAGATTTTTTTTTCATTTTTATTGTGCGGCTCATTTTAACAAGTTCTATGATAAGACAAAAATACAAAGATGATTAAATGCTTTGTGGAATGCTTTGCACACTCAATTTGCAGGAGAGCGCATTCTAGGCATCTTTAATAATGATCCTAGTATTGCAATATCGGACTATATGTCACCCACTCTGGTGTTACATAGGAAGTTTAGGGTCCTTATACCTGAAAGGGACGAGTGGTCAAATCAGACATGGTGGCAGAATAATGCCGATCAAGTATGGTTTACTGATGGTACCAAACAGGCTAATGGTGACACTGGGGCTGGTATTTTAAGGGCCCAATTTTCAAAGGGGTATCTCAATGGATACATTCCCATCAATATTTCAGGCGAAAATTTACACCATCCTTATATGCTCCAACGAATGTTTGAGATGGAGATTAAGGAATACTAGGATATTTGTTATGTCTGATAGTCAGGCTGTTCTTAGAGCATTATCATCATATGAGGTGAGGTCTGGTGTTGTTATGGACTCCTGGACATCCCTGAACGAACTCGGTGCACACAATGAACTTACATTGTGCTGGGTTCCTAGCCATGAAGGTCATGCTGGCAATGAACGTGCTGATTGTCTTGCCAACAGGGGCGCCCGACGCTCTTTTATAGGTCCTGAACGATTCTTTGGCATCCCACGTGGATACTTTGAAACATATTCGTTCCTGGGTTGAATCGGAATTTGGTCTATTTTTGAGGAATTTACCAGGAGTAAGACAGTCCAAACGGTTCATTACCCTATGCAGACTTAGATTCCAGTCATTACTTTCGCTCGGTAAGGGTGACTTGAGAATACTTACTGGATTATTCACCGGACACTGTGGATTAAGGTATCACCAATTTATTTTATTTAATGTCCTGAGTGAACAGTGTAGGTTTTGTGAACTTAATGCTGAAACCTCTGAACATGTTCGTTCTATGCGACTGCCCAATGTTGGCAACGTGCAGAACTAAATGGCTCGGAAGGGCTCTTATGGCCCCGGGAGAAGTAACTGATCTCTCATCAAATAGAATAATTGGCTTCATACGTAGCCTAAATCTATTGGGTTGAAAAATCTTAGGCTGCACAAAAGATCCACAGTGCGTATAGCCTCACTAATAATAATAATAATATGAATTAACAGTATGTTAAAATATATATTGTTGAAATAAGTATATGAAAGAACGACATTAAAAGTATCTGTTACTTTCTCCAGTTGTTACCAGTGATTTTTTAAAAACGTTAACAGTGAATGTTAGATAATGTGAAAGAAGTACCAGGTATTTAATACAGTTGTTCCATTGATTTTTCAAAAACGTTAACAGTGTATGTTGAAAATACTTATATAAAAGAACAAAAATATGAAAGAATGACTTAAGTGTACATTTTATTTGTTGTATTCAGTAACAGTTGTTACCAGTGATTTTTCAATCATGGTGATTAAATCACAGGTATGGAAATATCGTTCATCTCTACTGTGCACTGATCAACCGAAACTATTTTTAATATTTAAGTAAATTTCCTTGCACATGTAGTGCGTTAAAAACATTTGACATAAATTTCCCATTAGAAAACAATCAAAATAAGCAAAAACTTTGTTAACATTTTTTTAATAACGTTTTATGTACTCAAAATTGTATACCCCATAACTCAGTTGATTGCAAACCGATTTTGGTGATTTCAATAGCAAAATTCTCGAAACCATGCTCTAAATATATATGACTTTTACATGATCATAAGTTATTTTTGGACTTTTGTAACTTGATTTCAACAGACAGATGAAAGGGCGGACATCGTCACATTGACTTTCCTACTTATAAAGATTTATATCTATGAGTGCTAATCAATATTGCCGATATTACAAACGGAATGACAAACTACCACTCCTTTCATGCAAAGTGTATGGTATAAAAATTTACAATTAGTTGAATATGTTTTTGTTAAGTATAGTATAATATTTAGTTGAGTATAATATTGCAAAAATTCAAGTGTTAATTTGATTTTAAAGCAAAGTTTTATATACTCAAATATCACATTGTTAAAAATCACGAGGCCTTGACTTTTTAACTTGGCAGGGCCTTCTTGTAATTCTTATTGACATTACAGCCAGCCTTTCATGAAAAACCTTCTTCTATAGGATCCAATGCACATTCCAACTTCCCTTCTTTTCTTGATCTTTTTTGTTGAAATATTTGGGAAATATGCAAGAATTCTTTAAAATCGATATTTCTATACACATTGCAGAAATATAAAGCTTTAAAAGTAAAACAAAATATAAAAGAAATACAATAGTAAGTCATAAAAATATTAGCGGTATTCAGTGTTTGGTGCATTTTGTTTGACGAATTTCAATTGTTGTTTACAAACACCTGTTCGAGTATCAGTGATGCAAACGCTATACACGTAGCAAAAAAAGCTATACCGTTTTAGTATTGTGCAAAAGCATTGATGTGATTATTGCAATTCAGCAAAGCTACAAAAGCCTTCAAAATTACCTTCTAAAGAGTAAGCGGAAGTGGACTGCTACTGTGTAAAAAATATATCAGTATAAATAAAAACTATCTGCCTGCTAAACAAGGCCTCTTAAAAGGCCGCTTAGAACCTTTTTTTTAACGGCTGTGATGTTTCAAAAATTCAAATTCACATACCAATAGACTCAAGTACATATTTATTTCACACACAAATATACAATTACATTTAAATGCAATTCGTACTCTCATATACATACAAACATATATAGGTATTAATAACATTTTAATTTATTTTAATTGACATCAAATTTGAAACATAATAAAGTTATTATTATTATTAAGTATTAAAAGAAGTTTTTGTTGTTATTTTGTGCTCATATAATGCAAAATTTGTTGTTCAATTTAAAAGTAAATAACTATAGAATATGTTACATTTGACAAAATTATTTACTAAATCTTAAATATTAATTAAATACTCAAGCAGAAACTGTGATTGAATGAATTTAAAATAAATTTAAGAATATTTAAATTGTTACGGCAATGAAGCCTAAAGGTATGCAACTATTTTTAAACATTGCCTACATATTGAGTCAGAAGAGAGAATTGCAATAAATATGGAATTTGGAGTGGAATAGAAGTGGCATTTATAGCTTAGTAGACCGATCGACTCAGAACGATGTCCGTCCGTTTGGCTGGCTGGCTGTCTATGTTATTATATTACTCAAAGTTCGGGTCGCAATTTGCACGATATTTCGATGAAGCTCGGCACATACAATTGTTTTGGTCCAAGGAGAAAGCCTTTTGAAAATGATAGAAATCGGTCCATTATTGCTACTAACACCCATACAAATTTCCTTCTGAAATAAGACTTTTTTTGTCAAAAATGCCTGATTTATATAAATTATCCACAAATATGTTTTTAATAAAAGGAAATCGCATTCATTTAAAAATTGTTTGCTACTCAATCCATACCTCCCATATAAGGCCTACATCAGAAAATTACTTTAACGATCATAGATCTTTTAAAAATGTTTTTACCCACATAAAATTCAACATAAGTTTTGTATTGAAATGAATTTCACGAGCAATGAGTCCATTATTGTCCAAAGGTCCTATATATAACTCACTTCCAAAATCATTTTGACGAGTATAAATCTCATAACAATGTTGGAATCCAAATAAAATTTAACAAAAACAAGTAAGAGAGCTATATTCGGCTATGCCATATCTTATATACCCTTCACCAAATTATACTTTAAAATAAAAATTTAAAAAAATTTGTTTCTTAAATTTTTTTTTCAAAATAGCTTTTTTAAAAGTTTTTTCCAATCTTTTAATTTTTTTACTTTATTTGTGAAAAAAATTTATGACAAAAAAAATGTTTTTTGTAAAAATAAATTCGGGTTATAAAAATTTTTTCCCGATTTTGACCCATTGTAGGTCTAACTTTGTATAGCCTTATATACATCGTTGCAATGGAATTTGAAGTATCTATCATTAGATATCCATATTGTCTATTTACTTAGTAATCGAGATATAGATCAAAAATAGGCCAAACATAGAGGTTATCTCGGATTTTTGCTCATATCTCCGTTATTTATGGACGGATTTTGCTAATTTTAAATAGGAAACTTCTCTAAAGCATGCCTGACAGAATTATTGAAAATTTGGATTCCGAAAATATATGGGGTCTTCAGAAAATTGATTTCAACAGACAGACAGACATGGCTTAATCGACTCCGCTATCTATAAGGATCCAGAATATTTATATTGTGGAAATTACAAACGGAATTACAAACTTATATATACCCATCTCACGAAGGTGAAGGGTTTAATAATACTGAAATATCATTAGAAGAAATACGAAATTCGCAAGATAGAATCTGATTTTAGACGTATGGTTTCTTGGGGAAAATTTCTTAGAAATTAGAATTTTCTAAGAAATTTCACGAAAAATCGTTTTCGCTATACTATTTTTCGTGATATGTATAAATTTGTATTGAGTTACTTAAGGAAAATTTATTAATTCTTTGGAACTTTAAAATAATTATTTTTAAATCTATTTTGTAACTTCAATAATTTGTGCACTAAGCCCATGAATTGAATTAATTCTTTAACATTCTTAATTTTCTTATAGCTTTAATTGAAATAAATTTAAAAACATTTTGCAGACTCCTTCCTGCAAGTAGGTTTTGTTTAGGATACATGCAACAGAAATGCTTTATGCCTGTACTTACATACGCACAACATGTCTATATAAATTATATTTAATAAAACATTTTATATTGTAAATTGCATAAAACAATTTATCCTTTATATATACTCGTATGTATATAAATGCATGCATGAGTATGTGTGTGTGTTTGAATATAATAAAATAAATGCTTATTTGAAATGTTTGCATTTTATTTCTAAACTCACTGGTAAATATCTATATTTAAAAACTGAAAATGAAAAACCAAATAATAAAACACACACAAAAAGTATATAGAAAATCTAAATACCAAAAAAAAAAAAAAAACTCTCATTCTAATACTCATGTTACTCTTGAAAATATTCGTAAAATAAACTCATGTTGTTGAATATGCATGAATATGTACTCATGTACTTGTACGAGAATGTGTGTATTTAAAGAAAATTCATATCCGTTTTTGTGTGGCTAAATTTGCTCAACCAATACTAATAAACTATTGTACAAACCCAGCAGTTTTAAAAGTTTTTAATTGTCTGACTCCAATTTATATATTGTTACGTTTTTACCTTTTAAAAACGTGGGTTTATTTCCTTTAAATAAACCGGAACTTTTGATTGCAAATAAAAAGCAGTTTTAGTAGTTTAAAATTGTAACAACTCTTTATTTATTTAGAATGTACAACAACAACAGTTCAAATATTCACTCAGTGACTCTATACACGTCTATCAATTCGCAGAAATACACACACTCTATAATGTACAAGTATACACGTACAAGACAGTTGATGTTAACTCTAACAGCAACACTGATCAACTCACGACTGCAGCCTCTGCCATCATTTATACAAGCACTGCCATCTCTCGGGAATCTTCTACAATGTTCTTAACGGACATACTAGTACATTCGAATTCTAGTGCTGCCATACTTACAAACAATGCTAATCAACCGCATGCTATCAACATTGTTGATAAGTAGAAGCTTCTACTGATGGACGTGTTTATAAACATGATGAATGTTTGCAGGCAGTAGTTACAGACCGTTAAATTCAAATCGTTTTTACAAATTCGTAACAATATTTTGAATCATTTGGCACGTATGTACTCTTTACAGTGTAGAGATAAGTCAATTGTTTACTTTATACATCCCAGGTAAACTAGCGTGATGAAATTTTCACTTTAGTGTCTCTAAGTAGTCTAGGGTGTAGTTCCTGTTTAGTGGTCATTTTTCTAACCACCTTTTCTGGAGTATGTAATGTAATGTAGCGTGAAGACATTTGTCACTTTAGTGACTCTAAGTAGTCTAGAGTGTAGTCATTTTAACAGTTTATTTTGTACTGCACTTTAGAAAATATGTAGTTATTAATAGTTCTTTAAATGTGGCTTTGAAAATAATTTTACATTCTACTTTAGAGCTAGTTATTTTACATACGCCAAGTAATCTACAGTCAGTCATACATATTTTCTTTTTGAATCTTTCTTTTTATAAATTAACAGTATGTATTGAAATTTTAACATACTTAAAACAAATATAATTAATGTTGTTATTGCCACTGCAATATCCAACCAAAGTAGTTCACGAGTATCATCATCATACGCCAAATTTTGTTACTAACATTACTTACAGTTTATCAAGGGTGTTTTACGAAGTGGTCAAATGAAATGTCGTACTCTGGCAAATCATCATGAATTGGTTGACGCTTGAACAACGTAACCAAAATATCAAAATTTTCTTTGAAAATCAGTCATCGATTGACGCAACTTATTGAAAACTGTTTTATAGCTTAACGGGACTGTTAATCCGCAATCCGATGGTGTCATCATCGGACCTTATTTCTTCGAAAATGAAGCCGGAGCTCGCGATACGGTCAAGTGAGATTTTTACCGCATCATGATCAATGATTTTTTGTTTGAAAATACGGATGACATTGATCCGGACGAGATGTGGTTTCAACAGAATGGTGTGCCATACGCGACTGCAACTATCGATTTAATGTAATACAAGTTTGACGATAACTTGATTTTAATTGGTCACCAAGGTTGTGCGATTTGACACCTCTCGATTATTTTCTATGTGGCCAGGTGAAGTCACTGTGTTATATTTTAATATAAAATTCAAATATCGGACTTAAAAAACATTCCTAAATTATTAGAATTATAATTATTATAACTCGAATAATAAAAAAAAAAAAAAAATACAACCTTTCATTTGTAGACTATTTGATACCAGTTATTTTACAGAGCACAAGTAGCTAGTAAAGTAACTGACTCTATTTAACCGGTATGTAAGTTCCTTGCATTGACCACTTCGAACCAGCTAGACTTTATCTTTGTAATCAATGTAGGGCCAATTGACCCCCTGCTTAGGACACGTACATGTTGAAATAACTATTCACGTTGCGATTTATGTAACTAGTGGTCACCCTAAATGCTAGGTAAAATCACTAGTATACAGAATATATATATATATTTTCACTATACTATATATTTTCACTATGATCACTAGTTCGCAAGGTTGGCAACCGAAACGAATAACGGTATCGGTAACGGTATCGGTATTAATTTTATTTTTATTTCGGTATCGGTATTTAAATTATATCGGTATCGGTATACCGGTATAAAACTAATATATCGGTATTTATACCGGTATAAAAATTAAGTACATCAAACCTAACAAAAACTTATAAAAAATCGAAATATATGAAAGAGCTACAAAAAAATACAATATGTCAAAACAACAGGCACTTTGTTTATGTTAAAAGATAATTGAATTGTCAAAGTTGCCTGTTGTTGTTTTTGCTTGAATTGACAATCCAATTATCTATACAAGTGAACAAAATAATCAGCTGTTCTTCTGAGGTCACCTGCTATAAATTCGCCTTGGTATGTAAGTAAACAACTAAGACAGAGTTGCATTAGTTGAACATCAAGCAGGGATGGACAAAGCTCAAATACTATTTTCTACTAGCAGCAAAGTTGTTAAATTATGTAATTTTAACAATTTTGCAAAATTTAATTATAATGCCGGTATGATATCAGTATTGATACTTGTATGATACCGGTATTGATTTGCAATTGATACCGGTATAATAAAGGTATTGATACCGTTATGATAACGGTATTGTACCGGTATGATACCGGTATTAAGGGAAACGGTATTTGAATACCGGTATTTTACCGAAATAATTATTTCGGTATCGGTATCAATACCGGTACTCAATTTTAAACGGTATTGAATCGGTATCGGTATTAATAACGGTATCGGTTGCCAACCTTGCTAGTTCGATACAAACACCCAAAACTGCTGGGTACGTATACGTACTAAAACATTCGAGTTTTTTTGTACTGCAACATCAAATGCTTTGATGTTTGAAGTGGTTTTTCTCTCGTTCATTTTTTTTTTTTTGTTTGTAGCCTCTCTCTTCATTCTATTTTGGTGAATTTTTGCGTTTTTATTATTTTATATGTTGAACATTTTCATGCAGCAACATCGAAATGTATGAATTATACTTGAGGCTATAATTGTGTTGCAATACAATACACACATACATCCCAATAAACATCAATTCAAACCAATGAACTTTTTAAAATATTCTTTGAAATAGAAATTAAATTTAAAAAAATTTCAATAAAAAAAAAAATTATAACGTTTTGAGATTTATAACAAATTTGAAAGTATAAGTTTGTGTATAAGGACTGAGATCGAAAAATTTTTAACATACATATATGTTAATAAAAATGAAATCACTAAACTTATAGTTTTGAATTTGTTTTTATTTGATTGAAATTATTGTTACAATTTACAAAAAAAATATTTTTATAGTTCTAATCACTAATGATGAAATTTTGAACCTTTTTCGAAAACCCTTCCATTATGGTTTTTACAGTGATTTATGTCACTTTGTTCGAACAGGTTGTCCATCTCCGTTTAAAATCTACCACACTTTTGGACACCTTTTTTGTGCTCTTCAATTCACTTTTAACAAGAGCCCAATATCTCTCCACTGGCCTTAGCTCCAGGACCAGACCAATACCACATTATTGGTCTTGTACCACTAAAGACATTTCTTACCATAGTGACAGATGCCAAATCAGGCTAAAAATAAGTGGTCACATTAAGAAGTCTTATGAATGGAAACATCCTTTTTTGTAAACATTCCTTGATGTAAATTTCGATATTTATAGAGCCCCTTGTAACAAATGATTGGTTTCTTTTGCCGCAACTGCATATTGCTTGCCATACCAAGAACTTTTTGTGGAAATTTTGTCTGCTTTTGGGTCCTAAACTTTTCTTCAACATCAAGCTGCAAATAGCCCGAGTATTGACCTAACCGGAGCTGCTTTCCTACCGGATGTGTTGGGAACTCTTTTGAAAATGCTTTCTATTTTCTTGGCTTTAGAAACATAATGTGAACCATTCCTTCTACCTGAACCAGGTTTTCTATCAACGGACAAGTTCTCCCGCTACTGTTTAATAACATTGGAAAAAGTTTGATAGCAGACCTTTGATTGTTTGGCCAACTTTTTGTAGGACCAAGTTGGGTTTTGTTGAAAATATTTAATAATTTTAGTATGCTTTTTTCCTGGTCACTCATTTTAATCAGATTAACAACAAATTAACATAATTGACCTTAAACATAATGATGTCAGTCAAAGGTAAATTCATCAAAAAAAAAAAAAAAATATCAAATAATACTTGGGTTAAAAGTTTTAATGAAAAACGTGTGTTAAGAATTTTACGATCTCAGTCCTTATTGTATTTTTAATATAAAAATTCATTGGATATTGGTAAAAACATTAGAATATATCTAAAGCTACGTACACACGGTTGTAAGATTTTACAATGTTGTCAGATCTGGCAATGTGCTCGCAATGTACTGCCAATGAAATGTTATTAGCAAAAGGAAAATTGTCAGTTTAAACGATTGTAAGAAAACCTTACAATTTCATTGTCAAACAATAAATTTATCTGCCAACAAAAATTGTCAGTTCACACGGTTGCTTTACTTTTGTTTATTTTAAATACATATGCACAGTGTTGCCAATAGAAATTATTTATCTGACAATGATGTCATTGTCAGATGGATAAACTTCGCACATATGACAATAAAAAGTTTCTGACAATGATCTTACAATGATCCGGCAATGGCAACGTAAGGTGTTTACACAATTGTCAGATGTCCGACAATAGTATTGTTTTACAATGTACTGACAAATACTTTTTCTGACAACGTTGTAAGACAAAAATTGTAAGTTCATACGATTGTTAGACATTTTCTGAAGATTTTTCTGACAATATTGTACAATCTGACAACCGTGTGTACGTAGCTTAAGTATATTACTGCCGTAAAATTTTTTATCAAAGGCAGTGTTTGTCAATTTAATATATTTTCAAATAATTATTTAGTAAATGTTAATGTTTTGTGCTTATTGGGATACTTAGGCATGTTTTTGCACTACTGCAGTAATGATGCTCAGTAAGGAAGCACTTAAATTAAGGTACTTATTTAAGAACAATAAATTTCAAGGATTATAATACTTTTTTAAATGATGGTATATATAATACTACTGTTTATAGTTGCGTATTTAAAACCTAAAAATATTTATTTAAGGCCCATGTTTAAAACACTTGCATCAGTCAATTTATCAATTTATTGTCGCGTTCTTGTATCGAAATCGTCATCTGTTATTAGTACTTCGGGATCGTTCTAATGAAGTGGCAGAGAATTTTAATTCAAATCAAAGTATGTCGCGTTCACTATCACAAGTGTATATTTTTTCAAAAACAAATGTTTTTATTATTTAAACATGCATATTCAGATGGGTATAACGTGTGTCATAAGAATAGGAGATGCAACAATGAATATAAATCATATATACCTAAGTTTGAACGTGACTAACTGTACCACATTCAAAAATAGATTATTCTCTGAATTACCAGGAAGTTGTCAACTCTTTGACAACCACAGCCAAGTATGCCAGATTGTTGTTTCTTATAATTGCTCAGATAAGATGTAATGCAACATCTACAAGAGATTTAGCTTTCATGTGACCGAAAAGTTGGTCAAATAGTGGCTCACCTAACTAAGACTCAGGTATGTTTTGTGATTAACCTTCAAAAATATATAACAGATTCAACAAATTGTTCAGTATGTTGGGAGGGAGCTTAGGGGCTCTATTTTCAGCATAATCTCGAAAAATTTTCGAAAATCACTTCCGCAAAAATGTATGTATGGTCCTCAAAGCATCAACAATGTGTAATATAGAGTAGTAGTTAGACTACTAATTGAAGCTTAGATCATATTAAACCCAGTGTTACATACAAATCTTATATTATTTAATGTATGACAACACTAATACTGTTTACTTGAAGGTCAATACCAGAATTATACTCTAATTTTTCCTGCATCAACCTACTAACAAATAGATATAAACGAATATATCTTGTGGTTTCTATCTAACAAAACAAGAGCAATTTTTATTAAACCAACAAGTTTTTTTTTTACGAGCATGTAACAGGAACACAATACTGGAAATGTATATGTATATACTCTAATAGCCAAATATTTAATATTTGTAGAGGAGAACAAAAGAAGAATACATGAATAGATGAAATTAAACAAATAGGTTTTGTTAGGGAAAGAGTAAAAGCCACTAGCAAATACTCAAAACATCATTTCCCAGCAAAAATTAACATGCTAATATAATGAATCCTTTCTACTTATAAAATGGAATTTTAACTTACACAACAATATCACTGAAGGCAAAGCCTCCATATTATATTATGAGCAATTGATTACTAAACTAATTGTAAGTAATGAGATCGGCCTGAAGTAGTCATTACCAAGTATGTGAATCCGTAATGGCATGTCATGTCATTCCATGTTTTTGTAAGAATTAAAAGTCAAATTGAGAGGAAAAATTGCAAAAAACATGTTAATAGCAAAATATTGTTACGAATGTGCAATAGCGATTTAAATTTAATGGTCTGTAACGACTGCCTTTAACATTCATCATGTTTATAAACACATCCATCAGTAGAAGGTTCTACTTATCAACAATGTTGATAGCATGCGGTTATTAGCATTGTCTGTAAGTACGGCAACACTAAATGTTTAAGCTGCTAACATTAACATCGAAAGCTCTAGAATTCGAATGTACTAGTTTGTCCGTTAAGATCATTGTAGAAGATTCACGAAAGATGGCGTGTAAATAGTGGCAGAGTTGGCAGTTGTGCGTGAGTTTATCATAGGCGCTGTTAGAGGTAAGATCAACTGTCTTGTACATTTAAGTTTGTACATTAAAAAGTGTATATGCATTTCTTCGAATTGGTAAATCTGTATAAAGACACTGAGTGACTATTTGAACTGTTGTTGTTGTACATTTTAAATAAATAAAGAGTTGTTACAAATTTTAAACTGTTAAACGGCTTTTTTATACCCTTCACCTTCGTGAAGGGTATAAAATTTTCCGACCCTATAAAGTATATATATTCTGAATCCTTATAGATAGCGCAGACGATTAAGCCATGTCCGTCTGTCTGTTGAAATCAATTTTCTGAAGACCCCAGATATCTTCGGGATCCAAATCTTCAATAATTCTGTCAGACATGCTTTCGAGAAGTCTGCTATTTAAAATCAGCAAAATCCGTCCATAAATAACGGAGATATGAGCAAAAATCCGAGACAAACTCTATTTGGCCTATTTTTTTTTTATTTATATCTCGATTACTAAGTCATAAATATATACAATATGGATATCTAATGATAGGTATTTCAAAGTCCATTGCAACGGCTATACAAAGTTGGACCTACAATGGGTCAAATCGGAAAAAAACATTTTTTAATCCGAATTTTTTTTTTCACAATAAACATTCTTTTGTCAAATTTTTTCACTAATAAATTAAAAAAAAAAAAAAAATTGGAAAAAACTTAAAAAACAATTTTGAAAAAAAAAAATTGAAATTTTATTTTAAAGTATAATTTGGTGAAGGGTATATAAGATTCGGCACAGCCGAATTTAGCTCTCTTTCTTGTTTTTCAATCAAACGTATCCGGTTTATTTAAAGGAAATAAACCAACGTTTTAAAAGGTGAAAACGTAGCAATATTAAATTTTTGATTAGAAAGTTTGAGTTTTTAAATAGCATTTTGAAACTGTTAATAAAATTGATTTTTCTCATGGTTTTAAACCAGTTATATGCAAAATGTGCGAGCTTTCACACCGACAAACGATCAGACAACAATGCTTGCTATTTACTTTGCAAACAAACAACTATCAGTATTAGAACTTTCAAAGCTGTTTAACACAAACTCAAATATCGATGTATGCTTGCTTAGACGTTACTGTTTCAGACACTTCCCAGCTGTTCTAGGAAACAGACCCGAACTAGTGATTGTACCCATCATTTAGGGTGACAACTAGTTACATAACTAGCTACGCGACTAATTATTTTAACACGTGCATGTCCTAAGCAGGGGGTCAATTTACCCTTTTTGATTACAATGAGACTGTCTAATAGTTGGTTCAAAGTATTCAGCGCATTGAATTCACATACTGGTTAAATAGCGTCAGCTACATAAGTAGTTATTTTAACATGTAAAAGTACTAATTGACCTCAAATAGTCAGCTAAAAAGACATGTTGACATTCCAATAAACGATTGATTGTATACAAAGCTTCCTTCAACAACTCTCCAATAGATTGCTTCTGATGGGTAAAATAGCTACTATTTAAAGTGCAGTACAAAATAAACGTTTAAAGTGACTTCACTATAGGTTACTAAGAGACAGTAAAGTGCTATGTTACATGGGATATCAGTATACATAAGCAAAAATAAAAATAAACTGTATGTGAATTATATCAACACAGTTTGTATAAAAGCAGTTTGCACGAATTACTCACAAAACGTTTAATGTGACGAACTACACTACAGATTACAGAGACACTTAAGTGACAATTGTATCTACGCTAGATTACCTGGAATGTATAAAGTAACCAATTATCTTCTCTCTGCACTACTAACAGCACATAAGTGCCAAGTGATCCAAAATATATAAATTGTAGACAGCCAAGTGGTAGGACATTAGTGACGATTACTGTCTAGAAGGGATACATTGACTTGACTACTTGCTTGACTGCTGGGTTATTGTGAAATTAAAAATAGTTTTCTCAAATTTCCTCTCCTAGAAATAAGCAATCTACATCCATTGAATATTTTAAACAAATTTAAATCTCATAAATTTTGTCTTTAAATTAAAACAAATTTATGTATGTTAATTATTAGAAATTATTTAATGCTTCACTTTAATTTATACTCGCCTAAATACTCAATCTTATCTTACAATTTTCTGCCCCAATTAAATACTTAATTTTGTTTCTCCTTATTCAAACCCTCTCCCTTTTTGCTTTTATTAAATACAAATAATATAAATAAAAATGCAAAACTTCTGCTTAAATGTTTATTTAAATATAAATCGCTGAGGATTTATTCATAGAATTCACCTTAAACAGAAATTTTTTGCATTTAATCTTTTGAAAACTGAGTGCTTTAAAAACAAAACCTTCACAAACGCTAATTATGAAAAATTACTAGGAACTACCCACCAAAATTAAATGGAAAATTTAAATGAATAAATAATTTGCATATTTAATTTGAAAGATTTGGAGAGAATTATAACAGTCAAAGCAAATTAAAGCAAAAGAAATACATTTTTTCGAAAAAAAAAAAATAAGCTTGTTGGATTTTTAAACCGGATCTGAAAAACAACTGATACAAAATAAAAGAAATAAATGTAAATATTTATTATAAAAAACGACTAATTTAAATATATACATTGCAATTAACTCAAAAATACTTTGTCAAGTGTAAACACAGACTCATACTACATATACTCCATTGACACTGACACAAAGTTTAGCTGCGACTTAATGAAGGCCCGACTGCTGATGAATCTTCTTTTCATTTTTCAACATACAAGTATATTTGTTTAAAATTTTTATTTATTTATCTTTTTTTTTTTTTGCGAATGAAAAAAGAAGCCAAGATATGTTAGCACAAGTGAAAGTTTGTTTGAGCAGAAAACTGGGGTGGCAATTTAAATGTAAATTGGCCTTATGAAATGCAACTTGGTTGGAAAAATTAAAAATTAATCAAAAATAAAATGTCCGCAACATTCAGGCCATTGTGCGAGTACAGTGGTGTGGAAATGAATGGCCTTCCCACATTGCTGCTTTAAATTGCTATGGTAACAACAACAATATTTTGAATAGTGACATGGTGAAGTCAATAGGAGATGGGAAACTGAACAATTAAGAGACACAAATTAAAATAGCAGAGCAGTCGATAACAATCTTAAGATTCACTACAAATGTAGTCGATTTTAAATTCATAAAGTCGCCTAGTATTTAAAATTTTGTTTCATAAAACAAATTTTAAACAGAATTTAAAATTTTGTTTTATAAAGCAGGCATTTCAGAGAAAATATTTCTAATTTTTACTGCAGTTTACTTGAAAAATAAAAAGGAGTGAGATCGTAAAATTCTTAATACACGCTTTTCATTAAAACTTTTAACCCAAGTATTATTTGATTAATTTATTTCTTTTTGATCAAGTTACCTTTGTAAAACTTGTCAGTTATTCACCCCTATCGCGAATCAATATTTCACATGAAATGTGTTCCCTTTTCCCATTTTTCGTTCATCAACTTTGTTCACGTGAAAAAATTCCCCTACATGGGAAATTTTTAGATGGAATTTTGTAAACAATAAACATCTGTTACGAACAAAGTTAACTATTGTGAATGAAAAGTTTAAGGGAATATCACGATAGCAACTTCCCCTTCGAGGGAAATGGACATTTCATGGAAACATAAATTTCACATTTTTTGCCGATAGGGGTGATTATGTTTAATGTCATTTATATTCATTTGTTGTTAATCTGATTAAAAGGAGTGACCAGAAAAAAGTGTGTACTAAAATTATTAAATAATTTCAATAAAACCCAACTTGGTCCTAGAAAAAGTTGGCAGAACAATCAAAGGTCTGCTGTCAATCTGATTCCAATGTTATTAAACAGTATCGAGAGAACTTGTTTGTTGATAGAAAACCTGGTTCATGTAGAAGGAATGGCCCACATGATGTTTCTAAAGCCAAAAAAATAGAAAAATTTTTCAAAAGAGCTCCCAACACATCCGGTAGGAAAACAGCCCGGTTAGCTCAGTGCTCGGACTATTTGGTACGAAAAGTTAAAGCCAATGGAGGTTTAAAAGCATACAAGGCTCAAAAAGTTCCTGACAGGAACTCTGGTAAAAATATAGATGCGAAAGACAGAGCACGGAAGTCAAATTTTATAGCAAAAATATACCTGCTGCATAGTGAATGACGAAATGTATGTTCTGGGAGATTTTTCGCAACTTCCTGGTCAAAAATTTTATGTTGGTGATGCGTGTTGAAGAAAAGTTTAGAACCCAAAAGCAGACAAAATTTCCCAAAAAGTTCTTGGTATGGCAAGCAATATGCAGTTGCTGCAAAGGAAGCCAATCATTTCTTACAACGGGCTCTATAAATACCGAAATTTACATCAAGGAATGTTTAAAAAAAGGCTGCTTCCACTCATAAGACTTCATAATGTGTCCACTTATTTTTGGCCTGACTTGGCATCCTGTCACTATGGTAAACAAGCCCTAGAGTGGTACAAGAACAATAATGTGGTATTTGTACCAAGAGAGGCAAATCCTCCAAACTGCCTGGAGCTGAGTTCAGTGGATAGATTTTGGGGCTCTTGTTAAAAGAGAATTGAAGAGCACAAAAAATAGGTGTCCAAAAGTGTGGTAGATTTTAAACGGAGATGGACAACCTGTTCGAACAAAGTGACAGAAAGCACTATAAAAACCATAATGGAAGAGTTTTCGAAAAAGGTTCAAAATTTCATCATTAGTGATTAGAACTATAAAAATATATTTTTTTGTAAATTGTAACAATAATTTCAATAAAATAAAAAAAGATTCAAAACTGTAAGTTTAGTAGTTTCATTTTTATTAACGTATATGTATGTTAAGAATTTTTCGATCTCAGTCCTTATAAATTCGGTTTAAAAAATTAAATAAAAATTCTAAAATTTTTGTACGATTGCAATCGCAAATGATATATACAGTGGTGGCCATGAGGTTAGCACACTAGCTACTTGCTATTTTTAAACGCAAATATTTCCTATATTTCTTAATTTTTTTATGATATATTTTGCATGCGTGTTACTTGTCCTTCTAAGATCACGTCCCATCATGTCCAGCATTATTCCTTTATATATATTTTGCGTTTTTCTATCCAGAATAGAATAACCTCAAAAAAACACTGGACAGTATTTTAGCACAAAATAAAAAAGTTTATTCATATTAAAAAAGTAGCAAAACAAAAAAAACTTATTTCACTAAAAACTTAGTACTTAGTTGGATACCCTTTATTTTTGATCACAGCTGCTAGTCTCCTTGGCATACTTTCTACAAGGGCCATACAGCGATCCACTGAAATATCATTCCAAGCTTTTTCTACTTCTTTCCATAAATCGGCCAAATTTTTAGGCTTTTTTCTTATTACATGCTGCTCCACATCATTCCAAAGGTTCTCAATAGGATTGAGATCCGGAGATTGGGCTGGCCATTTTAACACGTCGATATTGTTCGATTCCAAGCAACACCTCACTAAGCGTGAGGTGTGTTTTGGATCATTATCTTGCATAAATCGCCACCTAAGTGGCATGTTGTCCTCTGCATAAGGTATCATTGTATTTAGAAGTATATTCTCGTATACATACTGGTCCATACGAGTATCAATCTTTTTTATAGGACCAACACCATACCCAGAAAATGCTGCCCACACCATCACATTACCCCCACCGTGTTTTATTGTTTTACTGGTGTACTTTGGATTATGTTGCATGTTCGGAGGACGCCATACATACCTCTTACCATCCGATCCGAATCTACAAAATTTAGATTCATCACTCCAAAGGACATTTTTCCAAAAAATTAACGGCTTTTCCAAATGCTCACGAGCAAAGGACAACCGTGCTTGTATGTTCTTTTTTGAAACATGTGGCTTATGCTGAGAAATGCATCCACGTAAATTTTTTTCATTAAGTCTTCTTCTTATCGTTCTGCTGGACACGTTGATACCATATTTTCCTGAAATTTCTCTCTGGATTACGGTGGAGCTCTTAAAAGGATCTTCGACAGAGGCTCTGTATATTAAAGAGTCCTCTTTACGTGAAGTTTTTCTGGGCCGAGGAGCCTGTGTAACATTTTTAGATGTTTTATATTTCTGAATATGTCTTAATGCATTATAAACCATCTTCCTGGAGCATTCCAAAGTATAAGCAATCTCACTTATACTTGTTCCTCTCGAGTTCATTTGTTGAATAATCTTTCGTTGTTCCTCTGTACACCACTTTTTTTAGCCATATCTAAATAATGTTTATTAAGTCAGTTTGTCTTCCTCATTGATTAAATAATACCTAAACTTACCAAATAATATTTATACCCTCAAAAAACTTTTAAAAAATTTAATTATACTTATATGTGCTAAAATTGTGTCCAGCTTATTTTACATATTACTGCACTAAAATGCAAATTTGAAAGAGAATAGCGATAGAATGCAAAAAAAAAGTAACGGGACTTATCGATCACACCATAAACAACACTAATTACCAAAAACTTTAGTTTATAATTGCAATGAAATGAAATAATTTACTTTAGAAAACAGCAAGTATGAAGTGTGCTAACCTCATGGCCACCACTGTATACATTTTTCTGTCGCGTTCTTGAAGCCATTTATTTAGCTAATAAAGGGTCTTCCGAACTTTGACAGTTGATGGCGGAAATATCGTTGCAACTACATCTATCGAATTGGCTGTCATTTATTTAGTTTAGGATATATCATTCAACAACACTTGCAAATTATAAAATTGTTATATCAAAATAAGTGTTCTGTTCGGGCAACGTTCCGCGCGCTTCGCTCATTTTACGCGATGAGGCCCATTTCTGGATGAATGGGTACATCAGCAAACAAAATTGTCCAATTTGCCGCGATAACAATCCACATTGGTGTGGATTTTGGGCTGTTAGCGTCATCGGTCTATATTTCTCTGAGAACGATGTGGGCCAGTCCATCACCGTTAACGACGATTACTATAGGTAGATGATGATGACCAACATCTTTTAGGCTGAATTGGATGATAAGGACACCAACGACATGTGGATTCAACAGGGCGGCGCTACATGCCACACAACTCATGCCACATTGGATCGATTTGAGGGTATTGTCATTTCACATGAAGGTGATGTGAACTGGCCTCCGTGATCTTGCGATTTAACCGTGCTATACTTTTTCATAACTCGCCACAAAGTAAAGCAGCCTTCAAAGTCAACATAACTTATGCCATCGGTCAAATTAAGCCTGGTTTATGTGCCAGAGTCATGGGAAATTGGATATTTCGGTTGCGCATCACCCACTGGGGTAGAAATTTGCACATTGTTTTATTCCATATATAATGGCATTGATAGGTTTTTCAAGCGAATACAAAATTTCGAAGACATCTCACACTTTGTTCTATTTAAATTTAATGATAGGAAGGGTTTATATTGGAGGCAACAAAACTTAGATTTGACACTAAACAAGTGCTATCGGAAAATGGCAAGAAACTAAATTTTGAGATTTCTCAAAAAAAATAGTAGTAGTAGTGTTTCTACTACTACTATTAGTAGTAGTAGTGTTTCTACTACTACTATTAGTAGTATTTCTACTACTACTATTTTTAAAAAAAGTAGTATTTCTACTACTATTTTTAAAAAAAGTAGTATTTCTACTACTAATTTTTAAAAAAAAAGTATTTCTACTACTATTTTTAAAAAAAGTAGTATTTCTACTACTATTTTTAAAAACAGTAGTATTTCTACTACTATTTTAAAAAAAGTAGATTTCTCAATGTCGCGTTTACAACCTAGCTCTTTTTTCTAATTTGTATACATTATTAAGTTCTAAACTTTGCTATAGCTGACACTATCATTCCTGTCTTCTATAAAGTTCCTTTTATAAATGACTAATCTGTTACTATTGGCCATAAGTCTGGGCAACATATTAACACTTAGGAAAATTAATAATGAATAATGAACTAAAATTCTAATGTATTAAATCTTTGCAATATATACAGCGAACTTGCAACCAGTGCTTTCATTATCTTTACATTACCTTACACATTACTAGGTAATCACGGTTATTTATGAGTTCTTGAAATACTTAAGTCAATGGTGCAGGGTGTCTTCAGCATGAAAACAAGATAAAGTGTAAAAGCAAAAGAAACACAAGCATTTTACTTAATTAACATAATCCTGGGCTATGCAGTCACTGTATTATTTACTTTTTTTTCTGTTTAGTTCAAAATTTTTTAATTTTTGATTTGGTTGGCTGTTGATGCTATGATGATGTTGGAGATTTTCCTTTGATTTTTTTTGTTTGTTTTGAAATTCCAGCAACAATAAGTACAAGTCTTTAAATCAAGTAACAAAGATTAATTTTGCTTTATTTTATCTTGTTTTCCGTTTAAACAACATTGCCGGCATCTCCCTTTTAATATAATTCCTGCTTCGAAACTAACTATCACAGTGTTATTTGTCATCAGCAATTTTTTGTACATTTTTTTAAAGAAAATAAAAGTTACTTTTGTAAAGATTTTTTTGTTAGAGATAAGCATTAAAGAGGAAAGAGCGAGAAAAAAAACTTTGGGCTGGTTTTTTTTTTAATAAATTTTGCTACTGGTTTAATTTTTGCTCTCATCGTTTTTCAACGTTTTTTCTTTAACATCTTCTTGCTACTGGTTTTTATTTGACAAATTACTTGACTTGAATTTTTGATATTATTATTTATCATTTTATAAAACTTTTGCCTTCTTTTGTGTGGCTTTAATTTATTTAAATTTGCATTAAATTTCTCATTTTTATTTACCGCCAACTTTTTTAAATTGTTTCGTAGTTTTTGTTCATCATGAAAGGTGAGTGGGAGCGTGTAACGCCAAATAAGTAGATTTAATTAATGAGTTTTTTTATATAATTTTGTGTTGCATATACATACATATATATGTACTATATTAGGTGTTGTATATATGTTAAGCATACTTGTAGGCATTTTGTGCTTTAGTGCTTTGGTGTTGTTTTTGTTGTTGTGTTAGTTAAAGAATGTGTCATTTCAAGCGGAAGTTTCATAGAAAATTTACAGTTGTTTGCTTTCATGCCTTCGAAACTAATGTTTCACATTATTTTAGCCTTTTTAGACATTTATATATGTATATAAATAAATTTCTCTACTACTATGTAAAAATATGATTTAGGGAGTCCCTTTTGGAATATCAACAACAGTATTTTGTATATTTGATAAAAAGTTTGAAGAGAAAATAAAAGACAAGTCAGTGCAGTATAGTGTCACAATATAGAATCGCATTTCATAAAAATAATACAAATAGATAATTAAGAAATTGTAAATTTTTTGCAAAACCATGATGTTCGAGATTCAAACATATCTGTTAATAGAAATCATTTCACAGATTAGTTCTCTTAGTTACAACTAACAGGAGGAAAGTTTAAAATTAAGGTTTATTGCTTAAATAACTCCTTTATGTAAAATAATACTATGAACTCGTTCAATTTGACTAAGCAGTATAATACCACTCAAAGTATGCAACATTTTTTTTTTTATTTTTCTTCCTTATTTATTTTATTTACAGCATGCCCTACCGTTTTGCTGTTTTATAAAAGCAGTTTTTTGCGGCCTATAATAAGGCTGCCTGGCAGCCAGTCTGTCTGGCTGTACTCATTAAAGAGTAAAAGAGACCGGAGAAAACCGAAAGTCTCTGTAGTAACGCAAGAACATTGGCTTTATTATTCCGTTGTTATTGAAAAATAGAACGGAAATATGCAAACATGTTTTTAAATTTTCGAATTTTTTACTTTTTTTTTCCACAAATTAAAAACTCCATACTGAACTTTAAGGCAAATTATTTGTAAAAATAGAAACTTGAGAAGAACGAAAAATTCCATGGGATAAAGGAAATTATATTACACGCTAATTTAATGAAAGATTTTTTTAATAACAGCCTGCAAATAAATATTTGTGGGATAAACTGAACATAAATTGAAATTTCTATACTTTGGTGAAATAAGCAATTCTCAGTAAATAATCAGATTCTAGAAATGTAAATGTAATGTTAAAATTACCTAAATTGTAACTATTACATTCTAAGATATTAAAACTTACAGTTTTTTTGTACAATTTTATCAAAACACAGTCTATTGTAAGAGTCAGTTACAATTTTAAATGCAACTCATTTGAGGAGTTTAATTTCCTTAAATAATAAGTTGTTATCACTTAAGGAGTGAGATCGTAAAATTCTTAACACACGTTTTTCATTAAAACTTTTAACCTTTGTAAAGCATGTCAGTTATTATGTTTAATGTCAATTATATTCATTTGTTGTTAAGCTGATTAAAATGAGTGACCAGAAAAAAGTGCGTACTAAAATTATGAAATATTTTCAACAAAACCCAACTTGGTCCTACAAAAAGTTGGCCAAACAATCAAAGGTCAAATTGCCGTCAAACTGTTTCCAATGCCATTAAACAGTACCGGGAGAACTAGTCCGTTGATAGAAATCCTGGTTCAGGTAGAAGGAATGGTCCACATGCTGTTTCTAAAGCCAAAAAAATAGAAAGCATTTTCAAAAGAGCTCCCAACACATCCGGCAGGAAAGCAGAACGGTTAGCTCAGTGCTCGGACTATTTGGTACGAAAAGTTTAAGCCAAATGCAGGTTCAAAAACATACAAGGCTCAAAAAGTTCCTGACAGGCACCCTGCTAAGAATTTAGAGGCCAAAAACAGAGCACGGAAATTGAAGTCAAGTTTTATTAAAAAAATATTCTTGCTGCTTAATGGATGACGAAACGTATGTTCTGGCAGATTTTTCGCAACTTCCTGGTTATTATATTTGTGTTGCTGATGCTCGAGGGAATGTTGTAGAAAAGTTTAGGACCCAAAAGCGGACAAAATTTCCAAAAAAGTTCTTGGTATGTCAAGCAATATGCAGTTGCGCCAAAAGAAGCCAATCATTTGTTACAACGAACTCTATAAATACTGAAATTTACATCAAGGAATGTTTACGAAAAAAGCTGCTTTCATTCATAAGACTTCATAATGTGTCCACATATTTTTGGCCTGACTTGGCATCCTGTCACTATGGTAAACAAGCCCTTGAGTGGTACAAGAACAATAATGTGGTATTTGTATCAAAAGAGGCAAATCCTTCAAACTGCCTGGAGCTAAGGCCCGTGGAGAGATATTGGGCTCTTGTTAAAAGAGAATTGAAGAGCACAGAAAAGGTGTCCAAAAATGTGGTAGATTTTAAACGGAGATGGACTACCTGTTCGAGCAAAGTGACAGAAAGCACTATAAAAACGTTAATGGAAGGGTTTCCGAAAAAGGTTCATAATTTCATCACTAGTGATTAAAACTATAAAAATATTTTTTTTTTTAGTAAATTGTAAATTGTATATTAAAACTGTAAGTTTAGTGGTTTCGTTTTTATTAACATATATGTATGTTAAGAATTTTTCGATTTCACTCCTTAGTTGCAGTGTTACTTGCTGGCTTACTAGGAAATGGTCCATGTATGTAATGGCATCAAGTGAGAACATCTGGAGCGATTTGGCTGATTTTTTTTTTCTTCGATTCGAAATTTTCAGGAGATGGTTTGAAAAGAAAAAAATTCAAAAATTTTAGTTTTTGAATATATTGCCTTCTTTTCACTTCTCATTTTGCTTAATAAGAGACATTTTTTGGAGAAACTTGAAGAACTAACAATAGCCACCGAGCGAAGCCAACTGGTTTTTAATATTTTTAATAAAAAGTCAAGGAAAAAACAAGAATTAACAATTTAAACTTAAATATTATTTAGTGAATTAAACATTTGCTTTATAACAAAGTGAACTTCACTGAAATATGTTCATAGTTTTACGAGTTCTACAAAGTTTTGCATAACAAATGGTGGTCGAATTTGACACCCTATATATCTTCTTCCATTATAACAGGGTGGTGATCAATTAAATTTTCTGATAGCCTATGTCTTGCTCTTCGATTTGTTTGTACATCATTTTGCAATCGCACTAGTAGTTTACACTGTACAGATTAATTACCACTATTTTAGCGATAGGTCCCACTGTGTATAGTTTATGGGCATTAGGTATAAAAAAGCTGCTACTATAGAGTTTTTTTTTTTTTTTTTTAAATATGTTTAAAGGTAAATTTCAGTAAAATTGGGTGGTATTATTTATTCATTAGTGTTTTTTTTCTAGAAGTACATGGCTTCGAAAAGTATCAGTTCAGGCAATAATATGAAATTTTAATAATCAACAGTAGTTTTGTTTATTTTATTGAATACTATGATATTTTCTGAGAAATATTTCTATTTCTAATAAGATAGTATATGTATGTAGCTTTAATTTGGTTATTTTATAATTAATAATAAATAATTTTATTTATTATAGATTTTTCGCTATTTGTTTAACTTTATTATATGTGTAACTATGTACAATATAATATTTATAATGTATGTAAAACATTTATAAATATTATTATTATTTCATTATTAAAAATCGTTATCAACGGTTGATAATAAATATTTAATTATGTATTATTGGTGAAATGCCTATAAAATATACCACATCAATGAATTTTTGTGCATAATGTAAAAATTTGTAATTAGAATTTGTAAACTTCATTAACAATTTTATTTTAATTCTATAATAAATATATTGAAAATTAAATTTTTCCTCTTCATTCTCTCTTTCTTTCAGGTATGCCACAGTTTTTGTTAATTATGACAAAGTTTTATTCTTCTCTTGTTGGTATGTTGTACTATATTTAAACTAATAATGTTGTTTTATTACATATTATTCATTTAATATAAATTAAAATGCTAATACAAGTGACTATTTTTTATTATTTGCTTAATTTAACCCTCTAATGCTAAGGCATGCCTCAAGGCACTCATTGCAAAAATGCCAACAAATGCAAATACAACTGATTTTTAATTTCACAAACTTTGAAGGCTTTTTAAAATATTTAAGTACGTTTTTTTGAAATGTAAAATCATGTATATTTTCATTTATTGGCATATTTGTGATGAGTGCCTTGGGCATGCTTAAGCAATTTAAAAATTCTTTATAAAAAATTAGTATTGGTCGATAAGAAATATATTTGATAGTAGTTGTTTTCAATTAATATAAATATTAATTGTCCAACAATAATTAGAAATAAGTAAAAAAAAAAAAATAATAATAATATTCATAAAACTTATAACGAAAAAATATCGCGAAGTTTCAGAAAAATGCTATTAAAAAATATTAAAGTAAAACAATGTAAATATATTTTCAAATGGAATTTGCTTACTATGATGTATTCGGATTTTTCAAATTCTCTTAAAATGTAACCACACAGAGAAAACAGATTCGTGATAGCAACCGAATTTGTTGCCAATCGAATGATTCTACCCTAGTGACCGAATTTTTCAGTTGTGGCTACAAAATTTTAGAAGGGGTGACAAAAGTTTGGTTACTTCAACCAAAATTCTTCTTTATCAACTGACTTTCTGTTGATAGAACCGAAAAATTCTATGTGTGCAACCGAATCATTCGATTGTCAACAAATTCGGTTGCCATTACGAATCTGTTTTCTCTGTGCACAAACAGTGTTTTTCTCTCCTAAACACTTAAAAGTTTTTGAGTTGAACGAGTGGGATATAGTATGTAGTAGTCATTGAAGGGTATGGCTGACATCATAAACGCAGTTTGCAATGCAACACTGTAAAGAAATTCGTTTACAAGGCAAAGCAATAGAGTAACTTCGGGTAATGTGGAGTACCGTTTTGTATTTTCTAAATTTTGGCCAGTCATATTGTCATAATGTCCGAATATAAGGAGTGAGATCGAAACAATCTTAACTTCAATTTGCGTGCTCTGGTTTTGGCCTCTAAATTTTTAGCAGCGTTCCTGTCAGGAACTTTTTGAGCCTTGTATGCTTTTGAATCTGCATTAGCTTTAACTTTTCGTACCAAATAGTCCGAGCACTGAGCTAACTGGGCTGCTTTCCTACCGGATGTGTTGGAAGCTCTTTTAAAAATGCTTTCTATTTTTGTGGCTTTAGAGACATCCTGTTGACCATTCCTTCTACCTGTACCAGGTTTTCTATCAACGGACAAGTTCCCCCGGTACTGTTTAATAACAGTGGAAACAGTTTGACGGCAGACCTTTGAATGCTTGGCCAACTTTTTGTAGAACCAAGTTGGGTTTTGTTGAAAATATTTAATAATTTTAGTACGCACTTTTTTCTGGTCACTCATTTTAATCAGATTAACAACAAATGAATATAATTGACATTAAGCATAATAACTGACATGTTTTACAAAGGTAACTTGATAAAAAAAAAATCAAATAATACTTGGGTTAAAAGTTTTAATGAAAAACGTGTGTTAAGAATTTTACGATTTCACTCCTTATCACTTATCACTCGGTGGCTCAACTTAACCGACTCTTAGGCATTTGGTGTTGGTCTCTGCTAGTTCTTTACGATAACACAATAAACATAGTATAGAAAGTAGTATTATTTTAAGAAATTTTTTGCTTGAGAAGCAAAAAAACCATTGTGAAATTGAGAGTTTTCAAAACCGATTCCGACAACGATTGGATTCTATGACAACCCCGATACCCCCAACGTTTCTTCAATTTTTGTATCAATTCTTATCACCCACTGTTTTAACTGCTGTTTCGCTTTTGGTTGGTTGTGGTTAGGGAACGTCGCAAAAGCGTGTTCATATTGCAGTTGAACAACGCTACACACGCCTGCGAAGTTGTCACATTATTTCACAAACGTAATCGATTGTGAGCAAACGCGGTACCCATCTTGCTGAAAGCTTTCTCATACCCAAGTTATCAGACAAATTTTAAATCACTAAGTCATGTGGGATGCCCATGGCTTCAACAATCTCTTTCACTTTCAATTTCCGAGCGGCCAACACCATATCGTGAATTTTTAAATTGTTTCGGCTGCATCTTCCGTGCTTGTGCGGCTACAACGACATGCAGTAAACCATTTTTTTTACCATTGAGTATTCCCATTGTATTTTCCACCAAAAATAATGCTTAATGAGCACACGATATTCACATTATTCCATTTTCTCTTCAAGTCACGCGGTAGTTTGATATCAATGGCTGTGAAACACAAACTAAATGACGCAGCTTGTTAAAATTTTGACAGGAGTAAACTGACAGATGCCTACTTCTTATTTGATTTTAGCATTTAATTCCATTAATGTTGCACGAATGGTTTAATTTGGACTATTAAACAAATTATTTACAAATTTATATTTGTTTCCGAAATCTTTATTTAGCAGTTGTCAAACTTATCTAGCTTTTTTTAATTAAATAAATTAAAATTTGCACTTTAAGCTAAACAAACTATTTTTTTTTTTTCTTAATATTTTAACAATTTTATCCATAAAAGTATGCACTGAAATTTATCCACTATTAAAGTTTATCATTAAAATTTTTGCGACTCTCTAGGGAATGCATGTAAAATAAACGGTGTGCTAGTGACACGGTTTTTTTTTATTTGCACAAGCATTTTCAATTCAATTTATTTTGAGCTCAGCGCCTTTAAGGCATTATTAAGGCAAAGTTGGCAAAAATAATATATATACATAAATATGTACAAATAAGTAATACAAAAATATCTTAAATATATTAGATATAAAGTTTACATCAGAAGCAATTCAAATGTTGAGCATAAATGTTCTTTTAAGTAGGATTTAAAAGACGAAATTCTTGCAATAGATTTTAATTAATTTGTTAAGGCATTATATCTGTTACCACCTGTGAAATCATACGTTGTTTTGTTTTTTTTTTTCAATCTGCCTGTTGGGACTCTTAAATTTGCTCTATATTTCAAGTGTTGAAATAGGACTAATTAGGTGAAAAAGAAATAGTGCAATGACCAATATTAAGAAGACTTTTAAAAATAAATGTCAAAGTTTGGTACTCATAGAATCCACAAACTGGCCAAAAAAAAAAAAAAATTATGTGGTGACTGCGGTCGAAACGAATAAAATATGTAAATTAATTAAATTCATAGAATAGTTAATTAAGTGTAAACCTAATTTATTTTATTTAACATATAATTATGACTGTATTTATTAGATTTTCAAAAAAATTATTTTAATATAAACAAAACTTGCTCAGTTGCATCATAATTCGTGTTCCTTAAAAGTATTCAATAGTTTTTGTTTTGTTATGTTACATTGTTAAAAAATCATTCTCAATTTTAATTTGTCAATTAACTACATATTTAGTAAAAGAAAAACCTCCGAAATATTTATCATTACTAAAATAGTTCAAAACATACAAGTTATCATCAAAAATGACTCGAGAGAATGTTTTTTTGTATAAGTTTTTTTAAATATTTAGATTTTAGCTACAGCTGAGCACCTTATGCTTAAAAGTATGCAACATATTTTTTCATCTGCAAAGTATACGATGAAAAGAGTGCTGTTGATGACATTATTTTCTGAAATATTTTCATTAACCTCAGGAAATTTAGCTCAATTTTATTTTGTTAATTAACTGAGTTTATAAATTTTACTTTTAAGTTTTAAATACAAGAGTTTGCTTATAGAATATTTTGTATATAATATATATAAATAATAAAATAGTTTAAAACTTTATAATTAGTATTTTGTTTACAAAACTTTTAATACACAAAACAAATGAATGAATTGGCTGTCATTGATTTCAATTCATAATAGTTAAGTAGAAAAAAAATACATACACACAGTCTCAAAAGGGAGTAAACTCCACAAATTATTTTAATACCCTTCACCTTCGTGAGAAGGGTATATATAAATTTGTCATTCCGTTTGTAATTTCCACAATATAATTTTCCGACCCTATAAAGTATATATATTCTGGATCCTTATAGATAGCGGAGTCGATTAAGCCATTTCCGTCTGTCTGTCTGTTGAAATCAATTTTCTAAAGACTCCAGATATCTTCGGGATCCAAATCTTCAATAATTCTGTCAGACATGCTTTCGAGAAGTTTGCTATTTAAAATCAGCAAAATCGGTCCACAAATGGCTGAGATATAAGGAAAAAACCAGGACAACCTCGATTTTTTACCTATTTTTTGACCTATATCTGGATTACTAAGTCATTATTATAGACAATATGGATATCTAATGATAGATATTTCAAAGACCTTTGCAACGACGTATATAAGTTGGACCTACAATGGGTCAAAATCGGGAAAAAATTTTAACCAGATTTTTTTTTCACCAAAAGTTTTTTTCGTTAAATATTAAAAAAAAAAAATTTAATTTAAAAAAAAAAAAAATTTAAAATTTAAAAGAAATAAAAAAAATTTTAAATAAAAACAAAATTCGAAATTTTTTTTTTTTCCAAAAAATTTAAAAAAACAACTGGAAAAAAAAATAAATTTTGTTTACCTAAAATTACCTAAAAATTTTTATTTTGAAGTATAGTTTGGTGAAGGGTATATAAGATTCGGTCCAGCCGAATATATCTCTCTTACTTGTTATTTTTTAAGATAATGAAAATCCTAAAACCTAACATTCGATTAAAATTTAAAAGCTTTGGTTTGTTGGAGATGGGCCGAATAATAGATTCGATTCTTAAAAAAATTAAAAAAAAAAAAATTGATACAAATCTAGAAGAAAATTATTTTTTTTTTTTTATAATTTTCAGATAAAATGTAGATGTACAATTTGTTTTAAGATTTGCAATAAGTACGCAATTATTAAGATTTCATTTCAAATCAAATTTTGAATTAAAAAACAAAAATTCATGTTCAATTTTATAATATGTATGAGCACATTTATACTCACAATTAAAAAGTTTTGGAAATAAATTTCAATGTTAAATACATACAGTTAATGGAGATATTCCAGTTATGTTCGTTTACGTTTTATAGAAATAAAAAGTATCAGAATGAAAACATATTTAAAAAGGCTGGTTTAATACCTTATCCTTAAAGTTATGCTATATATTTTTGTTTGTAGAGCCAAAATGAGAAAAACTGAATTTTTCGTAGATATCATATATTTTTTATGGCACGTTCACCTACTTATTTGGTTAGTATACTTTTTAAATCTTAAATTCTACTGAAATTTGATCAACTTTAAATTCGGCAATTGTCGCTGTTATTTACCAAACTGTTCGCTTGAGAATTCACAATAAAATTTCAAGTACTTATGCTAAACATCCTGTGACATTTATTGAATTTAATTTATTACATGAATATTTAATTCAATATTCATATAACAAAGTGATCAATGAAAATAGTTTTCCAAAAATTTTGTTGAAGTGAATATGTGCTCTTTTTGTTACTGTTTGCAACATAGTACTTTCCCTTGACAAAAGTTCTTAGTATATATAGGGACATTCTACTAAAGATGCATCATTTTTAATTTAAAATGTAGTTTATATTATTTAAGTTCATAACTATAATTTAAAATAGTTGATAAAACAATGGAAATTTTTATATATAAATTAGAACAACTCATTTCATTGAAATTTAGAGTATATGTTGACTCATCACTATTCTAAAAAACAATATATTAAACGTTGCAAGTTGTGTATCAGCTCTAACATCGATCATTTTTCTTAAATAGTTGGTAAAATCATTATACAAATGTTAGAAAAGAAGTTAGTAAAGAACCACTGACTGGCATATACGCCACATTTGAGTTATGACAAGTGCTAAGTCTATACCGAAAATCGCTAAATTGACAACACTAATTACAAGAAAAATTTCGTATTTGCCCATAAATATACTTTTTGTGGTAAAAACTCATAAATGGGAAAAATTTAATGCCCATCTGTTGTCCCTTATATGGTGCTTAAACCATTGTTTTGTCAGTTAAATGGCTTCGAATTTAGATTAACACTAGTTGCCCTTAGTTAAAACCAAAGAGAAATAGCTTTGAATAAGAATAGTATTAAAATAATCAAAATACTCGAATTATTCCTGTTTTATCAGTTAATGTTTAAACGTATGCAATATTTTTGGTTTGTTAGTGCAGCTTTCAACCTTTGTATTGCCATTGATTCCTCATAGTATGCAGTTAAAATAAATAGTGTAGTGGTCACATTGTTCTTACAAGATTTCGTTAAATTGTGCATTAATTCAAAAATAATTCAAATTTTTTAATCTTTTTATAAACTTTATTTTCATACTAAAATATTTTATTCAAAAAAGTTTGATTTTAAAATTCTCGTTTTTTCTATTAACTTTTATTAAAAGCCAGCAAAAAATTTATTTATAACACTTAATGCACAGAAAAATGGAATATATTTTGCTTGTAAGTGCAGATTAAAATCCTTGAATATCCAGTGATTCCTAATAGTATGCAATTTTAATAAATAATGATCAGTAATATTATTGCTTTTCGAATTATCCTCGTTTCCCCAGTTTATGCTTAAAAGTATGCAATATATTTAGTTTGTTAAGCTTTCAACCACTGATATTTTTACTGACTCCTCAGGATATGCAATTAAAATAACAAATAAATAACTACATTCCCTAACATTTTTAATTATTTAAAAAATAGTTATAATTTAAAATCTATTTATAAACTAGCTTAAATTGAAACTCTCTTAAAAATAGCGAACTATATTTTCCAACTTAATTATTTTATAAATTACCATTTTTACCTATGATTTTTTTATTTTTAATACTTTAGCCTAAAAGTCCGCAATACATAATGGTTGTTAGTGCAGTTTAAATACATTAAATACTCAGCAATTTAAATAAATAATGATCAATAATAACATTCAGTTCCCAAAATGTTTGACGTTAGTACAAAAATTTATTACTAATCAGCATTACTTTGTATATAAACAATAAGATTGACAACATACATAAATGATTTAAATAACATAATTCATTACCTTTTAGAATGCCAGAAAACAATTGTCCTGTTGTTTGTAATTTAAATTTATTTTTAGAAATAACTCTTGTTAAACAAAAACAAACAAAACCAAATTCCCAGGATATAGCTGCAGGCTTAACACTTTATCCTTAAAAATATGCGCTATATTTTGTTTGCTATTGCAGTTTCAAATGTATGCACTGTGTATGTGTTTAAAGATAATATTTGTTTTATACACTACTCGTTTTTATTATTTTGCCAGTATTTATTTCTTTTTGTTTGTTTTTTTTTTTTAATTTTACTTTCAGGAATTCTTTTATTTTATTTATTTTATTTATTTTTATATACGTATGTATGTATGTGAGTAAATCGAATTTTTGTGAGATAATTTGTTTTATAATTTATGCCGGTATTAAGACTTTATATAAAATTTTCTTTTCTGTTTGTTTCAGTTAAACTATTTGAAGTAAATTCCTTTGCTTAAAGTTTTGTTTACTTCGTAAAGAAAAAGTCTCTTAAGTAACAACTTTTTTCATATATTATTTTTTTCTTCTGATACACTACAACTTCTTCCCTGGAAGTAAGCTATAATAATTTTTTTTATTGGTATTAGTAATTTTTCTTTTTGTGTGTGTATAAGTATGACTATTTTTAGTTAAATATTATTTTTACAATCACTGTTTATTTAAATTATTTATTTAATACAATTTAAATTCTTTAAATAACTTTTATTTTGGTTTTAAATTTCTCAAAAATATTAAGCCCCTCACACACTTCTACACTTGCTATGTTTGTATGCTCGCACACACACACACACTTGAATGTAACCGTTATGGGAGTTTGTTTGTATGCGAGTAGATAGATATTATTTGTACGTTATTTGTTTTTGTTCTTTTTATTGTATTTTGTGTGTGTAGTAAACAATGCGATCCGTTCGTGATGTCCCGTGTCGATGTTGACGGTTGTATTTTTAGCTTAAGACTAAATTGTCAGCTTCTTAAGGACCAGTTTAAATATACTCAATTTTTATGGTATTTTATCCTTAATATGTTGTTGTTGTTGGTGTGTTTTTGTTTTTACAATAACATTGTTGCATTCCTTTGGTTTGGTTGATGGACTTGGCCACAGTTACATTCATGTTGGAGTTCATTTTCTCACCGTGCTAAGGGTATGAGTATGCGCGCTGTTAAAACGGATAAAGCTCTCTCAGGTCCTGGTTCTCTCATTTGTGGCAATTATCCGTAAATGAATTCGTTTTTCTTTTACTGTCACTCTCATTTATTTATACTGGGGTTCATTTCTCTTCAAAAGAAAAATAATGTTTATCTCTGTTGTCCTTGAGTTTTGTGTACAGAAATTCTTATTCCGTGTTTAGCTGTCCTACGGCTTGCATGTGTGTCTACGCGTTACAACTTAAATTTGTATAAATATTTAGTACTTGTTTGTTTGTGTGTGTGTTGTTATGCTTTTCATTTTTTTTGATTGTGTGGCATTTAGTTTGTTGTGTTTTTGTTGGTCTGTTTGTTTTCCTCTTTTCCTACATTTTGTTAGTTTTTTTTTACCACTTGTATCCATCACCTGTTAACACTGAATTTTATTGTCGCTGCTACTTTTATGGTTGTTGTTGTAATTTTCATTTATTTTCTCTTGTTTTTTTTTTTCCCTGAACAAAAACAACAAGGACCCTCAAGTCCTTGTAAAGAATGCACGCAATTATTAGACAATGTTGTTTATTTGTCGATTTGATGTCTTAAACAATAAACATATTTTTGAATCTAAATAAGCATGATAATAATGATTTCTATTAGCATTTCAAGTAAATTTTGTTTAGACAGGAAATATTATTTCAACTAAACCAGGTCATTGACTTTGTGCCATGAAAAGTTTGTAAGAAATGTGAACTGAATTGTTGCAATAGCTTAAATAAGATAATATTGTTTATGGAGGTATGTACAGTTATTGTCAAAAAAATAGCACCACTATAGTCATCAATTTTTATTTATCAATACTATTGACATGCTTTTATATTTTTCTAAATAACTTTATAGTACCGTTATTACAAATATACTCTCTCAGAGAGCGACCAATTTTTTGCTGAAAGATCATTTGTTTTTTTTAAAACTCGTTTAAAAGCTTAATAACCCCCGGTGGGACCTGTCAAAATAATAGCACCAATATTAATAATTATATAAAATAACTCACTAAAACAGTTTAAAACGGTAAATGGTCATTTTTAAATTTGCATTACAATTTAGTTTTAAAGAATTTTTAATGAACACTAGTTCATAATGGGCCGTGGTAAACACTGTACAGGTGAAAAACGGGACTTAATTAAAAAACTGATTTCGGAAGGAAAAACATATTCCCAAGTCCGAAATATTCTTGGATGCTCAAATAAAATGATACGAAATGCAATTACCTTCCAACTTAAAGCCGAAACACGTGGTCGGAAAACCGTAACACCACAGGCAACGGTCAGTCGTATAGTAAGGCTAATAAAAAAAAATCCGTTTATGTCAGCTGTGGAAGTAAAAAAAGAATTAGAGCTCCCGATAAGTACTGAGACTATATGCAGGAGACTAAGAGAATATAACCTAAAAGCTCACAGCCCAAGAAAAGTCCCTCTGTTGACAAAAAAACATGTATTAAAGCGGCTACAGTTTGCTAAAAACCACCTAGAGTGGCCAATTGAAAGGTGGCGTAATATTCTCTGGACAGATGAGTCCAAAATCATTTTATTTGGTGGAAAAGGTTCTCGGTCTTACGTAAGAAGACCACCAAACTCGGAATATAACCCAAAATTTACCGCAAAGACCGTAAAACATGGTGGTTCCAGTATCATGGTATGGGGATGTTTCTCATACTATGGTGTGGGGCCCATTCACCGTATAGATACCATAATGGATGCATCTGTATATGTCCAGATACTGGAGGAGGTAATGCTACCATATGCTTTGGAGGAAATGCCACTGATTTGGGTCATGCAACAGGACAATGACCCAAAACATACTAGCAGGAAGGCTAAAAAGTGGTTTCAGGACAATAGAGTAACTTTGATGGAATGGCCTGCTCAGTCGCCTGATTTGAACCCCATCGAAAATTTATGGGCTGATGTTAAGAAGAAGGTATCCGAAGTTAAGCCAACTAATAATAATCAACTTTGGGCTACAGTGCAGGAAGCTTGGAACTCCATTTCCTTAGAAAGGTGCCAGAACTTGGTTAATTCCATGGGAAGACGATGTAAAGCTGTAATTTCCAATAAGGGTAATGCAACTAAATATTGAAAACACTATGTAAGGCTAGCAAATTATAATACGACCATAGTGGACAAAATAAACGCACTTTTAACATTTTTTCTTTCAGGTCAAGAAGAGCGGTGCTATTATTTTGACATATATTTTTTTCAGTTTTTTCGTTAAAGATGAATTTTTTGTATTTATTTGAATTTAAATGAACCTGATTTTGATTTTTTCTCTTTTTAAACATATCGTTCCTTACTTTTAATGAATTAAAAAATATTTTTTTGAATAAATGAGATTGTGTTCCATTTCCAAAATTATGTATACTAGTGGTGCTATTATTTTGACAGCAGCTGTATATGTCTAACATAATGAAAATGCAAAATTATATGAAGGCTTTTTATTTTGCATTTCACTGACCTTAAAAATCCGGCATTATCGTTAAACAAATCCTTGAAATTACCGAACAAAGCAATAGGTTTTGCCAGCCACTATTCCAAAATTTTATATAGTGTAATAAACCTCCTCTATAGTTTGAAATAACCAAAATTTAAAAAGTTGAGTGGTATGCCTTATATCGAAATTTCAGTACAACTAGCTTTACCAATCTATTACTTAATCTTAAGATATTTTTTCGCAGGAAAATTCTGCTTGCTACAGATCTCGTTTATAGACTGTACAAATACATGCTACTGTTGTCTTCACATTACCCTTGATAATTAGTCATCCAATAAATAATAAATGGAAAGCTGTTTTTATACAACTTAAACTTATCCTTATTACAGACGTGTCGGGAAAATATATCGCGTGCTAAATTACTAAAACTAAAGGTTGTAAAAAAAAATAAGAAATATATATAGCTCGACAACTGTCAACATTATTTTACTTTAGTTAAAAAAAGTAGCTTTAAATTTTCAGATTTTTAAATTTTTCTCGATGTAACATTTTTTGTGGCGTTTTTATCAATTTGTTTGTGGCGCTTTTAGCAATATTTTTGGCCTATGAAAATCAATTCTGAACCACCGTGCGCTAAAAAATTGAGGCTGGTCTTGGTTGCTATCGCCAGCGCTCGCTCGAATAGACTTCTTATTCCAAAAAAATCGTGCCACTTATATACAAGTTACCAAAGAACATTTAAACTGCTCGAAACAGAAATTGAATACTGTTCTCTTTTCGAAGCAATTCAAACATAATTTAAGAGGTAGTGATGGGAGCAGATGGGAGTTTGGATTTCCAGTACACATATAAGACAATCAGGTTTGGTGTTGTCAATATTATGGTGTGTGACTGTTTTTCAGCGAAAGGTATGGATCCAATCCATATCATAAAATGTATTGAAATCGGATACAGATACATTTTAAATGTATGTACCTCTATTATGTTATGTACAGAGTTTTCCAACAAAATGTAATTTTTTGAGATAAATGATCGGATGTTTATTTTATAATAAAGAGGTTTGAAGGTTTGCTGTAAATAATGAAAAACAACATCAGCCAAATGGCCACCACGACCACGCTTACAGGACCATGTCCTTTTCATGAAAATTTCCATAATCAAATCGCAAAGTGGCTGCCATATGTACTCGATAGCCTCATGAATTCTATATTTGAGGTCTTGAATCGACGCTGGGCTTGGCGTATACCCTATCTTTCACGTAGCCCCAAAGGAAGAAGTCGCAAAGTGTTAAATCACAAGATCTCGGTGGCCAATTGTGATCACTTCTTCAAGAGAAAGAGCAATGGTTTCGATGCTTGTGTGGCACGTAAACGTTGTCCAGATCAACATCATCCAACTTCGACCATAAGAAATCATTAATCATCTCTCGATAGCGCATAGGACGAGGAATAAACAAACCTGGATTTTCTTCAACACTTTGGGCTACAGCAGTAATATTCTCAGTTGTTCTTTTATTCTTCACATCACTAACTTGTCCCATCAGCTCGAAGATTTCCACCAATTTCTGTATTGCGGTCCGACAAGGCGCTTCACGACGACCCAAAAATGCTTTAGTTTTGCGAACTGTGACTGCAAGATTTTCACCATTTTTGTAGTGAATTTTAATAACTTCAATGCGTTGTTGAAGCTTGTATCCTTCCATTTTTAGTAATGGCGTTGTTTCTACTTGTCAAATGTCAAAGAATAAAAGCTTCAAGAGGGACAGCTACCGAAATACCGGGAGATTCAAAATAACACCTCTTGTTGAAAAACCCTTTACATACCCTTTTTTTGAAGTGCCCTGGCCAATCGTTAGATCTACAGTTTCTCATAGAAAACCTATGGGAAACTGCAGATCAGATGCGGTTATAAGGGAATAGCAAAAATATTTCCAATTTGTTCAATGCATCGTCACTGTGAAGCAGTAAATAAAAGTATATATGAATGAAATATTAGAAAAAATTAAAATTTTCATAAGAATTATTTTGGAATTTCCACCTATTAGTTAGTTGAAATATATATTAGAAAGAAGAGCTTCCATTGTATTGTCAAGAACTGCATACAATTTGAGATATTACAACAAATAATCACTCCATATATCAGTATAAAGGAATATTATTTGGCATAGACTAATGTACGAGGGTGTTTCAATAAGTCAACGGCTTTTTTAATTTCCCGGCTCTTAACTGAAAGGACAACACTGCTCCTGTCAACCGACATTTTCCAGTTGACTCCTGTCAAAATTTGAACAAGCTACGTCATTTAGTTTGTGTTTGACAGCCATTGATAGCAAACTACTTCGTGACTTGAGGAGAAATTGGAAAAATGTGAATTTCGTCTGCTCATTAAGCATTATTTTTTGCGGACAAAAAACACCACTTAAATAAAGGTTAAGCTTGATAAATACTATGGGAACTCTGCACCATCAATTTCAAAACGGTAAAAAATTAGTTTACAGAATTTTGTTGTGGCCGTACAAGCACAGAAGTTGTCGAACGTTCTGGACGCCCAGTTAAGGTCTCTACATCGGAAACAATTGAAACAAATCACAATATGTATGGTGTTGGCCGATCGGTGATTGAAAGTGCATCTCACATGACTCAGTGGTTTCAATTTTGAATGATCACTTAGGTATGAGGGCATTTGCTCACAATCGGGTGCACAAAAAGGTACACGAACGTGCAGTTTTCATAGTCCTAGTAGCTATTTATTTTTTCCAAACCTGAAGAAATGTCTCTGCGTATAGTTATTTGACTCCAACGATGGATTCATCTCACAAAAAATACCTATTTTGATAACCTCAACAAATCTTATTTTTAGGAAGATAAAGGAGACTATGTTGAAAAATTGAATAATTGTTTATCCAAAAACCTGTGTTTCATTCAAAAAGGCACCGACGTTTTGACCCACCGCGAGATATAGAGTAATTTAAAGGCTTTCCCTCAAAATGCTTTTAAACATCTTTATATCTTTTATAAAGAGAAACATTGTGATAACTGCATTTAGTTTAAGCTTTACATTATTTAAATTTTAATTGCTTCAATATTTGTTTTACGTTTTCATATTCCTGCCAAGGGTTTATTTGCAAAATATTTTATTCTTAAAATCGGATGCTTAAATTCCAACGCACAACCAACAACGCTTGTGCAAAGAACTGTAAAATGTATTTGTAAATAAATATAAAAACCAACATTAAATAGACAATTTTTAAAATAAATATAGACACAATAATAATGTTGAATAATTACTGGCAATCCTTTTCGCCAACATCCTCATTTTTGCTGTTGTCGCCTTTTTTCATTTTTTGCCCGCAACCAGAAAGAGGAGCATAAAAGAAGTCTTCTTGTTGTTTTTCTGTATACACAATTCATTATATTTTTAATTATCTCTCTTAGTCTGGGTATAAAAATATATTACAAACAAAAATTAAAATGAATCTCTATTAAAACCACTTCTTTGCCTTGTAAAAAACTTCAAACATCCTTTTTGTATAGAAAAATTACATTTTGTTCCTGTTTTCTCCATTATGTTTGGGGCTTAAAGACAACAAATGCAATAACAAAAAGCGGCATTGAAAAAGGCAAACGAACCAGAAGGGGGGTAGAAAATATAGAATTAAAACAACTAGGAAAATGTCGCGTTAATGCTACACTTTCACCACAAACTGCATTATTAATGACTTGGAAATGTCACGTGCTTTTGGTTTTTCAAAAACCTCCATCCACATCCATCCTTTTTCCACACACTGCTCATAGCCTGCAGCAGTTCTCTGGCTGAGTGTGTATGTGTTTGTAGTTATTGGGGTAGGCAGAGAAGTAATTTCTGGTTTGATGAGAATATAATGAAATAAAGACAAGCCGTAGAAAAAATACAGTTATACACGATCACAGCAATCGTTTGTTTGTGGCAATCATGTTCATGATGAATCATTACATGATAATATGTTGCTCTTTATGATCATTAAATGTTGCTCTTACATCATAAAATTGATTGCCATAAACATATCATTCATTCTGCCATACATCACTCAAAAATTTACTTTGGATCTTCAGATTTTATTAATTTTTTGGCACACATATATACCCGTTTAGACATTTCCATTTTAAAATTTTTAAATTTTGAAAAACTCTAGATTTAATTCACGATTTTCAAATTTTGAAAAGTTAAAAAATTCAACAAAGTATATAAGGACTGAGATCGAAAAATTCTTAACATACATACATATATGTTAATAAAAATGAAACCACTAAACTTACAGTTTTGATTTTTTTTATTTGATTGAAATTATTATTACAATTTACAAAAAATATTATTTTTATAGTTCTAATCAATACTGATGAATTTATGAACCTTTTCCGGAAACCCTTCCATTAAAATTTTCCATCCATCTCCATTTAAAATCTACCTAATATATCACTTTTGGACACCTTTTTTGTGCTCTTCAATTCTCTTTTATCAAGAGCCCAATATCTCTCCACTGGCCTTAGCTCCAGGCAGTTTGGAGGATTTGCCTCTCTTGGTACAAATACCACATTATTGTTCTTTTACACTCAAGATCTTGCTTACCATAGTGACAGGATGCCAAATCAGGCCAAAAATAAGTGGACACATTAAGAAGTCTTATGAATGGCAGCATCCTCTTTTGTAAACATTCCTTGATGTAAATTTCGGTATTTATACAGCCCTTTGTAAGAAATGTTTGGATTATTTTGCAGCTACTGCATATTGCTTGCCATGCCAAGAACTTTTTGGGAAAATTTTCTGCTTTTCTACAACATTCCCACGAGCATCAGCAACTTAAAACTATTGACCCGGAAGCTGCGAAAAATTTTCCAGAACATACGTGTCGTCATCCATTATGCAGCAAATATATTTTTTGTATAAAATTTGACTTCAATTTCCGTGCTCTGTCTTTTTTTAGCAGAGTTCCTGTCAAGAACTTTATAAGCCTTGAATGTTTTTAAACCAGCATTGGCTTTAACTTTTCGTACCAAATAGTCCGAGTACTGACATAACCGGGCTTCTTTCTTACCGGAGGTGTTGGGAGCTCTTTTGAAAATGCTTTCTATTTTTTTTGGCTTTAGAAACATCATGTGGACCATTCCTTCTACATGAACCAGGTTTTCTATCAGCAGACAAGTTCTCCCGGTACTGTTTAATAATATTGGAAACAGTTTGACGGCAGACCTTTGAATGCTTAACCAACTTTTTGTAGGACCAAGTTGGGTTTTGTTGAAAATATTTAATAATTTTAGTACGCACGTTTTTCTGATCACTCATTTTAATCAGATTAACAACAAATGAACATAATTGACAATAAATATAATAACTGACATGCTTTACAAAGGTAACTTGATAAAAAAAGAAATCTAATAATACTTGAGTTAAAAGTTTTAATGAAAAACGTGTGCTAAGAATTTTTCAATCTCAGTCCTTATGTTCATAAAAAAAGTTCAAAACTTTTTCTAATACAAAAATTATTTTTGTATATCAATAGGAAGAAGCTAATTGAACTGTTTTCTAAAAAAAATAAACAAAAATACTACAGATTAACTTTCGGACTGTACTTCTACTGAGAATTTTTTCTAACCCAGTATCCGATAAAAAATTCCTTTTCGCCATTTCGTAGGCCACTCTTATTTATAAAAAAAAACAGGTAAGAGAGCAATATTCGGCTGTGCCGAATCTTATATACCTTTCACCAAATTATACTTTAAAACAAAATTTAAAAAATTCTTATTTTTTTTTAAAAAAAATTTTTCGAAATTTTTTTTAAAGTTTTTTCCAATTTATTTAAAAACTTTTTTTTTTAATTTAAAAATTAATTTTTTTTTAATTTATTAGCGAAAAAAGAGTTTTTTGTGAAAAATATTCGGGTTAAAAAATATTTTCCCCGATTTTGACCCATTGTAGGTCCAACTTACTATAGCCTTATATACATAGTTGCAATGGACTTTGAAATATCTATCATTAGATATCCATATCTGTATTTATGACTTAGTAATCGAGATATAAATAAAAAATAGGCAACAAAAATAGAGGTTGTCTCGGATTTTTGCTCATATCTCCGTTATTTATGGACGGATTTTGCTGATTTTAAATAGGAAACTTCTCGAAAGCATGTCTGACAGAATTATTGAAGATTTGGATCCCGAAGATATCTGGCGCCTTCAGAAAATTGATTTCAACAGACGGACAGACAGACAGACGGACATGGCTAAATCGACTCCGCTATCTATAAGGATCCAGAATATATATACTTTATAGGGTCGGCAAATTATATTGTGGAAATTACAAACGGAATGACAAATTTATATATACCCTTCTCACGAAGGTGAAGGGTATAAAAACTCTCAGTTTCTAAGCAGTAAATATTACTGACAGCAGCCTAAATTCCAATATTGATATTGACAGTCAATGTGTTGAAATTATTGCTGTGATCTTGTACAACTATATTTTTTCTGGATAATAGAATTATATACATTAGGCTGGGTCAAAATGTATGGACGATCAAAAAGTAAAAAATCGTATAGCAGAAACGCAATCTACGGAAAATTCTAAGAAAATTTCCTCAAGAAACCATAGGTCTAAAATCAAATCCTATCTTGCGCATTTCGTATTTTATCCAATAAATAAACTATATACTTAAATATCATTGGAAAAGAGATGAAATGCGCAAGATAGGATTTGACCTATGGTTTCTTGGGGAAAATTTAAATTTTTCGTAGAATGGATATCTGCTATACGATTTTTTTGACCCACCCTAATATACATACATATATGACCTGCTTAGTCTATTTATGAATTCTAATTTATGTGAATGTTGTGTCTAGTCTATGTCTAGTTTAAGACAATTCCGGAAATCTCAATTCAATTTTAATTTGCATTTGTGCTATATTATATATTTTCTTATTCTTGGAAATTAGACGTTGACACTTTAAACATATAAATTAATGTGAATTATTTAATATTCCTGGTAGTTATTTCAAAGTTGTATTGAAATTATTTTCTTGCCAAACCAACATGTGTAAATTTTACAAGGATGCTGAAGTAGTAGTAGTAGTTAGTAGCAATAGTAGGTATGTAGTCGTAGTGGTAAGTAGTATAAATTATGTTGGACAAAAAAATAAAAACTACACAATTTCATTCATGTCGTTAAATATTGATTGTATGTTTAAACGATTGTCAGTCTCTCCATCATTCGATCAATAATTTAGCCACATTAAAGATCTATTGGAATTGTGGTTGGAAAAACTGGCATGATATGAATGGGTGTAACACACCCAATGGTTGACTGTGTGAACGAATGGACGATATTCATATAGATTACTATCAGTAGCAGTAGACAAATCTACTTATTTGCCAATGGCATTTAAAATATTTTTATGGTTTAACGTACATAGCTAGGAGTGGGTGTCTAAATACATACATATCTATACAATAATCGATATTTTTCTTTGAAATATAGTAATCCCTGTATAGTTGGATATCAATTGTCATACAGCTTCTGTCCCTGCCACATTATATAACAACTGTTTCAACAACTCTTGTTACCACATGTACAGCTTGAATTCCTCTATTAAGGATTAAAGCACTTTGGCTGCACGACTACTCTATTGTAATCAATGGTTTTAAATCTCTTTGTGTATTATAAAGTTCTACAATGTAATAAGTAAAGAGAAAGTGGAGTGCAAATTAAAAATTCAAATTAATACTAAGAATTGAGAATTATTGATGAAACTATGTGCTACTGTTATAGATTACGTAAATAAACTGTAGTGAGTGCATTCTATATTTAGTGCATATAATCTAGTATATGTTTAGTAGACTACTCTAAGATTGTATAGAGTGAAATAGGAAGACGTGATATATAACAATTGCATATGCATTTCCCCAAGGCTTCGCATCAACGCCCTTACACAATTGCTTCGTTTGCTTCTACTTATGACCAGCTGGAGGCCTCGCCTAACTATCTCGTATATCTGATGTCTTGCACTGAATTCTAATCTCTACCTTCGCCTTTAAATGTAACTGTCTTGTTCTCAGGCATTCCCTTCGAAGTTTAGCAGTTTCCGAGTTCCACCCGTAGTTAGATATATGTCTGTCAAAAAAAGTAGTAATAAATCTGTCTCTTCTAAGGAGTGAGATCGTAAAATTCTTAACACGTTTTTCATTAAAACTTTTATTATTTGATTTTTTTTTGATCAAGTTACCTTTGTGAAACATGTCAGTTATTATGTTTAATGTCAATTGTATTCATTTGTTGTTAATCTGATTAAAATGAGTGACCAGAAAAAAGTATTAAATATTTTCAACAAAACCCAACTTGGCCAAGCATTCAAAGGTCTGCCGTCAAACTGTTTCCAATGTTATTAAACAGTACCGGGAGAATTTGTCCCTTGATATAAAACCTGGTTCAGGTAGAAGGAATGGTCCACATGATGTTTCTAAAGCCAAAAAAATAGAAAGCATTTTCAAAAGAGCTCCCAACATCTCCGGTAGGAAAGCAGCCCGGTTAGCTCAGTGCTATTTGGTACGAAAAGTTAAAGCTAATGCAGGTTTAAAAACATACAAGGCTCAAAAAGTTCCTGACAGCAACGCTAAGTAGTCAACTAAGACACCCCCTACCTCATCTTGTATATTAACAGGGTGGTCACAAATTAAATTGTCTGAAAGATTATGTCCTTCTTTTCGATTTGTTCGTATATTATTTTGCAATCGTGCCAGTAGCTTAGAAGATACAGATTTATTACCACTTTTTTACGATCGTTCCTACTATACAGCACTTTACAGCAAATTCCCCAGTAAATTCTTTTATTTCTCTGCTACTCATAATTTTCAAAAAAAAAAAAATAATAATAAATACAACACAAATGAATTCGAAATAGGAAAAAATAATGAAAACTAAACTGAAACACAACAAAACAATATGTCATTCATAAAGATTTTGAATGACAACACATCATATACATACACACACACTCTCTCACATACCCAGCGGGAAAAATATGCAGTAAAGAGGCCTACCTAAATGCCTCATTTTGCAGACACAAGGACTTTTAGCCGCAAAATCATTTAAATTTTACATGGCGTGTCATTAAGAGCCAAGGCCTTGCATACTCGCTGCTGTTAGAGGGCTGATAGAAGGCCTACTTATGGTGGGCTACTTGGGAAGGGAAAATAAATAAGAAACCAACAAGCAATTGTTGTAAATTTGTAAAGAGAATTAATGAGAGGCAGAGTATTTTATGTTTTGATGTAGATTATTTTCATTTAATCACTTGTTATTAGAAGGAGGATTCGTAGGGCTTCTTGAACACCTTCTAAGAGCAGGCAAAGTGGAATGACTATCGAATCTTTTAGAATGTGTAAGTATGCCTTTTAGAAGGCCTACAAACTGAAGTCCTATAATTTTTTCCCGCTGGGTACATATACATATATAAATTCACACATTTTAATAGAAATAACAAGAATGAATGAATGAATGCTGCACAAATGTTGCCATTAACGGATGTAAAGCAGTGACAACAGTTGCAACTTGCAACAGAGTAGAAAATAGAAAATAAACAACAATACAACGAGGTTTAATAAAAAGTGACAACGGTGAAAAGCGTCGACATGTAATTGAGGGAAAAATGCAACATATGTAATGTGGGAAAAGAGAGCCTGTAGAGGAGGTGTGTTGTTGCTTGAAAACTGCTACTTCGATACAATTCGTAGGTGAAATGTTAAATTCGAAATTTATTCAAATTCATGGGATCATTACAGAAAGTTCTTGTTAGGACATATATTCATCTGTTGCTAATATAATCTCCAGTTGTGACACTCTTTAAAGTAAAAGTTGCATTAAAAATTTATATTTTTGTTTGTCGTAGTACCAAATCGCAATTTAAAAATACATATAAAATTATGAAAACTCAATACACATATACACAGTCTTACAAAAGTTTACATACCCCTAATATATTTTATCTTTATTAATAAATATTTAGTGAAAAATTCTTTATTTTTTTTTAATGCTATTTCGGATTTACTGAGATAAAATAAACACTAAACTAGTTTATTTTCATTAAATGCTACTAAAAAACATAAAATAATTAATTTTTTGGCATAAAGCTAATTTACATAAGTTTACATACGGTATAAAGAAAAACTTAAAAAAAATTAAATTAATATTTTGTGTGGCCTCCTTTGGCTTTAATTACAGCAGATAATCTATTTTGCATGGACAAAGCCAATTTTTTTGTTATTTCTGGAGTAATTTTGCTTTACTCTTCCATCAACGCTTCTTTGAGTGCTGGAACTGATGTTACTTGTCGATTTTTTAGACCTCGTTTTAAAATATCCAATAAATGTTCAATAACATTAACATCGGGGGACTGCGGGGGATGTTCGTATTTGTCTTTAACGTTATATAGAAGCCATAAAGTATCGATATACAAGGTGGCGCAAAAGTAATCCTCCTATCAGAAAATGCTATACATTTTGCGATTGGCCCCTAATGTCAGTTCTGTTTTGACATTTGTGTAGTAAACACATGCGAAATACACGTTAGTAAACAATGTTACGCTACACTGCTTCAGAACGCGGAATATTGCTGACTATCGGTGACTTTAGCACAACGTGAATTTCGTCGCAGATTTCCTGGCCGTCCAACGCCTACTGGTGAAACGCTGCGACGTTTAGCCGCTCGCCTCGAAGAGACTGGCACAACACGAGATGCTGCCAGGCATGGCAGACCCCGGAGTAGCCGTTCTGCAGAGAATATTGCTGCAGTAGCCGAGGAAGCGCCATCGACATCGACCAGACGACGTGCCACGCAAATGGGTATCAGTCGACGGTCTTTACAGCGAATTTTGGTACAAGATTTGAAGATGTTTCCGTACAAAGTCCAGACGGTGCATCAGCTGTTAGCTGCTGACCGCCAATCGCGTCTAACATACGCTCAAGCCATCCTTAATCACCACCAAGAGGAAGATGATTTTTCATCAAAAATAATCATGAGTGATGAGGCCCATTTTCATCTTAGCGGGTACGTAAATAAGCAAAATTTACGCTTCTGGGGCACTGAAAATCCGCGTGTAACCAACGAAGACGTCGCGGGCCAAACGGTTACTGTGAATGGTGAGCGCTACATAGCAATGATCAACGAGTTCTTTTTGCCGCAACTTGATGAATTGGGATTGGAAAACATGTGGTTCCAACAGGACGGTGCAATGGCACACACTGCACGTGCCACAACCGATATGCTGAAGGATGCATTTCCCGGGCGCCTAATCTCCCGTTTTGGCGATTTGCACTGGCCAGCAAGATCGCCTGATTTGACCGCTCCAGACTTCTTTTTGTGGGGCTTTTTGAAGTTATGTCAACAAGCCTCAGACTCTTGCAGCTCTTAAAGACAATATCCGTCAAGAATGCGAGGACCTATCGCCGGAAGTTTTGTCCAAAGTGATGGAAAATGACATAAAAAGGGCTCAAATGACAATCAACTGTGGCGGCGGCCATTTACATGACATCATATTCTCGACTTGATGTAAAAAAAATTAAAAGACCAAATAAAAGTAATCCACAAGAAGAATGATAGTTTTTCATTTTTTTTTTTTTTTTTTAATTACAGCCAAAAAACATCGGAAGTTTACTTTTGCGCCACCTTGTACATGGCCTTATCCATAGTACCATCGATGAAGCTGAGCTTACCGACACCATTTGCCACTATACATCCCCAGGCCATGATTGACCCGCCTCCATGTTTTACGGTGCAATTAACATGTTGTGGTAATAGCTCTGCATTAGGCTTTCGCCAAACTTTTGTTCGTCCATCACCTCCAAAAACCATAAATTTACATTCATCTGTGAATATCACCCTCTCCCAAAATGTAGGGTCATTTACATGAGCATTTTCGTACTTTTGCCCATATTCTAAGCGCTTCTGGATATTCACAGATCTAAGTAATGGTTTTTTTCTGGCAACTCTGCTATTGTACCCATTTCTCTTGATACATCGGCGAACAGTCTGATAAGAAACGATAATTTCTAGATTTGTTCTCATTTTCCGGTTCAGTTCGACTGCACTTAGCTTAGGATTTTCTTGAATGGATCGTATAATAGACCGTTCTGTTCGTTTGTCGAGAATGCGGGGAGGCCCACTACGAGTTTTGCTTTCATAATTTCCAATGTCTTTGAAATTTTTTATTATTGTTTGGACTGTGGTTTTACTTAGATTTAATAAAATTCCAATTTCATTAAAAGATTTGCCATAATTTCTCAACTTAATGATGGTTTTCGAATTGGCTCAGAAATGTCTTGGCCTTTGCACATTTGCTGCCACTAAAAATACTTTTTGATTTTATTTTCCAGTGCGATCAGTTTTAGTGAAAATAAACTTTCTATTACTGATTTTACACAAAGCATCATAAAAATTGTAGCGGAAATTTTAAAAGGATACCAATTACTCGTGTTTAATTGTTATTTATTTAAAATAATTTAATCAAAATATGATGGAAATATATTTTTTAAGTGCATTAAACAAAAATGTAGTTACAACTCTTAATAAAATTATATATTTTCCAAAAAAAAAAAAAAAAATAGAAAAATTTCAAAAGTATGTAAACTTTTGTAAGACTGTGTACTTGCATAAGTTTCTTTATCGTTGAATAAACACACACATACATTCATATGTATGAACATCAATATGATTGCACTCTCATACATAAAAAAACAAACGTGTACATATTTCCATTTGCAATGTAAGTCAGCTTGTTAGATAAACATTAGAAGGTAAAAATAAATTTTAAACATACAAGTTAAATCAACGTCATACTAAACACACACACACACTCTCTTGCATTCATTCACTCAAACATTCAGACAAATAATGGCACTATACAGCACCATCAGTGCAGCAGTGTGTGTGTGTGCAATAGTAATTGTTTTTTTTTTTTTTTTTTGTTGTAGTAGTAAATTATTATGATGGTGATGATGACGACTACAATGATGACAACATTTGATGATAATGGTAATGTTGTCATTATTATTGTAGTTGCTGTTGCTGTCATCATAATTGTTGTAGTTGTTTTTCTTGCACTTACCCGTACATACCTATACATAGTTTAGTTGAGTTAATGGTAAAACACACATACCTGCAGTCATACAGGAAATGAAATGCAAATGTTAATGTTGGTAAGTATAGCAACATCCACATTTGAACATAAGGGTAGCCCTTATTTTACACTTTTTTTCGGGATTTGTGATAAGAAACAATTAAATATTTGAAAATAGGCAACGAAATGTTTTTTGTGACCAAAAACTTTATTTCCTCGATATCCGTCAATTTCAAATCAGTCCACACACTAACCCATAATAGGTACAACCATTAAAATTTAAATTTTGAATCCTCATTTAGTGTTAAGTAGAGTCGTGAAAAAAATTTTAAATTTTTTCAAATTCTGTTTAAATAAATTTTGAAAATGTAGAATATTGGATTATAATTTTTTTTATCGATTTCATGGGTAAAAAAACTATTTTTTATTGGAATTGGTTTTTAAGATTTTTTTTTTAATATTAGTGCGTTTACTTAAATTAAATTTGCAACCTCTAAAAGTTATTAGATTTTGTCAAATTTACAGCATTTAGTTTTTAGATGACGGATAATAAAAGTGGAAAATAAGAGCCATCCTAAGATACATACTTAGACATACACTTATGGACATATGTATGTAGACAAATATGTATAGGTATTTAAGGACAATAACTAATTCAGCTAGTGCACTTGCAAGACTTTAAAAATATTATTTTTTACAAATCTCCTGCATATGAAATTAGGCGATTTTTGCTTGCTTCTACAATTAAAACATTAATCTCCTTCTACAACAATATTCTTACGAAATTGCATTATCAATTTGAATGTAACGGTCTGTAATGGCTGCTTGCAACATTCATCATGTTTATAAACATTTCCATCAGTAGAAACTTCTACTTATAAACAATGTTGATAACACACTGTTATTAACATAGTTTATAAGTATAAAAACATTAACTATTGTGGAAATTGGACATTCTAGTTATTTTCGTTAGATTATTCATGAGACCTCTAGAGGATGGCGCTGTGTAAATAAATAGTATCAATAGTTGTGAGTGAGTCAGAGTTAGATTTAACATCAACTGTATTAGCAGTGTAATCTTGTAAACTATAAAGTGTGTTTTTAAAGCGAGTGTATTAAAAGAGAGTTAGGCTAATAAAACTTATTCCGAACAGTTAGGCCATTGAAATTTGTTTTATTTTTTATCACACGGTCTCTGATGATACTAATCACAGTCCTTATATAAGCGGGCTGCCATTCAAGGGCAACTATTAAAGTAAACAGAATTTCTTTCTCTCTTCACAATTATGCTGGCTTTCACCAGTAACAAAGAGTAAGAAAAAAGTTTAAAAATAAAAAATAAAAACAAAACCACCCATACATTTGTATAATAAACTTTATTTCACAGTTGTGTAAATATCCAAGAGATATTTACTGAAAGCAAACAAATTTCAAAAGACACATCTTCAAAACCGTTGAATGAATAGCTGGCTGTATATTTTTTTTTTTTTTTTTTTTTGTTGCTGCTGTAGTTGTTGTACATTATAATGGTAGTTTTAGCATTGACCTTGACTTATGCAAATATGGATTTTTAACTGTGAATGAAGGACTGTTACGAGCTTGCAGTCAACTGGGAAATACTTACAGATTAAGAAATCTTTTATACAACCCTAAATGCAATTATTTATACAAAGTAATGTTAGATTAGCAATAAATGTTTACTATTGCTGTAAGCAGTTTATGAGTTTATGAGAAAGTCATCAAAATGTATTCATTACGCAAGTATAAGAAGGAACAAATATTTGAGAAACACTCTTCAAAAATTTATATTTTTTAATAAACTGCAAAATGCTGTAATGTTATGATTATTTTTCACTAATGAATATTGTCAACCAAATATGAGTCTTCTTTAAAATAAAATGTATTGGTCGCCAGTTTTTAATTTTATTTTTTAAACTTTTAATGCTTAGCATCCTTCGATTTTTAATAATTCCACAATATTTTATTTAAATAATCCACATGTATCAAACTGTTGATTTTTTCTTTTTTCTCATATTTATAGAGTTGTGTTTAGAATATGAGAAAAGGGAAAATTGAAAAATCTTTAATTCATAAATGGAAAAATTTCCCGCTGAATTTTATTGAAAAATTGTAACGTTAATATTTTATTTACCTTTTCACATATAACCAATTTTGTCAATTATACTTTGACGCTTAGTTATTACATGATATTTATTCTTTAATTAATTTTCTTACTTTTTAAGCATAGAAATATTTATCACTAGCGGATACCCGGCGTGTGCTACTACGATAAAAATTCGTTATTAATGCAAACATTTTTTACAAAAAAAGTACCAAAAGGAGGGATAAATTTTACCCTCATAAATTTAAATTTCAGAAAAGTGACAAAATTCATTTGACATTTTACAATTCAATTTAAATTTAGTTTCTGGGATATGAGATACTAAAAATTCCTAAACTTAGGTTTTCTATAGTATAATCCCCTTAAAAGTACAAAAATCAAAAAGTATTAAGCATCTGTCCACTTATTGAATTTTTGGTTGTAACCCACTTAAAATTCATATGTATATCCAAAAATTTCTTCTTAGTGGACCTACACTTCAATTCGAAAGGAAATCTCTTTGAATTACAACACATTTTCGTTTTTCGGATTGAAAATCAGCTTCACCGATTAAATCGAATGCAGTCTTTTAAGTACGTAAAACCGTATTCACGAAAGTGCCATTCTAATGAAACCGGTTTTGAGCTCATCGGTTGGATGGTTTCAGAGTCTATAACGCACATAGGTAAAAACATTTTTTGTGTTTCATTTTTGTGTTTTTTCAAGTGAATCAACTTTTGAAATCGATGTCTTCCGATTGTGATGAAATTTGCACCATGGTTAGTTCTATTGGATAGTAATTTAGACACAATTTTTCAACAAAATCGTTCGAGAAGTTTAAGAGTTAAAGGGGCTCAACATTTTTTGTCCAAGCAGGTGTTTTTTCTCATCCATGTAACTTATTACCTTTTGTCCCAAATAGTTTAGATAGCTATTTCTTCAATATTTCGGAAAAAAATTTAAAATAAAAAAAATTTGTAATTCTTTTCCAAAATCAAAAACTTTTTTTTCAAATGTCTGTTTTTTTTTTCAAAAGAAAGCTTAGATATTTTCCTTGAATACCTATTTGATCGCTTAGTGTGATGCGAGTGGGATATCTATCAAAATAAATGTTTTGTAACTCAAAACATACAATTTTTGACTTTTTTCTCAAAATCAAAAACTTTGTTCACTTTTTTTCAACATTTTTTTTTTTTGTGCTCAAAAGTAAGCTTAGGTCTATTCCTTTAAGGGCTTTTTGGTCTCTTAGTGGGATTCGAGGGGGATATGTATCGAAATAAATTTTTAGCACAAAAATTGTGTGTCTAGAGATAATTTTTCAGAGAAAAAAAAAATTGGTTTATTTTAGAAATTGGTGTTGGTGCGTGATGTTTTCGATTCCAAAATGACCTAAAAAAATTATTTTCATTACCTATACAACATTGGCCACCACGTAGTGGTATGCCAAAAATTTCACCAAAATTAATTATATGCCTAATATACATGTTTACTGTGACTATATATATGGTTGAAACAATCATTTGAATTGTAAATTAACCATATTTTTGTTACCACAATCATATATATAGTTACTGTGACTATAATATTGTTAAACATTTTGAAATGGTTACATTAACCATGCACAACTATATTTTTTTCTGCGTGCAGTGGTGAACTCGAATTAGTGATATAACATATCAGAACTGTGCGTACCGTATAGAGTATCCAAAACCGAAACCGAAAACCGGTCAACCGGTTTTTTCACTTAAAAATATTTTGATAACATTTTTAAAAATATTCATTTATTTTTTAGAAAATGTCTGCATTCGACAAATTTTGGAATTTAGTACATAATTATACTTTTTGCCTTGCCAAAATTGTCTATAAATTTAAATTGGCATTTTTCATATTAAATAAAAATTAATAAAAAACCGGTTAACCGGTTTTTAGAATGACAAAACCGAAACCGGTTTTTTTTTATAAAACACTGTTTTAGGTTAAACCGGAAACCGGTTTTTTGAATTTTCCGGTTTTTTGGACGCTCTAGTACCGTACTGTGCTATACAGTACCGATCATAAAAAATGCAACGCTATGTGGTTTTCAACAGCACTAATTTTGTTCAAAAAAGTATCCAATTGTCGCACAATTTTACCACTGTTTTTACTAAAAATTTTATAATTATCCTTACGTACAAAAATATTAGACAAAATGTCATACAATAATTGACTATGACCACAAAGAATACAAAAATAGCAGATGGGGAGAATTGTATTCTGTTATAAGAAAAATCATACCAGTTGAAGATCACATAGCATAGCGTTTCATAGCTCGCTACTGTATTATCCAATAGATCATTCCAATAATAACTATCTACAGTATTTGTGGCTAATACCCACCATCAAATAAATTGAAATCGAATTGTAAATTAAAATTTTGTGTTAAAGATTTTTGTTCACAGCCACATTCACAGCATTCTATGGTTTTGTTGTTGCTAATTTTTAAATGTCTCCGTTTTGCTGCAAGCTAGTAAAAAACAACCCCTTTTGACCAACAACTAACATTCTATTATTAATCCCTTATTAGCACACTGTGCTAAATGACCCCTTATCATCTGTTTCTGTCAAGCTAATGTGTTCGATGTTAGGTTTACACCACCATTACGATATTCCTAAATTTTAACAAAAATCTATACAAATGAAATTTATGACAAAACTAATTTTTCATATAAAAAGAGTTTGTCACCATTGTGTTTATATAGGTATATTAAATACTATTTTTAGTTTATATGATAAATAATAATTTTATTGTTATCCTCATACAAAATAAATAATTTTTAAGACGAATAAATAACAGAGAACATAAACCTGCAATTATTTTGTCGAGTTTGTCAGTTCAAAAATTTTAACTTGTCAACACAATACAATAACAATAACAACAACAACAATTGCCATGTAATTTACAGAGGTCATTATTATTGTTATTGTACGTTTTGCTGTTGCTGTTGTGATTGTCATTTAAGTCAAATGCACACATAGACAAACAACACAAACAGACAAATAAACAAACAACATGGTTTACATGACTTTTCAAAAGACAAATTGTATTTTATATACAAATACAAGCATACATACATATACAAAGGATAAGTGGATGTGTGCGTGTGTGTGTGTGTGTGTGTAGACTTCACATAAATTGTGCTGGTTGTTTAGTAAAGTATATTTATGCATAGAAATACACACAATCTTGGTTTGTTTACCTGAGCGAAGAAACCCTAAAAGTAGAAGCAGAAGAAGTTTAAGCAGCAAAAGGAAACCATTTGTTAAAAAAACACACATTCACTTGTAAACATATTTACCGAACTAAAAACCAACATAACCAATACAAAGATAGAAAAGCTTAAACACACACACATGGCAGTTAATAGCCAGTAAACATTTTTTTCTAAAGCAGTCAGTGTTCGTACGATGTCGCAAAAAGTGAATTAATAAAGCGGAATCTTCTAAACTACTGGTCCGATTTCAAAATCATGTAGGAGTAAATCATAGAGAAGGACATAGACTTTAAGAAAACCACCCTGTTGGAATTCGAGGTGAGATATAGAGTCTCAAAGTTGACCAGCTCTGGGTAGGAAAACTGGTAACTTGTACAAGGTGGCGCAAAAGTAATCCTCCTATCTGAAAATGCTATAAATTTTGCGAGGCCCCTAATGTAAACACATGCGAAATACACGTTAATAAACAATATTATGCTACACTGCTCCAGAACGCGGAATATTGCTGACTATTTATTTGACCAATAATTGGCAAAATTTATAGCATTTTCTGATAGGAGAATTACTTTTGCGCCACCTTGTACAAATATGGACAGATTTCCATAAATGAAACTTTGTTATAATGTATGTGGGAAATTAAAGAAATCCTTTTTATTTAACTAATTTATCTGTTATAGTTTATAAGATATTGGAAACAAATAAGCTCAATTTTTGTAAAAATTTTACAATTTTTTATTTAAAAATTTTGACTTTGATTATTTTTCACAACTAGACGGATTGATATATTTCCAAAAAACTGTTCACGTCCTCTTCTGCGGCTGCCTTAAGGATTCCACTCAATATCGTTTTTGATTATGTCGGATTGTGGTCTTTGCAAGGCAAGTCCAATCCATCACCATTTTCGTGTTTGACCAGAAGATTTTTAATATTCGACAATGATGTTACTTTCGCCATGATGTTGTCAATTATTACATTAATCAGTAAAGGCGATAGTGGACATCCTTGCCGAACTCCTACGTTTACATTTATGGGTCTGCTTGTAGCTTCCTCGAGTGGAATGCGGCATGAAGCATTCGTGTTCCAGAATCTCAATAAGAGATATGATTTTCCTTGATATTCCTTTGCAGCGAAGTGCATTCAATCAATATTGAAGTCCACGAATATCAGATACGAGGGTGATCACCATTCCACCGATTATTCCGTGATTATTCTTAGAAAATTAATATGATCAACGTTGGATTTGTTGGGGCAGAAACCAGCCGGTTCGCTATGGATGTCGTGAGCTAGAGCGCCAGTCGTTTGTTCACTATGTTCGCAATCACATTGTTTATCATGCTGAGCAACGTAATTTCCCTCCAGCTGCTGTGTATCTCTTAGGCTGACTGGACTTCTTTTGCAAGGTCCTCAATCCAGCGACGTTTGTCACGCCTGCCACTACACTTAACGTACTTATCTATGCGGTTGTGTACTCCTGTTCTAGTTTCGATTTTTCGACTTGTTGAGGTCAGCCTTACATTTCTTCCTCTTTAAAGTCAGGTTCCATTTATCATCTGAGATCCATTATTTTCGTTCGGGGTCTCTGCAGGCGATACTATCATTGACGGTGTTCACCTTTATAGTTGACCAGTGTGCCCTTGTGTTGTGTTCATATGATTTCAAAGATGCTTGGGGTGTGTTGACATACTCTCTGTGTCATGCTGAATAACCTAATTTATTGGTATTAAATGTTTTGTATTGGGTTGTGCTTTTTAATTGCGGCCACTTTTAGCCTTATTGTCTGCGCCCCTTTCATGGTGGACGACTTTTGAAGACAATTACTCCAGGTTTTACTTGGTCCACGTGACTTTTTGTATAGTTTTATGAGGAAACATTGTTTCCCCGATTATAAGATTGTTGAATGTACACATTTCCGTAAACAATTTGTGGTTTTCGGACATGGTGGCATTGTTTGGGCCTAGCTGAGCCTTGAAGTCGCCCATTAATATGTCAGACATTACTTTTGGGAGATTGCTATAAACATCGACTTTCGTTGGTTGGTCTGAGATTTCTCGCCTTTGTGCGAAGTCAGGCCGTTATAATTATATCGGTATGTGGTTTCCAGTCAATAAGAGCTTGATCAAGGCTGGCTTGATAGTTTCCCTGAATAGATGAGAGTGCATCTATTCTGGTTTGTCTAAGTCCCATAAAAAGCAGGTTGTAATTTGTCATCTCTCTACAGAGATGAGCTAATTTGGCTGGTTCTAGTAGCGATCGTACATTCCAAATCGTGTCCGTTGTTTAAAGCTGAAGGTCGTCATCCGGTTACTCGATTGATTCTCATTAATTTCGGTTTCAGTAATCGGTGCATTTAAGATGTTTAGCTAATAGGGCTATCACATTCGATCATGAATCTGGGACTGTCAGAGTGCCTTCAGTTGGGTAGTTTGAGATGAACATTTCCTTTACAACTCGGGTTAGGGTTATACCGCACGTGGCTACTAAACAACTAAACTTTCCCTTAGATACTGTGCAGTCTTTTTAGATAATTATCTTACGATAGTCCAGATAATGTGCAGAAATGTCTAAAACAAAAAGTGTCAGAATTTATACAGGTCGGTTAATTTTCTGTTAAATTTTAAGAATTAGTTCAGAAAATTCTGACCTCAGATACGTTGGCAAATAATGTTTTATGGGTAGTAAGAAAGAAAATATTGTTGCATGCAATTTAAATAAATGTGTGTGTCTGTAAGACTCTCTCTTTCACTGCTTGAGTTTTTGTGTGCAAGTAAAACTAACTAACAAGATAGGATGCTGCAACAGTATAATATTAGGGTGGTATGTAAAATAATTGAAATTATTCGATGAATATTAAATTCAGTTTTTTAGTAGCATTTCATATTTGTGAAATAATAAAATTCTTTTCCACAACCGATAACATTTTATATTATTTTTTCTGAAAGCTTCACTCCTCTTCCCTTCTCTTGACTCCATAAGAAGAATGATTTCAAAATTTAACACCATCCTACTAATTAAAGGCACATCTTTATCCACATACTTTTTAGTAACCAGATTTTGGACTATATTAAGCACTGAAAGACGTATGTATGTAGTAGGTGACAATCTTGTTTAGAGTTTGTGGTGGTAGAATAAATGAGTTACTGTCGTATCTTTTAGTTAGTTACTATTTGTTGTGTAACTCACCGCCGAAGGTGAATAAAACAGTATATTTAGCTTGTCATTAAGTTTGCTGCATATGGATGAATTACTCACAGAAAAACAAATTAGAAAGAAGTTTTAACTATATGTTAAAAGAAGCTTTAACAAATGACTTAGAAACATAAAATCTATCCCAATAGGTATTCAAACATTATTCGTTCTGAAGAGAGCAAAACATCAAAAAGTTATGAATAAATTATTAAACAGACCACATAAAAATACCACCTTTCTATATTTAACATTTAAAATATAATTTTTGGTAGTAGTCTATAAGATTTATCTCAACCTAATAAAAAAAAAATATATGACATTCTAACTTGCTTTCCTATTCATCTCTGTTGCTGATGTCGCTAATCATGGAGTGAGTAGATGTGTTGCCACATTTATGTTAGCAAAACTGTCAACGACAATTGTTGCCTGTGCATCCTTATTGATGACAGAAACTTATTTGTCCCTATGTGTGTATATTTCTTCATTTATCCATCCGCATGTGTGTCCCTTACTACATCAGTCTTTAGCAGTTGTTTCTTTCACCTGTAACTGATTTGAAAATTTGTTAAAGGTTGCAATTTAAAAGTTTAAATACAATTTACCAGGAAATCAATATTGTTGCTTTGAAAAAGTATTATTTATTTATGTTTTTATATCTGAGAAATTTATTTTTGTCTTGATTTGTGCATTTGGCAATCCTGTTGATTTTTGCAAAATTGTAAAAGTGAAATTTGTGAAATTTGCATGGTTTATTTGCAACTTGCAACATTCTGTAAACACAAGCTATAAGATAACAAGAACATGTGTAATTGTAAAGAGTGTTTCAAGAATATGTACAATGTACATACATATGTAAGTATGTGAATCCAATTCCCATATAACGAAAGCCCTCAAACTACATTACAGTATATCTCAGATAATGTTTCCTTTCTATACACAGAGAATACAAATTCGTGATAGCAACCGAATTCGTTGCCAATCGAAGGATTCTATATTGGTGGCTACAAAATTTTTGAAAGGGTAACAAAAGTTTTGTTGCTTCAACCGAAATTCTTCTTTATCAACTGACTTTCTGTTGAAAGAACCGAACAATTCTATGTTTGCAACCGAATCATTTGATTGGCAAGAAATTCGGTTGCTATCACAAATCTGTTTTCTCTGTAGGAAAGGAAGTAAATATTATTATACCCTACACCACCATAGCGGGGAGGGTATAATGGATTTGTGCAGATGTTTGTAACGCCCAAAAATATTAGTCTAACACCCACCTTAAATTATACCGATCGACTTAGAATCACTTTCTGAGTCGATTAAACGATGTCCGTCCGTCCGTCTGGCTGGCTGGCTGGCTGGTTGTCCATGTAAACTTTGTGCGCAGAGTACAGGTCGCAATTTTGAAGATATTTCGATAAAATTTGGTACATATCATTTTTTCGGCCCAAGGACCAAGCCTATTGAAACTGGCTGAAATCGGTCCATTATTTTATCTAGCCCCCATACAAATGTCCTCCCGAAATTGTACTTTATTGGTCATAAATGTTTAATTTATATAGGTATCTACACAATTTTTTCTCCAAATAAGTTTTATATATACGGAATTCATGTCACCAAATTCTATTATGATCGGTCCATAATTAGTCATAGCTCCCATATAAGACCTGCTTCCGATAATCACTTTAACGAGTATAAATTTCCTAAAAATGTTGGTATACACATAAAATTCAACACAAATAACTTCTATATAGACTTTAATCACATTACCAAATTTCATGGTGATCGGTCCATAATTTGTCATAGCTCCCATATAAGGTCCACTTACGAAAATCACTCACGAATATAAATTATTGAAATTTTTAAAGAAAAATGTTTTTGCTCATTTACTTAGAGTAGTGTATTATATGGTCGGGCTTGACCGACCATACTTTTTTACTTGTTTTATTATAAATAAGTGCGCAAAGCACAAGTCGCAGGCAGATCTTAACACGTACTATTTTTTTGGCCGAATGACGAAGCTGACTAAATCTGGTTGAAATCGGTCCATTATTTCACCTATCCCTCATACAAATGTCCTCCCGAAATAAAATTGTTTGTCTAATTTATATAGGTATCCTCACAAATTTCACCACAATTAAGTTTTATATCGTTAGCTAAAATGCAAAAATGCGTAAGTAACAAAGATATAATTTTACAGGAGAATCAAAAAACTTTGTAAAATAAAAACTATAAACATGTTTAACGAAGTTTTTTTCAATGTTTAAACACCGACAAATTTATTTTTAAACAAAAACATTTATTTTTTAATTATTTGAAGACTTATGTTAGATTCGCCTTTTTGACTTCTGTTATTCTGAAACACAAAAAGACGTATCTACAAAAAATAAGTTTAAACATATAGTTGAAGTATTTTATAAAATATAAAAGGTCTCTTTTCGGCTTAAAGAAGGTATACGAATTAATAACACTGTGCGAGAGTCAAAATCACGAAAAGTAATATCGGTCAGTTGGGACAGGTCTAGGAATCAAGATATATCGATTTGAATTTGTGTGCATTTTTCATGCATTTTACCATATAAATAAATGTTCGAATATAGCAAAGTGTTGTTCAGTTAAGTTCTTAAGCTCAACGCCGGCTACAACATAGTCAACATAGTGGGACCCTGGAAAATCATGTTTTTATCTAGCAAAACTCAATTAAAATCATCTAATACTACATTGAGGAATTTAAAGACGTTTAGTCGTTTATGATTACCTTTCGTGGAGGTTTTTGGGAAGTAAGCGATCACACAATTATCCCGCTCTTGTGACCAGTATGTTGCAAAACTTGCCTCTTAAAATTCACTTCCTGCATCACCATCTCGAATACTTCAGCAAGCAGCTAGTCGGATGAACATGGGAGCGCTTCCATCAAGTGGCCTGACCATGGAAACGCGAAATAAAGGCGAAAGGCTGGACTCGCTGGTACGATCCCGACAATGAAAATGAAGAAGATGCAATTGGAGTTTGAAGTAAGCTGACTAATTAAAAACAATTTATATTTTTCAGATGAAGACAGATCCTCATCAGACACAGACACCGAACCATCTCGCCAAAAAGTAACGACATCATAGAAACTAATGGGGTCTTGTACTTTTAATTTTTCTAATAGAAGCATATCGCTTAGGAATAGACTCATAATTGTTAAAGTAATAATGATTTATATGATGCACTGTAAAAGGTTTAGGGCTTCTCCGGGCAGCTTTTATTTGTTCAACAAGTTGGAATGGTATATTTAATTATTTATTTTTAATTTTACTTTCAATCAAAGACTGGGTTAAATCACATTCCATTATTTTGGTAAAAACAATCATTGAAATAGATAAAGAATAATGTGGTGCATGTCAGGGAATTTAACAACAGCATTTCTTAAATAAATTACGATAATTGTTGCAAATATTTCAACGAGATACTTATTAGTCATACAAAGAAATTGAATTAGTCAATTTGATATTGAATTCGTTTAAGCCAATGTTTCTTGATATGGAAATGACATTCTACTAACCAGCGTCAGAAAAACCTGTATTGATAAGTCGTCCATGCAATTCTTCAAAGAATTTTCAAAGAAAACAACTTCAAATAAATAAGTTAATAATTACGTCCCTTTGTTTTTTGGTAATAAAAGCGTAATTTTTAATCGCAGAAGTGTAAAATTTTGCCAAGACATGTATTTTAATGGCATTCATAATAATCAATCAAAAACTCTATTTTGTGCATTTTTGCTAACGATATACAAATAAAATGTTCGTATCGATTCATTATTGACTATAGCTCCCATATAAGGCCCACTTCCGAAAATTACTTTTACTAGCATTAAATTCTTAAAAATTTTGGAATTCAAGAAAACTTCAACACATATAAGTTTTATACAGAAAGAAATCACGCGACTTAATACCATGCAAGGCCCAATTCTGAAAATCACTTTAACAAGAATAAAGCTCATACAAATGTATATAAGGGGGCATTTACATTATGACTTGAAGTCATGACTTAAAATCATGGGTTTTTTTGTACTAGCAAATTGTGACGTCTAAAGAAAAGGCAAGTTTTCTGTTTTTCATGACTTTTTTATACCCTTCACCTTCGTGAGAAGGGTATATATAAATTTGTCATTCCGTTTGTAATTTCCACAATATAATTTTCCAATCCTATAAAGTATATATATTCTGAATCCTTATAGATAGCGGAGTCGATTTAGCCATGTCCGTCTGTCTATCTGTTGAAATCAATTTTCTGAAGACCCCAGATATCTTCGGGATCCAAATCCTCAATAATTCTGTCAAACATGCTTTCGAAAAGTTTCCTATTTAAAATCAGCAAAATCCGTCCATAAATAACGGAGATATGAGCAAAAATCCGAGACAACCTCTATTTGTGGCCTATTTTTTTTATCTATATTTCGATTACTAAGTCATAAATATAGACAATATGGATATCTCATGATAGATATTTCAAAGTCCATTGCAACGATGTTATAAGGCTATACAAAGTTGGACCTACAATGGGTCAAAATCGGGAAAAAAAATTTTTAACCCGAATTTTTTTTAAAAGAAAACATTCTTTTGTCATAATTTTTTTTCACTAATAAATTAAAAATTTTTTTTTAAAAAATTGGAAAAAACTTTTATAAAACAATTTTGAAAAAAAATATTTAAAACATTTTTTTTTTTTTAATTTTATTTTAAAGTATAATTTGGTGAAGGGTATATAAGATTCGGCACAGCCGAATATAGCTCTCTTACTTGTTTGATATTCTGCTTTGAGCTCTTTTCTATAGAAAATGTAGTCAGTTTCTGAACGTTTTTCATATGGAAGATGTCAATTTCTGACCGCTTTTCATGTGGAAAAAGTAGTCAGTTTCTAACCATTTTTCCTATGGAAAACATAGTCAGTTTCTGACCGTTTTTCATACGGGAAATGAAATCATTTAGTTTGTAGTCAGTTTCCGACTAAGTTTCTTATAGAAAATATAGTTAGTTTCCGACTACTTTGCGATTATTTTTGATTACTTTTTCTCATAGAAAATGTAGTCAGACTATTAGTAGTCAATTGAGTAGTAGTCACATTTCTATAGAAAAGTATTTTTAAATTGTTCTTTTCCGAATTTTAAATGAAAATTCTCTTTTTCAATTGTCCTTTTCCGAATTTCAAATGAAAATTCTCATTTTCAATTGTTTTTTTTCCGAATTATAAATGAAATAGGAATTTTCTGAATATCAAATGAAAAATCTCAATTCCAATTGATATTTTCTGAATTATAAATAAAAATTCTCATTATCAATTGTTCTTTTCCGAATTACTGTTAAATGGTGTAGTAGTCACATTTCTATAGAAAAGTATCTGACAAATTTTCCTATAGAAAATTTAATCAATTTCTGATTATTCTTCTTTTGAGAAATTTGGTAACTTTCTGACTAGTTTTCCTTTCGAAAATGTAGTCAGTTATTTTAGCTTTGAAGATAATTTCCGACTACGGTTTCTGCAGAAACTTTTATCAATACCCTGTATTTAGAAAAGCTTGTGAAATATTTTGCTTATAACACATACAAACATATCAGTACCAAACACTCACAAGCAACCGCCTTTATTAATTCATGTATGTTTGCATTTGCAAACAGGAAAATAGCTTCAGGATATTTTAAATAACGCAAATGATTATCATTTGTTGTAATCATAGTACTCGTTATTGTCACACTCATCCGTTTTGGTCTGAATGAACTATTACTCCGGTTCAATACAGCTTAAATACTTGGTTGGCCCTGTTGGTTTGTTGGTTATGATGATGGGTATCATCATACCATGTACTCATAAGTAGAATGTAAATTACAAGGTGGTGGAGATCATTTTATGGTATGGTAGGGTTTATTTTGTTAACTTGGCTTGTTAAATAGTTGGTTTTGTTGGATGTTTGGTTGGTTGGTCGTTAGACTGTTTAGCTTATTTGTATTGTTGCATTGTTTATTTATTCGCATGCGACATAAATAATTAGTAATAATGACACTGCTCTTCTCTGCACTCACTCCTATGTTGAGAATATTTGAAAAGCAAATAACATTTATACAATTCCTTTCCTAAAGCTAAACAAACTCAAACTTATTTAGTTCAATGTTTGTTTGGATGGAAGGTTGGTCGGTTGGTTGGTTGACTGTAAAGTTAAACTATAAAACAATGTTTGTTGGCCTGTTGGGCTCAGGTGATTGTGCCAGTGACATGGGTCATAGCAGGTGGTTGCTTAGATAATAACAGCAACAACATATTCATTTGATTGAATTTTAATTTAATTTCATTGCATTTGAATAAATGTTTTGTGGCTATAAATTTACTATTCACATAATAAATTATACATATTACAACTTTCTGTTGCAACAGCCAGTTTAGCTTTAATATTGGTTGGTCACAATGATAAATTTCAATTCTATTAACTGAATTTGCATAGAATATAAATACAAACGTATGTGCGAGTTGTTTCCACAGGTGAATTTGTATTTATTTAAAATAATTTTCTGTAAATGGTCAATTTAATCGTATAAATTTAAGGTTAAATGCAAAATAATAAATAACTATAGATAGTTTTAACTGTAGCAACAAGAAGCAATTAGTTAGAATGTTGGTAATTTTAAATGATTTAGTACGAGCTTTATAGTTTTGTATAATTATCTTTCTCACTCACTTGCGGTAGTAACCGTAATTACATGTCACGCAATGATTAAGGAAATTACAATTTAGTTAAGGTTTTATATTTTATTGTCCTGTAGAGTAAAGATAGCATTACAATTGAAGGCAGAATTTGAATTTTAGGCTCAATATACATGCGATAATAATATAAAGTATATTCTAGTGAAGCTTAGATGCTTGTATATACCGAGAAAACAGATTCGTGATACCAACCGAATTTGTTGACAATCAAATGATTCGGTTACACACAATTTTTTGGTTCGATCATCAGAAAGTCAGCTGTAAAACTTGGCCACAAAGGTAGAATCATTCGATTGGCAACAAATTCGGTTACTATCACGAATATGTTTTCTCTGTGTAGAGTTTCCATAAAGAATTTGTGATAATGTAAACAATGTTTCCTTTCGCGGGACCTCGGAGCATGTGAATTCAGTTGAGGGAATCAACATTGATACTGTTTTACAATTTCTGTATCGAAACAGAAATTTAAAAAGATTGTTACAGAACAATAGAAAAAAATTAATATTAATTATATTAATATAACAAGTAAGAGAGCTAATTCGCCTGTGCCGAATCTTATATACCCTTCACCAAATTAAACTTTAAAATAAAAATTTTAAATATTTTTAGGTAAACTAAATTTTTTTTTTTTTCAAAACTTAAAAAAAACAAAACTTTCGACTATGTTTTTCAAAATTTAAAAAATAATAATTTTTTTTCAAAATTGTTTCAAAATAGTTTTTTTTTAATTTTTTAAAAAAAATTTTTTTAATTTCAATTTTTTTTTTTTTAATTCAATAGTGAAAAAAAAATCTCTGACAAAAAAATAATATTCGCTAGTACATTATTTTGCAATCGGGCCAGTAGTTTAGACGATACAGATTTACTACCATTTTTGTTTTTATCGACTCTACAGATCGAATGTTGTAAAAGCTAAAGGTATGCTCTCCTAAAAAAGATATACATTTAATTTTAGGCGGACGATTTGCTTAGAAAAAGTTACATACACTTTTTAGTTATAGACCTAAAGGTGCATTTTATTTTAGAATATATCGTTTTAAAACCACATAAGAAAAATGGAAACATGATTTTCATTACAAAAACTACGCTTTACAAATAAATTTTTGTATCTGTTAACATCATTGCCGAACTCTAAACATTGCAATACCCATGACAGTATACATTCATTCCCTAAGCGTTGTCTAAATAAAAAATGCCTCTAATATTTTAAACATGATCTTATAGAAAATCCCAACTACTAACAAACACAGTATTTGCGTGACAAAAATAACAAAATATCACTGTTTTCTTATTGTAAATAAACAAATATAATTTTATTTAATTTATGCTCTTTTGTCTCGACAAAACACCAATTATTCTTTGCCAAAAATGTGGAAAAAAAAAGCAAAAAATTGCAAACAAGTATGTAGTATAATTTAGCTACTAGTGGAAATATTGAGTACAAAACTCTTATAAATACACACACAAACACACCATATTAAGTATCAGCAAAATAGAAAAAAATACAAACAAATAAAATAATACATATTAGAAAATAAAATAAAAAAGGGCAAAAACAAACAAGCCACCAAAAAGCCATCAAAAACCAAGTAAACTCCCAACACAAAAATAACAAAACGTTAGAAAAATCTAGTAAAATGAGTAAAACAAATACAGTCGAATTTCAATTAACAGGGTTCTATTTGTTTGCAGTAAAGGATCTAAATTCTAGTGTTTTTCTTTAATTTGGGGTTTTAAGGATTCTATGGTCTGACTACATACATATGTATGTATGTTTATGGAAACCACTACCAACAAACAAACACATTTAACCCACACACAGATAAACAGAAATAGCAAACAAAAAAAATAAAAAGAGAAAAACTGTTGTAATTTTCAAAAGAAAATCCCAACAAAATAAACAAATTCCGCGGGCGTATGAAATACATTATTTATTTCGTTTTATTTTTATTTGTTTGAACTTTTCTTTTTGCTGTTTAAAAAAAAAATTAAAAATAATAAACAACACATACATTAATACATATCGGCACCTAAAATGTAAAATGACTTGTCATCAAAAAATCCGAAATTTACTTTTTTATTGACTACGATTAACTATATTAAGTATATTAGAAATGTGTTCAAAATTTAAAACTCCTGCTCCCATAAATAACCAAGTTATAACAGAAAGGTTGTTCACGGTTGCTTGGTTATTGGGTTATCTGGTTATAAAATTAAAAATAACCTCTATATATTGAAATAACGTATGCGGAATGAAATTTTGTTATATTTTACATCAAGTTGCATAGAAGTGGACTTTTTTGGAAGTTAGTAAGCCTATTAATGATAAGATGTTCAAAGTAGAACATAATATTTTTTCTAAAAAATATATATGGATCTTAATCAATCAGATGTAAATTGAAAATTTTGACTTTTTTGGAATTTAATTTGACCATCAATTCTTAAAAGCTTCTACATTTATAGACATCGACCAGTACCATGTATTGATGTCGTAAAAGTCAATTCCATTATCATCTGAGAATATATTTTCAAAAAATATAATTTTTTAAAGGTACAATTTCGAATTTACAACTTCCCGTGGATTTGTAACTCACAATCGCCTAGGCAGGAGATCATTCATTGGTTTAATACGCAGTGCGTCGGCAACTTTGCTCAGATATTTGCTGAGTTCTGTCAACAAATTTACTCCAATATGTTGCATGTTTTGTATACTAAGGACTGAAATCGAAAAATACTAAGGACTGAAATAAAAATGAAACTACAGTTTGTTACAGTAAACATATATATGTTTGTGACAACCATTTATATGATGAACGATTTACCATATTATGTTGCTCTTATATCACAATCTGAGAACAACATATTATGATAAAATTATTCATCATATAAATGGTTGTCACAAACATATATATGTTTACTGTAACCATATATAAGGTTGAAATATTCATGTGAAACGTAAATTAACCATATTATTGTTACCACAATCATATATATAGTTACTGTGACTATAATATTGTTAAACATTTTGAAATGGTTACAGTAACAATACCCAACTATATTTTTTTCTGCGTGTGGAGAGTCAGCCAGACTGACGGACATAGTTTAATCAACTCATAAACTGATTCTGAGGTTAGACTAATATTTTCTCCCCACTATGGTGGTGTATGGTATCAATACAAACAAATAAATGCAATTCAAATAAATTTTTTGAATTAAATTTCTATTATTTTCCAACACCTAGAAGTAAGAAATGAAAACCACATAAGCTAAAAACGTAGGTATGGGTTGTGCAAAGTTGGTTATATATATTTGTTATTGAAATAACTTTATAGTTTCATGTTAACCCATATTTGAAAATGTTACTTCAATTTCTCAAGTACATAGTTGCCATTTTATATAGTTTTTTGCTTCTCCTTTGAAACTTATGAAAAATTATGTTACGTCATTTTGAATTTTAGGTGACGATATACATATATGAGAATTGCTTAAAAGCTGATGTTACTCATACGCATTTAGCTGCAAAATAATATGTTTAGATTTGTTTGTTTGTGTTTGTTTGTCAAGGTAGTTGTGTTGAATTTATAATGTTCTGTTTTGCTAACTTTTGTTATTGTTGTTGTTTGTATTATATTATACATATATTTTTAATCTAACAAGATTTTTTAAGAGGTTTATTTATTACTCAAAAGTAAAATCGTTTAAATACAAAGATTCACGTACTTACTACGCTGACTTTAAAATATGATTCCCATACATTTATAGCGAAATAAGAAATTTGCACGAAATAACATTAATTTTAAGCAAAAAGGTACTAGATATTATTTTTATGGTAAATTTATAATTTATGAACTTGTAAAGTTGTGTTGATGGTGAAAATAAAAATAAATACCCACCACCATAAACATGGAGGCTTATATTGAGTGTGTCATTCTGTTTGTAGTATAACGAAATATCTTTCATAGATCCAAAATGTATATATATTTTGGGTTCTTCTAAGACATAAATAGATCACCTATGTCCTTCTGTTGTTGGCACAATTGGGCCTCGAGGATAAAACGTACAGGATAAAATTTGACTCAAATAATTTTTGTTGATCAGAAATGTTTGGTATTGAAAATGACTAAAATGGGTCAATTAGATCCAGAGCTATGGAGCAAAATATGAGATAATTTCTAATATAGTTTATATTATTCGAAAATGTTTGCTTTATAATATCATGAAATTTTGCACTCATTTTTCTTTTGATAAAAAGACAAGCTCTTTTAAAAATGGTAAGAATTGGTCCATGATTTATTACAACCCCCATACAAAATTTCTTTCCGTAATATGGTTCTATGGTACATAAGTTACTATAGAAGTATCCATACACAATTCAGCAAAAATAATTTTTATGTAGAAACAAATCACAAAACGAAATTTTGTTTGTATCGGTCCATATATAGCACACTACCTAAAATCACTTAAATACACATAAATTTCTTACAAATATCAATATCCGGTTGAAAGTTGACAAAAATTATTCTATATAATATGTGCAGAAATCGCCTTACTGAATGTTTTGAAGATCGGCCCATATTGCTCATAGCTCCTATATAAGGACCACTTCCGAAAAACCCTTAATTACTCATGTGAGTATGGATGCATAATTATATGTAGCTGCTATTTAAGGTCTACATCTGGAGAATATATTCTCCTTAAACAATGTGAAATAAACTATATATATTTTCTAGTTATAGACAATATAAATCTAGCCAAATCGGGAATTTCGTTGTGGCCGTACAAACATCTTTCGTGCTTGTACGAGCACAACGAAATTCAGTAAACCACTTTTTATACCCTACACCACCATAGTGGAGAGGGTATATTGGATTTGTGCAGATGTATACCAACCAAAAGTATACCAATCGACTCAGAATCACTTTCTGAGTCGATTAAACGATGTCCGTCCGTCTGGCTGGCTGGCTGGTTGGCTGGCTGTCCATGTAAGCGTTGTGCGCAGGTCGCAATTTTGAAGATATTTCGATAAAATTTGGTACATATAATTTGTTCGGCCCAAGGACCAAGCCTATTGAAACTGGCTGAAATCGGTCCATTATTTCACCTAGCCCCCATACAAATGTCCTCCCGAAATTGGACTTTATCGGTCATAAATTTTTAATTTATATAGGTATCTACACACATTTTTCTCCAAATAAGTTTTATATATACTGAATTCATGTCACCAAATTTTATCATGATCGGTCCATAATTAGTCATAGCTCCCATATAAGGCCTACTTCCGATAATCACTTTAACGAGCATAAATCTCCTAAAAATGTTGGTATACACATAAAATGCAACATAAATAACTTTCATATAGACATTAATCACATGACCGAATTTCATGGTGATCGGTCCATAATTTGTCATAGCTCCCATATAAGGCCCACTTCCGATAATCACTCACGAATATAAATTATTGAAATTTTGAAAGAAAAATGTTTTTGTTCATTTACTTAGTGTAGGGTATTATATGGTCGGGCTTGACCGACTATACTTTCTTACTTGTTTACCATTGAAATTGGTGCAAGTTCCCATTGTATTTATCAAGCTTAGTCTTGGTTTGAGTGATGGTTTTTTTTTCGCCAAAATTAATTCTTAATGAGCATACGAAATTCACTTTCTCCATTTTCTCCTCAAGTAAAGGATAATGCTAGTTCCTCAATTCCGACTCTTTTAAAGGATGACCAAATATTCACTGGTCGATAAAGCTAACCTTTTAGCTGAATTATTCGCAAGTAATTCTCACTTGCCGGAAAGTGATCAATGACTGCCCCAACTCGAAAGCTTGTTAGTAACTATGCCAAATATATTCTTCCGAGCTCGTGCTGTTAAAAGGGTTTTATCGGATCTCAACGTAAATAAGTCTCCTGGGTCAGATGCCATACCAGCGCTGTTCTGGAAACAGTGCTCTTCGACGTTAGCTCGTCCAATAGCTAACCTTTTCAGCACTTCGCACCGTGCCGGCATATTTCCAGTATGTTGGAAGGTTGCTAATGTAACGCCAATTCCTAAAAAGGGAGAGGCTAACAACCCTGAAAATTATCGCCCAATAGCAATCTGTTCTGCACTTTCCAAAGTTATGGAGAGTATGGTTAACTACCATCTTGTGAAATATTTACAGTCCAACAATTTACTCAGCGACCGACAATATGGCTTTCGTAGAGGACAATCTACGGGAGACTTGCTAGCCTTCCTATCGGAAAAATGGTACCGTTCCATTCACTGTTTTGGCGAAAGTAAAGTGGTGGCTCTAGATATTTCTAAGACGTTTGATAGAAGTTGGCATGGTGCGCTTTTAGCAAAACTTATTGCTTTTGGTGTCGGTATCAACTTCTCTCGATTTATAATGAGCTTTTTCAGAGATCGCACTATACGAGTTGTTATAGATGGGATCTCATCAAACGAGTTCAAGATAAATTCTTTCTCCTACTCTATTTCTTATTTTTCTAAATGACCTTCTGCGTCAAAATGACCTTCTACGACAGCAACATTTGCCATTCATATTTATTCAGTTACAGACCAAGCCTGTCGGAGATTGGGGCAATGGGGCAAATTATGAATGATTCCCTTAATCGGGACCTTCTGACAATCTCTGAATCGGGTCGTGCGAACAGGGTCGCTTTCAACGCTCGCAAGACTCAGTGTTGCATGTTGACACATAAACGAACGACAGACCATGTCGCTTCATCTGTATTTATGGATGGTGTAAATATTGTGGAATCAGACACTCTTGATGTTCTGGGCATGAGAATACAATGTGATGTCCGCTGGTCTAAACACATTTTTCAAGTGTCGAAATAAGCATTCAAGTGCCTCGGATTTCTGAAACGGTGTTAGAATTACTTCACTCCATCTGATCTCCTCACTATTTACACCACCTATATCTGACCGAAAATGGAATACAACTCCCATGTATGGGCCGGTCTATTTTGGAGCTTCTCGACCGCGTACAGGAGAGGGCGAAGGTGATTATCGGTGATAGTAGGGTATCCAGCTCTATTGATTCGCTAGAGCACCGTCGCAATGTTGGCTGTGTTTCACTGTTCTATTGATACTACAATGGAATGTGATCTGATGAAATTAGGGAACTTGTTCCTGATACTTGCAGATTTTTACGTAATACACTTTATTCATCAAGAACACATCCCTTTGTGGTCGATTGGACAGTGGACCGCACAACACACTGCAGGGAAAATTCGTTCTTTAGCCATACAGTACGTATGTGGAACAAACTTTCCGCTGAAGTATTTCCTGTCATTTTTAATGTAGGAAAGTTGTAATCGAAAACACTACTCCTTCTTTCCTCCCTCCCATACCCTATTTTCCTAGTTCCAACACAATGCTTTGCATAAGTAGGCGTAATCCCCTGAGTGCTGGGCCAAGAAAAAAAAAAAAAAAAAATCACAATTTAATCTGCTTTCAAACACAAACTAAAATGCGCAGATTGTTAAACAGGAGTTAACTGGCAGATGCGTGTTGCCAGAAGCAGTTCAGTTAAGAGGCGGGAAATTCAAAAAGTCACGGACTTATTGACCTGCCCTCTTAACACTCTTACTTGTTAAATTTAAATTTTTTTAGTGAGTGACTTTAAAGGAAATCTAGATAAAATATTACTTACGCATGTAAAAAGTTAATTTTGAAATGCATCGAACAAAACAACCCTTATTACATAGTAGATTTGTACATTAAATTTACCTAAATAATGAGCAGATGCTTATGTAGTGTTAACATGAATATGTGGCATTAAATAACATTATTTCATTTTAATTTTTAATTAAGATTGTAGAGGATTTAAGCAGAAACATTTAAATAACCACCTACAAAGTTTCACTTCATCATCATTCCCTAACTCTTAACATTTCACAAAATAATTAATTGCCTTATATTATGTTTTTAATAAAATCCTTCAAAAGTAAAATATTTAACAGTCTATACTAAGAAGAGCCCTTTTCAAAAAACATATACATAATGTTAACTTTTATTTCTCCTATTTTTTCCATGTTGCGTTATTGTTGGTGCGGCTGCTGTGATAATTCCTTTGTTATTTGTTATTTATACACATTATTTAGATCTTTTATGTTGTAATTAAAATTTTTGTTGTATCTTTGTTGTTAATTCGAGATGTTTTATGTTCATTTTCATATTCATATTTCTTTTTATCTACATTAAATCCCATCATCAGTTTTTTTTTTTTTTTTTGTTCAGCCTTAAACATATGAGTTGATTTTCATATACGAACACAATTTGTGCAAAATAATATTACATTGTTGATTTGTGAATATTATTTAGATTGTTATTTTTGTAGACATCACCAAAAAGCTTGCTGGTATATTGATTTGGTCAATCCAATTGTAACATTTCGGGTTTTTATACAATTCTATGATATGTCTATCGGTATGTCTGTTGAAGGCACGATAGGGTCTAAATAACTGGATTTTGGTCCTATCGTTTCGAGAATAACTTTAAGAACCATTAAACTTTAGCAAATATCATTATTGAAATGACAAACCGACAAGGTAAGATTAACAATATCGATATTTATGGGCGTTAATGTAATTTTCTGATGTGGGTCATGTATAGGAACTATATACCTATACAGGGACGGACTATGAAATGTTTGGTGTTGAAAACGGGTAAAATCGGTCCAACCAAAAAAAAAGCAAAAAAAATATATAAGAATAAAATGTCCGCCTGATGTTTAGAAAATATAAGACTATGCAAATTGGGTGAACCAAATACAGTGGAAGCACGGTATTCGCGACTACCCATTATCGCGACGACCCGGTTATCGCGAAGGCTTAATTTTTAATATTGCAGGTTCTATAAGTTATTTCGCTACTTTTATCTGTTTTTTTTTAATTTGATTACAAATTTCATAACTAAAAAGGGGAAATCCCCGTCTGTTGGTATAATAACCTTTTTGGATGATTTTGATCTTCAGTTTTATCATTGTATTCGTGTTATTTGTTATGTAAATACATCTCTTAATATGGGAAAAGTTCAACATATTTTAAAGCCAACGATTTCTCAAAAATTAGAGACTTTTAAAAAATTAAAAATGGAGATTCCATAAATTCAATTTGCGTGAATTTCAAGCTGCTAAGTCTTCGGTTTACCCCATTGTAAAGCAGGAAATATAAAGACAGAGATCGAAAAATTCTTAACATAATAAAAATGAAACCACTAAACTTACAGCTTTGATTTTTTTTATTTGATTGAAATTGTTATTACAATTTACAAAAAAAAAAAAAATATTTTTATAGTGATGAAATTTTGAACCTCTTCCTGAAACCCTTCCATTATGGTTTTTATAGTGCTTTATGTCACTTTGTTCGAACAGGTAGTTCATCTCGTGTTTAAAATCTACCACACTTTGGGACACCTTTTTTGGAGAACTTACCTCTCTTGGTACAAATAACACATTATTGTTCTTGCACCACTCAAGACCATGCTTACCGTAGTGACACGATGCCAAATCAGGCTAAAAATAAGTGGACATATTAAGAAGTCTTATGAATGGAAGCATCCTCCCTTGTAAACATTCCTTGATGTAACTTTCGGTATTTATGGAGCCCTTTGTAACAAATGTTTGGCTTTTTTGCCGCAACTGCATATTGCTTGCCATACCAAGAACTTTTTGGAAAAATTTTTCTGCTTTTGGGTACTAAACTTTTCTTCAACATTCCCTCGAGCATCAGCAACATCAAAATTTTGACCCGGAAGCTGCGAAAAATCTGCCAGAACATACGTTTCGTCATCCATTATGCAGCAGCAATCTTTTAATAAAATTTGACTTCTATTTCCGTGCTCTGTTTTTAGCAGCGTCAGGAACTTTTTGAGCTTTGTATGTTTTTGAACTTGCATTGGCTTTAACTTTTCGTACCAAATAGTCCAAGCACTGAGCTAACCGAGCTGCTTTCCTACCCGATGTGATGCTTTCTGTTTTTTTGGCTTAATAAACATCATGTGATCCATTCCTTCTACCTGAACCAGGTTTTCTATCAACGGACAAGCTCTCCCGGTAATGTTTAATAACATTGGAAACAGTTTGACGGCAGACCTTTGATTGTTTGGCCAACTTTTTGTAGGACCAAGTTGGGTTTTGTTGAAAATATTTAATAATCTTAGTACGCACGTTTTTCTGGTCACTCATTTTAATTAGATTAACAACAAATTAACATAATAAAAAAAATCAAATAATACTTGGGTTAAAACTTTTAGTGAAGAACGTGTGTTAAGAATTTTTCGATCTTAGTCCTTACAACTCCAGTAATAACGCCTGGATGACATCATTTATATTCAAGTACTGGTTCCATCACGAATTTGTTCCCCATGTGAGTTGAGGAACTAAAAAGTGATGACGGTTTAATTATAGCAATGAATCTACCACCCAATTGCACTGCGATTATTCAACCGTTAGCTCAAAACGTTATCAATTTGGTCAAATTAAATCATAAAAAACAACCGCTCACCCACTTGCTTTGCGAGAAGGGAACAAATGTAGAGCTCAAACTAAAAAACTTGCAGTTCAGGTTCTAGCTACGTCCTGCGATAAAATATCAGTGACCAATATCCGAAAATCCTGGAACGCCTTGCTTGAATTCGATACTGAATGGAGTGAAGAGGATAACATGCTCTTTAATATTTTACAAAATATAATTTAGGAAGAAAACGAAGATCGTTCAACTATTGGTTCATTTGTAGCTCAAATTGGTACGGAACATCTTTTCACGAATGCTATCAACAACTAGATTCAAGAAGAATTTCATGTGGAAAGTAACGACGAATAAATCGAATTATCAGATATGCAATTGTAGGATTTATACGATAGTGGTCATGAAGAAAACAAAATTAAAGTGGACGATTGTATAACATCGATAAACATATGCATACAATGGGCTTTGGACATTTTAAAAAATAATTTCCCAATAAAGCTACTAAAAAATCTCCAATTTCTTTCAAAATGTTTAAAATGTAGATTTATTAATAAAAAAAATTATAATTTTAAAAATTACATAAAATTTTTTAATAAAATTTTGGGTTCTGTTAGCGCGAAAATTCAGTTTTTGCGACCGGTCTGGTTTTTAATTTGTCGCGAATACCGAGCTTGCACTGTAAATGTTTTTATATAAAATACAAAACAATCGGTGCTCGTATTACATTGATGGCGGTTATATAAGATTCGTCACAGCCGTATATTAGACTTTTACTTGATTAAAATATATAAATAATTTTTCATAGTACTTATGTTAGGCACTTAATGTTTTTCTTAAATTGTACCAAGTAAGAGAGCTATAATCGGCTGTGCCGAATCTTATATACCCTTCACCAAATTATACTTTAAAATAAAATAAAAACATTTTTTTTTAATTTATTTGTGAAAAAATTTTATGACAAAAAAATGTTTTTTGTGAAAAAAAATTCGGGTTAAAAAATATTTTTCCCGATTTTTACCTATTGTAGGTCCAACTTAATATAGCCTAATATACATCTCTATATTTATGACTTAATAATCGAGATATAGATCAAAAATAGGCCAAAAATAGAGGTTGTCTCGGATTTTTGCTCATATCTCCGTTATTTATGGACGGATTTTGCTGATTTTAAATAGGAAACTTCTCGATTTAGACGGACATGGCTAAATCGATTCCGCTATCTATAAGGATCCAGAATATATATACTGTATAGGGTTGGAAAATTATATTGTGGAAATTACAAACGGAATGACAAACTTATATATACCCTTCTCACGAAGGTGAAGGGTATAAAAACAATCTCAACGAATGGGTATTTATTATACCAATTAAATTTGTTTTGTTTTAGTTTTTTGGCAAATTTGGTCTCAGCAGAAAGTACGACAAAATTTGTCTCAACTGAAACTAAAATTAGCTGTACCGAGATCAAGTTTGTCTCAGCTGTACAGAGACCAAACTTTTCTAGGCTGTATTGGAACCAAGATTATTTTAGCTGTACTGGAACCAATATTATCTCAATTGTACTGACACCAAGTTTATCTCAGATGTGCTATGACCACACGCAGAGAAAAAATATAGTTGCACGTGTTTACCATAAACATTTCTACATTTTTACCAGTTTTTTAACAATAATATAGTCACTGTAATTATTTATATGATTGTGGTAACCATAATATGTTTAAGTTACCATAAACATCATTGTAGCAATCATATATACGATTGTAGTAATTATGTATATGTTTGTGGCAACTAAGTTTTTATGTAATACTTCAACATATTGTGTTTTACTAGGATTGTGATTGCCATAAAAATATATTTGTTTACTACAATCATATTATGATTGGAACTAAATTAGGACGAAGCTGAGCACCAGTAAAGTAAAATATACTTATACTAAAAGAACATTTCAATGTCTAAGACCGATGAACTACAAATTACATAATTAGGCATACATTTGTTAGAAAGCTGTAAGCTATGATAAAAAATACATACATTTCGCCTTATACTGTGGTTGCACTAAAACCAAGTTCGGAAGTACTGAGAAAAATATGTTTTAGGAAATATTCTCCAAACTTTGTTGAGTGTATGTATCATATGTCTTAGTTGTATTTGAGCTCACTTAGGACTTGCCAGTCTGACTAAATTTATTAAAAAAAAATGCAGTGTTTATATAGATTTTTAAAAAGCAAACAATAAAAATATGAGTTCTCTGCATGTTTGAATAATTTTTGCTTAAGAGTTTATGGATTACAAAAGGAACGTGTCTGTACATACATTCCTACCGGCATTACATACAAATACCCTTATAAATATGCACCCATACCACCACACCTAACCGCACCTACCCGTATATGAGTGCTGAATAATGAAGTGTTGTTATGATAGCTGTTAAAGTTGTTGTATGCACCCAGCTTTTCTGGGTGACTGTCCCGAACTAGTGATTTTACCTATCATTAAGGGGGTGTCAACTAGTAACATAAATAGCTACCTTGCTAATTGGAAGCTTATATCTCAAATAGTCAATTAAAAAGAAATCTCCTAGATAGTCTGCAATAGATTACTTTTGTTAGGTAAAATAACCACTTTCTAAAGTGCAGTGCAAAATAAACGTTGAAAGTGACTACACTCTACATTACTTAGAGACAATTAAGTGACAATTGACTTCACGCTAGATTGCCATGGATATATAAAGTAACCAATTGTCTTCTCTCTGCACTACAAAGAGCCCATGCGTGTTAAATAACCTAAAATACATCAATTGGAGTTAGTGAAGTAAAACTGCTGGGTGAATGAATGACTGACTCAGTGACTGAAAGAATGCATGCATGCTTTATGTCAAAGATTATAATAAACTCAACTGTAATAAAAAAGACAACAGCACATAGATATTGAAATTTTTTTTTTACGCCATAGTGTGTGTTTTTAATGAAAAAGAAAAATACAAAAAAAAGAAAAAGAAATAAAAGAGAAAGTAATAAACAATAAAACATGTTGAAGCATATTTTAAGGCTTATAAAGTTGTTGTTCTCGTTTTTTGTTTTAAAATTTTATTTTTTAATTAATCCTTTGTTCTTACAAAAACAAAAAGTGTCTAATGAAATTTGATAAGGAGATTCTTTATTAAAAGAAGAATTTCATACACATGTGTTCTTAAATCATTCTTATTTAAGAATATCATTTTAATACTTTAAGCTTTACGCAAAAATATATGAAAAATTACAAGAGTTTATTAAATACTCAACACAAACAACAGCAGACACAACAATATAAGTATTTACAGTATACACTTATTATTACTTTATATAAATTGTAAAAAAATTATATAATACAATGACATCTTTAAGTAAGAATGAAAGTCGTTCACTTGGAACTTCCTTTTAGCTGATGCTGCGGATGTTGAAGGTATTGAGAGCATATTAACACACATAACACTTTTTATTTAACCTAATAATCTGTAGTTTGCATGTGTGCCTCTGTGTGTATTAACGAAATGGTACTGAAGTGTACGTGTGTAGGTGGAGTACCATATTAAAAGTAATTACAGTGGGGTTAACTAATACTTTTTGTGCATACTTTAAAATGAAAATAAGACATTAGAGACAGCTTCAACTAATGTTGAACACTTCGTAACATTTAGTAGTCAAAAGAGTATTTTAAGTGTTGTGCGAACAGTATAGGAAATTTTAACCACGAATTGGCAACACTGGTTAACAGTGCTAGTGTCTTCCCTTTTTATACCCTTCACCTTCGTGAGAAGTGTATATATAAGTTTGTCATTCCGTTTGTAATTTCCACAATATAAATTTCCGACCCTATAAAGTATATATATTTTGAATCCTTATAGATAGTGGAGTCGATTAAGCCATGTCTGTCTGTCGGTCTGTTGAAATCAATTTTCTGAAGACCCCAAATAACTTACAAACTTGATTCATACATCAATACATCGGGAATTCTTCCGGCTCGGTTGCAATTTAAAATCGAGAGAATCGGCCCACAAATGTCTAAGATATAAGAAAAAAAACCGAGCCAACCTTGATTTTTGGCCTATTTTTCATCTATATCTGGATTACTAAGTCATTAATATAGACAATATGGATATCTAATGATAGATACTTCAAAGCCCATTGCAACGATCTATATAAGGCTGTAGTAATTTGGACCTACAATGGGTCAAAATCGGGAAAACTATTTTTTAATCCGATATTTTTTTTTTTTTTTTTTGGCCGAAAAACTTTTAAATTAAAAAAAAATCTTAAAAAAAATTTGAAAAAAACTATTTCGAAAAAAATTATAATTTTTTAAATTTTTAAAAACAATTTTGAAAAAAAAATTTTGTTTACCTAAAAATATTTAAAATTTTTATTTCAAAGTATAATTTGGTGAAGGGTATATGAGATTCGGCATAGCCGAATATAGCTCTCTTACATGTTTGAAAATGCTTTTTGAAGCTGCACTGGTTACTGTTTACCGATAGTGCTCCTCCCCCGAATTCTGAAATTAAGTCCAATATGAATTTTGTATGTGTTGCTAACCATAATTGAGGAAAATTAATGTTACCTTTCAAGATATATCCTTTGTTCAATATCATGCGTTCAAAAGAAAAAGTTTTTTTTTCCAAAATTTATTAGTAACATTTTATTTTGTACCATTCCTATATAAAATTTGTAAGAAAATACACTTGATATCGATTTTCACATTGTACTATTTCGGGTGAAATTGAATATTTTTAAGGATACAACATATCCGACTATCTCGATTTTAAATAGCTACCGAATCGGGTCAAAAGCGAATATATTGATGTATGATGTATATACAGTAAACATGTATATGTTTGTGACAACCATTTATATGATGAAGGACTTACCATATTATGATGCTCTCATATCATAATCTGAGAACAACATATTATGATAAAATTATTCATCATATAAATGGTTGTCACAAACATATACATGTTTACTGTAACCATATATATGGTTGTTACCACAATCATATATATAGTTACTGTGACTATAATATTGTCAAAAATTTTGAAATTGTTACAGTAACCATGCACAAATGTTGAAATGGTTACAGTAACAATGTTCAACTATATTTTTTTCTGCGTGTAGAAATTACAAACGGAAAGAAAAACTTATGTGCACCCTTGCCAAACATGGTGAAGGGTATAATTATTGAACTTTCAAAATCCCGGTCCGCACTGTGAAACAGTTGCTGCAACACATTTTTAAATTCTCTTTTGAAACTGTATTCGTGTCCACACAGTGAAGTCTTTGCTTTTCAGTTTTTGACATTTCTGTACAGAACGAATATGAGCGAATAAATGTGGATGACATACTCATTCCTCTTCCCCTTTTTCCATTCCTCTTTCCCCTTTCATCGATAAACTCAAATGTTTTGCAGCAAATGTTTCACGGTAGAGATGGGGAAAATTGTGATTTTTTATTTTATATTCTATTACGAGGTATAAACATTTATTGCAAGATACACAGTTTAACTTTTGAATTAATCCTCGTTTTTGCTTTGGTCCAGCAACTTTTCAGCAGAGCCAAGATTTTATTAAATTTGTATCTTCTATACTATTCCTTATTAATACAGGCTTTTATTTGTTTACATTTATATATATATATATATATATTTGTGGTCCCACTGTACAAGAAATTTTACGTCAAACTCTTTTATTTTTATTTATACATATATTAATATGTATGTATGTATGTGTCAATGAATATGTATATGAATGAACTTATTGTTGTTGTTGTGGTGTGAGTATATTAATAATTCTTTGTTTTATATTCGTACTCATGCTGAGCATAACAAACAACTAAAAAATTATGACTGTCAGGATTATGATAAAACAAAAGCTTTGTCGCTGTATTTTTTACGCGTTTTAAAACGATCATTCATACAAACACACACATACACAGTAATAATCTTTCAAAGTAACAACAGTGTATTTTAAACAAGAAAAATAAACATTAATAAACACAAACTCAAACACATAAAGTGTTGGAAAAAATAATAGAACAACCAAAAATTTCCACATTTCCTTCAATTCGCCAATATGTATTGTAGAAATAAATAAAATATAAAAAATCTGCCAATGGTCTAAAAATATGATTTCCAAATATAAATGCGTGGAAAAAATAATGGCGAACAATAGGTTTTAATAAGTTTTTATTAATAAACATCAGGCTTTCTTCCCAGTTGTAAATATTAATTGGATATATTCAATGAAATTTATTGTTAGGGGATAAGCTAGTTCCTATGCAATATTCCTTGTTTGCTTATTATTATATTTCTATAAAAGTTTAATGTTTTTGTTTAACAATGACATCGATATTATTTATTATTTTCATATCTGAGAAAAGTCACTTTCACTATTATAAGCTCCTATTTATAAATCTCACAAATTTCGTGTGAAATAGAGAGTCAAGTAACTTTAAACTTTTCAGTATTTCATGTTTATTTTTGTGATTTGGTTCATCAATTTGTTTTATTTTGATTCTTCCAGATGTAACAAATATAATTCGAAAGCACAAGGTCCATATAATGGAGTAATGTATGGATTTTGAGCAGGTGAAACCAAGAATTCACAGTTTTAGCTATTCTACAAAAACCTTTATTTTTACAATATTTCATTCTCAAACAAGTAAAAAAGTATAATCGGTCAAGACCGACCATATAATACCCTATACTGAGTAAATGAGCAAATACATATTTCGGGAGTGATTTGTGGGCCTTATATGTGAGTTATGACTTAATATGAAACGATCGCCATGAAATTAGGTCTCGTAATTTCTTTCTATATGAAACTTATTAATGTTGAATTGCTTTTCGATACCTTCATGTTTAAGAGTTGCATGCTCTTTAAAGACATTTTCGGAAGTGGAAATTATATGGGAGCTATGTTCAATTATGGACCGATGGCCAGGAAATTTGGTCGAGTGAATTATTGCTATATGTAACTTCATTAAGTTAAATTTGATTTGCATACCAGCATTTTTAGGAGATTTATGCTCTTCAAAGTGATTTTCGGAATTGGAACCTGTATGGGATTAGGTGTGATTTATTTGTATATAAAATTTAATTGTGGAAAAATGTGTGTGGATATCAATATAAATCAATCAGTGGATAAAATCCTATTTTGAGGAGACATTTTTATGGGACTAAATGAAATAATGTAACGATTTTAAGCAGTTTTATAAGGCTTCGTCCCTTTGCACACAAGTTTACATGGACAGCCAGTCAGACAGACAACCGGAAGGAAATCTTTAAATCGACTCAGAAAGTAATTATGAGTCAATGGTATACTTTAAGGTGGGTGTTAGACTAATCAACAAAAATCCTCAATACTATGGTGGTGGGTAGGGTATACAAATTAAAGCATTTTGTTTTTTATGATGTGTTATTAAATTACAGTGGTCATTTTACTTTCAATTTCGAAAATTGGTATAATAATAGTTGAGGAAAACATACCAAAATAAATAAGGAGAAATACGAATATTTTTAAGTTCTTTCTTGGTGTATTTCGGCTAAAATTGCTTGTTTCTTGGATATTATACACAAACAAAACTGATTCGTGATAGCAACCGAATTTGTTGCCAATCGAATGATTCTGCCTTAGTAATCGAACTTTACAGTTGTGGCTACAAAATTTTGGAGGGTGTAAAAAAGGTATGGTTGCTTCAATCGAAATTCTTCTTTATCAACTGACTTTCGGTTAATAGAACCTAAAAAGTCTATGTGTGCAACCGAATCATTCGATTTGCAACAAATTCGGTTGCTATCACGAATCTGTTTTCTCTGTGTAGAAATGAGTATGGCCAGAGATACAAATAAGTTGTATACCCTTCTCTATGAGTGACCAGGGTATATATAAGTTTGTCATTGCGTTTGCAATTCCCAAATTTTACATTTGCGACCCCGTAAAGTGTATATATTTTGGATTGTTATAGATAGTGGAGACGTATGCATGTTCGTCTTTATTAGAGTATCCAAAACCGAAACCGTACACAGGTCAACCAGTTTTTTCATCTTTGTAAAACCGACCGGTTTCGGGTTTCTTTAGCTTTTCGGTTTTTTGACAAACCTTTTTTTTAAGACGGTTAACCGGTTTTAACGAAATACTTTGTAAAGCTTATTTGAACATACTTATTACTTAAACATATTTTGATAACATTTTTAAAAATATTAATTTATTTTTTAGAAAATTTCTGCATTTGACAAATTTTGGAATTTAGTACACAATTCTTAACATATATGGGATGACAAAACAATAACCATTAAATTTTAATTATGTTAATTAGAAATCAAATTAATGGTTTATATGAAATTAAATGAATGGAATTAAAATCAAAAAGTTTATTTATTTAATTGTTCTGGTAATATTGTGTGTTAAAATCTATTTATTTTTTAATTATACATATGACACTTTTTGCCTTACCAAAATTGTCTATACATTTAAATTGGTATTTTTCATATTAAATAAAAATTAAAATAAAACCGGTTAACCGGTTTTTAGAATGACAAAACCAAAACCGGTTTTTTAACCGAAAACAGGTTTTTTTTTAATTTGGCGGGTTTTTTGGACACTCTAGTCTGTATGTTGAAAACAACTTTCTGTAGGCCCCAAATAACTTACATACATGATTCATACATCATTATATCCGCTACAGTCCCGGTTAGCTTCCTGAAATCGAGAAAACCGACTCACAAATGTCTGAGATACATTGATTTTTTACTTATTTTTATACCCTTCACCTTCGTGAGAAGGGTATATATAAGTCTGTCATTGCGTTTGTAATTTCCACAATATAATTTTCCGATCCTTATAGATAGCGGAGTCGATTAAGCCATGTCCGTCTGTCTGTCTTTTGAAATCAATTTTCTGAAGACCCCAGATATCTTCGGGATTCAAGCCTTCAATAATTCTGTCAGACATGCTTTCGAGAAGTTTCCTATTTAAAATCAGCAAAATCCGTCCATAAATAATAGAGATATGAGCAAAAATCCAAGACAACCTCTGAAAATTTCATCAAAAAAAGACAATTTATTGCATGCTTTGACAAAAAAGCAACAAACGTATGTTTGGATGTGTGTTGGTTTCATTGCTTTGCGTATTTTGTGCTTCGTTTCGTTTGGCGTTGTTGTTTTTATACCCTTCACCTTCGTGAGAAGGGTATATATAAGATTGTCATTTCGTTTGAAACTTCTACAATATAATCTGTTCGTCAGCAATTAAATGTAAAATTTTTAAAAGTTTTCTTGATATATTTAGGATGCTATACGCTGAAAGTGGGCATAGCCGAATATAGCCCTCTTACTTATTTTATCTATATTTGGATTACTAAGTCATTTATATAGACAATATGGATATCTAATTATAGATATTTTTAATACGTGTATATCGACATATTAATTCTGACCTACAAATGGCCAAATCGGGTAAAATATTTTGTATCCCTATTTTTTTTTTTTCACCGACTAAAGTTTTTTTACCATAAAATTTTTTCCAACCATACTTTTTTCACATATTGAATTTTTTCCACCAACAAATATTTTCAATATTTATCTTAAAGTATACTTCAGATTTATCTAAGCCGAATCTATTACTTGTTACTCTTAGTTTCCAAATTTTTATTGCAAATTCCAAACTTTTTTATATTTTTGTTCATTAGGTATTATTTTAGTTCAGCTTCATAGAACTAATTTCTTATTATTGAACTAGTTGGTGATGAACTCAGTACATTTGGAGGTATATTTAAAGAATAAAAAATGCATCGAATCTTGCTGTTGTTTTATAAGTTCATTCACATTTTTCCATATTTTAAATAAGTGAATCTCCATAATAGTTACATTTGTGTACACTTTCTTAAAGATTAGCTATCTTCTTTTAATTAAAAAAAAATTTTTTTATAATTAGCACAATGAATATGATAATCCATTTTCAAAAAAATTTATCACTAAAATCAATCAAAATAGTTTTCTCACTTTTCCATTAAATATTTTGAATGACAAGAAATAAATTTGGTATAATTTCGAAAACAAAATATCATTATTTTTTAAAGTATTATTTATATAAATTGTTATTTAAAGAGATAATTGTAAAAAATGTGAACATATTATGAAATTAAGCCTTATTTCAAATATCATGTTTATTAAAAAGTTTACAACATTTCTCTTAGAATGTAGTATTTGTCCCTATTATTTTTTCCAACACTGCACATTTTCAAACTCTTCGCTAAACAACTGAATGACAGCAGAAACGAACAAAAAAAAAAAAAGAGTTTTATTTCCAATGTTAATGTACCAATGCAAGGTTGTGCGAATATCAAAGTGTTTGTGAGTGTTGATATACGTATGTATTATAATGTGTGGGGAAATGTGTGTTTATGTCTGTATCTGTCTAGTTGACTCCTGCTGTGTGTGTTTTGCAGTATTTTTTTAGTTCCTTTTTTGCTTTTTAACCAAATACAGCCTAAACGTATGCTATTATTATGAGTCTGGATGTGTATATTTGCATGTGTGTGTGTATTTCTCTTTATGGAAATGACATGTTGTGTCACGCATTTATTTCTTTCTTTCCACTTTTCTGCTATGTCCTTTGTTTTTGTCTTTTGTTATCATTTGTAAAAATATTTAAAAAAAAAGTTGAAAATAACGACGACAAAATCAGAAAAACAAATGAAGTTATAATTCTGCTTGCAATACTTTCAGTTATATTCTTACTCGTATTGTTCACGTTTATAATAGACAACCAAAATGTATTTGTAATGTTCTTGCTGGTGTTGTTTTGTCTGTAGCTATGTTCGTTTTTAAGGGCTATTATACGTGTAGGCTGTTTTGCCTGTATTATAGTAAACATGTAAAATATTTATGTATGACTGTGTGACACAGTGTGTTAAACATCAAATCATCATCATCATTGTTTCGTATTGTGTCTTGATTATAAATTATGAAATGAAAATAACCTTTTCTTGAGGCATTATTTTAAAATAATCTTTTATTATTTGTATTTCGTTTAGCTTGTTTGTTTGAATTTTTTTTTCTTCTTATTCTTGCGTTGCTGCTGCTATTTTTCTGTTCTAAGCCTAATACAGACATGATTTGTAAACGTTTTATAAGCAGGGTTCAAAATATTTAATTTAAGTAATTTGAAGATACCAAACATTTTTAAATAAAATCTATATAGAGCAATACAAAATTCCTTATTTCAAATATTTAACATAAAATTGAATCGCTGCATTCTATTTTAAGTTTTATACGTATCACTCTGCGTATAATTAATGTTAATGAACATTATGTTATTCATACGTCGCGTCTAAATTTCAGTAAAATGACTCTATATACATATAAGGGTATTAAATTAATCGGGTTTCTGGTTGAATCGGTTAATCGAGCAAATAATTAGTCGGGGTATAGATTTAATCGGTTAATAATTCGATTAACCGAATAATTTATATTTTAATTTTAAATTGAAAATAAAACATCGAATTTTGTGTATTTATTTAATTATTTTATTAATAACAATTCTGCACAAAAAAAAAAAAAAAAAAAATAGTAAGGACTGAGATCGAAAAATTTTTAACATACATATATGTTAATAAAAATGAAACCACTAAACTTACAGTTTTGAATCTTTTTGTATTTGATTGAAATTATTATTACAATTTACAAAACAAAAATATTTTTATAGTTTTAATCACTAGTGATGAAATTTTGAACCTTTTTCGAAAACCCTTCTATTAAGGTTTTTATTAAGCTTTCTGTCACTTTGTTCAAACAAGTAGTCCATCTCCATTTAAAATCTACCACACTTTTGGACACCTTTTTTGTGCTCTTCAATTCTCTTTTAACAAGAGCCCAATATCTCTCCACTGGCCTTATCTCCAGGCAGTTTGGAGGATTTGACTCTCTTGGTACAAATACCACATTATTATTCTTTTATCACTCAAGACCTTTCTTACCATAGTGACAGGGTGCAAAATCAGGCCGAAAATAAATGGACACACTAAGAAGTCTTATGAATGAAAGCATCCTTTATTGTAAACATTCCTTAATGTAAATTTCGGTATTTGTAGAGCCCTTTGTAACAAATGTTTGGCTTCTTTTGCCATAACTGCATATTGCTTACCATACCAAGAACTTTCTGGGAAATTTTGTCTGCTTTTGGGTTCTAAACTTTTCTACAACATTCCCTCGAGCATCAGCAACATACATTTTCTTACCAGGAAGTTGCGAAAAATCTGCCAGAATATTTTTTGTATAAAATTTGACTTCAATTTCCGTGCTCTGTCTTTGTCCTCTAAATTTTTATCAGAATTCCTGTCAGGAACTTTTTGAACCTTGTATGTTTTTAAACCTGCATTAGCTTTAACTTTTCGTATCAAATAGTCCGAGCACTGACCTAACCGGGCAGCTTTCCTACCGGAGGTGTTGGCAGCTCTTTTGAAAAACCTTTCTATTTTTTTGCCTTTAGAAACATCATGTGAACCATTCCTTCTACCTGAACCAGATTTTGTATCAACGGACAAGTTCTCCCGGTACTGTTGAATAACATTGGGATCAGTTTGACGGCAGACCTTTGATTGTTTGGCCAACTTTTTGTAGGACCAAGTTGTGTTTTGTTGAAAATATTTAATAATTTTAGTACGTACTTTTTTCTGGTCACTCATTTTAATCATATTAACAACAAATGAATATAATTGAAGGTAACATGATCAAAAAAATGATGGAAGGTCTATCTGCTTTCTTGCACACCTATATTTTTCATTAGTTTTAATAAAACTTGACTTGGAAAGAAGTCTCTCACTGATTGTAGATGTTGGAGAAATCAAAAGTAAGGCATGATAAAGAATATCCATTTTCTCATATAAAATACTCAATTAAGTATAGCATAGGAGACCTTTTTGGAGTTTTTTAGATTGTGAATACTTTTAATAGTTTCTGATAAAATACTCTTTTATGTTATGTCTTTAGTTTCATCGTCGTAGTCCAACTCATTAGGACAAAGTTAATCATAGTACAATCTAGAAAAACGTTAATTTCCAAATTCCTTAGTTTCAATTTTTGTGCTATACTTCTAAAAAACTATTGCTAGAAGTTAATGTTCATGAGTTAAAAAATAATTTGTGTGCCTGAAACTATATTTCTATATAAAGTGCAACAAATTAAAAATTTCGGTTAATCGACACAAAGTAATAGGTTTATTTGTTATTTGAAAATCGGCAATTTTAAATTATTCGATTAGTTAACCAACCGAAATTAATCGGTTAACCGATTATCGGTTAGTAAGACTTAATAGTACTATTTCTTTCTTCCTATTTGGGTGGCGAAGCGCACCGGTGCAGCTAGTACTCCATACTTTTGACGGATATTTGAAAATAACTAAGACTTTGTTAGAATTTTTTTTTTTTTTTTTAATTAAATAAATAAACAGTCATTTGAAGCTTAGTTGTCAAGAAATACTCGTAGATTAATATGTTGTGTCATGCTTTATTAACAGGCTTCCTTGCCTAGCCTTCGAAAGGCAATTCTTGTAATACAATTTAAACAAGTAAGAAAGTATGGTCGGTCAAGCCCGACCAGATAATACCCTACACTAAGTAAATGAGCAAAAACATTTTTCTTTCAAAATGTCAATAATTTATGTTCGTGAGCGATTTTCGGAAGTGGGACTTATATGGGAGCTATGACAAATTATGGACCGATCACCACGAAATTTGGTCACGTGATTAATGTTTATATGAAAGTTATTTATGTTGAATTTTATGTGTATACCAACATTTGTAGGAGATTTATGCTCGTTAAAGTGATTATCGGAAGCAGACCTTATATGGGAGCTATGACTAATTATAGACCGATCATAATAAAATTTGGTGACATGAATTCCCTATATATAAAACTTATTTGGACAAAAACTTGTGTAGATACCTATATAAACTAATCATTTATGACCGATAAAGTCCAATTTCGGGAGGACATTTGTACGGGGGCTAGGTGAAATAATGAACTGATTTCAGCCAGTTTCAATAGGGATCGTCCTTGAGCAGAAAAAATGATATGTACCAAATTTTATCGAAATATCTTTAAAATTGCGACCTGTACTCTGCGCACAAGCTTTACATGGACAGCCAGCCAGCCAGCCAGACGGACGGACATCGTTTAATCGACTCAGAAAGTGATTCTGAGTCGATCGGTATACTTTAAGGTGGGTGTTAGACTAATATTTTTGGGCGTTACAAACATCTGCACAAATCCATTATACCCTCCCCACTATGGTGGTGTAGGGTATAAAATTTTAACAAATCTTAAGATATTTTTACCGATCTGGATGAAAAAGTTTGTTTCTAATTTCTAAATTTTGAACTTTTCTATTGAAAATAGATTAAAAGTAAAAACCGAAGAATAATTGTCGGTTTCGGTTTTAGCCCTTGAAAAACCGCGGCTTTGGTTTCGGTTAAAACCGAATTGGAAACTCTAGATTAAACTTTTTGTAATATTTTAGGCTTCTTTCCATGTAACTCTTCCTCCAAATTATCAAACTTAAACAATGAAACTTAAACATTTTTGACTTTAGCACGAACTTTTCTACTTGGCGAAGAGCATGAGTTAAAAGTAGCTTCAGCTAGTTTTATATTTAGAGTCGACTTTAACGTCAGAAATATACATTAACTTGTCTATGATAGATCTAAAGTCCGCTCTTAAGTAAAGTCGACTTTAGTTCTCTTAAAATATAATTTATTGTTGACCATAATTATGGCCATACTAAGTATGTATACATTTTAACAATATTTGTAGCAATTTTTATTTTGAACCTCCCTACTAGGCAAAATTTATGGTATAGCTACAAATTTTAATATAAATGTACGTTCTTGCATATTTTATAAATTTTTTTTAATAAATATATAAGCATTGTTATTCCCTTCACCATAAGTGGCAAGCGTATATATAAGTTTGTCATTCCATTTGTAATTTCCACATTTTTCTTTTGCGATCCCATAAAGTATTTATATTTTGGATCATTATAGATAGCGGAGTCGATATAGCCATCTTCGTCTAACTGGTGAAATCAACTTTCCGAGGTCCAGCTAACAAAGATATAGGTGATAACAGATTCGCAGAAGTAACCGAATTTGTTGCCAATCGAATGATTCGGTTGCACACATAGAATTTTTCGGCTTTATTAACAGAAATTCAGTTGATAAAGGAGAATTTCGGTTTAAGCAACGAAAATTTTGTTGCCCCTTCTAAAATTTCATGGCCACAACTGTACGTAGACGTAGATACGTACATACGGTTGTACGTATGTACGTATCTTGCAAACACATTTTACTAAAATAAACAAAAACAAAAGCTTTCAGGCTCACAACTAGCTTCCATAAATGCAGTTAGTTTTTTCACCAAAAATTTTTTTTTTCAGAAATTTTTTTTCCACCAAAAATTGTTTTTGATATTTATCTTAAAGTATACTTGGTGAAGGGTATATACGATTCGGCACATACGAATATAGCACTTTTACTCGTTTTGTGTATAGTTTTTTTTTGGTTTTTTTAGGTTTTAAATAAACAATAGACACACTTGGTTAAAACCATGAATGTCTAATACATTATGATAAATTATTATAATGTTTTAAACAAATAACAATTTTATGTTTGTTTTTTAATGTTCGTTAATGGGTAAAAATTGCTAATGACAGCATTTAAATTAAGAAAAGTTTAGGTGATACATTAAATATTATTTTTTGTTAACGTTTTTTTATAAGTTTAGTGATAGGTAAGAATGTTTAAATATAATGCTGTGTTTTAACATTTTAAAGCAAAAATGTTTAACGGGAAAGTACTAAGGACTGAGATCGAAAAAACCCTAACACACTTTTTTCATTAAAACTTTTAACCCAAGTATTATTTTATTTAATTTATTTGTTTTTTTGATTATGTTATCTTTGTAAAGCTGTCAGTTATTATGTTTAATGTCACAAGAAAAACGTGCGTACTAAAATTATTAAATATTTTCAACAAAACCCAACTTGGTGCTACAAAAAGTTGGCCAAACAATCAAAGGTCTGCCGTAAAACTGATTCCAATGTTATTAAACAGTATCGGGAAAACTTGTCTGTTGATAGAAACCTGGTTCATGTAGAATGGTCCACATGATGTTTCTAAAGAAAAAAAATAGAAAGCATTTTCAAAAGACCTCCCAACACATCCGGCAGAAAAGCAGTCCGGTTAGCTCAGTACTCGGACTATCTGGTACGAAAAGTTAATGCCAATGCAGGTTTAAAAACATACAAGGCTCCAAAAGTTACTGACAGGAACTCTGCTAAAAATTTAGAGGCCAAAGACAGAGCACGGAAATTTAAGTCAAATTTTATACAAAAAATATACCTGCTGCTTAATGGATGACGAAACGTACGTATAGACAATTTTTCGCAGCTTCCGGGTCAATATTTTTATGCTTCTGATGCTCGAGGGAATGTTGTAGAAAAGTTTAGGACCCAAAAAGTTCTTGGCATGGCAAGTAATATGCAGTTGTGGCAAAAGAAGCCAAACATTTGTTACAAAGGGCTCTCTATAAATACCGAAATTTACATCAAGGAATGTTTACAAAAGAGGATTCTTCGATTTATAAGACTTCTTAATGTGTCCACTTATTATTAGACTGATTTGACATTCTGTCACTATGGTAAGCAAGGTCTTGAGTGGTACAAGAACAATAATGTGGTATTTGTACCAAGAGAGCAAATCCTCCAAACTGCATGGAGCTAAGGCCAGTAGACCAACCATATATATGGTTATAGTAAACAAGTATATGTTTGTGACAATCATTTATATGATGAAGGAGTTACCATATGTTGCCCTCGGCTTATGGATATCATAATCTGAGAACAATATATTACGATAAAATTATTCATCATAAAAATGGTTGTCACAAACATATACTTATTTACTATAACCATATATATGGTTGATACAAACATGTGAATCGTAAATTAACCACAATCTTATAAATAGTTACTGTGACTACTGTTAAAAAATTTGAAATGAAATTATTTGTATGTTTTGGGAAAAATTTTAATTTTTTTAAATTTCTCATAACAATAAATACAGTGCACTCGCGGTAACGTGAACTTATTAAAACCAAGGGAGTTCATGTTAGTGAAATTGTTCACGTTAGCGATTGTCGAAGTTCATGGAAAAAATATAAAATTTTATAATACAAACCTGTGTTTTACACGCTTGAACGTGAAATTCTTTTATTATTATTTTCATTATTAAAATATAAAACAAAAAAAATTGATTAAAATGCATTACAAAACAAAACGAGAGCACGAGAAAGTATACTTTGAAATAATATTACATAGCAAATACAAAAAATATTAATTTTAAGGATATAAACACATTTTTAATATAAGGGGATTCCCTAAACTTCAAAAATCGAATTTATTATATGTATTTGTGTTGTCTTAATGCTCAGAAAACAAATGGAGTGAAAACAAAATTGTAGAGCTTTCTGAGTTTGTTCACGTTACAGAGTACTCAATGTAAACAAAAGCTTGTTTACGTTAGGCAGTGTTCACGTGTTAAAATCACTTTTTACTATAAAACACTCAAATATCTTAAACCGTTAATAGCTTTGTAAATACTGCGATTTTAAGGAAAACAAGCTCAATCTGTGATCACTCATATTTTATACCAAATATCGATTTTTGTTATAAAACACTCAAATATCTTAAATCGTTAATAACTTTGTAAATACTGCGATTTTAAAGAAAACAAGCACAATCTGCGATCACTCATATTTTATACCAAAAATCAATTTTTATTATAAAACACTCAAATATCTTAAATCGTTAATAACTTTGTAAATACTGCAATTTTAAAGAAAACAAGCTCAATCTGTGATCACTCATAAAATCGATTTTTATTATAAAAAACTCAGATATCCTAAATCGTTAATAACTTTGTAAATGCTGCGATTTTAATTAAAACGAGCTCAATCTGTGATCACTCATAAAATCGATTTTTGTTATAAAACACTCAAATATCTTAAATCGTTAATAACTTTGTAAATACTGCGATTTTAAAGAAAACAAGCTCAATCTGTGATCCTCATATTTTATACCTAAAATCGATTTTTGTTATAAAACACTCAAATATCTTAAATCGTTAATAACTTTGTAAATACTGCGATTTTAAAGAAAACAAGCTCAATCTGTGATCACTCATATTTTATACCTAAAATCGATTTTAATTATAAAACACTCAAATATCTTAAATTGTTAATAACTTTGTAAATACTGCAATTTTAAAGAAAACAAGCTCAATCTGTGATCACTCATAAAATCGATTTTTATTATAAAAAACTCAGATATCCTAAATCGTTAATAACTTTGTAAATACTGCGATTTTAAGGAAAACAAGCTCAATCTGTGATCACTCATAAAATCGATTTTTGTTATAAAACACTCAAATATCTTAAATCGTTAATAACTTTGTAAATACTGCGATTTTAAAGAAAACAAGCTCAATCTGCGATCACTCATATTATATACCAAAAATCAGTTTTTGTTATAAAACACTCAAATATCTTAAATCGTTAATACCTTTGTAAATACTGCGATTTTAAAGAAAACAAGCTCAATCTGCGATCACTCATATTTTATACCAAAAATCAATTTTTATTATAAAACACTCAAATATCTTAAATCGTTAATAACTTTGTAAATACTGCGATTTTAATTAAAACGAGCTCAATCTGTGATCACTCATAAAATCGATTTTTGTTATAAAACGCTCAAATATCTTAAATCGTTAATATTTTATACCAAAAATTGATTATTATTATAAAACACTCAAATATCTTTAATCGTTAATAACTTTGTAAATACAGTGCACTCGCGGTAACGTGAACACCGCCTAACGTGAACAAGCTTTTGTTTAAATTGACTACTCTGTAACGTGAACAAACTCAGAAAGCTCTATAACGTGAACATTTTTTTCACTGCATTTGTTTTCTAAGCATGTAGACAACACTGAAATACATACATTAAATTCGATTTTTAGATTTTTGGGAATATATCCTGTGTTTATATCCTCTAAATTAATATATTTTGTATGGCAACGAATGAGTAATTTTATTTGCTATGTAATTTTATTTCAATGTATTTTTTCTCGTGATCTCGTTTTGTTTTGTAATGCATTTTAATCAATAATTTTTGTTTTATATTTTACTAATGAAAATAATAATAAAAGAATTTCACCTTCAAGCGTGTAAAACACAGGTTTATATTATCAAATTTTATATTTTTTCCATGAAATTCGACAATCGCTAACGTGAACAATTTCACTAACATGAACTCCCTTGGTTTTAATTAGTTCATGTTACCGCGAGTGCACTGTACTGCGATTTTAAAGAAAACAAGCTCAATCTGTGATCACTCATAAAATCGATTTTTATTATAAAAAACTCAGATATCTTAAATCGTTAATAACTTTGTAAATACTGCGATTTTAAAGAAAACAAGCTCAATCTGTGATCACTCATAAAATCGATTTTTATTATAAAACACTCAAATATCTTAAATCGTTAATATTTTATACCAAAAATCGATTATTATTACAAAACACTCAAATATCTTTAATCGTTAATAACTTTGTAAATACTGCGATTTTAAAGAAAACAAGCTCAATCTGTGATCACTCATATTTTTTACCAAAAATCGATTTTTAGTATAAAAAACTCAAATATCTTAAATCGTTAATAACTTTGTAAATACTGCGATTTTAAAGAAAAAAAGCTCAATCTGTGATCACTCATGAAATCGATTTTTATTATAAAACACTCAAATATCTTAAATCGTTAATATTTTATACCAAAAATTGATTATTATTATAAAACACTCAAATATCTTTAATCGTTAATAACTTTGTAAATACAGTGCACTCGCGGTAACGTGAACACCGCCTAACGTGAACAAGCTTTTGTTTAAATTGACTACTCTGTAACGTGAACAAACTCAGAAAGCTCTATAACGTGAACATTTTTTTCACTGCATTTGTTTTCTAAGCATGTAGACAACACTGAAATACATACATTAAATTCGATTTTTAGATTTTTGGGAATATATCCTGTGTTTATATCCTCTAAATTAATATATTTTGTATGGCAACGAATGAGTAATTTTATTTGCTATGTAATTTTATTTCAATGTATTTTTTCTCGTGATCTCGTTTTGTTTTGTAATGCATTTTAATCAATAATTTTTGTTTTATATTTTACTAATGAAAATAATAATAAAAGAATTTCACCTTCAAGCGTGTAAAACACAGGTTTATATTATCAAATTTTATATTTTTTCCATGAAATTCGACAATCGCTAACGTGAACAATTTCACTAACATGAACTCCCTTGGTTTTAATTAGTTCATGTTACCGCGAGTGCACTGTACTGCGATTTTAAAGAAAACAAGCTCAATCTGTGATCACTCATAAAATCGATTTTTATTATAAAAAACTCAGATATCTTAAATCGTTAATAACTTTGTAAATACTGCGATTTTAAAGAAAACAAGCTCAATCTGTGATCACTCATAAAATCGATTTTTATTATAAAACACTCAAATATCTTAAATCGTTAGTAACTTTGTAAATACTGCGATTTTAAAGAAAACAAGCTCAATCTGTGATCACTCATATTTTGTACCAAAAATCGATTTTTATTATAAAACACTCAAATATCTTTAATCGTTAATAACTTTGTAAATACTGCGATTTTAAAGAAAACAAGCTCAATCTGTGATCACTCATATTTTTTACCAAAAATCAATTTTTATTATAAAACACTCAAATATCCTAAATCGTTAATAACTTTGTAAATACTGCGATTTTTAAGAAAACAAGCTCAATCTGTGATCACTCATATTTTATACCAAAAATCAATTATTATTATAAAACACTAAAACATCTTAAATCGTTAATAACTTTGTAAATACTGCGATTTTAAAGAAAACAAGCTCAATCTGTGATCACTCATAAAATCGATTTTTATTATAAAAAACTCAGATATCTTAAATCGTTAGTAACTTTGTAAATACTGCGATTTTAAAGAAAACAAGCTCAATCTGTGATCACTCATATTTTGTACCAAAAATCGATTTTTATTATAAAACACTCAAATATCTTAAATCGTTAATAACTTTGTAAATATTGTGATTTTAAAGAAAACAAGCTCAATCTGTGATCACTCATATTTTGTACCAAAAATCGATTTTTATTATAAAACACTCAAATATCTTAAATCGTTAATATTTTATACCAAAAATCGATTATTATTATAAAACACTCAAATATCTTAAATCGTTAATATTTATATCGTTAATATTTTATACCAAAAATCATTTTTTATTATAAAACACTCAAATATCTTTAATCGTTAGTAACTTTGTAAATACTGCGATTTTAAGGAAAACAAGCTCAATCTGTGATCACTCATAAAATCGATTTTTGTTATAAAACACTCAAATATCTTAAATCGTTAATAACTTTGTAAATACTGCGATTTTAAAGAAAACAAGCGATCACTCATATTTTATACCAAAAATTATTTTTTATTATAAAACACTCAAATATCTTAAATTGTTAATAACTTTGTAAATACTGCGATTTTAAAGAAAACAAGCTCAATCTGTGATCACTCATGAAATCGGTTTCTATTACAAAACACTCAAATATCTTAAATCGTTAATATTTTATACCAAAAATCAATTTTTATTATAAAACACTCAAATATCTTTAATCGTTAATAACTTTGTAAATACTGCGATTTTAAGGAAAACAAGCTCAATCTGTGATCACTCATAAAATCGATTTTTGTTATAAAACACTCAAATATCTTAAATCGTTAATAACTTTGTAAATACTGCGATTTTAAAGAAAACAAGCTCAACCTGCGATCACTCATATTTTATACCAAAAATTAATTTTTATTATAAAACACTCAAATATCTTAAATCGTTAATAACTTTGTAAATACTGCGATTTTAAGGAAAACAAACTCAATCTGTGATCACTCATATTTTATACCAAAAATCGATTTTTATTATAAAACACTAAAATATCTTAAATCGTTAATAACTTTGTAAATACTGCGATTTTAAAGAAAACAAGCTCAATCTGTTATCTTTTAAAAAAAACTGTGTTTTACACGCTTGAACGTGAAATTCTTTTATTATTATTTTCATTATTGAAATACAAAACAAAAAAGATTGATTAAAATGCATTACAAAACAAAACGAGAGCACGAGAAAATATACTTTGAAATAATATTACATAGCAAATACACAAAATATTAATTTAAAGGATACAAACACATTTTTAATATAAGGGGATTCCCTAAACTTCAAAAATCGAATTTAATATATGTATTTGTGTTGTCTACATGCTCAGAAAACAAATGGAGTGAAAACAAAATTGTAGAGCTTTCTGAGTTTGTTCATGTTACAGAGTACTCAATGTAAACAAAAGCTTGTTCACGTTAGGCGGTGTTCACGTTAGACGGTGTTCGCGTTACCGCGAGTGCACTGTATTAAAAAATTTTGATAAAACTTCCTAAAAATATTGCGTGAAAAGCATACGTTATATCAAGATCAATAACATTAAATTTAAGCCTTTATGGAAACTAACAAATGTTGCCCAGTATTAGCTTAAAATTAATAAATGATTCAAAGGTTGTCTTGTTGCAATATGTAATACAAAACCCATACGTTTAGTTTCCAAATGTTTTCAATTTACGGTTTAATATTAGCGTTTTAAGCCTTCAGTGTGCCATTATGCTAATTTGAAACAACCACTTGACATCAAATTAGAATTGTTCCCAACAGGTGTAAGTCTTCTTTGTTGTTATAAAATAATAATTAATTTATAAAAATAGTTATCACAAACATATACTTATTTAATCCAATCATGTATATGATTGCTACAGTCTTGTGAATCGTAACTTTACCATATTATGGTTACCGCAATAATTACAGTGACCATAATATTGTTAAGAAACTTGTAAACATTTTGAAATTATTACAGTAAACATAAACAATAGGGCTATAATTGTTTTACATTTTTTGCAAATATAATAATGGCCCTAGCATAGTCGAATAGACAATTGAAAGTTATTTAAAAAATGGTATTACTTTTTCGCCATTGTCAAAAAAGTTCATCCACAAAACGCGGTAAAATTAGGGATAATTTTTTTTACTTTTATCCAAATCTATATTTTAAATTCGAATCTATATTTTAAATTTGCGGAAACCGGAAAGAATTCGCTGTTTTACTATAAAAAAATTAAAAAAGTAATAAAAATTTGAGAAAATTTTGACATTAAAAAATCTTTTTTGTGGATGAGGTTTTTATTCTAAAATGACTCGAAAAAAAATGTTAAGGTAAATTACACAACATTTGCTATCTCGTGGTGCTAGGGCCAAAATTTTGTTATAGCCCTAATGTACAACTATATTTTTTTCTATGCGTGTACAATAGAGCGTACCGTATGCCCTAATATAATGTATTTCAGCAAGGCACTTACAATTTTTTTTTTGCCGAATGTAGGGGTCGCCTTTTAATTTTGTTCGTTATATCTTTATATCGGAAGTGGGCCTTATATGAGCGCTATGACTAATTATGGACCAATCGTCATAAAATTTGGTGGTGCGAGTTCAGCTTATATAACACTTACTTGTGCTGAATTTGGGTTGAATATCTGTACTATTTTCAGATAGGACTTTTAAATGGGGGCTAAGAGAAATAATGGACCGATTCTAACCAAATTCAATAGACTTCGTCCTTGAAGCAATATAAAAGCTTGTACCAAGTTTTGTCGAATTATCTTTAACAAAAAATTCGTTACAAATCGTTACATCATATGTATACATCCGACGGTAAATGCAGACTGTTCTGCAGGTATTATCGAATTACGTTGTTAGCAAAAGTTTAATGATTTCTTGCGAGCTTAAATTTTCTGACATTAGGGTGGCACATTAGAGTGATAGGAACAAATATCTGATGGATAACTACTAGATGGGATACTTGAGGTCAATAGAGCAAAACATTGGTCTTCCTGAGACTAAAATATTTATATATCATACTTTAAGATCCGACTGTAAATGGCAAAGTTATAACGAAAAATTTAAAATGCAAAAAAAAAAAAATAAAATAAAAATTATTTATTAGGGGGTGAACTGGGAATTTTTTTTTTTTTTTTTTTTGAGGTACGGTCTAGTGTACAACCAGTATTTCGATGTGTTACTAAACAGAATGACAAAATCAACATAACATAACATTATTTACAAATCTTTACCAGGATATTTAAATAAAATTCAAATGAAAATTTCATTCGATATCGAATTTCGTATTTAGCTCCATATATGAATGTAATGCTATAAAAAATAGTGCTTGTGATTTAGCCTACATTTCATGCGAAAATCTCCAAATAAATGCAATAAAAATCGAATGTCCTTTGAGAGTAAAAGTAAATTATGTTTTTCAAAAAACTTTAAAAATCCATAATAACTATTATAAACTCTTGCACTTCATATATTCCAAAAAATTACAGGAAACTCAAGTTAACACCAGCATGCATCATTAACACAAAATTATTTTTATCCAACCTCCTCAGAGACAACATTCAAAGAAAAACAGACACACTGCAGGAAAATTCCTAAATTGAAGTAGAGCGAGTTTAATGTGCTGTACAATAATTGAACACTTTTGAAAAATGAAACTCACCGACAAACGCTACGTAAAGACAAATGCGTTTTTTATTTATTTTTATAACAAGTAAATGATAAAATGACTGTAAGAAAATTTAGTGTTCTTGATTAGAACTTAAGGAGAGGGATGAAAATTGTGAGTTTAAATTAAAATAAACAAGTCTGGGTATAGCAATAATAATTAGCTTTTGTTGGACATATATTTCTGTTGAAAATAGGTTTTATTTGTTAAAATTTTTGTGTAACAATTAAACCTTGTATTTTAGTATATTTTGGTTTTCATAGCAATAACCAGCCCTCATTTCAAACAAAAAAATAAAGAGAAAACATCTGTTAATAGGCCTATTAAAACTCACGTTTACAACTGTCATTAAGGCTCTACGACTACATCGACAATGATTGTATGTACGTACATGATAATGATAATAAGGACGATAAGGATAATAATAATGACGGTAGGGGGGAGATAATATTAACTTTTGCTTGTGTGAAACAAATATTCTGTCACCACAGTTCACGTACCAAAATGGGACGTGAAGGCAGAAAATAAACAGAGAATCCTTAAACTGGGAAGCACAATCATATATTGGCAAACCGACAGCATTATTCTGTGTGTATGAGTGTATGTTTTCGGATACATACCCTGCAGTTGTGAAGGCAGCACTTGCTAACTTCTCACTGGCTGCAACGCAGTTTATGTAACACAATATTTACTTTTGAACTGAATTTAGTAAAGTGAGTTGTTTTACTCACAAATCATGGTTATTACTATTTTTGTTTAAAAGCCAAAATATGCCAAATGATTTACATGGTTTACATCTTTAAACCATTTAGTAAAACCATGATGTCTTTCAATATTGCGTTTCATGAACTTTCAGTCTTCGCTTGATGGTATTAATGAGCGAATATTTGTTATTCACATATGTGAAATCTACATATCAGTTGATAATTTTGTTGAGTTCTTTTGCCAGAACCAATGAGTTTCTTCTGTGTTTATTGATATTCAAAATATATATTTTTATACCTACCATTGAAAAAGGTCATTCCGTTTGTAGTGCATCAAAATATTTGACTAACACCCTCATAATAAGATTCTAAGATGATCTAGCTATGTCCGGCCGTCTGTCTTCCTAAACGAAAAGAGCCACTTGACTCAAATTTTCCACAATTTCTAAGAAGTTTGGTCCAACAATGGTCCATAATCACATGAATGCCCTAATACTACAATTTGGACGATTTACAAAACCATCACGTTGAAACTGTGCTACAACGCTTAGCATAATTTTAATAAACCTAAACTATCAGCTGACAAACTGATTTTTTTGGTTAGCAACAATTTAATGCACAAATTTAAATTGTGAGTGTATTTAGCAATGTACAATTTTGTGTGCATTTGCAGTGAAATGGTGGTTCTGCAGTTGGTATCAATTGAACACTTATCAATAGCATCCACGAGTTAGAAAAAATCTTTCAAGTGTATTGGTAGATAACTAGTAGTGGGTCTTAAGCGGGACAATTTTATTTTACTTGTGCTAGTGAATTCTAAGCAGCTTTAGTAGCAAACGCGGAACTAGTTCCATGGACTGCAGGATACATATACACATGTATATGTATAGTTTATTGTATGTAGTTTTGTGGTTATGTATGAATGTGTGCTTGTGTGCTTGTATTGGCAAATACAAGTGCAGATTTTTGTATTCGTATAAAATGTTAAAAACACGCAATTTATATATAATTTAACAACATCAATGTTGGTTAAAATGAATATATTGTTATTTTTTATATTTGCTATTGGGTGAGGGAAATAGCTTAGAGATCTGAGATATTATTATTTAGTAATTTGAAAGTGGAAGATATTTATACAAGTTTTTGACTATAAATAAAAGTTCCTTTCGCTTTTTGTACTTGTTCTTTTATATGGTATACAAAAAAGTACTAAAACTCGGGTTTCGCCCAATTTATCCCCTTAAAAGTACAAAACGTACCACACACCTGTCCACTTATTTCTTGTATAAATTTAGATTCAGTTGGATTTTTTGTGCTAGCTTTATTAGTTCCGGAGATATAAAGATACCGATTTTACCCCCTTAGTGGATCTACACATCGGGAGAGGTGCTTACATACAAAATTACAAGATAAACTAATTTTAAAATTGGGAAAATTCGAAATTCCGGTTCACGAATGGACCAAATGCATTGTTTAAGGTGTCTAAAACCATCTTCACAAAATTGCCTTTCTAAGGAAACCGGTTTGGAGCTCATCGGTTGGATGATTTCAGATTATATAACGGACATAGGTAGAAACATTTGGGAAGATTCGAAAATCGGTTTTACGAATGGACCGCATGTACCTAATACATTATTTTAGGTGTCTAAAACCATCTTCAGAGAATTTCCTTTCCAATGAAACCAGTTTGGAGCTAATCGGTTGGATAGTTTCAGAGTCTATAAGGGACATAGGTAGAAACATTTTTTGTGTTTTATATAAGGACTGAGATCGTAAAATTCTTAACACACGTTTTTCATTAAAACTTTTTACTCGAGTATTATTATTTTTTTTTTTTTATCAAGTTACCTTTGTAAAGCATGTCAGTTATTATGTTTAATTTTCATTTGTTGTTACTCTGATTAAAATGAGTGACCAGAAAAAAGTGCTTACTAAAATTCTTAAACATTTTCAACAACACCCAACTTGCTCCTACAAAAAATTGGCCAAACAATCAAAGGTCTGCCGTCAAACTGTTTCCAATGTTATTAAGCAGTACCGGGAGAACTTGTACGTTGATATAAAACCTGGTTCAGATAGATGGAATGGTCCACATGATGTTTATAAAGGCAAACAATAGAAAGCATTTTCAAAAGAGCTCCCAACACCTCCGGTAGGAAAGCAGCCCGGTTAGGTAAGTACTCGGACTATTTGGTACGAAAAGTTAAAGCCAATGTAGGTTTAAAAGCATACAAGGCTCAAAAAGTTCCTAGCAGGAACTCTGCTACAAATTTAGAGGCCAAAGACAGAGTACGGAAATTGAAGTCAAATTTTATACAAAAAATATACCTGACTCATAATGGATGACGAAGTATACGTATGGAAAATATTTCGCAGCTTCTGGGTCAATTTTTTTATGTTGCTGATGCTCGAGGGAATGTTGAAGAAAAGTTTAGGGCCCAAAAGCAGACAAAATTTCTCAAAAAGTTCTTGGTATGGCAAACAATATGCAGTTGCGGTAAAAAGCCAAACATTTGTTACAAACGGCTCTATAAATACCGAAATTTACATCAAGGAATTTTACAAAAATAATGTTTCCATTCATAAGACTTCTTAATGTGTCCACTTATTTTTGGCCTGATTTGGCATCTGTCACTATGGTAAGAAAGGTCTTGTGTGGTACAAGAACAATAATATGGTATTTGTACCAAGAGAGGCAATTCCTCCAAACTGCCTGGAGCTGAGTTCAATGGAGAGATATTGGGCTCTTGTTAAAAGAGCATTGAAGAGCTCAAAAAAGGTGTTCAAAAGTGTGGTAGATTTTAAGCGGAGGTGGACAGCCTGTTCGAACAAAGGAACATAAAGCACTATACAAAACCATAATGGATGGGTTTTCGAAAATGGTTCAAAAGTTCACTATTTGTGATTAGAACTATAAAAATAATTTTTTTGGTAAATTTTAACAATAATTTCAATCAAATAAAAAAAGATTCAAAACTGTAAGTTTAGTGGTTTCATTTTTATTAACATATATGTATGTTAAAAATTTTTCGATCTCCTTATATAGAAGATGTACAAAACCTTTGTTGGCGTTTTAGCGGATTTTTTTTTTTTGGAAATAAATTAGTTGCTTCACTTTTTACGCTGTAACTTTAAAACGAAAACAGGCAAATTAATAAATTAAATTGCCAATCAGAGCATAAATAATACACTATTTAAAAATTAAAAATCTGTATTAATATATTTTTTGAATAAACATAAATTAACTATATATCGATCAGTGCCTAAAAATTATACAAAATTTTGTTTAGTTTATCCAAAAATAAAAATGGTATGCATTGACATTATTGACAATAATACTTGTTGCTAAAACGTTGTTCAGATAAAAATCCATTGCTCTTATTTAATTTCTGTAAGTAAGTTTATAATCCGTTTTATTTATAATCCGAAATGTTAAAAATGTGCTTATTAAAGTGCGTCAAAATTATGAGATCAGTGCTAGTAAATGCTAGATTTCGGTCAGACTCTAGTATTTGGATGTTTGAGGAAAAATATCCGTTTGCGTATTAATTCTCCCCCTGCACATTGTTAGCAACGGACTCAGTAGGTCTAGAGTGCCCGTAATACTTGTGATATTTAAAGAGTCTGAAATAAGTTAGAAATCAAGCTTTAGAAATCAAGCTTTTAAACAGTAAAACATCAAACTTAAGAATTTTCTTTAGCTCCTGCTCCCACTGCCTCTTAGTATATTCTATTTGATTTTGTTATATCTTTAATATAAATGTGATTGTATGCATACGGCAATGTATGTATGTACGAGTGAATGTCCTTAAATATAAATGAACAAAAGTAACACATTCATTGTCAATTCTTATAACAAAACGTTGCTCCTTTTTTTACCAGTCTTGCGACATTTTCTGTTTCCTTATATTTTTTTGGTGTAAATGAATGAATAAAATGAAAGCAAAAGACAAAAAACTACGCATGAATATCCTTTAAGTTGACAATACCAACAAACGTACACACTCGTATATACTCGTACAAACACGCACGCATACATGTTGAATTGTGTATTCCAAGCCCACCTCAAATAAACCGAAATCCTGTAAAAGCTAAAGGAAAAAAAGTAAAAAAAAAAAAACTCAAGCAATGCATTTAATGTAACGTTTTGTAATTCCTAACGCGTTTTTTGATTCTTCTCAAACATATTCTTTGTACAATTGTGAATATTTCTGTAGCTGTTTTTTGTTATTGTTGGTGATTGTACAATGTCCTGAAGGAAGATAAAATGAAATTGTTTGAGCAAAGCTCACATTTATACAGACAGCACTCCCATTTTGTGTTGTTGTTATTTGGCATTCTTTAGTCATTCCCTCCCTCTGCTGCTTTGAACTTCTCACACAAACACTACTATTTTTTTCGTAGTTTCTAATATTCATACATTTTTTTTTTTATCAAGAAAACATACACATGCATTCTTTATTAATTCTAGAAACACACACTGATACACACGTATGTTTGTCAAAGCGCCCAGCAGTTTTACAAGTAGTCAATGTATCCTTATAGATATTAATTGTCACTACACAGAAAAAAATGACAACAGATACTTAATAATTAAAAAAAATTGTAATCACTTGGTTAAGTTTTGTAACAATTGTTTTAATTAAATTATTTGTAAATTGTTATATTGACAATTTTCATTATTTTCTTGTGTAGTATTTCATTTGTTGAGTAAATAAATTAAAAAATGTCAAAAAAAAAAATTGTACATTTTAAAATTAAAATCTATAAATAAAATGTTAATTGTTACTAATGGAAATTTTCGCGAATTGCTAAAGAAAAATATACAAGGTATGTATATAACATAAGTTGTAACTATTAAGGGAATAACATTGGACGAAAAATCATTTAAAGAGATATTTTTTCCACAGGGCTCACGTACAAATCTAAAAGAGCGTATAATGGTCATTCACAAGAAATATAGCAAATACGATGATCATCTTTGAATAAATCTGTATAAAAAGCAAGATTCCGTTCAACATTATTAAGAATTATACAGCGATCACATGTGTCGTTGCTCCAATGCATTCTGCTCTTTAACCGAATTCAAATTAAATACCTGATGAACAAACATTATATCCATGTTCGATTATATCCACGATTGTTCCGACTTATGTAATAGAACTCATAAGATTGGGATGTAATAGCTTAGCGTAGAACCAAGAAAAACTCCCTTATCAATGTCATTTTCAAAATTAAAACTTGTAATTATTAATAAAGAACCACTTAAGTAAACCCTTTATTGTTTTTCTTAGTATATATAGATCAATAAAATAGTGATAAATTCTTTTAAATCCATTATAAAAAATGTCATTAATTGTTAACAACAATATTGTTTAATATGATTACCTTAATATTTAAATATAATAGTTAATTGTTAATCAATTAATTGTTCAATAAGACAATATTGTATTTAAAAAATATTGTTGAGAGTTAACAACTTTAAGTAACAATTTTTTTTTTATATTTACAAAATCGATGGTGCCTTTTTAATTAAAAAATTAATTGTATTGACGAATTTGGTAATTAATATGACAATTGAATTGTCGTAATTTTTTTCTGTGTACTATCTGATTACTTGGTTGATAATAAATGTATTTTTTGGAAAATATATTGAAACTGCACACAGTAATTATTTTTATAGAACCTAAAAATCATTTGATTTGATGATTTTTTTACCAATATTCATCAAACTGGGGGCTGAGAATGGCAAAAATCCAACTTTCGTTTATTAAGAGCCACCCTAATGCACATGTTAAAATTACTAGTGACGTAGCTATTTATATAACGATTGGACACCCTAAATGATAAGTAAAGTCACTATTTCGGGACAGTCACCCAGAACTACTGGGTGTTTTCCCACTCATGCAAATAGATTTCATATAAAGTGCATTAGGATGGCACTATCTGTATGAAATTAAAAACTTTGTTATTCCAAAGGAAAACTATGACATCTGGTCATATTTTAATAAGTTATACATGCAATACTAGATAGTAACAAATCCACATGTGCTTCAAGATACCCCATTTCATGTTTTTTCTTTTTGTGTACTCTGCTCAGATATTTTATTTATATCTTCAAAGACCTTTTCCAAAAAGTGGCTACTGTTTCTTTGGTAATATTATGAGAGCACAATTTTTGTTTGCGTTTCTATGGGCCATCCTTATGTGTACAAGTGTGTGCTATGAATGCTTGGCTGACGTGTTGTTCCTATTCTGAATTTAGTTTTCTTTGGTAAATGGAAGTGTATGTGTAAAATAGTAACGACATTGACATAAAATTCTGGTTTGTATTTTACTTATTTTTTGTTCATAAACTAAGTACGTACGCATTGCTATTTCGTATTTTCGTGTAAATATTTCTTTCTTGCTGTATACATATGTGTGTACATTCGAGGGTAGGTTGATAAGTCATTAAAACGTCACATTATTCAGTACGTGGTGATAATATAAATCTTCTAGACTACCAATTGAAATATAACGTAAATTATAAAGGAGGATCCAAGCTTTTAAGTTTAAAGGTTTAAATAAAAAATATTTGAGAGCTTCTTATTCGTGCATGTCGACCTCTAAGAGCGAAAGTATCTTAACCAACAATATATACGATTTTCTTTTTTAATGCAAATCAATAACTTAGAATCGTTTACATAATCTGTTTAAATTTCATAGATGTACACGGTACCAATTTATAGCAAAAGCCATGTCCTAGAAAATTAAAATTACCAATACGTAAATTAACAAACCAATCTGAAATAAAATATTCGAAAATTGGCTACAAAATGTATTTTTGAGAAATAAATTTTAAATTTTTTTTTTTTTGGTATCAAAATTATTTTCTGTAAATGTTAAGCATCACAACAATTCCCTAAAGAACTTAAAATTTCAATTTGTATTAAGTCCAGCTACTAGAAATTGGCTATAAATCACAACACATCTGTTTTATCTGTGCAGAAATTATACTGTAACTTTAGAAAGAAATTCCCAAAGCTTCCCGACAAAAACTGCCAGAGATTGTCTAAAAAAATATTACCGGGAATTGCCGAGGAATTTTTCCCGACTAAGAACTCTTTATTTATGAGTAAATGAAATAATAAAAAAAAAATATTTTTAATTAAAATTTTTTTCCAACGGTAATGTTTTGTGCAACCTCTAAATTTTATACGATTTTGAGAAAATTTTCTGCATTTTTTTAGATAACAGAGAACACTTCTAGACCTTGGCAGCATTAAAATTCCAAAAAAAAAAAATAAGGGTCTCTCTATTCTTAATGTGTGTGTAAAACAAGCTCACGTCCGTAATAAAAAACCTGAAATAATGAAATTCATCTAAAATTTGTATTATTGTTCTAAGTAATTTGGTATTGAAAGTCAGCAAAATCGGTACAGATGAGTAAAAGTTATTTTCCTTGATGTGAAACCAGGGTTTACAATTGGTACTATATTAGCCGTCAATTGCAATTAATATTAATTTTTATCTATCTGCATACTAAAAATATAGTTCCTGTTTTTATTTTGTATAACTCTGATAATATAAATTGCTGTTACTATTCATATATTGCTACAAAAAATTACAATGTTAGTTTGCAATTTCTAGTAGCAGATAAAACCAGTTGTCAACTCGTTCTTGTAGTACAAGAACCAAAATATATGTTCGTGGTTTAGTAGCACACACACACTTTTTTGCCGAACTAAAATTGCGCGTCAGCATTCATTTTTTTTTTTTTTTTCTCTAGCAGCAATTTACTTTTCTTTTGTTGCTCTGCTATAGTTGCATTAATATTTCTTGTTTTTAGGCTATCTTTATGCTGCTAGTTATTTTATTGAACATGACATGTTCAAATGAGTCTGTTTATACCGAATATGATGAAAATCGAAAGATCCAAACAAGTGTTGCAATTCTAATAGTAATACGAATGAACAGTATGAATATTTATAGTAGTTGATTGTGATGAAATGAGATAATTTCATATTTATTGCATAGTCAAATGTAAGAAATATGTTGCTAGAGCTGAATATCGAAATCCTGTGTGAACCAAACTCGTAAAATTTTATGTTTTTAACGAAAACAATTGCTTAATTTGTTTTTTGTATTATGCATATTAAAAAATAGTATTGTAGTTGAGAAACTTTCACCCTCTAAACACATTTTACTTCCCCCCTCGTATTTTACTTTCTTCGACTTTCCTTTTATTTGTGAATTTTCTACACATACGTTTTTCATAATTTTTTTGGTTATTTTGAGTATTTTTTTTTTTTTTTTTGCTTGTTTCATGCAGTTGGGTTTTTTGTTCTAGGTTTTAAAATCCATTTATTTAAAATTCCTTGATATTTTTTTTTCCTCTTAAAACATAATAAAACCGTGTGAGTGCGTGCGTGTTTATTTAAGAATGCACAAACAAAACAAAAAAAAAAAAAAAAAAAAAAAAACAAAATCGGTTGCGGGATTTAAAAGCAGAAAAGTTTATTTTATTTATTTTAATGGACATGTGTGGAGAATACTTATAAAGGTGAAATATGAACCATAAAATTATGTGCAGTAATTGCAGGAGTGTGAACAAGAGGGATGAATAAGAGTAATGACACCAACCACGCCCATTAGGAAAAGTAAAATAAGTAAAGCAATAATCGTAATTGCATGACGAAATTCTTAGTTAAGACCAGTCATGTTAAAAAATATAAATCTTCTTTTCATTATTATTTATTAGGAAATGAAGAAAATTGACGTTTTATAATGAATACTTGAAGTATAAGGATTTGGGAGGGGTTTCAGGGTGTGACAGAATGCATTAGATTATATGAATTATGTTTTCATGTTTCAATAATGCAGTTTGTTATATTATTCTTCATGGAATATAAGAAGTTTTGTGATGAAAATAGGTTACATTAAAGGACAGCTGATAGTGCTTAATAACAAGCTTTGTCTTTTTAAACATTTATTATAAATTTCACATTTTGTAAATAATACTCCACAATAAATTTTATTATTCTCAAAATACTCCAAAGATTGGTCAATTATAACAAATAAGAGTGTTTTATTATTGGGTACGTAAGTTACAGTTGTGTATTTGATGAAAATTTCATGCCCCAAGGTTTTTTTCGTTCTTGCAATATACAGGCGTATGGAGATTAGGGTATTCAATCGATGAACCGTTAATCGGATAACCGATTAATTTTGGTCGGTTAACTGTTCGAATAATTTAAAATTGCCGATTTTCAAATAACAAATAAACCGATTAATTTGTGTCGATTAACCGATTAACAGAAATTTCTTTTTTTTTGGACTTTATATTTCTTATCTTATGAATATATAGTTTTTTAAATATAGATCAAAAACTGAAATTAAGGAATTTGGAAATGACCTTTTTTCTAGAATGTTCCATGATGAAATTTCTCCTAATGAGTTGGAGGAAGACATGATAATAGACGAAACTGAAGACATTACTGAAACGAGTCTTTTATTAGAACTTAAGGAAATTTTCCAATGGTATAATGGAGAAGTTTATATGCTTAAAAAAACTGAACAATGACCTGAGAAATTGGATAGTATTGCTCATGCCTTACTTTCGATTTCTTACTTCGATTTGTCCAAGATAAGTTTTATTAAAACCAAAGCAGAATCGATTAAAAGGAAACCTTTTTTTAAAAGATTATTTTAGAATATCTCACTAAAATCCTAAAAAAACTCGCATTTATAAATGAAAAGGATCTAAAATACCATATTTAGTTCCTATAATTTAGTTTTTTGATGAAATGCTTAAATAAGTACACAAAATTCGTGTTTTTATCTTCAAAAATTAAAATTAAAATAGAAATTATTCGGTTAACCGAATAATTTAAAATTAACCGATTAAATCTAAACCCCGATTAATTATTTGCTCGATTAACCGATTAAACCAGAAACCCGATTAATTGAATACCCTAATGGAGATAGATTGGATGGACATTTTGTTCCACATTTTTCTTTTGGTTGAACTGATTTTGAGAATTTCCGATCAACAGAGAATATTTGGGGGAAATTTCAACCCTTTATGAATGGTTTTAGCCCCCATAATTTTGGTGATTTGTATAAAAAGGATCAAAAAATGTATTTATAAACACTGAAAATCTGGAGAACAATCCAACCTTCTTGGTTCTTCCATCTAGGCCCAATCGTGACTTCACCAGGCGAACGGACGGATGGACATTTTGATCGAAATAATTCTTGTTTTAAGTTGGACCGATTTTACACATTTTCAATACAAAGCATTTTTAATCAACAGAATATATATTCGGAGAAAAATGTCATGTTTATAGGCAATTAACAGACAGACGGACGGACATAGTCCTCATCTTATTGGTGGTAGATATAAAACACAACTTAAAAGAATACACTAATGCCAATCTCAACTAAAGAAGAGTTCGCAACTAAGTTGTTAGCCCAAAAAGAGCACCCTAAGGGGACTTTTTCGGAAAAAGTGCGATATTTTGTACAGTTACATGATACAATCAAAATTACCATAAACTTCAAAAGTTATCTTTGATATAGTTTATTTAAAAAACAAAGTGTTTTGATTTTGGTTATAACGACATTTTTGAACTGATAGATTCCGTAAATTACTGGGTATTTCGGAAAGTTGATACAGTTACGCATCGATAAAACAACTCTCCTACCATTTAGGGTCGCCAATGAATATTATAGAAATTACAAACAGAATGACAAACTTATATGAATATGCCCTTATCATTCATGATTATGTGTATAAAAACGGAAGTAGGTCTTTAAACATTAAAGAACAGTAACTCTACATTATTTATGCCTAGCAGAGAGTAAAATCATGTAAATATAAAAAAAAGAAAGTCCTGTATAAAATTGAGTTAAACCATAAATATACATGCCATCAAGGTAACCACGAACTGTTTGAAAGTTATTGTATTTTTAATACATTTTATACTCAGTTTTTTTTTTATATATTTTTTACAATCATATAAAAAAGGACAGTATTACCTTTTTTCTGTTTGTTTCTTTTTTACATTTTTCGCATTTTTATTTTCTGCACAAGTTTTAGCACAAAAAAAAAAAAAAAAAGAAAGAAAAGTGTTGACAGTTTTGACCATTGACAATTTTAGGCACGTAAGCAAATTGTTTGCACTTCAAAGCATTTTTTTGATGCTGTTGTTGTCCTTTATCTTGACTCGATAAGGATAGAAAAACAAGTTCTCTGTGTGCCACACATTGTGGCTTATGGTCATAATACAGTCTCCAAGTGTGAGTGTTGTGCTGCACGTGTTTGTGTGTTCATGTTGTAGGTAAACAACAGTGTTGACAACTTAAGTGGTTTTATATTAAGGTATTCGTTCTACTCTTGGTTTTATTATTATACATCTCTGTCTCACTCTCTCTTCCTTCTTCTGGATATTTTTGTTGGTCAAGCGTAACCCATAATTGTTAATACTCTAGAGAATTTATTTTGGCCGAAAACGTAACGCAAAAAGAATTACACTAACAAAATTATGTAATGAGGAAAGTTTTTCCTTTTATTCACTTTTTTTTTTTTTTTTTTGTATTGTACATAAAATGAACATGATGTGTATAAATAGTAGAGAACAATTTGAAACAAATTATTAAGTGTTTGTCCAACACTTATTTGAAGAACTTCCGAGAGTTTATGTAGATAATTTGTTAAAAGGATATTAGTTAACTATGTATTCTTTAACAATTTAGCTAAATAATACCTAACTAAATGTACACCGAGACGAACAACTTTTATGTTCAGTAACTAGTAGAGTGATACATTAAAGAACTTGAAGAACTTTTACTAAATAAATAAATTAAACTATTACATGTAACGAGTATAAGTAAGTTTTATTTAAATGAGACCCTTTAGGAATTAAAGGTTTTTAGTGCTAAGGTTACATGTAGAACTGGCTTGTTTTCTTTTGGTGCAGAATTGATTTCTTTGTTTATATTCTGTCCTTTTCATAATAACGAAAAATAACGAATACCTATCTCATATCGCATTTGCTTTCGTGTATCGTTGACCATACTGTTTTGATACCAATTATTTGCAGCTTTCGAATAGAGGTTGAAAATTTAGTCAGACCCTAATTTTTTTGAGGAATTGAGAAGTTTATAAATGTTTCTGGAGGCACTATTTTATATAAATATGCAAAGTCATTGTTAATTCAAAACCGAACATTTTTTTTTTGAGCACAACTGCAAACAGCTGTATAGTTTTATTTTGAATTGGATCAGCAACATTTGACAATTCGCCATACATGATTTCAAATCTGGGTATTCTGTTTAGAGGTTAGGATTCTTTCTCAAATAGGTTTCATAAACTATTCTTCTGCTGTCTGCTAAACTCCCTGTTGGCATAGGCTCTCTAAAAAGGTTTCAAAAATACTGTCTAAACATAAATTGCTCCCTCCTAGACACATGGAGCTTGCCGCCTTAGTGGGAGGATTTCACAAACATCTGTGATCTCCTGGGAGACTTCTCTTCTGTATTGGCGTTTTATTCATGTCAGGATTTCTTCAATAAAGAAGAGCTTAGTGCAGCCTGACACTGCTTTGTTGACCAAGAACATGCGTAGGCTTCCTGGAAGCTTATGGACGCTACCATGGACATTCATCCGCTACCTGCCCCGAGGGGTCGGAATTCTTGAGTCTTCTTAGTTGGTTACAAGGAAAGAGATTGATTCTGAACTATACCAAGTTAAAGACGATCAGTTCCGTTACCTTGTATGCTCAACTCTGAACACCTCATAAACCAATGCTAAATAATCTCAATAAACTACTAACCAAACAATAATTTATTTAGCTCTTACATGCGCTTACATTTGACTATTCGTCATACAAGATCCCAAAATATGTAAATGTTATCTAAGACCACAATGTTCAGTAAATAATCCTGAAATACCATAAACCATCCAGTCTTAACCTCATCTTTTCGCTGGAATTTCTCTTAAGCACTCAGACCCCAACCTAACTTTATAAGAGGCTAATGCCCTGAGCGCAATCTGGCAATCCCTCAACGTTCTCAGTAACACAAATGAAAACGGCGGTTAATTTCTTCTGAAACTTCGTTGGGTATTTAAATGTGGGCCCGGTGATTAAGGTCAGTAACGGTATAGGTATAATAGTGACACATTTCCCAGCTTGGAACCATCAATTAACATATATTGATCAATATTCTGATGCCAACAAGCCTGATCCGACTATTGATCCTTTTCAGATATAAAGACTTCTAAGATCAGAAACGGCAGCATATTTAGGTACCGTTATAGAATATTCCGGTCCTCAAACTTTATGTCGGCCATATCCTAAAATATTAGCAGATTAGTATCCAGGTGATAGTTGGAACAGATGTTTATTACCCTAAAAATTAAAACAAAACTTTTTAAAAGGAAAAATATAAATTATGGATTTTTAACTTATGTTATATTGTAAAATGTGTAAGCATCCTGTAAAAACTGTTCCTTCGGAAAAAAAAACTTTACAGTTCAAGATAAAATAACAAGATTATTGGAGTGCTCAATGACAGTTATTATGTTTAATGTCAATTATGTTCATTTGTTGTTAATCTGATTAAAATGAGTGACCAGAAAAAAAGTGAATATTTTCAACAAAACCCAACTTGGTCCTACAAAAAGTTGGCCAAACAATCAAAGGTCTGCTATCAAACTTTTTTCAATGTTATTAAACAGTACCGGGAGAACTTGTCCGTTGATATAAAACCTGGCCAAAAAAAAAAATAGAAAGCATTTTCAAAAGAGCTCCCAACACCTCCGGTAGGAAAGCAGCCCGGTTAGGTCAGTACTCGGACTATTTGGTATGAAAATTTAAAGCCAATGAAGGTTTAAAAGCATACAAGGCTCAAAAAATTCCTGACAGGAACTCTGCTAAAAATTTAGAGGCCAAAGACAGAGCACGGAAATTGAAGTCAAGTTTTATACAAAAAATATACCTGCTGCATAATGGATGACGAAATGCACGTATGGAAAATATTTCGCAGCTTCTGGGTCTATTTTTTAATGTTGCAGATGCTCGAGGAAATGTTGAAGAAAAGTTTAGGACCCAAAAGCAGACAAAATTCCCCAAAAAGTTCTTGGTATGGCAAGCAATATGCAGTTGCGACAAAAAAGCGAAACATTTGTTACAACGGGCTCTATAAATACCGAAATTTACATCAAAGAATGTTTACAAAAAAGGATGTTTCCATTCATAAGACTTCTAAATGTCCACTTATTTTTGGCCTGATTTGGCATCCTGTCACTATGGTAAGCAAGGTCTTGAGTGGTACAAGAACAATTATGTGGTATTTGTACCAAGAGAGGCAATTCCTCCAAACTGCCTGTAGCTGAGTCCAGTGGAGAGATATTGGTTTCTTGTTAAAAAAGAATTGAAGAGCACAAAAAGTGTGGTGGACAACCTGTTCGAACAAAGTGACATAAAGCACTATAAAAACCATAATGGAAGGGTTTTCAAAAAATGTTCAAAATTTCATCATTAGTGATTAGAACTAAAAAGATATTTTTTTTTTTTTTTTTGTAAATTGTAACAATAATTTCAATCAAATAAAAAAAGTTTCAAAACTGTAAGTTTAGTGGTTTCATTTTTATTAACTTATATGTATGTTGAAAATTTTTCAATCTCAGTCCTTATTTAAAAATTTGAGCTAGAATTCTAACGACAATATTAGTAGTGTAATTTAATTAATTAATTACATTTTCCAAAAACGTTTTAGTTAAATTCACATCTAAAATCAATTTAATACAATTTTAATTTTCTCTTACAGTTTATTTGCAACACAAATAAATCTAAAGTGTCTTGTTTAATTAAAACTTAATTATGGACATAAATTCATTTTCATCCACTCTCCATAAATATTGAAAAATGTTTTACTTATCTGACTTCCTTTAGAGAATTTTCCTCCATCATTAAATTAATGTCTTTAAATAAATACAATTTATTTTTAAGTTTTTTTTTTTTATTCGTTCGTTCGTTGATTTTTTCAATTCAGTTCGATTCAATTTGATTTCTGTTCTGTGTTTGAAGGAGTCTGTGTTTGCGTGCAGAGTTTATCAAAAATCGATTTTAAATTTCTATTTAACAAAATTCATTTCGTTTCAACGATAATGTGTGTAAGAGTGTTTGTATTTGTGTGTGTGTGTGTGTGTGTGCTATATATTGACTTTTATGGACAAAGTTTTCAATTCAATTTCAATTTAATAATATTTTATAGTCATTCATATTGTTGTAGCTTCGATGGACAATTGTTTTCCCCAACTGCTGGCTGCTGGGGAGTCCTTGACTGCTGGCTGGTTGGCTTGGATGGCTGGCTGACTGACTGGTTGATTGTTCAATCAACGCGACCATAACAACTACAATAACTTTTATTATTTCCAAGCTTATACTAACATTTAAATGTGCACACACACGCACATGCACAAACAAATACATATTTATTTGTATGAAATGCTAAACAATGAATGACTCTTTTTCGCTCAAAGCTTTCCCTTCATCAGCATCAACATCATCAGCGTGTTGACTATGGTAATGACTGTGAATATGTGGGCAGGTTGAGAAGTCTAAATCAAACAATAATTAAACATATTGTTACGTTTTTACCTTTTAAAAACGGTGGTTTATTTTCCTTAAATAAACCGAACAACAATTTAAATAGTCACTCTCTCAAAACACATTAGTAATACGGTTGATTTTTCCACGAAACACTCACATCAAGATGTTACTATTTTTATACACAGCTCTGTCTTCTATTAAAGTCTATTATTATATTTTAGTACAGTGATCGTCCATATCTCTTAGAGCTGATTTACGGATAATGTTGTCATACTTATAAGTAATGTCAGCAGCATGTTATCAACATTGTTTATTAGTAGAAGTTTCTAACGAGGGAAATGTTGATAAACATGATGTGTGTTGCAAGCAGCTGCTACAGATCGTTAAATTCAAATTGATAATGCAATTTCGTAACAAATATTTAGTCTAAAAAGTTGAAATAATACTTATCATTGATTGGATTGTATGTATCCTTTGAGAAAAACTTCGCTTACTGACTTGTTGGACTGAACAAGACAGTTTTCTCTTCACTCTGAACAATTAACGGCCAATCTGTTGAAACTATTGGAAAAAATACTGGCATAGACGTTTAGTGTTTATAAACCGGTTGTGAGCCATTTAATTTTAATAGCTGTTTTTCGATTAACCGGATTATCTGGTTTTTATCACTCGGTTAACCGATGTTTTGATGAGTTTTTTATTCATATTCATTGTTATACACATTATATCAAACAACTGGTCTAATTTAAAAACTAAACTGCCGATAAAAAAGCTCTTTCGATACAAATTTTCAAACACTACAATCCCAGTATACATCGTTTGTAGTCTGCACTTTTTATCGAACATATCGAATTAAAATCGAAAATATGCTTTTATTATGAATTCTAAATAGTAAAGGACTTACAAACCTTATCATAATCAATTCCACATAATGAAACTATCAAACATTATTCGGACTCTGATGTATGTATTAAAATTCTGTATAATTTATGAAGTTTTGGCTATTTAATATTTATATTTATTAAATACATATCATTCCGAACTAAAACTAAAAACGACAAATGATAAAGTTACTTTTAATGTCAATTAACCGGTTATATCGAACTCGGTTAACCGAATATCCGGTTATCTAAAAAGTCCAAATTTTCAGTTAACCGACAAACCGATTTTTGAAAAAGTAGGTTTTTTTATAAACACTATACACATTACAACAACAAGCTATTTAACATTAGTTCTCTTTTATAATATCAAATTTTATTCAAGCTTGGCTCACACTTAGATTTACAGCTTTAATTCTGCTGAATCGATTTTACTAATTTGCAACATCTAAGTGTCGATTTTAAAATAACTTTTCAACTTGAACTCCTATCATGTACGACTATTATATATTCTGGGATGAAAGACCGTTTTATTTTCAAACATAGTGTACCAGCAACATCAACTACCAAACAACCATAATTTAAAAATTCTGTTTTCCATTATTTTGTTTTTTTATTTATTTCTTTAACACCAATCAGCCTTACCTTCATCTACTCCTCATCCACCTCCTGCTACTAGAGTTTGTTAATGTTATTTGGAATATTTAAACTAGAGCAACATTACACTTGGCAATCAACAATTCTTTTTTATTTGTGTGTATTTAACATTCATGGTCGTTCGTTCATATTTATATTTACTTTTGTCAAATAATGATGACCAGATAGATGTTGGGGTGAAAATGAGGAAAATTTTGGGGATGCTGATGTGGCTTTATACAGAGAGAGAGCGGTGTTGTGACCACGTTCTATTTTTAATGGCAAAGAAATGTGTGCTTTTTATAGCTAAATTATGTAGACATCAATATTTTTTAAAGGTTGTACGATTATTTATAAAAAAAATAACATTTTTATTTATAACAATTTTTATTTCACAAAGTTAAAAGGTGTAGATAAGAAAAATTAATTGTCTTTAACACCTGTATATTTCGGCTTACTTTTTATAAATCAACTAAAAGCAAGTTGTATTTAAAAGTTATTGCAGACCTTTTAGAAATTTCACCGAAAATGTATTTAAATATTTCCTGACTAATATTTCCATAAGAAAATTAATCAGCACCTGAGTCCTATTTCCATAGGAAAAGTAGTCAGAATCTGAATACTATTTCGAAAGGAAAAGTAGTCAGAATCTGAGTACTATTTCCATAGGAAAAGTAGTCAGAATCTGAGTACTATTTCCATAGAAAAAGTATTCAGAATCTGAGTACTATTTCCATAGGAAAAGTAGTCAGAATCTGAGTACTATTTCCATAGGAAAAGTAGACAGAATTTGAGTACTATTTCCATAGGAAAAGTAGTCAGAAAGTGAGTACTATTTCCATAGGAAAAGTAGTCAGAATCTGAATACTATTTCCATAGGAAAAGTAGTCAGAATCTGAGTACTATTTTCGTAGGGAAAGTAGTCAGAATCTGAGTACTATTTCCATAGGAAAAGTAGACAGAATTTGAGTACTATTTCCATAGGAAAAGTAGTCAGAAAGTGAGTACTATTTCCATAGGAAAAGTAGTCAGAATCTGAATACTATTTCCATAGGAAAAGTAGTCAGAATCTGAGTACTATTTTCGTAGGGAAAGTAGTCAGAATCTGAGTACTATTTCCATAGGAGAAGTAGTCAGACTCTCAGTACTATTTCAATAAGAAGATTAATCAGCACCTGAGTTCTATTTCCATAGGAAAAGTAGTCAGAATCTGAATACTATTTCCATAGGAAAAGTAGTAAGAATCTGAGTACTATTTCCATAGGAAAAGTAGTCAGAATCTGAGTACTATTTCCATAGGAAAAGTAGACAGAATTTGAGTACTATTTCCATAGGAAAAGTAGTCAGAAAGTGAGTACTATTTCCATAGGAAAAGTAGTCAGAATCTGAATACTATTTCCATAGGAAAAGTAGTCAGAATCTGAGTACTATTTTCGTAGGGAAAGTAGTCAGAATCTGAGTACTATTTCCATAGGAGAAGTAGTCAGAATCTGAGTACTATTTCAATAAGAAGATTAATCAGCACCTGAGTTCTATTTCCATAGGAAAAGTAGTCAGAATCTGAATACTATTTCCATAGGAAAAGTAGTCAGAATCTGAGTACTATTTCCATAGGAAAAGTAGTCAGAATCTGAGTACTATTTCCATAGGAAAAGTAGACAGAATTTGAGTACTATTTCCATAGGAAAAGTAGTCAGAAAGTGAGTACTATTTCCATAGGAAAAGTAGTCAGAATCTGAGTACTATTTCCATAGATAAAGTAGTCAGAATCTGAGTACTATTTCCATAGGAAAAGTAGTCAGAATCTGAGTACTATTTCCATAGGAAAAGTAGTCAGAATCTGAGTACTATTTCCATAGGAAAAGTAGTCAGAATCTGAATACTATTTCCATAGGAAAAGTAGTCAGAATCTGAGTACTATTTTCGTAGGGAAAGTAGTCAGAATCTGAGTACTATTTCCATAGGAGAAGTAGTCAGAATCTGAGTACTATTTCCATAGGAAAAGTAGTCAGAATCTGAGCACTATTTTCGTAGGGAAAGTAGTCAGAATCTGAGTACTATTTCCATAGGAGAAGTAGTCAGAATCTGAGTACTATTTCAATAAGAAGATTAATCAGCACCTGAGTTCTATTTCCATAGAAAAAGTAGTCAGAATCTGAGTACTATTTCCATAGGAAAAGTAGTCAGAATCTGAGTACTATTTTCATAGGAAATGTAGTCAGAATCTGAGTACTATTTTCATAGGAAAAGTAGTCAGAATCTGAGTACTATTTCCATAGGAAAAGTAGTAAGAATCTGAGTACTATTTCCATAGGAAAAGTAGTCAGAATCTGAGTACTATTTCCATGGGAAAAGTAGTCAGAATCTGAGTACTATTTTCATAGGAAAAGTAGTCAGAATCTGAGTACTATTTCCATAGGAAAAGTAGTCAGAATCTGAGTACTATTTCGATAGGAAAAGTAGTAAGAATCTGAGTACTATTTCCATAGGAAAAGTAGTCAGAATCTGAGTACTATTTCCATAGGAAAAGTAGTCAGAATCTGAGTACTATTTCCAAAGAGCATGAAATAAAATTAAACAAAATATTTGTTTTGAATTGTTCTAAGTAAAAGGAGTTTTTAAAAAAATAAGTAAATTAAAATATATTTCATTTTTAGTGAAATATTTGCCATGTGTGACCCTACCTTAAGTACTATTTCCATAAGAAAAGTAGTCAGAATCTAAGTACTATTTCCATAGAAAAAGCCGGTCTAATCAGTAGACAAAATCTGAGTATTATTTGAATAGAAAAAGTAGTCAGAACCTAAGTACTATTTCCATAGTAAAGGTAGTTAGAATCTAAGCAGGGTTTCGATATTCAGCTCTAGCAACATTTTTCTTAAATTTGACTATGCAATATATATGAAATTATCTCATTTTATCACTATCAACTACTATAAATATTCATACTGTTCGTTCGTATTACTATTAAAATTGCAACACTTGTTTGCAATTTTTAGTAGCAGGCACAATCCATTGAACATCCACCAAAATATATGTTCGTGCTTTAGTAGCACACACACTTTTTTGCCAAACTAATATAGCACGCCATTCGTTTTATTTTGTTGTGCTGGAAATTTTCTATAGCAACAATTCACATTTCCTTGGTTGTGCTATAGCACAATTGACATTTCTTCAATTGATGCTATTAGTTGCTGTTATTGCTAAGTGTATAACATCATATCAGTAAACACACACAATGTAAGTTATTTTTGTTTTTTATGTTATTTTTGGCATATAAATATTTTATGTTTTTCAATAGTAATTTATTATATATATTTATGATTGCGAATCAGTTTATATACAAAATAAAATAAAAAAAATTATTTAATTTTATTATTAAGATTAAAAAACGTTCGTTTTTCAATGATAAACTAACAAGTTTTTAGTCTCAAAGATAATTTTGAGTAGCTTAATGTATCTCATATATCATTAATTTCATCACAAACAAATTCACCTTGGTTCTTTCGATTTTCATCATATTCGGTATAAACAGGCTCATTTGAACATGTAATGTTCAATAAAATAACTAGCAGCATCAAAATAGCCTAAAAACAAGAAATATTAATGCAACTATAGCAGAGCAACCAAAGAAAAGTAAATTGCTGCTAGAGAAAATTGCAAGCATAACAAAAATAAAACGGTTGCTGACGCGCAATATTAGTTCGGCAAAAAAGTGTGTGCGCTACTAAAGCACGAACATATATATTGGTTGTTGTACTACTAGAACGAGTTGACTACTGGTTTTATCTGCTACCAGAAATTGCAAACTAACATTGCAATTTTTATAGTAATATTTGAATAGTAACAGCAATTATTAGCAGAGTTATAAAAAATTAAAATAGTAACTATATTTTTAGTATGCAGATATATAAAAACTGATATTAACTGTAATTGACGGCTAATATAGTAGCAATTGTAAACCCTGAATCTAAGTACTATTTCGTTAGGAAATGTAGTCAGAATCTGAGTACTTTTACATAGGAAAAGTACACTTTTCACCTATAGGATGTAAACAGCATTTTGGGCGACATACTTTTATACTACAATTTAAATTTAGTAACAGCCACCTTGATAATTCTTTTATTAAGATTGCACTCTTACCCATATTATAAATAAAATCTCATACTATTTTATTTACTTTCTTTCTTGCACAAAATCCATACAAACATATTGTTTAAGTGCAACATCAAATTATGCTTAAAAACCATACGGTAGTCCTTTAATATACAATGTTTTATTAAATTTCATTTAATACTCTACACTACTTTCACTTACCATAGGGACTACTGTTACTACGTTACAAGCAGTGTAGAATTGTCAGTGTAAAGTAAGTGTTATTAAAGAACGAAGGCAACACATTCATATGACACGTTTTATTGTCATCATCTCGTTGGGTCTGCATAAAATCTAGACTTTATGTAAAATGTTGTGCATGCAGCTTGGAAAAGTAGAATGTAGTATGAATGTAATATGTTGCAATAAAATGCTGAAAATATTGAAAAGAAACAGTACAAAAAAAAAAAAAAAAGAATGAGGGAAATGGCTGAAGTATGTAAGTAAGTGTGTTTGTGTGTGTGCATGAATAAGTATTAAAAGAACGTGCATTATATAATTTTTATAGTTGTGATGATGTTTATAGAAGCACCTAAATATTTGTTGAATTTTATTATTTGTGGTAGATTTTCATGATATTAGTAATACAAACAACATGAAATCATCTTATGGATCATAATCTCTTTTCTCTCCGTTATTGTATATTTGATATTACATTGCTAAAAATATGCTACAATTCACTTGAGTTGTGTTCGGGTTTGCCTTCGAATGTCATAGCGAACATGTTTGATAATATGGAATGGCTTGACAATGTGTGATACTTGTCGCCCTGTTAATCATTTCATTTTCATATTTATTAACTGTTGGCGGCTGTAAGTTTGTTTGAAAAGCAATAACAACACAAGCAGGTATCGAAGATTACTCGTCCACATATCCATATGTTTGATTTTCAGTTATAGAATAGAACTACTAAAAAATGATTTTGGTTTATATTTACAGTATCACCTTTACAAGTTGTTAACTAATTACCCTTTTAAAAGTTTTCAGCTTTTTCATTAAGTTATCCTCAGTTCACACATATTCACATTTTTGTTGGTATGTGGCAAACACAGTATTATTCTGTTCGTACTTAGCAGTGACTGAAGAAAAAATCGAATCAGGAACTTTTTTCAATTGGGAAAATAGGTCAAAATCTGTTCAGAATTTGAGTAGCTGTATTTCTACCTACCTCTTATCAATAAATTTCTCAGATTGGGGTTTCTCCAGTAATTCACAACAAAAAGCGTATGATAAGTGATAGTAATAACTAAGGTGCGGATTTAAACTGTGTATGTTTGGGTAACGAAATGTCTTATATGTAGAAATTAACATGAAAAAAATGAGATTTTTGATACAATTAATGAATTTTGAATTCTTCAAAAAAAAAAAAAAAAAAAATCTCTAAAAATTTTTAATGCAAAATTTTTAAATACTAATTCTTCTATTCTTCTGGACAAAATACTTTTTGTCCAGACAATATATTGCGCATTGACGACTAAAAATATCGATGGTCTCATGTAGAAACCACTTAACTCAAATAATTTGAGGAGGAGGTAAAAATATAGTAGAAACTGTAATATCAAAATGCATTTTTTAATACAATTGCTTACAAAACCGTTATTTCTGATACCATTGCGAGTTAGGGCCTTTGTACATGAGCCCAACGTTATACAAGTATACATAAGGAGTGAGATCGTAAAATTCTTGACACACGTTTTTCATTAAAACTTTTAACCCAAGTATTATTTGATTTTTTTTTATCAAGTTACATTTGTAAAGCATGTCAGTTATTATGTTTAATGTCAATTATGTTCATTTGTTGTTAATCTGATTAAAATGAGTGACCAGAAAAAAGTGCGTACTAAAATTATTAAATATTTTCAACAAAACCCAACTTGCTCCTACAAAAAGTTGGCCAAGTCTGCCGTCAAACTAAAACTTGTCCGTTGATAAAAAAAACCTGGTTCAGGTAGAAGGAATGGTCCACATGATGTTTCTAAAGCCAAAAAATAGAAAACATTTTCAAAAGAGCTACCAACACCTCCGGTAAGAAAGCAGCCCGGTTAGCTCAGTGCTCGGACTATTTGGTACGAAAAGTTAAGGCCAATGCAGGTTCAAAAACATGCAAGACTCAAAAAGTTCCTGACAGGAACGCTGCTAAAAATTTAGACGCCAAAAATAGAGCACGGAAATTGAAATAAAATTTTATACAAAAAATATTCCTGCTGCTTAATGGATGACGTAACGTAAGTTGTGGAAAATTTTTCGCAGCTTCCGGGTCAATATTTTTATGTTGCTGACGTTCGAGGGATGTTGTAGAAAAGTTTAGAACTCAAAAGCAGAAAATTTTCCCAAAAAGTTCTTGGCATGGCAAGTAGTATGCAGTTGCGGCAAAAGAAGCCAAACATTTGTTACAAAGGGCTCTTTGAATACCGAAGTTTACATCAAGGAATGATTTCACAATAGGATGTTTTCATTCATAATAATTCTTAATGTGTCCACTTACTTTTGGACTGATTTGTCATCCTGTCACTAGGGAACCATGGTATTGAGTGGTACAAGAACAACAATGTGGTATTTGTACCAAGAAAGGCAAATCCTCCAAACTGCCCGTAGCTAAGCCCTGTGGAGAGATATTGGGCTCTTGTTAAAAGGGAATTGAAGAGCACAAAAAAGGTGTCCAAAAGTGTGGTAGATTTTAAACGGAGATGGACTACCTCTACGAGCAAAGTGACAGAAAGCACTATAAAAACGTTAATGGAAGGGTTTCCGAAAAAGGTTCAAAATATCATCACTAGTGATTAAAACTATAAAAATTATATTTTTGTAATAATAATTTTAATCAAATAAAAAAAATAATTAAAACTGTAAGTTTAGTGATTTCGTTTTTATTAACATATATGTATGTTAAGAATTTTTCGATCTCACTCCTTATATGCATTTTAAAGTAAAATATAATAAAATCTACATTTACAATAAAATATTCAAAAATATTTTATAGCAAAATGTGTTATTCGGATAAATAATTAGTCTACATGATATTTTGACGTTCGAGAATAAACACGTATTTGCATATAAATCCACTCGTAGGAAAATAAGTGGACTCCTTATTTTCGGTTGCTGATGATAAGGCAACTGCAATAATCTCGAAATTGTGAATATTTATTTTGAATAACATTTTATATTGCTAACATTTATTATTTATAAATATCTGAGATTTATTTTACAAGCCTGGTTTAGAAGTTCTCTGATAGCTTTTGAATCTAGGTATCCTCAATATCAATGTTGAAAAGTTGTATGATTTTTTGTCTGTGTTTTATTTCAATAGGAAGAAGTTAATTTCAATAAAGAAGTTAATAGTAATACTACTTATTGGTATAATATTTTTAGTATAATTTACGGCTTAAGACGTTCACATTTTACGGCACACTTTTGGGTGAGTATCATATTCAACAGTGTTTTTTACTTCTTTAACGTAGCAAGAGATCAATATGTTATGTTTGTATGAGATAAGGATGGTTCTCATAATATTTTGAAATTTTTCAAAACCCCATTCTTCAAATGGATTGGATTTTATTTTTGTTACTCTCTCAAACGTGTGTAGTAAAATCAGATCGTCTTAAGCCGCCATTAATAAAATTTTCTGAAATGCTTCCATATTAATTCCCCGCACTGTTAAACCGGAAATTACTTAAACTCAACATGAATTATATAAGTAACAGGCTATGAAAAAATTGTGCCAAACAAAACAAAAAAACAAAAAAAAAATGAAGAGAAATACGTTTTTTTTCCTCAAATCCTTCCAAAAAGGATGTGCATTAATGTAATAACATTTCAATAATAATGATGACAGGAAATGTTGTGCATATGCACAAGCATAATTCAAGTAGTACGTTGTAGGAGAAAACTGAAAAAAAAATACTTTTCTTTAGTACAGGAAATATAATTATTATAAGAAACAAATAAACACATACATACATACTTATGAATGAATGAAACTCAAGTAAATTATAGCCAAATGAAAAAAAAAGCATAATAAGGCAGGAGATAAATTAAGAGGCAACAAGACACACACACCAAAAGTAAATAAATAAAAACAATAAACTATAAATCATCTCAACAATACAAATAAAGTCATTTGAAATGAAAGCTGCAAAGAAGAAAAGAAGAAAAAAAAAAATAGCACACTCACAGAAATAAAGATTAAGTATGTCGTTGATGTTTGAGGTACGACTAGCACATGAAAAATTATCACAAAACAAACCTTAAACTCTTGACAAGCATAAATCAAAGATACAGACAGACACAAACAAATCACAACAGATTTACTCCCATACACATTCAGCGATACAAACATAGATACAAAAAGAATAACATAGTTAATAATATATTTTTGCTTTATTAGAGTCATGATACGAGTATGATGACATAATCATCATTGTCAACAACAACATCATCATCATCATCAGCGCCGTTATTATCAACATGATCCAAATGTTAGAGTTTGTTAAAAGAGGATTGAATTGACACATTGATGTTTATCCATTAGCTTTTTGCCATAGTCTCTATAGACTCTAGACGGACGTGACACGCATCTGCTCTCCTACTGCCACCAAATTCAACACAACTAAAATAACTAACAACTTTGCAATGTATCCCTGGTCTTAATGTGGTTTGTGCTACAGCAATGCTAAGGTAAATGTAATAATCTTGGATTTAGAACAAACTACACATCAAGTTTGATATATATTGTATAAGTTATTTGCAAATACTGAAATCAGCTGATACTACTCCATTCCCAATTGTATTTCAGAAGTTTCTATATGTTGTTTTTGGAAATTTGTAAATATATTTCGGAATTTTCTAATTGTATTTCAGAAACATCCATTTGTGTTTCAGAATTTCCTATTTGTATTTCAGAATTTTTAAATTATACTTAAAAATTGTATAATTGCATTTCAGAATATTCCAATTGTTTTTAAGAAATTTCCTATTTGTATTTCTATTAGAGTTTTTTGAAATACAAATTGAAATTTCTGAAAAACAATGAATCAAATACAATTAAACAATTTTCAAATATAATTGTGTTGTTTTTTATATCATAAGGTCCATATAAAATATACATATGTCCTAAATACAATTAGAAACTTTTGAAATACAAATGGATTGTTTTTTATATCATTACGTCTACGTATTATATATCCGAAACTAGGCTAGAAATTTCCCTAAGGGGGAAAGGACCCTAATCATACTTATTATTTTTTATCTGATAAAAGTGTTTTTTTCTTTGAGTAATACATTAGAATAAAGAACTTTCAAGGATTAATATAAGACTAAGCTTATAAAAAATGCACAATTTTTTTTTCAAGTAGGGTAGAAGGGGGATCATGCGCCATAGGGGCACATCTGCCAACACCCAATAACTTGAAAACCGAATAATCGATTTTGTTACATTATCAAGTTATATTTTCGTTTATCGATTGTTTACCATCCATGAAAGTTGGAAAGTTTAATTTTACATATGACCTGAGACAGACGTGATTAATTGTTTTTCAGTAAGCTCTGAAAATATTTCATCGAGTAAATTTTTTGTGCTAACTTCTTTAGTTTTTGTGATACAATAATAATGAACAATAAGTGACAATAGTATTTTCGATCATTTAATTTGAAGTAAGAAAAAAATGTATATTAAATCTCAAAACTCCCCCTGGGGCACATTCGCCAGATACAAGGAATCCCTGTGATGTAGAGTAAAATGTTGTTAAAATATAGAAAAAATCAGTCACAATTTGTTTATTTTTTTTTTTTTTTTGTTAAGTTATGTGAAATATACAATAAATATTTTCCCCATGGGTGGGGTCGATTCGCCGTTTTTGACCAGTCTAGAAATGTTAAAAAAATATGTATATTAAGATGAGATAGATTGAAATGAATAAAACTAAAGCCAACATATCTAAGCATCCGAAATAAGAAAAAAATTAAGAATATGTACTGCGGTTTCAATTTGAGATCGCCTCAAAAAATGGTCCCCCTTCTACCCTATATCTCTAAATTTCAATTATCTTGAGAACCACCCATGATCCCATTCAGAATATTGTTACGTTTTTGCCTTTTAAAAACGGGGTTTATTTCCTTTAAATAAAACGGATTCTTTTGATTGCAAATAAAAGCAGTTTTAGTAGTTTAAAATTTGTAGCACCAACAACAGTTCAAATATTCACTTAGTGTCTCTATACACGTATATCAATTCGCAGAAATACACACACACACTCTATAATGTACACGTACAAGACAGTTGATGTTAACTCTAACAGCGACAATGATTAACTCCACTCACGACTGCCACCTCTGCCACTATTTATACACGCGCCATCTATCGGGAATCTTCTACAATGCTCTTAACGGACATACTAGTACATTCGAATTCTAGAGCTTTCGATGTTAATGTTAGCAGCTTAAACATACAGTGGTGCCATACTTACAAACAATGCTAATAATCGCATGCTATCAACATTGTTGATAAGTAGTAGCTTCTGTGTTTATAAACATGATGAATGTTGCAGGCAGTTGTTGCGGACCGTTAAATTCAAATCGCTATTGCACATTCGTAACGATATGTTTTTAATCGAGCAATGGCTCATAAATGAAACACAAACTTTAAAATCTACAAAACATTAGCTTTAATATAAGATCAAAAATTATAAAATCTAACTAACAGTTCTATAGTTCTTAACAGTTTTACTGTAGGTATTTTGCACGCATCTATTTAAAAATATTAACTTTGAACCTACATAAAAACCAAACTAGAGGAAAATTCGAATTTCGAAGAGTAAAGATTCAACAATTCATGTTTTTGCACGCAATTTTTCGTTTCGTTCCTTAAATAAGTTGTGCTATTTCACCTAACATGGCTCGATTTCTAAATGTATATTATTTTATCATTTTGCTATGATTGTGGTGATTTTTAGTGGTAGAGCATTTCATTGTTTTGTACCAAATCTATCTCTGTATGTATGTAGCCAAAACATATTCATTTATTTTCCAATATACAAACATACAAATAGTTTGTTTTATCCCCCACAATCACATACACATGCTCACTTAACAAACACACACTCACTGGCATTCATAAATATAAATTTTTCAAAATTGTCTTCTCATGTTGTATTAAATAACTGTAACCATGTATATCATCATTTATTTGGCATGTTTGTGTTTGAGTATTTTAAGGCGGACATGTGACAGAATTGGCTAGAATAGACCGACAGACACACAATACAATTGTTGAGGATTTTTCTATTTGCTTTACTTATCACTGAAAACAGCAAAAATGCTAAAAACAACAAAATCATAAAATTTTTGTTGGGTTTTATTTTATTAGTTATTGTTTATGTTTCGGCAATACAAATATGAATTTTATGTTGGTCTTTGTAAATTAAATACACAAAGTAAACACAAACATCATACATAGACAGACAGAGACACAGGACATTGTACATTCACAAATAGAAATGAACAGGAAAACAAATACTATAATCTGTGTAGAGACAGTGATGGAAAGGAGTAATATGTGTCTGAAAATGAGAAACAAAAGTCCAGCAAAATAGAGTTGTGCCGCTCTGAACTAAAACGCTCTTTTTTAGTGATTCAGTTATAAGATTATATTGACTTGTGTTCTCTAAAATATTTCTAATAGTAAAAAGCAGGAATGTCAAAGTTAATACAATCGTACTTTTTTGATACTATTTCATATTGAAAATACCACTGTACTCCCGAGACTCATTTGATGACACTTTGAAACTATTTTCAGTTTTAGTTATTGTTATTTGCAATTGCAGAGTTTCATAGTAAAGCAGCTAGGATCGCATATTCCGGGAAAAAAATGTGTTGAATGTTTCTGATACTATTTTTATTTAAATCTATTTTTGTTTATTTTATTTACTACTACACAATTCTATATTCATAATACACAATGCTGTTAAGCTTGTAGTTTGTTTTTATTATGTGAAAATAAATTCATTGAATACCTCTGTTGGTTTAAACTAAGCGTGTTTATATAAATTTCGTAGAAGGATGGTAAATACATGTCTCGTGCGACAATGATTAAATTACATTAATAAGAGTATGTTTTTGAGTACTGAAATTATTAAATATTTTCAACAAAATACAACTTGGTCCTACAAAAAGTTGATCAAACAATCAAAAGTCTCCCGTCAAACTGATTCCAATGTTATTAAACATTATCGGGAGAACTTGTCTGTTGATAGAAAACCTGGTTCATGTAGCAGGGATTGTCCTCATGATGTTTCTAAAGCCAATAAATTGAAAGCATTTTCAAAAGAACTCCCAACACAACCGTTAGGAAAGCATCCCGGTTAGCTCAGTGCTCGGACTATTTGGTACGAAAAGTTATAGCCAATGCAGGTTTAAAAACTGCTAAAAATTTAGAGGCCAAAGACAGAGCACGGCAATTGAAGTCAATTTTATACAAAAAAATACACCTGCTTCATAATGTATGACGAAACGTAAGCTTCCGGGTGAATATTTTTATGTTGAAGAAAAGTTTAGGACCCAAAAACAGACAAAATTTCCCAAAAAGTTCTTGGCATGGCAAGCAATATGCAGTTGCGGCAAAAAAACCAAACATTTGTTACAAAGGGCTCTATAAATACTGAAATTTCCATTGATTCATCAGACTGATTTCATCTGATTTGGTATCTGTCACTATGGTAAGAAAGGTCTTGAGTGGTACAAGAACAATAATGTGGTATTTGTAAGAGAGGCAAATCATCCAAAACTGCCTTGTGCTAAGGCCAGTGGAGAGATATTGTGCTCTTGTTAAAAGAGAATCGAAGAGCACAAAAAAGGTGTCCAAAAGTGTGGTATATTTTAAACACAGCGTCGCTGTGTGGTTAAAAATGGAAGAAATATTTCAATAATATTTTGATTCTGCAGCACTTCACAATTTAAAGAAATTCACATTGAATAATTAAATGATCACAGAACATTATTGTATACGTACTGCAATCGCACATATATTTTTAGATGGTTTTCTCTCTCAGCGCCGATCAATGATCTGGAAAAACTCATACCTTTAAATCTCTGCTTGTCTCTTCACTGTCATTACACAATACAATATTTCGTTATACAAAAAGCAATATGACAATGAACAAAAAAATCGACAACATCATTTTGTAACAAATAATCTGTGAAACAGTTAAAGGCTTTTAGAGATACAAACCATTAAATAAAAGACTAGGGATAAATTCATTAAAAAAAAAAAACTTAAAAACAAGCAAAAAATACTTTTTGCGAAATCATACCGCATTCATTTTTAGACACACTCGCTCACATATAGCCAAACATTAATAAACTTTTCAACACACATAGAGACCCACATACAATTTGTCATATTTACACACACATAAACATATAACAAACAAAATGTCAATAGAATTAATTTATTTAAACAACAGAAAGAAAAACAAAAATACAATGAATACAAATGTGTTATCTGTGTTTGTATTTGTTTAGCTGTGATATTTAGGTTTGAATATGAGTTAGGAGTTGTGTGTGTGATTTAGCATATTTTCAGTTTCAATTGCTATTGTTGTCAAATTATAATTTAAATTTTTATTGATACCTTAGACAAAGTTATACAAACAAACAAAAAATTGCAAAATAAACATTTGTCAGATAGATAACTCCTATAAACATACACGCACACACACACACACAAAAATAAAACATTTTTTGTTATTTTTTAATTGAAATTGTAACATTTCATAAGACTTTAGAGATCACCATAACAATAAAAGAGATAATAAAAGACTAGATTATAGCATACTTTGAGGAGAAATCTAATAAGAAATCTTAAAAAGAAAATTTGATATTTAATTTGAAATTACTATAACAATACATATTTAAAAATGTAATTGATAGAATGAACTAAATATGTATGTATTTGTTATTTAAACTTTAATTTATTTTATTGTAATGTACATTGTATGTTTTTAGAAATAACATAATATTTTTTTTATTACAAATACTCCCCAATGTACGCCTTTAGGCGTTTCCATTTGTTTTTTTTTTTATTTTTGTTCGTTCTGTTTTTGATAAAAATTTAGCTGCAAGTTTTATTTTAGTAAGTAGGTGGACAGTTTTTATTTTTGATTTCAACATTTATCTATTATTTTTTCCATTAGCCATAGTTATAAATCCATAATTGTCTGTGTTTGGTAGTTGATGATTTTTCTTTTAGTTATGTCGTTATTTTTTTTTTCTACAAGAGTTTGGAAAATTGTAACGAATTTTGTATATCCTACTTATTTTCTTAGCTAGTAAGTAGTTCCAAAATTTTTGTTGTGAACATTTTCTACAAAAAAAAAAAAAAAAAAAAACAAAATGTGTATCTTGAAAATCTCGAAGATGCAATTATTGAATAGCAATCAGTTGAAATTGTTAAAATTCTTAGGAAGAATTCATGGAATAGAATTAAAAGTTTCAATTATTAAGGAGTGAGATCGTAAAATTTTTAACACACGTTTTTCATTAAAACTTTTAACCTTGGGTTAAAAGTTTTATTAGATTTATTATTAGATTTTTATACCCTTCACCTTCGTGAGAAGGTTATATATAAATTTGTAATTTCCACAATATAATTTTCCGACCCTATAAAGTATATATATTCTGAATCCTTATAGATAGCGGAGCCGATTTAGCCATGTCCGTCTGTCTGTCTGTTGAAATCAATTTTCTGAAGACCCCAGATATCTTCGGGATCCAAATCCTCAATAATTCTGTCGAGAAGTTTCCTACTTAAAATCAGCAAAATCCGTCCATAAATAACGGAGATATGAGCAAAAATTCGATACAACCTCTATTTTTGGCCTATTTTTTTAACTATATCTCGATTACTAAGTCATAAATATAGACAATATGGATATCTACTGATAGATATTTTAAAGTCCATTGCAACGATGTATATAAGGCTATACAAAGTTGGACCTACAATGGGTCAAAATCGGGAAAAATATTTTTTAACCCGAATTTTTTTTTTTTCACAAAAACATTCTTTTTTCATAAATTTTTTTCACTAAAAATTTAAAAAAAAAAAATTTTTTAATTGGCAAAAACTTTTAAAAATAATTTTGAAAAAAAATGTTTAAAAATTAAAAAAAAAAATTTTTTAATTTTATTTTAAAGTATAATTTGGTGAAGGGTATATAAGATTCGGCACTGCCGAATATAGCTCTTTTACTTTTTTTTATTTTTTTATCAAATTACCTTTGTTATGTTAATGTCAATTATATTCATTTGTTGTTAATCTGATTAAAATGAGTGACCAGAAAAAAGTGTGTACTAAAATTATTAAATATTTTCAACAAAACCCAACTTGGTCCCACAAAAAGTTGGCCGAACAATGAAATGTCTGCCGTCAAACTGTTTCAAATGTTATTAAACAGTACCTGGAGAACTTGTCCGTTGATAGAAAACCTGGTTCAGGTAGAACGAATGGTCCACATGATATTTCTAAAGCCAAAAAAATAGAATGCATTTTCAAAAGAGCTCCCAACACATCCGATAGGAAAGCTGTGCGGTTAGCTCAGTACTCGGACTATTTGGTACGAAGAGTTAAAGCCAATGCAAGTTTAAAAGCATACAAGGCTCAAAGAGTTCCTGACAGGAACGCTGCTAAAAATTTAGAGGCCAAAAACAGAGCACGGAAATTGAAGTCAAATTTTATACAAAAAATATACCTGCTGCATAATGAAACGTACGTATGGAAAATTTTTCGCAGCTTCCGAGTGAATATTTTTATGTTGCTGATGCTCGAGGAAATGTTGTAGAAAAGTTTAGGACCCAAAAACAGAATATGCAATATGCAGTTGTGGCAAAAGAAGCCAAACATTTGTTACAAAGGGCTCTTTAAATACCGAAATTAACATCAAGGAATGTTTATAAAGGAGGATGCTTCCATTCATAAGACTTTTTAATGTGTCCACTTACTGTTGGTATGATTTGGCATCCTGTCACTATGGAACAAGAACAATAATGTGGTGTTTGTACCAAGAGAGGCAAATTCTCCAAACTGCCCGGATCTAAGGCCAGTGGTGAGATATTGGGCTCTTGTTAAAAGAGAATTGAAGAGCACAAAAAAGGTGTCCAAAAGTGTAGTAGATTTTAAACGGAGATGAACTATAAAAACAATAATGGAAGGGCTTCCGAAAAAGGTTCAAAATTTCATCACTAGTGAATAGTGAAACTATAAAAATATATATTTTTTTTTTTTTTGTAAATTTTAATAATAATTTCAATCAAATAAAAAAAAATTAAGACTGTTTAGTGGTTTCGTTTTTATTTAAATATATGTGTATGTTAAGAATTTTTCGATCTCACTCCTTAGTTAAAAAATTCAACATTTTAATGAAAAAATAAAAATGTTTAAATAATTGTGTGTTAATTTCAACACATTGCGTTAACAAACTAAGAAGTGATTAAATACAAATAAATATGGACAACTCTCTCTAATAATTCTGCCTGGTTATTGTGCAATGGGCTGAATTAATCCTGAAACTTGTGCAACTTTCTAAGACCGTTTTTTTTTTTGAACAATCTATTGTTACATACAAAATAACCAACCTAATAGTCTTAATCTTAAACTAGTGTATGAAATAAAAAAATAAATAAAATTATTGCATTATCGTTCCTACTTATATTTATGCTGAAAAAATGTCTACAAGTGTGTGCATATGTATAAAGTTGTCGAGTCTAAATGTCTGACTACTTTAGCTGTATTTGGCAATTTCATACTTTTGATGTCCACCCATATCAAGTCAGTCAGCCTCTCTTTCATTCATGCACCACTGTGTTTGTGTTGCTAGAACTAATGATAATGGTATTTATGGCTTTATGTTGCAGTTAATTTTTGTTTTTGTTGCATGTGTATATTTTTGTTAACTTTGCGAAATAAAAATGTCTATATGTCTATGGATATGAATACAACGACGTATTATTGCCAAATTGTCATGACAGGCTTTGCTTGTGATACAAGATATATTGGTTTATTGACTCTCTTGGGCTATTTTTTTTTTTTTTTTACTTTCTTTACAACTGTCAAAAACTGTTTAAAAATGTATTTAAAAGTCAACTAAATGTGACTGGACTAAGGATTTAAAAATTGTTGTAAATTATTTGACGAGTGATGGAGTAAGATATGGAATTTGAATACCATTAGATATTTATGGATTTTTGTTAGCAATGTGCACGAAAAATATATGTACATATATTTGATATTATAGCAAAATAGGTTTCTGTTAAGCCAAATGAATGGATTCACTTTTGAAATTATAATTTTAGGTAAAAATAGATAAACACGTGTAAAACAAGACATTAATTCCAATTCTACTTTTAAATGCACATTTTATGGTGTATAAACTAAGACCACATCTTATATGGTTCATGTTTTATAGCACTTCTAGGCAGTGTTGCCAATTCTTGGTGAACAAAAAGGGCTAAATACTTAGAAAAAAAAGGCTAAAAAAAGGCTAAAAAGTGGCTAAAAAAGGGCTAACATTTTTAAATTAAAGAAAACATATATTTTACACAAAAAACAACTTAGGGCCATTATTACAACTTGCCTTTATGTTCGTAATACTAAAAGGTAACTTTAAAGCTACCTTCTTCTATTACTTAAAGTTACCTTTTGCTATTACGAACATAAGGCAAGTTGTAATAATGGCCCTTAGAATGTTACATTAGGTTATGCCGAATAGACAAACAAAAATGTATGAATATAACAAACGTTCAAATGGAAAAAAATAAGAATATTTATTCCTATTCTTGGCCACACTTATATCATATGCCGATGTTTTCAAAATCTCGTATTTATCACCTGGCCTGCAAAAGTTCAAATTTTGTATATGAAAGCCAAATTTTAAAGTAATCCTTCAAAATCGATGGAGAATATTTTGATAAGTGAATATATGTCTAATAAGTATGCCTCTTAAATAATGCAGAAAAAATATTCTAAAAATTATACACTTCGTTGACAGAATTGATTTTCATTGGTCAAAACATAAATTTTTCCATTACGGGTGTGTAATCATAAATATTTAATTTAATTTTAGAAAAAAAGTTAATTTTTAATATCAGATATAAATGATCATAGCTAACCTATTATCGATAATGGACTGAAATTTGTTTATAAATTGGTTGGATTGTAGTCTTTAAAATACATGGTCTACATGGCCTGTGTAAGGTGTTATAAACTATTTTTTAAAGTACTATATTTACGTCAAAATTTAATTTTAGAGGAAAGTAACTTTTAAGGATCAAAAATACATCGCTCAGATAAAGTTGAAAGTGTTCTCTTGAATCCTATATATTCTTTTACAAACGTCCGGACCCGCCCGTACATATTTTTTTAAATAAAAAATGTTTCTTCAAATAACGCTAATATTCTCTATATTATTTATGGCATTTCAATTTAAATTTTTATTTGAATCTTTGTAGTCGTTATCATTTTACCTACTTATATTTATGAGTCTAATATACGCGAAGCCTTAACTATCGGTACATTAAAAAGAATTTTTAAATACCTCAATCGATTCAAAGTTACAGAGTTTTGGCCAATGAAAAACAATTCTGAGGAACTGTGCGTCCCATGCAAGAATACAACATGTATTTTGAATGCGTCCTTGATGCAAATAATAAAATACTCGAGCAAAAATTGAATGATATAATTTGAGAACTGGAGCAAGTTTGAAGAATATATGGAAGGTTCCAACAATTTGCATGTGCTTAAATTGTTTACTGGTTCAACATTTTCAGTTAATTTTTGTCATAATATTCCTGCCAATTTTTTTGAACTGATTTTACTAATTTTCCACAGCAAAAAATTTAAAATTATTAGAGTAAATATATAAGTTTTTATTTAGCCATAAAAATGGCTAAATGAAAATAAAAACGGCTAAAGGCTAAATTGATTTTTTTGAGGCTAAACAAGATTGAAAAGGGCTAAATTTAGCCAGAAAAGGGCTAAATTGGCAACATATATGTGAAAAATAGCAATTTTCAGGATTGAGTAACTTTGGATAAATGTGTTATCCTTTGAAAGGATCAGTTTTCTCTTTACAAATATTTCAAAAAAATACATGTCTTCTTAGCAAAAGGAGCTCTATAATCTGAAAATGTCATTTCTTCTGGGATATCTCAAAAACGGATATTTTTATTATTTACATAAAATAATCATCGTAATTATAACTATTGTGTGAAAATTTTAAAATGGGAACCCAACGGGTTGTAAAGTTGTGGTAGTTTTTCTATAATAACTTACTTAATTTTCTATGAAAATGTATTTTAAATAATTTATAACAAAATTAAATAAAAATTGACATTGACCTTCGTCTTGCTGTTCTAAATACTTACCGGGATATATTGGAGGTCAAAGATCACAAAAGTAAATTTTTTTATAAATTTTGGTTAAAGATAATTTTTGCATATCATTTACCGTTTTCGAGTTATTTTATTCCTTGTCTATGTATTTTTCTAACCTGAATATTTTATGATTTTAATTTTTTTAGTTATTCTGTATTTTTACACCCTTCACCTTCGTGAGAATGGTATATATGAGTTTGTCATTCCGTTTGTAATTTCCACAATATAATTTTGCGACCCTATAAAGTATATATATTCTGGATCCTTATAGATAGCGGAGTCGATTAAGGCATGTCCGTCTGTCTTTCTGTTGAAATCAATTTTCTGAAGACCCCAGTTATCTTCGGGATACAAATCTTCAATAATTCTGTCAGACATGCTTTCGAGAAGTTTCCTATTTAAAATCAGCAAAATCCGTCCATAAATAACGGAGATATGAGCAAAAATCCGAGACAACCTCTGAAAATTTCATCAAACAAAGACAATTTATTGCATGCTTTGACAAAAAAGCAACAAAACGTATGTTTGGATGTGTGTTGGTTTCATTGCTTTGCGTTTTTTTTTTTGTGTGTTTCGTTTCGTTTGGCGTTTTTGTTTTTATACCCTTCAGCTTCGTGAGAAGGAAATATATAAGGTTGTCATTCGGTTTGTAATTTCCACAATATAATTTTCCGACCCTATAAAGTATATATATTCTGGATCCTTATAGATAGCGGAGTCGATTAAGCCATGTCCATCTATGTCCGAATTTTTTTTTTACCGAAAAAATTTTTGTCATTTTTTCACTAGTAAATTTAAAAAAAAAAAAATAATAAAAAAAATTTAAAATAAATTAAAAAAATTTTCAAAAGATATTAAAAAAAAACTATTTTGAAAAAAAAAATATATTCTAAATTTTGAAAAAAAAATTCATTTTGTTTATCAAAAATATTTATTTTAAAGTAGAATTTGGTGAAGGGTACAGCCGAATATAGCTCTTTTACTTGTTTTTCGTATTGGTTGAATATTGGAGACTAAAATTAAAAAAGCATTTTCTGCAAAAATTTAACAAAAGCTATTAACAAGTTCGTGTGAATTATTTTTAGTTTATTTCAGTAATTATTGAGTATTTTAATATACACATTTCTATGAATTGGTATCAATGGCAATTAAGCAGTTTTAAGTTAATTTTAAATTTTAGAGCAACATAAATTTTGCACGCAATGAAAAATATTATAAACTTAATTTTTATTCGTTATTTTAGCATGCTAATGTATCTGCCTAAACAACTACAAAATTGTGTTAGTATCATATTTATTATAAAAAAATCTTAAACTGTTTTTAGTCAAATTCTCTAAAAAAAAATATTGAAATTACCTCATATGTTCAACTTTAAACTTGCTTCTATTTAAAAGATTTTGTTGTTTGTCAGACTTTGTTTTTTGCAACCATTACTTTTTGATTGGCTTTTCCTTTTACAAAGTTCTAACAAAACTAGCCAGCACAAACAAAAATCTCAGAAACTAGTTTCTTAATTGATAACGATTTTAAATCCATTTTCATTGTTTTCTCTTGTTTTTTGTTTTCCTTTTTCAGTTGACCCCAGTGAAAATGACCAAAATGAAGGTGAAAATTTCGGACGCAGCGATGATGACGATGAGGAAAATGAAGATATTGCAGGTAAGAAAAAACACACAAAAAATTTCCTTTCTTTTGTTTTTTTTTTTTTTTCTTCGAACATTCTTTTTTCATTTATTCATACCAATTTCCAACTATTATTTTTTTCTTTTCTGTTTGCTGCTGTTATGTCCGCTCGCCCTTAATAGATGATGGCATGGTCGAGAAAACTTTTAAATTTGATGATTTTGCCAAAAGGTAAGTAAAAGTAACACGAATTCAAACACATTAAAGCTGAGTAAAGACCACAACAGTGAATTTTTAGCATAAATTAAATGTTTAATAAGAAGTTGTAAATTTAACCCAATTTAAAACAAGAAAACTACAGCAGCAGCCCAGCACCAAATGATTTATTAACTCTTTTTCACAAATTAGTAGAATTTGTTATTTTTCATTAAAAATCGCACAAACAAGCGAAAGAGTGAAATAATTCTTTAACTTAATTTGTAGTAATTTCTTTTATTTTTGTTGTTTTACAGTCAAATTACAGACACACATTCTGGCAAATATGCGTGTTTAGACGGCGCGAGCTCATTTCGTTTCGGTTTCTTTTTTTTAATTTTTTTTTCGTCCTTTTCTTCTAGTATAGATAAAGATAAAGTATATAATTACACACAGGATATAAATGAGGGTGTTCTACTTTATTATTGCTTTGCCTTTTGTTGTTGTAAAGTTAAATAATACTTTCTATTTTCAGTAACAAGTTTGCGCTGCCAAATGTAGAGAAGAAGCAAAATTATTTAAGCTGTCAGGAATTTGAAGCGCAAAAAAGTTAAGAAAATGGTATATAAAGAAAGTGTAACAAGAAATTGGATCTAAAGGCCGGACACAGACGAATTTGTAGTGTACCCTGCTTAATAAAGCAACACAATCACATCTTGTGCTCAAGTTCGACATCTATGTAGTTAATTATCAGCTATCTTAACTCTAAATCTATCACTAACCAAGTTTGTTACATAGCCGGGTTGTAGTTGTTCAATATTTTACCAATTATTTTCCAATAATTCACATAATGGTTTAATTTAAAGCAAAAATGTATTTCTATTGAACAAATTTTGAACATGTCTTAAGAGGTATAACAAAACATCCATATTCCATCGCCTTCTATGTAGCGTACCAAAAACAATTGCTCAATTGAAGGGTTAAACTTAAAGTTGTTTTATTTTTTATTTTTTTTTTTTTCACCATAAGTAAGTGAAGCAAATTGTAAAGAGCAAAAACAAAAAATAAAAGAAGCTGAAAACTTTTGATTCCCAAAACGGCGTCATCTGTTGTGTTGGCGTACATTTTTTCTTTAGCAAATTTTGGTATATTTCTTTCTCAACATTTCGTTATTTTTTTTTTCTTTTTTGTGGCATTCAACTTTGCTGCTGTATAGGTTTTTTAAATTGTACTCGTAATGAATAAATTGGTTGTTTTTGTCATTAATGACTGTTGCTTCAGAGTGTTGGTAAAATAATGGTTACTAAATTGACATTAAAATAAGCATGTTTTAAGCTTTATAATAAAAATTATTTCTAAAGAGGCTGATTTAAGCAAATCTTAGGATTCTAGTTATGCGTTCCTAAATTATTCAACAAAAAATTACTACAAACAAGCAATAGAATGGAAACTTTTCCAAATATTCAATTATATAATTTTATTTAATTGCATTCGCGAACAAATTAATATTCATTATTATAGAGTTTCCAATTCGGTTTTAACCGAAACCGAAACTGCGGTTTTTCAAGTCCTAAAACCGAAATCGACAATTATTCTTCGGTTTTTACTTTTTATCTATTTTCAGTAGACAAATTCAAAATTTAGAAATAAACAATAAATTTTTTCATCCAATTATTCATCCAATATCTCTAAAAACAGATCAGTAAAAATATATTAAGATTTTTTAAATTGTACTCTTAAGTCTCCCTTTATGAATTAATACTAATTCAGGATAACATGTCTCTAGTTTCATGTTTATTGATTTATTGTAATGTGGATTCTAGCTAATTCGAAACATATTATTAGAATAAAAACAGTACCATAAAGACCCACTTTTTGTATTCCTACTCAGCATCATGAATGTCTATTTTCATATTTCTGTGTCCATTATTATAGAAAATACAAAAGAAAAGTACCACCTTTTGTGAATTCTAACTCATTTAGAATCATTTGTGCCTAATTTTCAATTTTAACGTTTATTATTATAAAATATTCAAAAAGTACCTTTACAATAAAGAAATAGTAACATCAATTATCCCTTTTTAATTCGCATTCACTAAACCATGAATGCTTAATTTCGTGTTTCTAATATAAACTATTCAAAATGTACTATTAGTTGGAAAAAGTACCTGCAAGTCCCTTTTTTATATTCTAACTCAGTCAGGATCATGTGTGTTTAATTTCCTGCTTATAGGTTCATTATTATAGAAATTTCAATAATAGTTTATGTTACCTCCATATCATTATGCCCTCTATCCTTGATTCTTTCTTTACTCAGAAGCATATCAGCCAACTATTATGTATCATATAAGTAAAATAATTTAATATACTAAAAAGTACCATTAGAAGAAAAAGTAACAATTTTCCACACTTAAACCACTGTCAAGATTGAAATTTCAAAGTAATTTCCTGATTCAATATTAAAGAAAATTCAAAAAGTACTATTTGACGAACGAAAAAATACTCCTTAGCTTATTTTAGTTCACCATTTTTGGTATCGTAATACAAATGAGCACCCTATTCATGATTATTTCTTTACTGAGAAGCATATTAGCCAACTTTAATGTATCAAAGCTAACTAATTTTATATATTAAAAAGGTACCATTAAAAGAAAAAGTACTAATTTTCCTTTATCCTCCTGAATACTAGTCATGTTTGAACTTTAAATTTGTATACCATTTCCTATGTTATCAACTGATTTAATAGTTAATAAATTATCTTAAAACCGAAGCGAAACCGATTGGTTTTCGATTTTTTAAAACCGAAACCGCGGTTTTTTGGAAACTCTACATTATTATATCCACCATCCAAAAAGATGCGGGGTATATTGATGTTGTCATTCCGTTTGTAATAAATCAAAATATTTGTTGCTGACCTATATTAAAATATATATATATATTTGATCCTCATTAGATTCTAAGACGTTTTAGCTATGTTCGTCCGTCTGTCTGTCAGAGAAATTGTCTTATAATAATTAATATCGTCATCCATTAAGCACTGATTTTAGTCTCAAAATTTTAAGCAAATTTTACTGAGCTAACCGGACTGCTTCTACCGGATGTGTTGGGAGCTCTTTTGAAAATGATTTCTATTTATTGGTTTTAGAAACATCATGTGCACCATTCCTTCTATATGAACCAGGTTTTCTATCAACGGACAAGTTTTCCCGATAATGTTTAATAACATTGGAATCAGTTTGACGGCAGACCTTTGATAAGACCAAGACCTTTTTTATAAGACCAAGTTAAAAATATTTAATAATTTTAGAACTCACCTTTTTTTCGTCACTAATTTTAATCAGATTAACAGCAAATGAATATAATTTACATTAAACATAATAATTGACATGCTTTACAAAGGTAACTTTAAAAAAAAATAATCAAATAATACTTGGGTTAAAAGTTTTAATGAAAAAACTTGTGTTAAGATTTTATCGATCTCAGTTCGTAGGTAAAAAAATCACGTGCAAACATTTAATATTAGAAATGCTGAGGAAATTACATAATATTGTTGTAATGATGCTTCCAAAAATACGGTGAATGGTGAATGTGAGAACAGAAATAGCCCTGATTATTTTTTCCTGATTGAATTTTAACCCTTTCAGACATTATAGAGAAATAGTTGAGATAGAGAACTGAAAATTTCAGTGTAAGCTAATTTGAGGCTGCTAATTAAGAATATAAAGTCAAATTGAAGGTAAATCGTCACACCTGACTGCCAGGTGATGTCAAATATTTTGAAAAAAGTTTCTTTGTGGGGATATTTCTCATAAATAAATTTTAAAAAATTAATGTAATTAATTAAAAATAATATACAAATACCTAACAAATACTGAATTAATATTTACACGTTTTTTTAGAGTTTAAAATAATGTAATGTATGTCTCCTACACACTTATACAATGCTAACGAACTTATGAAAATAACTTAATTTAACAAAAAATAATGAAAAATTAGATGTTTAAATCACATATGTATATATATATAATCTAGTAAACACTCTTTCGATAACGCCATTAACTGTAAAAATCTGTCTATTCGCGTCAACGCTACATGACTTCAAAAGGAAAAAACCAAAATGTCCAATATATTGGACAAAATGTCTGAAAGGGTTAATTTAATTTGTATGTTTTATTGCTATGGTCTGTTTAATTATTTGTTCATGCTTTTTTATATTATTTGCACATTAAGCATTTTATAAAAAAATACATTAGCTTTTTTTATATCATTTTAATAATCAAACTCAATGCAAACTTACAATATTTTTATATTTTTAATTGTTGATTTTACAATTGCTTATTTGAAAGCGTTTAACTTGACAAAATGACCCCATTTAACGCCTCAGCTAATGCAAATGAAGATGACACTTTTTAAATGTCAAGAGGTTAATGAACAAAAAAAAAGAAACAGAAACAGAAAATTAAAGAAAAATGCAATCAACAAAAAATTAAAAACAAACAAAAAATAAAGAAATACAGCTACAACAATTGATGTCAAAAGCATCAAATAAATATAAACATTGGAAGAACAAAATAGGAAGAAACAAACAAAACAAAACTATACTCTACTCAAATACAACAAGAGGTACTTAAACTACAAAAGAAAAATTACAAATTACAAAAAAAAAAAATATAAAAAAATGCTGAGAAAATAGCGAAGAAATATAAATTTTAAATAAATTATAAACGTTCAAAAAGCAGTCAGCATTTCACTTTTATTTTTCTGCAAGAAGGAATGAAAGGCACACCAGCCGCCGCCAGCAACATTAGCGTCATCAAACAAATAAACATTTAACAAGTTTCTACGATTTGAAGGCAAAACAAATGGCTGATAGACAGTGAAACGTTGTTTGCTTTCACCACAAACTTGATGAGCCTGGTGGCTGCTGGCTGTTCTGGGTAACTGTAACAAAGAAATGAAGTTTTATGGTTTGTAAAAGACAAATTTAATACTTAAACATTTGTTGGCAATTAAATTTCAGTTAAAAGTTCAGTTAAACTGGGCGAAAAATTAAAGAAAATCCTGTATTCTATAACAAAAAAACAGAATATCAAATAAATTAAAGCGCTCACAGAAATAACAAAAACTTTTGCTGATGGCAACACTTAAATATATCAAAAATAAAATTAAAAGCCTACTAGAGAGAACAAAGCCAACAAAAAAAGAAGAGAAGTGAAACAATAAAATCAACACAACGATGAAAATAATTACGCAATAGTCAAGGGAAACCCAAAAACAATAACAATTCATACCAACAGAAACAACAACAACAACGACCACAATAATTTCAAAGTATTTAAAAAGTACAATTTAAATAAGCACTACCACACATACACACACACATAAACCCACGCAAAAGGAGACAAGACCCAATAACAAAAATAAAAACTTTTTTAAAATGAAACAAACCAAAAATACCAACAATTCTTAATGAAACCACTAAACAACAACAATTAACAGCTACAAAACAAAAACAAAAAAGACATTGAAGTAATAATTAAACAGCAACAGCAATAACAACTAAACAACCAACAAAAGTATGAGTAATTTTTGACGTTAATCTCTAATTAGTTCCCTCGAGCTTAATGATTTTGTTTTGTTTCTTCGTTTAGTTTACAACTCCCCTTTTTTTGAGAAAAAGGAGTGTACAATAAATAAGTTTTGTTAATGGTTTACAATTGTAAATAAGAATGGATAAACTGTCAGTGTTAAAGTTTTTCTTAGTTTAAATTGAAGTTTTTTGGTTGAAAACTAGAAATGTATTTTTGAAATTATAATACAGTGTTTAAATGGTGCAGAGATTTAGTTAAAAGTTTTAAATAAGTTTTAGTTTGATATTAGAGTTCAAAAGAGATCTAATATCCGGATAAAAATTAAATAAAAACATTTTTAATATCATAATCCAAAATAGAAGACTTGTCAAAATAGTGTCAAAAATACTATTCAAAGCAATTTCGAATATATATGAATTAGAATTTACATAGATTTTTACAAAAATTAACATTTACAGAAAATAAAAACAATTGCTTAATTCACAAACCCCTTGTATCCTTGTATCGAGTGTATTATTGTATTATAATACAATAGTGTAAGCTTGTTGTTGAGAATTTTCATATAAAAATTAAATACACTTATACACTTTTATTTTATATGTTTTTAAAAAGTTGTATTGGTTTCCCAGCTATAAATGTAATTTAAATCCAGTTATTGAGAAGAATAATAAAAATACATAAAATTTTACTTAATGTCAGCAGTAAATTTATAGTTTTCGCAAAAAAATTCATTAATTTATTTACTTCAGTTCTATTTTTCATTTTTTTCTAGATTTATTTATTTGATTTTTGACTTTTAAAATACAAAATACATTCATACAACTTACACTGGGTGTTCACAAACAAATAAACAAAAAGTGTATTTAATACAAGATACACGATACAAATTGTTGTGAATTAAGCAAATAATTGTGATTTAAATTAGTTTATAAGCAAAGTATAACAAGTAGTCCGACTCTTTGGTAACAGTACCTAACTCTATGCATGTGTTAGTAAAAAAGTACCTAACTCTAAACATGTGTTAGTAACAAAATCACACATGTGTTGGTAACTTTTAAATTTTCTCCAGGCAACAGAGTTCTATAAAAATGTTTTAAATTTTAATTTGTATGAATTTTCAATACCAAAAATTAGAACTCTGTCCTATAATTTAAATTCTACAATAACAAAAAATTACATGTCAGAAATTTCGAAAATATTTATTCTTGATTTGTGCAAAATAGAAAAGTTTTAAGAATGAAAGTGTGCAAAAAGTGTTTAAAAAAAATTATGAATAATAGGTGTTAATGTAGTAATGAGTAAAAAACGTTATTTTCATCAGAAATTAAAAGTTTAAATTTCATGATATTTCATTGGTTTACATTTCTCTGAACTCACACGGTACCCTTATATGTGAGAGAGTAATTTTAAAAAATTGAGAGTCGGACTACTTGGTATACTTTGTTTATAAGTATACAATCTGATTTGAAAAATGTCTCTTTCAAAACGAACTACGCATGTTTCCCAGATTTAAAATAGTCGGAGTTCTTAAATTTTTTAATAAAACAATAGAATTTATTAATTTTAACAACGGTCTTGACAAGACCGGTCAATTTTCACTATTTTATTAATAAACCCTTAAAAACGTTGGTCCAACATTGTACAACCAAATATAGTTATTTTATACTTCTTTTAAAATGCGGATAAAAGTGTAAAGACTACTTTTTCGAAAAAACTTTACTGATTTTTGGTTTAATTTAGTAATTTCCCGGGAAGGGAAAAAGTCCGGGAAATTAGGACCCCTAATATTTACAGAAAATAATGTCAATAATAGTGGTTTGCTTAAATTAGTTTAGATAGGTTAGGTTAGGTTTCCAGGCAGCCGCGAAGTTGGAAAGTAGAAGAACAGCTCACGTGGGTCCAAGAACTGATCCCTTTGTGTTACATGAAATTAGAAGTTAGAAAGAAAGAGGGGCAGATAGAAATGAAAAAGAAAGAAGTGGAAGATTGAGTAGTTAGATACGTTTAGATACGTTTAGATACGTTCTGTTTAAAAAAATTCACTTTATAAACTACGAATGTGAAAATTTCAGTCAATATAAAGGATAATAAAGACAGACACGTAATTTAGAACTCAAGAACTATTATTATAAGGTTTTATTAATATTAATTCGAACTCTACCTTAAATTTCCAGGAAAAAAATTAGAATAAAATTTGTTAATACTTTTTTATAATTTGCTTCTACATCGTCTATTTTTTTATACTCTCTTTTCATCCTATTTTCCATAAATTCAATAAATACACCGTAAATTATGAGCATCTATAGCTGCCTTTATGCAGTTTTAAGTAATTTAGTTCACTTTTTGTTTGCTTTCTTCATTCATTTATTTACAATCAAGGTTAACTTTTGCAGAGAAATGTTGTATTTTCTAAAGGTTCTAAAGGCAACAAAAATAATACTACTCGTAAAAAGATTATTTCCTTTATGCACATAAACTAAATTCAAAAAAATCAAAAGAAGAATACAACGTTCCACTCCCTATGACTACTTAAAATGATTAATAGCCATTTAAAAAAAATAGTATCTTTAGAAAATGTTAGCTCTATTTGTTAGAGTATTTGCAAGTATGGTAATGTTACACTCGAAAAAAAAATGATATACTAAATTGTTAGAAAATGTATAAGAAAGGCTATCAATATTTTGGACGATTTGCAGCAATTGAATTTAGATGAGCTCAATTTCGTTTTATTGAAAATTTTATTAAACAAATTCCAAAAATTTAAGGTTGATGTTTCATTAAGGATGTACTTAAAAAGTGAAAATTAACTGGGTGAGAGTCGAAGAGACATTTTAATACACCTAATTCCAAAATTTATCGCTTTTACTTCATTTGTGAAAAAAATTTAAAGTTTTTCCAAAAAACGAAAACATTAACACTGCGTAGGTCAAAGTTTAACATTTTAATTATTTGTGTCTTTTAATGAAAATGTTGCGATTTAATGGATGTAAATTAAACTTGAGAATGATATAACTGAAAAATGATATTTTAATCAAACTTATCTCTCTTAAACATTTGGTATCAAAATCAGTTTTAAGATAATGAAAAATCTCATTTAACTGCCCGTTTCTCTATATCAAACGAATACTTCCGAATGCATCAAGTAACAAGTGTATCGAACGATAAAGCAAAGATTTCATAAAAACCTCTGTTTCCCTATTTTCAACTCAACGAGCGCTAATAACAAAATCAGTCACAGTCAAAAATCAGTTTTGTTGTCCCCAAACTTAAACTCAGTGGGACAAAAGTTAACGTACACTTTTCTCTTCGGTCGAGATCAAGCAGCAGACCTTAAATATTTTCAAAACGTATACAGTTCGACTGAATATTTGGATTAAGCAAAATTGAGTTTCGGCCAGTATTAGCTAACCGAATCTTTTAAATAGAAAAGCTATAGTTATGCCAGTTTGACAGAGAATAATTTAACACGAACACTGGAAATGACGTCACTTTTTTAAGCGTCATATCTTCTATAGATATTTGATAGTGACATAACGTTCATTAATATTGTGACAGTTTATTTTAAGAAAACAAGTAAGAAAGTGTGGTAGGTCAATCTTAATACCCTACACTGAGTAAACGAGCAAATACATTTTTTTATTGGGAACTATAACGTGTGAATTATGTCTATATGACACATATTTCTTTTAAATTTTATGTAGATACCAACATTTTTAAGAGATTTGTGCTCCGTAAAGTGATTCTGAGTCATCGACATACTTTAATGTGGATGTTAGAGTAATATTTTTGGGTGTTACAAACATCAGCACAAACGCATAATATCCTTCCCACTATGGTGGTGTAGGATATAAATATTCAAACATTTAAAATGATGGAATGATGGCATTGAACAACTGTCCGCCATTGTAAAAATTGATTCAGAAAAATAATATTTAATAGAAAAAACTTAGTCTAACAGCAGAATAGTTTTTTGAGACGATTTAACTATGTCCGCCTAACCCGCTGTCCTTTTAATATTGTGCGCAATATTCGCAGATGAAATGAAGTTGTAAAAAACAAAGGTAGAGCCTCGAAGTATTAAAATTAAATAATTTTTTTACAAAAAATAAAAAGATGTGCCTTTAAAAATTTAATCCTTTTACGCGTTTCTATTATTTTTTCCAGTAGAAATATTGACTCTTTACATTGCTATTCATATAATTTATTAAAATATAAATGAAAAGAGGAATGATTATGTTTTTTCTTATGTTGTATGTCTGATAAACAAAACTGAATATACATTTTTTTTAACAAAACTAAACTTGATTAATATACTTACAAAATTTGAAAAAACAGCACTCGTTTCTATTACTTTTTCCAACACTGTATGTTTGGGTAAAAACACAAAAAATTCAAATGGCATAAACCGATTATTTCTAAAGAAAACAGTTTTTGCTCATTGGCCGGTGTTCGACCGACTATACCTTTTTGTTGTTTTTGTTTGTAATATCAATTTTGAAAAAGCAATATGCATACTTTTAAGAATAGGTTTATGAAATTATTTTACTTTGAGTGTATTGTCATAATTCATGGATTTCATTTCTATTTACAGATTACTAAATCCAAAAATAGTTCGTGCTTGTGTTGTGGTACTTTCTGATTGGGAACAAATACCTACAAAATCCCTAAAAGCAGCTGTAACCATACTACATCGTATTGCCTATGGATGTTCATGTCCGGCCATGCTTTATCAGGTGAGTTTACGGGTGTTTTAACTACGTATTCTTTTGCACTTTTGCTACTTATACCAACTCCTATTGCTGTGTATCAAAGTGTGTGTGTTTTTTTTTTTTTATTTATTTATTTATTTTCTACTTTGAAAATAGGGATTCTTTTGAAAATATATCATCGTTTGTAGTTACGTGTGTGTAGTAAGGATAAGCACTCTTTACGATTCAACAAAAGTAGAAGAAGCAGCCAAAGCAAAATAACAAGTCTAAAGCTGCCCCTATATATTTCGTTTTATGATTAAGCTTTAAACGTGTAGGAAGGTAAACTGGATGATGGTGAAGGGTGGAAGAACAAAAGCCAGCTAAAAACCTGCTGGTTTAAAATTTTCTCTTTTGTTAGAAATTATAGATATTTTCCAAAGTTTGAGCTGTGTGGGGTGTATGTGTATATTTGTTTATACAACTGTAAAGGTATTTCCGTTTCCGTATGCTCAATATAAAATGTATTTTTTTTTTCGGTTGTGTTTCTTGTGCTTCATACCATTACTTTAGCTATGACTGCATGCAAAATAAACATAAATCAACGTCATGTACATAAAAACGCGCATTCAAAAATTGCCAACATACCAATTATAAAACACCTCAAACACACTGCCCTGCCGCTCTGCCTCCTCCATCTTCTTCAAACATTATAATCGCAGAAATGAATGAATGAATGGCTATATAAAGGCAAGACCATGGACCATGGAGCATCAGCTGCTTATTTTGATGCTTTGGGCAAATAAAGTAAAACATTTAAAGCCACATGTTTGGTTTTTATGCCTGTTTTCTTTTTGTTTCTCATTATTCTTGCTGTGCCATTGCAATGTTGGTTTTAATGTTTGTTTCTTTTCATCGTTTGCCGGTTTATTTTCTAAGGACTTTTAAACAAATTAAATGAACTTGAACTTTTAATCTCTTGCTTTTGCGTTGCTGGCAATCCAGTGAAATAAACAATAACGACTTTTACCATTAACAGCTACAAAACAGAAATCAAAAGATATATAAAGAGAGAAAAAAATGCCTAAAAACAATGCCAGCAGACATTATACGTTTTTTGGGTGCCTTAAAAAAATACTCGCACAGACTTTTTTTTCTCTCTCACTCCAAAGTGTTACTTTTTAATACACATTGTTAGTGCGTTTTTCTTAATTTATTTCACCACTTTTCGCCATTATTCGCAGTTAGGAATTGGTAAACGTACCATCAGGAAATTATGGCCACTCAAATTGGCCATTTTGTAGATACCCTACAAATAAACCGAATTGTCGGGATATTAAGCACATTAAAAGCATCTGGGAAATGTTGTTTTTGAATAGTAAAAAGCAAAAGGAATTAAATAAATATATTTCTTAATTTTGTGGTAACTGAAATTTGAATTCAGTAAACTTGGGGAAACGAAATATGTTTCAATATTAATGGCTTTTGTTGTTGCTCAGCTTTATCAAAACAACAAACTTATTTTGCTGATTTCATGGAATATGAATTTATTAGCGATTTGGCTGAAAGTTTAAAAGTTCAAATTTGATTTTAGAAACGAATGTTATGTCGGCCATTTATTGCAAAAATTGCTCTGATAACTTTAATCCCAAATGTTTCATTTGTCTGAATTTACATTTTACCAAAAATTTTACAAATTTTATAAGTTTCACTATATTTTCACGAAAAGTCTTAATTATATTTTAAAAACTAGTCCCAGCTAAGTGATTCGTTTTTAAATAACCACTGGACAAACAGCGGATTATTGTAATTAATTGAAGAAGGATTCATGCTGTCTTATATCCTTATTTTTAAAAACTCCATAAAACGTTTAAAGCATATGTAATATATTTTAAACAATTATGGTCAATTCACAAGGTCTCTTATCATGTCATATTGTCATAATGTCCTATTATTTCACAATGGTTTTATTGCTTTTCAAACAAAAAATGTCCTAAAATAATACTACTTTTTATGCTATGTTCATTGTGTTATCGTAACGAACCAGCAGAGACCAACGCCGAATGCCTAAAGTCGGTTAAGCCGAGCCGCCGAATCGTGATATATTAGGACATTATGACTGATAAGAGACCTTGTGAATTGACCAATTGTGTTAGTGAATTTGTCCTAAGCACAATATATAAATACCAAACGGCCACATTCAGCATTACATGTGGCCATCGAAGTGGTATATTTTAGAGGATTTTATTTTACTTGAATTTATTTTCAAAAACTTAAGGCGAATATCCGACTATTGTTTGTTACTGAATACGCTAGCGAAATGTAGTGCAAATGATAACCATTTAACTACCACTTTAGTAGCCACAGCGAACTAGTTTCTTGTGCAAGTAGTAATATAGCTAGTGTAAGGTTTCCAATTGGCACTTTCCAAACTGCTGGGTACATACCCACAAACACACACATTTGTATGTATAAAATTTAAAACTGCCCAGCAGTTAAGCAAGTAGTCAATGCATCCCTTATAGACAGTAATCGTCACAAATGTCTTATCACTTGGCTGACTCCAATTTATATATTTTGGTCATTTGACACGTATGTGCTCTTTATAGTGCAGAGAGAAGACAATTGGTTACTTTATACATCCCAGGTAATCTAACGTGAAGACAATTGTCACTTAAGTGTCTCTAAATAATCTGGAGTGTAGTCACTTTAAACGTGTTGTGAGTAATTCGTTCAAACTGGTTTTATACAAATTGTGTTGATATAATTCTCATACAGTTAATTTTTATTTTTGCTTAAGTATACTGATATCCCATGAAGCATGAAGTCAATAGTTACTTTAGTGTCTCTTAGTAACCTATAGTGAAGTAACTTTAAACTTTTATTTTGTACTACATTTTAGAAAGTAGTTATTTTACACAACAGGAGCACTCCATTGGAGAATTGTCGAAGAAAGTTTTATTTACAAGTTATCGTTTATTGGACTTCCTATGATATGTCTATTTGAGGTCAATTAGCACGCGTACATGTTAATATAACTAGTTATGTAGCTGATCAAGTTACCAGTTGGTAGCTAGTAAGGTAACTGACGTTATTTAACCAGTATGTGAATTCAATGCGTTGACTACTGTGGACCAGCTATTAGACAGTCTCATTGTAGTCAAAAAGGGTCAATAAAATAACTAGTCACGTAGCTATTAAAATAACTAGTTCCCACCCTAAGTGATAGGTAAAATCACTAGTTCGGGACCGTCTCTTAGAACTGCTGGGTGCTGCAACAAAATCTTTGTGTGTAAATGCGAATGCAAGTTTTAAGAATAAAAATAAAATCCTATATGAGAAAAATCTTACTGTGTAAATGCGGACTGATGAAATTGCTAGAAAGGGTTTTTCAACAAAAACTTTGTTTTCTAAAACAAAAAATTTAGATGAAGATGATTCAAATTTTTATTGTATTACGAAAAGAAAAGTTCCACAATTATGAATGAAAAATGATATCTGCAAAATGTCCACCACGACAGATGTCGTCGATTCTTTCATAATTTTTTGGCAAAATGGCGGGTCTATTTCGTTAATCACATCACGGATACGTTGAGCATGCAAAGGCTTCTCAATAATCGCTCTAGGATTTTCAGAAGCCCAAATGCGCCAATTTTGCTTGCTGACATACCCTGACAAGTGAAAATGGGCTTCGTCAATGATTTTTTCAGAAAAAACATTTTCATAGTGGATTTTAATTATTTTAATGCGATTTCCAAGCGAATTCATTGTAACAATTGCCAATGCATCTACTACGAATATGTCAAAAAAATAAATGTCAAAACTAATATTACAATAAAAATCGATAATATGTTCACATTGTCTAAAAAAAAAGATGATTCAAATTTGTATTGTATTACGAAGAGAAAAATTCGGCAATTGTGAATGAAAAATTATATCTGGCAAATGTCCACCACGACCACGCTGAAAGAAGCTCAAATGCTGCAATTTTGCTTTTTGACATTAAAAATATATATGTCAACAAGTAAAAATGGACTTCGTCTGAAAAAATAATTTTTTCAGAAAAACCAGCGGGTTATTCCTGAAAGATTTGAGCGAATCTACGGCGATGTGAATGGTCGGTTGCTTTCAATTCCTGCACCAGTGCAACCTTGAAAGGCTTCAAAGCTAAATCCTTACGCAAAATTCGCCAATTTGACCGAAATTCAATTCATTGTAACAATTGCCAATGCATCTACGTACTACGAATACGTCATTAAACTAAATGTCAAAACTATCATATTGTTGGTGTTGCCACAATTGAAAAACAAAGTTCTTGTTGAAAAACCCTGTATATTCTCATGAAACATTTACCATAAGCTATGTATTTTAACTACCAATTGTTATAAGTATATTCCAAGTGAGTACTTGAGTGAAAATTTAACATGTGTTTTGTTATTGTAACAAGAACTGCATACATGTAAAATTTCCACCCAATATGGAAACTGCTGTCTAAGCTGATTTGGACTTTATTATCTCCAGTTCTATGTGAACTATGGTGACTCTAACGTTTCCATACAAAATTTGGTTTCTCTATTTTCATCTCCTCGATCCCTTGTTTTGCTGTCGAGAAACGTAAACAGTCGTTTTGTGTTAAGTTTGAGATCAGAACTGTTTTATTTTAAAAATTATTTATAACTTAATGGTACTGGGAGTTTTTATTATTTCGGTAACGGTATTTTTGACTTAAAATGCATTTTGGGAATAATGGAAGCTTAGTGGTAACATGAAGAATATCGTTAAAAATCTACATTACCGTCTAGTAGGGCATCAAACAAAACCAACTCTGTTATTTTACCAACAACTAGAAAATAAAATCCAACAATTTTTAATTTACTTTTATAATTTATGTTGATAGTTAGAAAACCAAGCAAAAAATTGTAATAAACCATTAAAAAAATATATTTCGGGTTCATAAATCATCCTTTTTTCCCTCCAATTCTACTACATACTGCTGCCGTTGTTGTTAAATCCAACTCAAGGTTGTCTAAATCATTCAGAGCTAACTGTTCTGTGTTCCAAAAAATAACTAAATACAAATTACAATTAGAGACAAAGTAGGAAAAAAAAACATTTGCAAGAAATATTTTTTTTTCTGCCATTTTAATCCTTCTTCCTACATCTCTACTTCCCAGTACTGCATAACATAAAGGGCTACGTTCATAAATGTTTTTCTTTGAAATAAAATGAGTCATTATTATTTAAGGATTCTTCTTTATGTACATGTTGTAACGTTTTTTTATTTCCGTTATAATTAATTTCATTAGCAAAGAAAATCACCATCATCATCGTCGGCGTCATCGTCCTCATCATAGACTTTCCATTGTTGTATGGTGTTCGTATTGTGTTACCAGCGATGCTGCGCTGTTGCAACTGCTGCAGCACCCCTACTCTCTCTCTCTTATTGTTTTGAATGAGTATTAAATCTGTGTTTGTGCAACAGGAAGTAAATTGCATTGTCTTGAAAATAATGAAGAAAAAAAGAAAGAATATGAATTTACAGTAAAGAGTGAAATTAAATGTAAATTTTATTTATATTAAGGTAGAAATATGCTTAAGTATGTCAGTGGCATTAAATTTTCAAATATTCTGACGTATATCTCAGATACTGTTCTGTACTGCCTATAAAAGCCGGAGCATAAGCAAAAACCCACAACTGCCTCGATTTGTTACCCAAAACAGGTCACCTACAAAGGAGCTAAAACATGCTCTAAGGACTGAGATCGAAAAATTCTTAACATACATATATATTAATAAAAATGAAGCCACTAAACTTACAGTTTTGATTTCTTTTTTATTTGATTGAAATTATTGAAATTAAATTGTTACAATTTACAATTCTAATCACTAGTGATGTAATTTCGAACCTTTTTCGGAAACCCTTACATTAAGGTTTTTATAGAGCTTTCTGTCACTTTGTTCGAACACGTTATCCATATCCGTTTAAAATCTACCACACTTTTGGACATCTTTTTTGTGCTCTACACTGGCCTTAGCTCCAGGTAGTTTCGAGGATTTGCCTCTCTTGGTACAAATACCACATTATTTTTCTTGTACCACTCAAGGTCTTGCTTACCATACTGACAGGATACCAAATCAGGCCAAAAAAAGGTGGACACATTATGAATGGAAGCATACTCTTTTGTAAACATTCCTTGATGTAAATTTCGGTATTTATAGAGCCATTTGTAACAAATGTTTGGCTTCTTTTGCCGCAACTGCATATTGCTTGCCATGCCAAGCACTCTTTCGGAAAATTTTCTGCTTTTGGGTCCTAATCTTTTCTATAACATTCCCTCTAGCATCAGCAACATAAAAATATTGACCCGGAAGCTGTGAAAAACTTTCCATACGTACGTTTCGTCATCCATTATGCAGCAGGTATATTTTTTGTATAAAATTTTACTTCAATTTCCGTGCTCTGTCTTTGGCCTCTAAATTTTTTCCAGAGTTCCTGTCATTAACTTTTTGAGCCTTGTATGCTTTTAAACTAGCATTGGCTTTAACTTTTCGTATCAAATAAGCCGAGTACTGCGCTAACCGGACTGCTTTCCTACCAGAGGTGTTGGGAGCTCTCTTAAAATGCTTTCTATTTATTGGCTTTAGAAACAACATGTGGACCATTCCTTCTACATGAACCAGGTTTTCTATCAACAGACAAGTTCTCCCGATACTGTTTAATAACATTGGAATCAGTTTGACGGCAGACCTTTGATTGTTCGGCCAACTTTTTGTAGGACCAATTTGGGTTTTGTTGAAAATATTTAATAATTTTAGTACGCACTATTTTCTGGTCACTCATTTTAATCAGATTAACAACAAATGAATATAATTGACATTAAACATAATAACTGACATGCTTTACAAAGGTAACAGATCAAAAAAAAAAATTTTTGGATCTCAGTCCTTAGCATAAAAATAACTATATTATATAGAAAATTAATAGACCATTTGAAAAGTTTCGAATTCGGATTTCGCTCGGACCATTTACCTATTATGGGTTTGCGTGGGGACCGATTTGAAATAAGCACATTTCTTGGATCTTTAGTTCTTGGTCACAAATTTGTTAAAATTATTTCTTAAAAAAACATTTCTCAAAGGTGCACAAAACTTAAACGAATTTTCTTTGTTATTATTTTCCAAACTTCTATCAAAGCAGACTATTGTACAATAGATAATAGATAATTTTTGTTTTCACTGTATTTTCTAATTATTATATTTATTTGAGTTTAAATAAACGTTGTTGTTTTATAGTTTCTTTTCGTTTCTGCCTTAAGATGTCAAAAAAGGATATTTTTTGTGTCATTATACAAAACAATGGCGTTTTTAATTATACTTTAATGTAAAAATTTATTAAAAATGGCACGTATTTTCTAAGACATGTTTCTTGTTGCAAACTTCTAGTTATTCGCTTTTCTGAAAACACCTTTTATAGAAGGATTGTAAAGGACACATACAAAAAAGAAGTACAGTATACGATTTAAAGTCCATTAACGGCTATGACAATATGGAGTTCGTTCTTGTCATATCATTAAGTTCTTTTAGTTGTACATAATATGTAGTGATATCGTTAATGTACTTCGCATTTTTCTACCTAAGGAAACAATATAAACTTTTTGATATATAAATTAAACCCATTTTTTTTTAAATTTTGATATTTTCTATATTCGTCAAAGATCCAGTATGTTACGTCTGCACAAATCATCGTCTTTTAATATTAACAAACATCCAATATTTTATTACTTTCAAATTCGTAAAAAATTGTGTGAAAAAGTACTCAAATAACTAAATAAATTTATTTAGGGTTTCTTTTGAAACCCTCTAGTTCACTATGTTGAGCCAAATTCATCTATGGTGGGTTCCATTGCAAAAAGCTTATTTTGTTATTTTGTTGTGACTTTTTTATACCCTTCACCATGAGTGGCAAGGGTATATATATATATGTTTCTCATTCCGATTGTAATTTCAAAATTTTTCATTTGCGACCCAACAAAGTAAGGACTGAGATCGAAAAATTCTTAACACACGTTTTTCATTATTTAATTTTTTTGATCAAGTTACCTTTGTAAAACATGTCAGTTATTATGGTTAATGTCAATTATGTTCATTTGTTGTTAATCTGATTTAAATGAGTGACCAGAAAAAAGTTCGTACTAAAATTATTAAATATGGTCAACAAAACCCAACTTGGTCCTACAAAAAGTTGGCAGAACAATCAAAGGTCTGACGTCAAACCGATTCCAATGTTATTAAACAGTATCGGGAAAACTTGTCTGTTGATAGAAAACCTGGTTCATGTAGAAGGAATGGTCCACATGATGTTTCTAAAGCCAATAAATAGAAAGCATTTTGGAAGAGCTCCCAACACATCCGATAGGGAAGCAGTCCGGTTAGCTCAGTACTCGGACTATTTGGTACGAAAGTTAAAGACAATGCAGGCTTAAATACATACAAGGCTCAAAAAGTTCCTGACAGGAACTCTGCTAAAAATTGAGAGGCCAAAAACAGAGCACGGAAATTGAAGTCAAATTTTATACAAAAAATATACCTGCTGCATAATGGGGTCAATATTTTTATGTTGCTGATGCACGAGGGAATGTTATAGAAAAGTTTAGGACCCAAAAGCAGAAAATTTACCCAAAGAGTTCTTGGCATGACAAGCAATATGCAGTTGCGGCAAAAGACGCCAAACATTTGTTACAAAGCGCTCTAAAAAACCGAAATTTACATCAAGAAATATTTACAAAAGAGGATGCTTCCATTCATAAGACTTCTTAATGTGTCCACCTTTTTTTGGCCTGATTTGGCATCCTGTCACTATGGTAAGCAATAGCTTGAGTGGTACAAGAACAATAATGCGGTATTTGTACCAAGGGAGGCAAATCCTCGAAGCTAAGGCCAGTGTAGAGATATTGGGCTCTTGTTAAAATAGAATGGAAGAGCACAAAAAAGGTGTCCAGAAGTATAAAAACCTTAATGGAAAGGTTTCCGAAAAAAGTTCAAAATTGCATCACTAGTGATTAGAACTATAAAAATATTTTTTTTTTTTGTAAATTGTGATAATAATTTCTATCAAATAAAAAAGAAATCAAAACTGTAAGTTTAGTGGTTTAATTTTTATTAACTCATATGTATGTTAAGAATTTTTCGATCTCAGTCCTTATATATAGGTAGCGAAGTTGATATAGCCATTTCCGTTTGAATGTTTAAATCAACTTTCCGTAGCCCCCAAATAACTTACATACACAATCGACCCACAAATGCCAAAGTCGGACCTACAGTTGGTCAAAATCTGGATAAATATTTTTTAACCCGATTTTTTTTTTTAAAACAAAAAAAAATTATTTTTTTTAAATGTTTGGCCTTAAATTTCTTTCGCTAACAAATTAGAAAAAAAAATTTAAAAAAATTTTTTTTTTTAAATTTTGTTTAACTAAAATAATATAAATGATTACAGTGAACATAAGATTGTTAAAAAAATATGTAACAATGTTGAAATGGTTGTGGTAAACATTGTGGTAAACATTATTTCTCCAGGTGTAGTAGGAAAAGGTAGAAATGTTTTTTGTTTAAATTATGAGCGTTAATTTGTAAATTTGTTGTTTGGTTAATTAAGGTATTGGCTCAATTTTTCCTACTGGCTTTTTTAGTTGCGCTAAAAGATGGCGCGCAGTGGGGTCGATTGAAAAGAGTGGTAATAAATCGTAGAGGAGGAGGTTGTAGAGATCGTATTTTTTCTTAGCTATCTCACTTTAAAATATATTTTAAATAGATTGAAATTTGTACGAGTTACTAGCTCTACAAAGCTGTTCACACCAGAGGTCATCGAATTTACCAAACTGTATCTTTACTAAATTGTATTTTAATGGGATGGTCACAAATTTCTGAAACTACGATTCGTTCGTGCATTATTTTGCAATTAGGCTAGTAGTTCAGAAGATACTGATTTATAACCACTTTTTTTTTCGACAAACTCCACTGTGCGGCGTTCTGTGGTAAAATATATAAAAGGGTATCACTTTTATTTTCATGAAGATTAATTTAAAAGCCGCATTAATATTGCCGATACTTTTTATATTAAAGATTAAATGAGCTATTTTTAATAGAAGAAACATGAAAAAGCCAAATATTTTCCAAAAAAGAAAAAAATACAACTTAAATAATTGAAGATTTTTAAGCCTTTTTGTAATCTAAGAAATCATTTATTTTGTAATCAAATTATATAATTTTACCTTCAATTTCGTCTAATTATAAGTAACACCTTAACACAACAATAAAACGTATTTAAAACCTTGACCTTTTTAAAAAGCATTCACAATATTTAAAAAGACCTTTTCTAAAGAAATCAACAAAAAAAATCATTTATCTCCTTCAATCGACTTTCTTACAAATAATAATTTTAAAAATCTGTATTTTTATCAATTCCCTTGCTTTCTATTTTTAGGCCAAACTATTTCGTATCTTTCAACAAGTTTTCCATGCTGGTCGTGATGCACATCATGAGGAATTGCGTCGTTTGGGCATTTATGTTGTACGTAAATTTGTGGAAACCGCACCAAATAATCCAAAAATCTACGCTGAATTGTTGTTTTACAAAACGATTAAGGAAGCAAACGAACTGGAAAGTGGCTACTGTGATGCCTATGAATCGTAAGTATTCTAGCGTTTAAACCTATTTGTAATGATTCATTCAGTCGTTCAATTGTTCAGTCATTCATTTGTTCATTCTCGCACACTCAAATACACACCCACGCCGATATTCCAACTGAACTTAACTCTATTCATTTCATTTAAACACTTTCACTTTGGCTGATCATTTAGGTCATCCTTGAGGCAAATTTTAATTTAATTTTCTTCTGTCAGACTTTTATAAAGGAATGTAGGTAGTATTTATGTGCTAAAGCTAGATGGACCAGACCGTCTTCTTTAATGTGGGCACAATCAAATTCGTAATTTTCCTTTTCCTACCGCTTTTCTTGTCCTGGCCAAGTAGATTGATTACGTTGTGATTGCATACAAGGCATTGTTGTTGTGTTTATTTTACTTTTTCTTCATTTTTGTTTGTAGTGTAGGTCTTTTATCTCATAAAAACAAAAAAAAAAACATTTAAATGAAAATGATGATGAATGATTGTAAATGAAATAATATTTTAACACTCCCTTCTTTTTTATCTCATTTTTATTTTTCCATACATCTTTTGTTTAACAAATATGAAGGAAGAAAAAGAGCAGAAAACGAATCAGTTTATTTGATTACTTATTATTTTTCTTGCATTATTTTTTCATATTTTTTTTTTTTTGTGTATTTCCAGCGGCACCAAAGGAAGCTGGACCGAAGAACAAGAGTCGGAGTTGCGTTTTCTATTTGAAGAGAATCAACGAAATCCTGAAACTGACAAGGGTAAGTCTTACAATCATGTTTTTTTTTTTTAATTTTTCCTTTATCGTTTCATAACTGGCTATTAACAGAAGTTGAAAAGAATAAATTCAAAATTCCTATTGAACACAAAATTTCGAAATTTGATACATAAAATAAATATTGTTTGAATGAAATTTATTGTATTTGGTGGTTCAAGTTACAATTTCATGACATTCTCTAAATTAATAACAGGAATTTTTTTTTATTAAAATTAGATATTTTGACTTCAGATTATTTTTATGCACAAGTTTCAAAATAATCCTTTACAACTAAAAGAACTAAACTTTCATGAAAAAGGTCAAATATTTCAAAATTGAACCCTTGATTTCTGCAGTAAAATTATTACAAAATGTTTTTATTACAACACATAAAATATATATAAGTTTGCAGATCTCACAAAAAGTTACTTAGGGTATCTCAATCAAATTTTGTCATTCGAATAAATAATATATTTTTTATTCGAATGAATAACATTTTTCTATCTATATATGGGGCATTTCACGTCAAGTGAACCAACTTTTGAAATCGATGTCTTCCGATCGGGATGAAATTTGCACCAATGTTAGTTCTATTGGATAGTAATTCGGACACAATTTTTCAACAAGATCGGTCAAGAACTCTCTGAGTTATAGGAGGTCAAAATTTGACATTTTGGCCAAACAGGTGTTTTTTCTTATCCATATAACTTATTACCTATTGTTCTTAGCAAAATGTGTCCCAAATAGTTTAGACAGCTATTTATGCAATCTTTGGAAAAAAAAAATTAAAAAAATTAAATAAAATATTTTTGACTTTTTTTTAAAAAAATCAAAAACATTTTTGACTTTTTTTTCAAAATGGGCCCTTTTTATTTTTTTTTTTTATTTTTTTTAAGAAAGCTTAGGTCTTTTCCTAAGCGACCTATATGGTCGCTTAGTGGGATGCGAGTGGGATATCTATCAAAAAAAATATTTTGTAACTCAAGATATGAAATTTTTGACTTTTTTTGCAAAATCAAAAACTTTGTTGACTTTTTTTAAAAAAATGGACCCATTTTTTAATTTTTTTTTTTTTTTTGCTCAGAAGAAAGCTTATGTGTTTTCCTTTAACACCTTTTTTGTCGCTTAGTGGGATGCGAGTGGGATATCTATCAAAAAAATGTTTTGTAACTCAAGACATAAAATTTTTTACTTTTTTTTTTGCAAAATCAAAAACTTTTTTGACTTTTTTTTCCAAAATGGACCCTTTTTTAATTATTTTTTTTTTCTCAAAAGAAAGCTTAGGTCTTTTCCTTTAAAACCTTTTTGGTCGCTTAGTGGGATGCGAGTGGGATAACTATAAAAATAAATATTTTGTAACTCAAGACAAAGGTTTTTAAATTTTTAGGATATGCACTATTTTGATTTTTTTTCATATTTGTGTGTAAACCTTAAAAATTAAACTTACGCGGAGAAACTAGACACATTAGCCTTTCCGATGGTATGTAACAACCTAACTAAAATTTCATAGCCTCGATACTGTAATACCCATAATATGTTAACCTCAGGAATAAAATTCACTTTTTATACCCTACACCACCATAGTGGCGAGGGTATATTAAATTTTTGCAGATGTTTGTAATACCCAAAAATATTAGTCTAGCCCACCTTAAAGTATACCGATCGACTCAGAATCGCTTTCTGAGTCGACTAAACGATGTCCGTCCGTCCGTCTGGCTGGCTGGTTGTCCATGTAAACCTTGTGCGCAGAGTACAGGTCGCAATTTTGAAGATATTTCGATAAAATTTGGTACATATAATTTGTTCGGCCCAAGGACCAAGCCTATTGAAACTGGCTGAAATCGGTCCATTATTTCACCTAGCCCCCATACAAATGTCCTCCTGAAAGTGGACTTTATCGGTCACAAATGTTTAATTTATATAGGTATCTACACAAGTTTTTCTCCAAATAAGTTTTATATATACGGAATTCATGTCACCAAATTTTATTATGATCCGTCCATAATTAGTCATAGCTCCCATATAAGACCTGCTTCCGATAATCACTTTAACGAGCATAAATCTCCTAAAAATGTTGGTATACACATAAAATGCAACATAAATAACTTTCATATAGACATTAATAACACCACCTAATTTCATGATGATCAGTCCATAATTTGGCATAGCTCCCATATAAGGTCCACTTCCAAAAATCGCTCACGAATATAAATTATTGCGCTGAAAACTACCTATAGGATTGAATAAAAAAACCGCAAGATGCAAAACTGACAAATTTTGGGGGCGGAAAATTAATAGCGGTCGGCCTCACATTGCACCCCTCCAGTGGCTATTATCGGTCAGTTGTAGTGGTTTTTTTTTAAGGTTTGAAATATGAAAAAAATCAATTTAAAAACCTTTGTCTTGAGTTACAAAACATTTATTTTTATAGTTATCCCACTCGCATCCCACTAAGCGACCATAAAGGTTTTAAAGGAAAAGTCCTAAGCTTTCTTTTGAGAAAAAAATAAAGAAATAAAAAAGGGTCTATTTTGGAAAAAAAGTCAAAAAAGTTTTTGATTTTGCAAAAAAAAAAGTAAAAAATTTTATGTCTTGAGTTACAAAACATTTTTTTGATAGATATCCCACTCGCATCCCACTAAGCGACAAAAAAGGTGTTAAAGAAAAACACATAAGCTTTCTTCTGAGCAAAAAAAAAAAAAAATTAAAAAATGGGTCCATTTTTTTAAAAAAAGTCAACAAAGTTTTTGATTTTGCAAAAAAAGTCAAAAAATTTCATATCTTGAGTTACAAAATATTTTTTTTGATAGATATCCCACTCGCATCCCACTAAGCGACCATATAGGTCGCTTAGGAAAAGACCTAAGCTTTCTTAAAAAAAATAAAAAAAAAAAAATAAAAAGGGCCCATTTTGAAAAAAAACTCAAAAATGTTTTTGATTTTTTTAAAAAAAAGTCAAAAATATTTTATTTAATTTTTTTAATTTTTTTTTTCCAAAGATTGCATAAATAGCTATCTAAACTATTTGGGACACATTTTGCTAAGAACAATTGGTAATAAGTTATATGGATAAGAAAAAACACCTGTTTGGCCAAAATGTCAAATTTTGACCTCCTATAACTCAGAGAGTTCTTGACCGATCTTGTTGAAAAATTGTGTCCGAATTACTATCCAATAGAACTAACATTGGTGCAAATTTCATCCCGATCGGAAGACATCGATTTCAAAAGTTGGTTCACTTGACGTGAAATGCCCCATATATAAAAATGAAATGGCCCATGTATGTAATGCCATCACGTGAGAACGGCTGAAGCGATTTGGCAGATTTTTTTTTTATTCGACTCGAAATTTTCAGAATATGGTTTGTAAAGAAAAAAAAAATAAAAAATTTGGAAATTTAAATGTTTAATATATTGCCTCCTTTTCACATCTCATTTTTCTTAATAAGAGAAATTTTTTTGGAGACACTTGAAGAATTGACATTAGTAAATAGCTACCGAGCGAAGCGGTCAACTAGTTTACAATAAAAAATACTTTTATACTCGATATTTTTAAACTAACAACTTCAAAAAATCATAAGTATGATGTTTTGAAATCAATTATTTTATGTTAAAGATGTATGTTTAACTTTCAAACCAGAAGAGACATTTGAATATCGATAGAAAAATGACCAAATTACAGTCGTTTAAATTTCAAAAACTGCCTTTTTTCAACAAATTTCTTCATGCTCTAAGTTGATCGTGAGGCTGTATAATATTTTTTGTTCTTATTTTATGCAATAGCATGCTACAGCAGTTTTACAAATAAATGAGTTATGCTAATACTTATATGAGATAAAATATTTTCCGGATTTTTTGATTTTATTATACAGTGTTCTTTTTTTCAAAAAGAACATAGCTTTAGTTGAGGAGCATCCTGACTTTAAACTACAGTAACTCAGAAATTTTCTAACCAATTATTATAAATATTTTTCTGTTTAAATAGAACTCATATATTTTAAACGAAAGAAACAATTTTAAAATTAGTTTCAAAATATTGGATGTATGACTTAAAAATGCGGAATTTTTTTAAAATTTTAGCTTTTATTTTGAAACATTTGTACAATATGAATTTATTCATGTGGATTAAACGCCAAAATAACTGCTCATCTTTTGAGGCAAGGACGAATCAGGTCAATTTCGGATACTCTGTTCCAAAATGAAGCTTATCCCAGTGTGAGCTTTCCGCATCGATCGAAACAAATAGTAGTAGTCGGTTGGGGCACGGTCTGGATTATAAAGCGAATGATCTCAATAGCTTCATTCTAAATAATTTTCAACAGGTATTGCGACATGTAGCCGATCGTTGTCATTATGGAATATATTACGGTTTCATGTCTGGCCGCATATTCTTGACATTTTTCGGCCAATGCTCGCTTCAAGCGAATCAGTTGTGTTCGTTACAGGTCCCTTGTGATGGTCTGGCCAGATTTCAGCAGCTCATAATAAATAGGACATTTTTGCTTACACCAAATACAGAGAATTACCTTAGCGCCATGGATAGTTGGGTTTTGGATGAATCCTGCTGCTCGCAAACGTTTTAACGTTGCTGCTTGAGTAGCTTCCAATGATTTTGCAAGCTGTTGTTGAGTTTTACAACAATTTTCATGGAGTAATGCCTATATTTGCCTTCCGTGTCAAAATCACCACTTCTGAACAGCACAAACCATCTCGGTAACACATTCCCCATAAGCTTTGGTGAGCAATCGGTGTGCTTCAGAGGCATTTTTTTTTTTTTCATATTAAATAACTAAAGCAAAGCATATAACGCTTTGTTGGCACAAAATTCGACATTTTCTACTAAGTGAAAATAAATAACATATAAGTTATTGCAAAAGATACGCCATCTATTGGAAATCCCACATTTTTAAGTTATACACCCAATAGATGCCTTGGAAATACATCTGTAAACATCTCTATTTTCTATCCAGATACCATGAAATTAAGATCACTAATTGGTAATTTATTGCTATTGTCGATAATGAAAACAATCTTATCACAATTCTTCAAAATGTTTAAATAACCCCAATAATGTCCCCAAACGTGTCAAAATACCCAATTTTGGGGCCAAATCCCCAAGACTGGCAAGCCTGATTATAACTTAAATTAAATACTATGGATGCCATCTAGTTTTAGGATGTTATCATATCTAAAACTTATTCAAATTGTTATTATTTAAGGATTAAAATCCATTACATCCCTGTAAATTAACCAGCAGGCAAAATGCCTTTTAAAAATTCAAATTTGTTTGAGGTTAGAGCAACGTTTTCAATCCCACACTTCACTCCTTCAGCTGAGCATCCATTCTGTAGCAGTGATAAGACTTTTTTTCTATTTTTTTCAAGCAATAAAGATGAAATGATGATGATGAGCAGAATTTTGTTGTTGGTGTGACAAAATCCTTTATTAATGTCATTGTAGTTGTTGTTGTTGTTGTGTGGTGTCCTGTTGTTTTGTGAACTTCATTTTGCCGTTGGCATATTTTTTAAGTGCTTTAGCTGGGTCTCCAAATCCAAAGTGATTGATTTAACAAGTCAATTTCAATGTGTTGACAGTTTCATGATTGAAATAATTTTCTTTATTATCGCTTTACAATCGACCCAACAACATCGTCAGCATCGTCGCCATCGCCATTGTCATTATGTGCCTTCATTTGTTTTCCTCTTAATAGCACCAATTGATGAGGATTCGGGTTCACTTTGTATGTGTGTGTGTGTTTGCTTACTCTCTTTCAGTACTTTTTTCTAAAGCCTGTCGCCTGCTAATGTTTTGACATTTTTATTTCACCAATATGTCCAAGATTAATTGTTATGTGTCTGGTAGTATGGTAGAAATTTTATTTTTATCCATAAAAATAAATTTATTGTTAAAAATGAGACACATACCAACCAACAACCACTTTTTTATTGTGTGCTTTTACTGCAGCAAAAACCTAAAGTTTGTTTTTAGACTAAAAAAAGGCTCTGTGAGTAAAATCCTTTAATGACAATCATTTAGGGTTTAAATAATCTTTAATATCATTTATTTGGCTTCATTTTGCAATGACATTAAGATGTGTATTTTGCCTTAAGATTTAGGAGTCATCAAGATCAGTATCAGCATTTGAGTACTGCAACGAAATTGAGTAATGTACTTAATGAGAGCAGCAGTTTTTAAAAACGAATTTATGTTAATATTTGTAATAGAAATAGTATTTGTAGCACTCCAGTGAAAAAAAATCTCAAGGACAGCAAATTGGAAGCCTCCTAGACCAATTAATATACATTCCTTAATAAGTTTCTTGTAAAAGTTTTAAGCTTTCTTTCTTAAAATAACCTGCATCTCTTTCTTGCATCTCTTATTTGAGAATACCTTCTTATAAATTGCCTACAAAAAACCCTGCAGTACGATGCGAGTATGAAAGTTATTATTTGGAATGACATGCAATGTCAAGACTTTAGAAATTCTATGTAAAGCCTTTTTGGTTGAAATCTTGTCCTGCTAGTTCTTGTGTAATTAATATCATGTATTCCACCAAAGAGCACAAGTTTTAGATATTGCGACTATCGATTTTTTCCGTATTCTTTCTTTTAAATTTTTGTAAAACTCGCGATTTTATTCGCGATTTAAATGGTAAAAACCAAGAAAATTTACATTTAAATAATCTTATTTTATGAACCTAACGGCGGATTTTATTGATTTAAGGAGAATTTGAAAAATAGTTAGACAAATAATGAGACAACATAATAAAATAAAAATATTTGTTTTAAATAAGTACATTCACGATGTCAATGAAACTTTTAAATACACTTTTGGAAATGTTTTCAAATAATCTTAAAAAGTGTTAAATTAAAATTTTTGAATGTGAATGGGAAGTGTCCTGCTATTTTTAATATACTTTTTTTTATATTTAACACCAACACGTTTTTCCATACAAAAACCCTTTATTTTAAAAAATTTGTCGAGTCGCTAACAAACCAACCTTTCTATGTTTTCGTACCAATAGAGTTCAACTTTAAATATACGCGAACCTTTAACGAGAAGCCTGATTTTATTAAAAGTGCATTCATAATTGAATTACATTTTTCATGTTATCAAATGCATTTTTATTATTAAAATTCCTAATTTTTACTGATTAAGGAGTGAGATCTTAACACACGTAAAATTCTTGACACACGTTTTTCATTAAAACTTTTAACCCAAGTATTATTTTTTTTTTTTTTAAAAGCATGTCAGTTATTATGTTCAATGTCAATTATATTCATTTGTTGTTAATCTGATTAAAATGAGTGACCAGAAAATAGTGCGTACTAAAATTATTAAATATTTTCAACAAAACCCAACTTGGTCCTAGAAAAAGTTGGCCAAGCATTCCAATGTCTGCCGTCAAACTGTTTCCAATGTTATTAAACAGTACCGGGAGAACTTGTCCGTTGATAGAAAACCTGGTTCAGATAAAAGGAATGGTCCACATGATGTTTCTAAAGCCAAAAATAAATAGAAAGCATTTTCAAAAGAACTCCCAACACATCCGGTAGGAAAGAAGCCCGGTTAGCTCAGTGATAGGACTATTTGGTACGAAAAGTAAAAACCAATGCAGGTTTAAAAACATACAAAGCTTAAAAAGTTCATGACAGGAACGCTGCTAAAAATTTAGAGGCCAAAAACAGACCACAGAAATTGAAGTCAAGTTTTATAAAAAAAAAATATTCTTGCTGCTTAATGGATGACGAAACGTATGTTCTGGCAGATTTTTCCCAACTTCCTGGTCAAAAATTGTATGTTGCTGATTCTCGAGCGAATGTTGAAGAAAAGTTTAGGACCCAAAAAGCAGACAAAATTTCCGATAAAGTTCTTGGTATGGCAAGCATTATGCAGTTGCGGCAAAAGAAGCCAATCATTTGTTACAAAGGGCTCTATAAATACGGAAATTTACATCAAGGAATCTTTACAAAAAAGGCTGCTTCCATTTATAAGACTTCTTAATGTGTCCACTTATTTTTGGCCTGACTTGGCATCCTGTCACTAGGTAAACAAGCCCTTGAGTGGTACAAGAACAATAATGTGGTATTTGTACCAAGAGGCATATCCTCCAAACTGCCCGGAGCTAAGGCCAGTGGAGAGATATTGTTCTCTTATTAATAGAGAATTGAAGAGCACAAAAAACGTGTCTAAAAGTGTGGTAGATTTTAAATGGAGATGGACTACCTGTTCGAGCAAAGTGACAGAAAGCACTATAAAAACGTTAATGGCAGGGTTTCCGAAAATGGTTAAAAATTGCATCACTAGTGATTAAAACTATAAAAATATTTTTTTTGGTAAATTGTAATAATAATTTCAAGCAAATGAAAAAAATTAAATCTGTAAGTTTTTGATTGGTTTCGTTTTTATTAACATATATGTATGTTAAGAATTTTTCGATCTCACTTCTTAGTTCAATAAAATGTTTTTTATGACGCATGTTTTCTCTATTTGTAACAAATAAACAAAAAAAACTGTTGCCTAAGTTGCAAAGTTGATTAAACTACCGCTCACTATCATTGTTGAAGTTTCAATTAGTTTGAAAATTATCTTGAAAATAAAGCTTTATGGAACAAATGAAAGCAGAGAACAATCTCACATAGTCGTTCTCAAGACAACTGATTTGTATTGGAACCAAAACAGCTGATATTCGATACCAAATAATTTAATTTACCAGGTCATCGTCTTTATACCCTAGACAAGGGTGTTTTGGAGTTACCTTAGGAGTGGAAAAAGACCATCGATGATTGGTTAAATCAAAGAGTGTCTATTGACACTGTTTTCAGAAACACTAAATCCTTTTTCGATAATAAATATTTATTTTTTTGAGAGTACATTTCTCTTTTCACAGAGTATCCCGAAAGTATTAATTTCCTTCACCAATAACAATGTCATGTTAAAATAACACGTGCCCTTCATATAAAGTTTTATACCTTTATATGATCGGAACCATTAAGGTGGCTACAGCTGGGATAATACATTTCCTCTAGCGTAGTGTTTGTGGCACTTTAATTCTGTAAAAGTAGTTAAAAACCAAAGAACATTAGTTTTAATGGAAGTAGTTGAAATAATATGAAATTAACAATGACTAATTATTCTCTTTCCTCCCTTGCAGATGTCATTGATTGGATTATAGAAAACATCGGTGATAAGACACGTAACAGACGTGGAGTCCTGAAGAAGCTCAAAGAAATGGGTTTGATGTTTAAGGCGCCAACCAAAAAATCTACTGCTGATGCGCACAACAAAAACCTGTGGCGCTCTGAGGAAGATGAAGAACTACGCAGCCTCTACGATCAATATCGAACTGAAGATGGTATGTTTCACTATTTTAAATAAATCCAACATTCTAAAACAAATCTAATTTTGTAAAACTTCATCGCACAGATTGTTTACAACGTATTCTAGAGGAATTTGGCGAGAGACGTAATAAACAAGCTATTATCAAAAGAATGTTACAATTGCATATTATAGCCGATAAATCGGAAATTCTACCCCAAAAGCCACGTAAACGCAAGCCGAAGAAACAATTGGAGAATGGAGTAGAAGGAGAGCATGATGAATATACATTTATAGAAGAACCAGAATTTGATGAAGCTGACAGACCAAGTACGTCCAGGCAGAGTAAGGTTAAGAAGCCAACCAAAGCTAAACCACGCAAGATAGTACGTACTCCTCTAGATGTGGGCACGGTTAGAGCTTTGTTGGGACAAATTGATGCCGATAAATACCAAGAAGCTATAGATTGGCTTAAGGAGTGTTTAGATGATGCTGCTGAAGATACTGAGCAAGCTGAGGAAGAGGATGATGGCGTTCCTTTGGTACCCTTACAGGAATTGCAAAAAGAAGCCATGGAAGATGATAATTTCAAAAAGGTTTTGGTAGCCTTGGGCGTACAACCTCCAGTCTTTGGCATGGAAAGCTATTGGCGTATACCCATTTATTTGAATTCGGCTGACTTGAAATTAAGAGCCAAAATAGTGGCGGGCGAAGAAGTTGACATTGATGTTGATGATTTGGACGAAGATGACAATGGAAGCGATAATGGCAGTGCTGAAGAAAACAATGATAATCGAGATGGCGATGAGAGTGAAGAAGATTATTTGGAAACTTTGGGCATGGCCAAAGAACGTAAGAAATTGGATAATTTGGAAAATTACATGGAGCAACAGAGAGAGAAAATGAAAAACTTAATGTTTAGCAAAAGTGATGAGGAGACTGAAGAACGTGCTCCCTTAAAAGATAAAAAGAAAACCAAAACCAAAAAGGAAACCAAGGCTAAGAAAAAGAAGGTAGACTCTGATTCCGAAGAAGATACGGAAATGGTGAATAAAATCAAAAAGAAATTAGATAAAAAGAAGCGCAACAATGATTTGAGCAGTGAAGAAGAAGACGGAGAAGAAACGTTCAAGAAACCTAAAGAAAAGGAAGTGGTCAAACCCGATACAGCCGATTTGTTTGATCAATTAAAGACCAAAAGGGCTAAGAGTAAAATCAATCTTAAAGATATGGTGGCCGAAAAGAGTAAAGACAGTGAAGGCGAAGAGGATGATATTGATTTACATTTTAACTCTGAGGATTATCGCAAACGTTTAGCTGAATTGGGCGATGGTGATAATAATGATGACAGTGAAGGAGAAGAGGTCACTGAACAGCAAACCTTAAGCAATCGTTCTCGTCGTGCCAATGTAATTGAATCCGATTCTGATGATGATGGTGATGTTGTTGACAATGTTAATAAAGCCAACAGCAGAGATAAACAAGCCTTCAATGATGATGACAACAATGATGCAGATGATGATGGTGTTAAATCCATTAAAAAACAACAAGCAGCAGGCGACAATATAAAAGACTCGTCTAAAACATCAACTAAAAAACGTCGACGTTCCCTAGATGAAGACAATACTGATGAGATGGAGCAGGAGGATGATGATGACGACGACGAGGATGCTAAATTTCTAAAACGCAAGAAGCCATCACCAACTAAACAACGTGTTGCAGAGACTGGTGAAGAACCAGCTAAACGACGCCGTGTTGCTGTCATAGACGATGATGATGAGGATGATTGAACAAACAATTTCATTTTTTCTTTTTCTCTCTTATGTTGTATGCAATGATTTTCATTTAATTTAATATTTTTTTTTTTAAATTTGTTTTACTTTCTTTTCTCCTTAATTGGTTAAAAAGTGAAAAACAAGAACAAAATTAACATGTGAAGTCAAGACAGTTAAGTACTTGTCTCATTTTCCATTCGTTAAATTTTAATTCACTTTTTTTAATAAACTTTTTAACACTGAATCATTAAATTGTCTTTATGCATGATTTCAATTTTAATTCTCAACTCTGTTTTAACTTATTTTATTTTTTTGCGATAATTACTATTTGTCATGTTAAGTTTATTAAGTTTTTATTTTTCATTGCATACAATCGTTATCTTATTGAACTTATATTGAATTTTTTATTATATCAATTTTTTTTTTTCCCCCTTTAATAAATTTAAATATTAGTTTGCATTTAATACAGGTTTTGTTTTTGCAGAATGGGAATTCTAAAAGATATTTCTGTTTCTACTTTTAGTAGATTTTATGAAAACACGAATATAAATGTTTCTAAAATCGTTGTAAGAGACTTGACAAAATATGTGAATTTTAGTCAAGTAGTTTTTTTCTATTCTTTATAATAAATAGTTTGAAAGCCTTTTACTAAAGTATTAAGTGTTTAAATAATTTGCAAAGCCAAAACGATTTATGGTGGTCATTTGGTACCCTTGGAAGAGTTACAAAAAGAAGCCATGGATTATGACAATTTCTAAAAGGTTTTGGTAACTTTGGAAATACAAACTCCAGTATTTGGCATGGAAAGCTATTGTATTCGGCTGACTTGAATTTAAGAACTGAAATAGTGTCGGGCGAAGAAGTTGATATTGATGATTTAAAAGAAGATGACAATGGAACAGATAATGAGTGCTGAAAAAAAAACCGATAATCGTGATGACGATGGAAGCGATGAATACTATTTCATCTCTATGTTTGCCTCTTTTTTATTACAAATATTCAATAAACATTTAAATCAAATGTATTGAAACGTTTCGTATTGGATCTGCTGATTCAAATTGTCTTATACACATAGTAACAGTATTAGTATCACACACCCAAGATGCATTTTAACTATTTGAACAATTAAAATACGAATAATTCAAAATTTTTTTTGGCATTTTTCACTTATAGGTTGCAGGAGTGAAACTTGACTAGTTTCGATCCGGAGATCTAATATTCGAGGGCAATCACCAATTCCAGCTCTTGTAACTGTTGTCGAAAGTTCTTCCCTGGAGAAAAAACTTCCGGTTGCTAAAAATGTTGCTCCGGAGCGTAGATCCAATTGTCGTTGTAACGATTGCTAATTCTAGTAAATTCTGTTGTTTTGGATATCTAATTACAAACGCTGTGCTTAAGGACCATTAACAAATAGAGAATATGAATATTCAAACTGTGGTAAGTTCTTAAATTTTATCTCATAATTGAAATTTTGCATTAGGTGTAATTTTAGTTTTTATTGCCTAGGTTGTAAGAAAAATACACTGAAACACTTTTAATGCCAAAGGTTTAATTTTAAAGATGTAAGGATTTTAAAATTTGACTTCAGATCATTGCGTCATATAGTATATTGAAAAATCTTAGAATTTCATTTGAAAAATCTTTTTTATGAAAAACCTTTTATTTAACAATTATGGTCTGTCTATCTGTCTGTTGAAATCAATTTTCTGAAGACCCCAGATATCTTCGGGATCCAAATCTTCAATAATTCTGTCAGACATACTTTCGAGAAGTTTCCTATTTAAAATCAGCAAACTCCGTCCATATACTCTTCACCTTCGTGAGAAGGGTATATATAAGATTTTTATTACGTTTATAACTTCTACAATATAATCTGTTCGTCAGCAATTAAATGTAAAATTTTTAAAAGTTTTCTTGATATATTTAGGAAAATGGGCAATTAATGTATCCACAACAAAGGTGAAGGGTATATAAGATTCGGCATAGCCGAATATAGCACTCTTACTTGTTTAAATTTATAAATGGTTTAAAAACAAATTTTGTATGAAAGCTATTCTTTTTAAACCTTTGATTTATTTAATAAATAATTGTTTATGAATATGATGGTAAATATTTAAAAAATAAAATTCTAAGAATTTCCTGATGTGCAATACATGCAAAGCTCTTTCAAAAGGATTTCTGTTAAACTTTAAAAGCGTGACATTAACGGAAACAACGAAGAAAAAAAAAAAAGATTTTTAAACTTATTTCAGTTGAATTCGGTGACATTTGGTATAAATTTTATGACCACACAACATTTTAAAATCTCCAGCATTTCAGTATTTGTATTAATTTTTGTTATTCAATGTTTAAAATTTTTAAATTGTGGTTACAAAATATCCTAAGTACTTTCTTCACAAAGGATGTTTCTTTTAGTAATAAAACAAAGTTTCAGAATTATTTACATGAGCTACTATACAGTTATTTTTAACATAACTAGTTTAATAACAAATCAAATTCTTTACAAATTACCCCTAAGATACCCTTTCTGCTCGACTACCGCTAAGCTGTCGATACAGAAATAATTGCAATTACAGTTTTCGACATTATTGTAAATACCGTTATCGGTATTCTGTAAATAATTTAATGCGCAACAAAGAATACCGATCGACTCAGATTTACTTTCTGAGTCTATTAAACGATACGATGTACGTTCGACCGTCCGTCTGGCTGTCGTGTAAATTTTGTGCGCAAAGTCTTTATTTCGCATTTTTGAAGATATTTCGATAAAATTTGGTACATACATTTGCTTCAGTCTAAAGACCAAACCTATTGAAACTGGCTGAAATGGGTCCATTATTACACCTAGCTACCATACAAAATTTCCTCCCGAAATTGCACTTTATCGGTCATAACTGTTTAACTTATATAACAGGCCTCATAATAATTCGTCATAGCTCCCATATAAGGCCCGCTTCCAAAAATCACTTTAACGAGCATAAATCTCTTAAAAATTTTGGTAACCGCTTAAAATTCAACAGAAATAAGATTCATATAGACATAAATCACACGAACTTATTTCATGGCGATTGGTCCAGAATTAGTCATAGCTCCCATATTAGGACATCTTCCAAAAATCATTCACGAAAATAAATTATTGAAATGATACAAGAAAAATGTTTTTGCTCATTTACTCAGTATAGGGTATTATATGATCGGGCATGACCGACTATACTTTTCTACTTGTTTTATTATCAATTTAATTCAATCCGAAATAACAAGAACTGCCTTTGTTAAAATACTGTTACCGTTATTATTTAACCGTTTCGATTTTTTATTTTAATTTTTTCCAACATTAAAATGTTCATTAAACTACCACTTTACTATTAAATTTAAACAACAACCTTTACGTTAAAGTCAACATTTATGTTAAAAATTAATTATTTGTAAAATGTTTCATTATTAACAAAACAAATAAGGATTAATTTTAACAGCACTCTCTGACCATGATATTGCTGTTTCACAACTAAAATCGGGCACCAATATTTGGCTTATTTTTAATAGTTTACAATTTTATTTTATAACCGTTTGCACAACCATCCTACCACTATTTTGCTGAATATTTTTTTCTTTCTTATTACATGTACACATTGAAAAGTTAATAGTTGCAATTATATAAAGTCACATCATCTGCCATATTATGTCATTTATACATATGAAGAGAATACAGGAACGATGGCTATAAAGAAGCACACACATACAGTGATTAACAATACAATGGACACTTTTCAAAATATTTAACTTATAGGTCAAAATCCAAAAAATAAATGCTTATCAAATTTGAATTTTTTTAGTCTTGTATTGTATTAATATGTATGTGTATTAGGCTGGGTCAAATTGTATGGACGATCCAAAAGTAAAAAATCGTATAGCAGAAACGCAATCTACGGAAAATTCTAAGATAGCTTTCCCAAGAAACCATTGGTCTAAAATCAAATCCTATCTTGCGCATTTGGTCTTTTATCCAATAAAAAAAAAAAACTATTAAGGACTGAGATCGAAAAATGTTTAACATACATATATGTTAATAAAAATGAAACCACTAAACTTACAGTTTTAAATCTTTTTTTATTTGATTGAAATTATTGTTAAAATTTACAAAAACAAAAAATTATTTTATCTAATCACTAATGATGAAATTTTTAACCTTTTTCGAAAACCCTTCCATTATGGTTTTTATAGTGCTTTATGTCGCTTTGTTCGAACAGGTTGTCCATCTTCGTTTAAAATCTACCACACTTCTGGACACCTTCTTTATGCTCTTCAATTCTCTTTTAACAAGAGCCCAATATCTATCCACTGTACTTAGCTCCAGGCAGTTTGGAGGAATTGCCTCAAATACCACATTATTAGTCTTGTACCACTCAAGACCTTTCTTACCATAGTGACAGATGCCAAATGAGGCCAAAAATAATGTTGTCCTTTTTTGGGTCCTAAACTTTTCTTCAACATTCCCTCGAGCATCTGCAACATAAAAAAATTTACCCAGAAGCTGCGAAAAATTTTCCATACGTACGTTTCGTTATCCATTATGCAGCAGGTATATTTTTATACCCTTCACCTTCGTGAGAAGGGTATATATAAGTTTGTCATTCCGTTTGTAATTTCCACAATATAATTTTCCGACCCTATAAAGTATATATATTCTGGATCCTTATAGATAGCGGAGTCGATTAAGCCATGTCCGTCTGTCTGTCTGTTGAAATCAATTTTCTGAAGACCCCAGATATACTTGGGATCCAATTCTTCAATAATTCTGTCAGACATGCTTTCTAGAAGTTTGCTATTTAAAATCAGCAAAATCGGTCCACAAATGGCTGAGATATAAGGAAAAAACCAAGTAAACCTCGATTTTTTACCTATTTTTTTACCTATATCTGGATTACTAAGTCACTAATATAGATAATATGGATAGATATTTCAAAGACCTTTGCAACGACGTATATAAGACCATAGTAAGTTGGACCTACAATGGGTCAAAATCGGGAAAAAATTTTAACCAGATTTTTTTTTCGCTAAATATTAAAAAAAAAATTTAAATTTAAAAAAAATTTAAAAAAAAAAATTCGAAAAAAAAATTCGAAAAAAAAATTAAAAAAAAACAACTGGAAAAAAATAAATTTTGTTTACCTAAAAATATTTAAAATTTCTATTCTGAAGTATAGTTTGGTGAAGGGTATATAAGATTCGGCCCAGCCGAATATATCTCTCTTAGTTGTTTTATAAAATTTGACTTCAATTTCCGTACTCTGTTTTTGGCCTCTAAATTTTTAGCAGCGTTCCTGTCAGGAACTTTTTTAGCCTCGTATGTTTTTGAACCTGCATTGGCTTTAACTTTTCGTACCAAATAGTCCGAGCACTGAGCTAACCGGGTTGCTTTCCTACCGGATGTGTTGGGAGCTCTTTTGCAAATGCTTTCTATTTTTTTGGCTTAATAAACATCATGTGAACCATTCCTTCTACCTGAACCAGGTTTTGTATCAACGGACAAGTTCTCCCGGTACTGTTGAATAACATTGGAAACAGTTTGACGGCAGACCTTTGATTGTTTGGCCAACTTTTTGTAGGACCAAGTTGGGTTTTGTTGAAAATATTTAATAATTTTAGTATGCACTTTTTTCTGATCACTCATTTTAATCAACAACAAATAAACATAATTGACATTGAACATAATAACTGACATGCTTTACAAAGGTACCTTAATCAAAAAAAAAAAAATCAAACAAACAAAACTTGGTTAAAAGTTTTAATGAAAAACGTGTGTTAAGAATTTTTCGATCTCAGTCCTTACAAAACAAAATAAAAATTTGTTATTAATATGGTATTGACAAAACCATGGAAACTAAGGTTTAATTTTTAGAAAAAAAGTCTGGCTCAGAAAACAAAACGTCATAAATTTCCTTTTCTGACACAAAATGTTGCCAACAAATTTTGTACCATTTATTAATAGGGCATGTATTGCATGTGTTTTGTGACATATTTTAGGACATTTTGCTACTTTGTGTATGTAAAATACATGTGTATGCCTTATGAAATGTTTGGCAATTAGAGCATATTCTATTTTCGTGTGTTTATCAATGTGTATTTAGAAATACAAGAGCAAAATATAAAACACAAAACAAAAAAGTGTAGAGAAAAATCATTTATTGTGATTTAAAAATCTTTTAAATAGGTATATTGTTAAAAACCACAAACATATAAACTAATAGAGGTTATGTCACATGCAATTGCATATGTACGTGTGAATATGGAAATTATGAATCGCATGTATAGCGTGATATTTTACATACACATGGAATTCCATATGCATCGAATACATGTCCAAATACAGATGAAATACATGCCGTGTGAACCCCCATACCCTCATACGCTTTAACACTTTTAATCTAAAAATTACAAAAACTATTTCATTAACACAAACGAACTTCAAAAACAATAACAAGAAAAGCTGTTTAAAAAGTGGTGCCTTTCTAACCCTTTGATAAAATTGAGGGTGAAACATGTATTATATTTTCGGGGTTTTAAGGTAACATTAATTGAAAAGAACACGATATACGCTAACCAATTTTTTCAGGAAAGAACACAGAATAAAGGCATAATTTATGCCAGAAACGAAAGCGTCATTAGGTACTCCGTATTTTGTTGAATATCCCGTGTTTTTCATCACTGCATGACAACGACAATGCATTGAACCATTTGTCATTCCCTTATTACCCAGAGGCTTTCTATGGGATTGGGCAGGCCAAAATACATACCTTATTGGATTGTAACCACTCGGCTACAACCTAGGAGGTGTGTTTGGGGTATATTTTCCTCAGTGTTTAGATACATAACATTGTTTGAAATGGATCTGTATCTAAATCTAATTATGGTATATTTATCACCACCGTTCCGTTCTACTAATGTCATCCCAACACAGCCTCTTAAATTGTATTTGGGTTTTATCCGAAAAAAATAACAGAATTCAATTTCTGTCTCGATCAGTTTAAGGGCCTTATTTTCTAAATTGTTTATTGTTTTATATAGAAAACAAAAACAAATTTTTAAAAATTAGTTTTGTCTTCGTGAAAATTCTTTTGTTTTTTTTTTTAAGGCAAAGCAACTCATAAATTTGTATTTGTATCTTATATGCTTTTGAATACCTTAATTACTGAATATTTTTTCCAAAAAAGTGTTCATTGTATTGTTAATCACTGTATGTATGTAAGTAAGTATATTCCTTTATATACCAACATAAAATAGTGAATCCCTTCAAACTCAAAATGAATACGTGTGTACTGTAGTAGAACCAATAAATGGTCAATTTCTCTATATACTAAAAAAAATAAAAAAAAAAAAAAAATAGAATACAAAACTGAAATGAAACTAATAATGAAAATTTTAGATACTCGTTTGAGTATATAATAACAATAATTTTTCCACAAAAATGTAAAACATGAAAATATCGCACTCGTTCACCAATACTGTATTAATTCAAAAACTTTTAAGTGTTCAGGAGAGATTAAAAACTGTGTTTAAGAAAACTTGAAAATCCGAATACATCATAAGGACTGAGATCGTAAAATTCTTAACACACGTTTTTCTTTAAAACTTTTAACCCAAGTATTATTTGATTTTTTTTATCAAGTTACCTTTGTAAAGCATGTCAGTTATTATGTTTAATGTCAATTATGTTCAGTTGTTATTAATCTGATTAAAATGAGTGACCATAAAAATGTGCGTACTAAAATTATTAAATATTTTCAACAAAACCCAACTTGGTCCTACAAAAAGTTGGGCAAACAATCAAAGGGCGGCTATCAATATTTTTCCAATGTTATTAAACAGTACCGGGAGAACTTGTCCGTTGATAGAAAACCTGGTTCATGTAGGAATGGTCCACATGATATTTCTAAAGCCAAACAAATAGAAAGCATTTTCAAAAGAGCTCCCAACACATGCCGTAGGAAAGCAGCCCGGTTAGATCAGTACTCGGACTATTTGGTACGAAAAGTTAAACCCAATGAAGATTTAAAAACACTGAAGGCTCAAAAAGTTTATGACAGGATCTCTGCTAAAAATTTAGAGGCCAAAAACAGAGCACGGATATTGAAGTCAAATTTTATACAAAAAATATACCTGCTGCATAATGGATGACGAAATGTACGTATGGAAAATTTTTCGCAGCTTATGGGTCAAGTTTTTTATGTTGCAGATGCTCGAGGGAATGTTGAAGAAAAGTTTAGAATCCAAAAGCAGACAAAATTTCTCAAAAAGTTCTTTGTATGGCAAGCAATATGCAGTTGCGGCAAAAAAGCCAAACATTTGTTACAAAGGGCTCTATAAATACCGAAATTTCCATTCATTCATAAGACTTCTTAATATGTGCACTTATTTTTGGCCTGATTTGGCATCTGTCACTATGGTAAGAAAGGTTTGAGTGGTACAAGACCAATAATGTTGTATTTGTACCAAGAGAGGCCATTCCTCCAAACTGCCTGAAGCTGAGTCCAGTGAAGGGATATTGGGCTCTTGTTATAGATAGAATTGAATAGAATTGAAGAGCAAAAAAAGGTGTCCAAAAGTGTGGTAGATTTTAAACGGAGATGGACAACCTGTTCGAACAAAGTGACATATATAAAAACCATAATGGAAGGGTTTTCGAAAAAGGTTAAAAATTTCATCATTAGTGATTAGAACTAGAAAAATATTTTTTTTTTTTTGTAAATTGTAACAATAATTTCAATCAAATAAAAAAAGATTCAAAACTGTAAGTTAAGTGGTTTCATTTGTGTTAACATATATGTGTGTTAAAAATTTTTCGATCTCAGTCCTCAGCAAATTCCATTTGAACATATATTTACACTATTTTTCATTACAATTTTTACAATTATTGCAACATAAATCTATTTTTTGAGCTAACACAATTTTTCCTCTCGATAATTTTTTTTATTTTTTTATTAACAAATAATACCTTTTTTATGAAAATATACAATGTATTTCTAATCAAACTTTTGTATTAACTCAAAATAATACCTTGTTTATATAAAGGTAGTCACTGCACTAGTTGATTTCTTGCAAATAATGACATTTTTAGTTAATACAGTATTGTTGAACGAGTGCGATATAAGAATATTTTAGGAAAGATTTTGTTGTCATTCAGATGGTTTTCGGTTATTATACACTAGGGAAATACAATAACATCATACATATCGAGCCTAACGAAAATGTCTTAAGTGCATAACAAAAAACTATACAGGAGAGGTTTTTTTGTGATTGTTTGCATGTTTTATTTAATTAAATTCAAACATACGGACGATGTGCATTTTAGCTGAAATAGCTTTTAAACTTTCAACAGATTATGTAATCGATCCAAAATTATTGATTTACATTCAAAATTAAAATCGAATATTTTGTTGGTTAAGATATTTTCGCTGTTAGGGCTCGATATGTTTATTGTGGTTTTTTTTTTTCATCTAAAGCAAAATTTTCAAAACTAACTATTTTTTCTCATACATACATAGCGAATGAATAACTAAATGACTGACTATGTGAAGAAATTGTACGACTAGTCTGGAACTACATGTGTATTGCAGCATTAAACATAGTTTTGTGATGCCAACTAAACATTCAACCATCCAGTCAGTTATACAAGTAAAACTAACCAACCCCAACCTACCAGCCAACAATGATTTTGTTTGAAATGGAATACAGCGAATATTAAACAGTTTCACAGCTGTAGGTTAGTAATACTTGATGGAATGATTGGTTGTTATTGTGGTAAGGGAAGTACATAGGTTGGATGTTAAGTTATAGGTTATTGCACTTTGATTAATACTGCATACACAAAAATATAAACAATTTTAAAAGCTTTATTATTTCGATTTTAGTTATTTCAAAATGTATTTAATAGTTATTAGGGTATTAATATCACTCTCAGATATCAGTTCAAGGGAGGGAAACCTACAATTCGAATTTCATTCTACCATTTTTGGTGGAAGATTATGAATTATTCATAGCTTTATTTCATATCTTTATTTTATTGATTTATTATTATTTAAATTTAAATAAAACTTTTTTGAAATTGTATAAATCATATAAATTAATAATTAATCTATTTTTAGGTACAATACTGCTACAAATCCAAGTGTAAATGGTCCCTGTGTCACTCATCTCATAGACATTCAACTGCATTCCTAAAATAAATAATTTTAAATTATAGCTCAATGTCATTGGAGCTTAATTCGATATTTTGAAGGATAGCACCTTCAGGAGTCCACAAATTTGTAATTAACAAAAAACATTTATTTTATCACTATAGCAATAACATAAAATGTTTTTTCATTAAAAGAATGAAAAATATTAAATATTAATAATATTGTTTCAATGCATTTAATTAGTAACAATAAAAAATAAAATCCTAAAAATATGAAAAAAAATTATTCAAGTTACAAATTATATTAAATATATTTTTGTTCAATAGAACTATTATTTATTTTACTTATTTTTAATTCAATTTACTTTACAATGTTTCAAACTATAATATCAATCCTTAATATTCATGAAAATGCGAATTTTTTTACGAAAAAAGTAAGCTATTATTAAGAAAGAATGTAAAATAAGTATTAAATTAATAGTGTTTCAATACATTTAACAAATTTCAATAAAATCTTAAAAATATGAAAAAAAAAAATCAATTTTGTGTTTTTTATTTCAACAAAATCTTTAAAATATGTTTTACGGTTGACAACCAGCCAGCCAGACGGACGGACGGACATCGTTTTGTCGACTCAGAAAGTGATTCTGAGTCGATCGGGTATTAGACTAATATTTTTGGGGGTTACAAACATCTGCACAAATCCAATATACCCTCCCCACTATGGTGGTGTAGGATATAAAAATAATGATAAATTATTATTGTTTCAATGAAATTAATTAGTTAGTATAAGCATAATAAATTATTTCAATAAAAATAAGAAAAGAAAGAAATAAAAAACAATTTGTGTTTTATTTATTTAATTCTACCATTGTTATTCAAATTGACAAATTTTATTAATTTTTATTAATTTATTTTATTTATTTTATTTATTTTATTTATTTTATTTATTTTATTAATTTATTAATTTTTAATTAGGTACTTTTTTATTATTAATGTGAAATGTGACACAGAAATTGTGAAGAAAAAAAATTTCGATCAATTTCTGTAAAACTCAAAATTTCAGCTTAACACCAGGCGCCCAGAATCTCAGAAAAACTGTAAGGCTATTTTTTATAAAATTTAGTTACAAAAAAATTCTGCAGCATACCTTTAGGCTTTGAAAAGTATTTAAATCACCCGGTTATCAAAATTAAAAACAGGGTGTGTCGTATAATGAACTTACCTTAGCGCCCTAAAGTATGTGCAAATTTTTAAAGATATTTTATTTTTAGCTCAAATAAGAGTTGCCAAGTCAATTAAAATAACTATTTCAATGGGAAATATAAATATTTACGTTTTTTATTTATGTTTTACTTTTATAAGTACTTTAACTATTAAAATAGGAGGAAAATGTAATTATTAAACAGCTTTAATACGTAAAATTATAAAATTAAATTCCTTAGACATGGCAAGGGTTTTTTTCGTAATTCTATATATATCTGCAATTCGTAACGATTTATTTATATCTCCAGCTTGTGAAGTTGATAGGTTTCCTGCAAATTAAAAAAAAAAATATATTTTAGTAAAAAAAATTAATAAATTAAAACAGTATTATTTATAGGAATTAAGGGCGTTAACAAAACAATACTTTTTAAAATAAATGTTGTTCACCGTTAGCAATAAAATTAATTATTGCATAGTTGTAAGTGGAAGAGTGAATTATATACAAATTTCTATTTAATAGTTTTATAAAATTTAACTATATAAAGTGTATTTGAAAAACTCTTATACCCATTCTCACCTTAAATATATTGTCATATATTAGATTGTTTTGATACAACAAATTATGAGAATATTATGCAATTTGTTTCAGAATTCTGATAAGAACATTTTGTAACTTCTTTTAAAATCTTGTAAAAAAAAAATTAAAAAATAAACTTATTCTGACGACTTTGATTAACTAACATTTGATTAACTAATGCAATTCTTAAAAAAGATATGTTTTAAAATATTTTATGCAAATATATATTTTATATGTGGTGCAATATTATTGTTGTTAAGTTTGGCATTTTGTATATATTTTGTTCAGTAGCTGAGAGTTGTTTATAATTTCGCCATGGCAACATGTGCTTAAATAAACAATGATATAAATAATTATTGTTGCTTTCTACTTTTTTGATGACCTGATACTTGAGAAACTTGCGCATACACAATTGTAACTTGTTGTTTGTGATGTTATTGAAAAAACAGTTACTTTTATTTACATCCACAGTGAAGTAAAGTAAAGCAGTAAAGAGGCCTTTCTAAAGGCCTTATTTGTATAAATGCAAATGAAAGACTAATTGAAGGGTCTGCTGAATGAAGCAAACAAAATTGGTTATTAGAGAAAATATTCTTAATGAATTCAACATAAAACCTAAAGTGAATGGACTTTAAAGAATCAAGTGTGTAGTTTTATATATTAAAAACTACTTCACGTGAACTTCACAACATCAAATTTTATAAAATACTATTTTTTTTTTTTTTTGAAGAGTTTGTACCTTCTTCTAGTTTCATGTAAAGGTTTATAATAAAGAGTGCAAAATACATTATATTATAAAGAGACGCCAGAAGAGAGTAATTGCAAAACCAATCATGTTCGAATCAAGGCGCATTTATGGAAGGTGACCTCGGATGAACGAACAGCTGATTATTTTTTTCTTCACTTGTTTATATGTTTGGACTGTTTGAAAAATACAACAAACCCAAAAGCAAAAACAACAACAGACAACTTTGACAGTGAAACTATTTTTTAACAAAAACAAAGTTCCAGTTGTTTTTGTACGTGTTTTTATTTGTTGTAATTCTGTTGCACCTTCTATAAATTCGCTTTGGTTTGAATTTAAAAGAAAAAATGTTGTTAGACATTATTTTGCATCTGAAAGCAATTTTTTTAGAAGGAGAAGCAAAATCCATCATCTGTGAGAAGGCAGAGTGGAATCGGGTCTTATAGAATGTGCAAACAGTTATTTTAGAAGGCCCACAAAGTGAAGCCCTTGCATCATTTCTCGCTGGAAAGTATTAAGTAAATGAAGCAACAAAATATAACAAGGAAGTAATATTGAAGTATAAATGAACTTTCTAAAATTCTAAGAACCTGGTACATGAGAAACTTACACACACATTTTATTTATTATTTATTTGTGACGTCACGATAATAAATAATATAAATAAAAAAGCAAGTAAGATAAACATGACCGACCATATGATTTTCTATACACAATGGAATTAATTTTTAAGTAGAATTGATATTTACATGTACGTACATATGTACATAATTATTTGTTTTTCTTAAATTTATAATAAACTAGCGGACCCGCGAACTTCGCCTCGCCACAATTTTAAGCCTTCAGACAAACTTTAGACTCTAAAGTTTAGAGTAAAACTCGATTTTTCCAATTTTCCGGAGGGATTTTTCAAAATTTTCTCGAAAATACGAACAACTGACAAAACATTTTACAGAAATCGGACCAGCCGTTCTCATTTTATGAATTACTATACATTTTTTACACTATTTGTATATACCTATATCGCTCATTTGCTGCAACAACGTCATAACTCAAAATCCGTGTGTTTTGAACTGAGTAATACGAAATTTTTCAGTTTTCAAAAAAGTCAATAATTTTTTCCGTGAAAGTGTTTTTTTGTTGTAAACATCAAAATTCATGTTTTCTCGTATATTTGACAAGAAAAAATTTGGGTTAAATACAGATTAGAAGGAAACTAACATCTACTATTCAAATCAGGTTTTATTTCTAAAATCTCATGATTTGTTGAAAATTTATTTAAGAAATAGTCAAATGTCATAAAACAATCAAAGCCGTTTTTCTCGAAACGACTTTTTTTGAATTATGACGTTGTTGCAGCAAATGAGCGATATATAGATTTCTGTTATACAGGTTTTTTAATATAGAAAACATTGTCAAATTAAAAAAAATCAGAAAAATAGAATTATTTGTAGATAAAACTAAATTTATCGGAATAATAACTACGGAACTGAAACCATACCGAACGAAATGTGGCTCATATGGGAGTTATGGAGAGCTTCTCACAAATATGCAAATATGTTTCTAACTTGATACTTATTTGTTCTTAATTAACAATGTCTCGATTGTTATCCAAAATATCGAGCGAAATAAGGGTATATCGTACGTGACATAAAACGGAAGTAATTTTGAGGTACATATTGAAATATCCGAAAATTTGCGAATCGTCCTTTACAATCCGTCATATATAATAGAGGTCTGCACAACACTATTTGTATGTGCGTAGTACACGTGCACTTGCGAAACAAATACTCTTATTCGAAGTGTTGCTAAAAAAGAGTACTTTTTTTTGAGTACAACAAAATCATCGAGAAACTATTTGTTGTTATTCGACTATGTTCGGTGCTTGCAAATGCATGTACCACTTTATTTCTTATTTGAAAGTACAGAGATCTTTCATGTAGAGTACGTTGCGACAACTTAACTGAACGAAGTACTCACATGTACAACGTTCAGTTCTGTCTCACAAAGAAAAAATAACGGTTATGCTGAATTTCAATTCTTTTTATTAGTTATTCAATTCTTTTACAAGTTATTTTTATAATTCACGGTAGTTAATATTAGAATATTAAATAATAATAAGTAAAAATGAAATATAATATTTTTAACTAATTAATAAAATAATGTTATGTTTTACATAGTTTCTGAAATATTTCTTTATAATAAAAAAATATGTTAAAATAATAAAGTATTTTTTTAAAATAGCAAAAAAAAAGTTTACCTCACTTTAAAAATTAATATATTTTTCTTTTATTTACAACAAAAAAATAATATTAATAAACATATCACATTTAAAGAGTTAAGCATTTATTTTAAATATGTATGTTTTTCAATATGAATAATATTGGAAATCATCACAAATACTCGTGGTACCACATGAAGTGCACATAGTAATTGTACTACATTTTATTTATTGTACTTATTTCTCGTGTATTTACTTTTATCGGAACTCGTTTATTGTGTCTACATATTTGTTGTTATTCGACAAACGACTATACACTTCTCTTCACTATTTGCGCTCTAAAAGAGAATACGTGTATTGGCTTTACTCGAAGTCGAGTATTACACGTGCAGTAAAAAAGTTATTCGATGCAGACCTCTAATATATAAATAAAAACAATATTTGGATGATTTTACAATAAATAAAATTTAATATCGTACGTGACATACCGTACGTGACAGATTTTTCTCTTATAGTAAAACAATATATATTCTGAAAATATATCGCACTGGTTCCTCTAAAGAGAGTCAACTCGAAATTTATCAATTTTCACTTTTTGCTAAAAATCAATGTACAGTGATAAAAATCTTATATCATTTTCTTTACTCTTTCACCAAAAAATACAGTTGTATCCGTCTTCAACTTTCATTGTAATGTATTAAAATAAAAACAGTTTTTTGCCTCTACTGAAAATGTTTAAATTTTGAGTTGACTCACTTTAGAGGAACCAGTGCGATATGTATACAAAAACTAAAAAAATAAATAGAAAATATATATTCGGTTTCAATAAACTATTTGATAATAGCAAAAAAACAATTAGAGTCAAATTCACTTTATACTACATGCTAATTGGAAGCTTAGTTTTCGCCGCAATTTTAGCCTAAAACATACCAATTAAATTTAAAAAAAAATAAATATAGTCAGTTTAAACTATTATTTTTGCCCTTCAAATGTTATAATAAGCTCTAAATACTTCCACATAGTAAGTAACATTTTAGTGTTTTCTCCTATTCAAATCATCTTGAAAAAAAGTTTGAAGGGTTTTTATTTTTTCAGTCGTGGTTGTCCTTCTCGTGAAATTGCCCATATATAAAACAAAAATTTTGAATATTGTTTATTTTATGCGATAAATGAAAAACTGGGATTACTATATACTAAATATTGTTTTACCACATTTTTGATATTCGAGTTAAAAATTGAGTGTTTTGAACATATAAGATCACTTACATCAGATCGAGGAGAAAATATGTTGCGAAAAATTCAAACTAGATTGAAACTAACAAACTAATCCAATAAGTTTTTAGTTAGAATGTAAGCTGCTAAAAATAAGAATTTGAAACTCTTAAGCGCTAGACTTTTAAAGCAACCCACCAGAATTTGTCATCATCTCATACTCAATTTTATAAATTTTCATTTTAGTTGTTCTTGATTTGTACACTATATGGGAGTTGAAGTTTTGTTGCTGTTGTTTTTGGTGGTATGTTCTCTGAATTTTCTGAAATTTAAATGTTCCAACACTATTGGCCATTAATTGAACATATTGTGAATTTTTGGCAAAAACCAATAGACTACTAACGGGAAAACAGGGAATTCTAAAAGGAAGGGTGGGTAGTTAGTTTGTTTGCTGTGGCCCTTGAAAAACAAGATGTTTTACATTGTATTCTATGGTTTCATAAATTTTTATTAAAAACTTTCAATTGTTATCGTTTAACCCTAAATTGTTTATGAAATTTGTGTGTATGTTTAGTTGTTATTGGTGTCGTTGTATTTGGTTTCACAGTTATGAAATCGTTATTATCTAAAATATGAATCTATTTGGTAACAAATGGTTTTTCAGTTATAAAACGGCAAGGGTGTAAGTAATAACAAAATATAAATATTTATGAATTATTACGAGCAATATTGTTATACGAGGAAACGGGTTTTTTGTTGTATGTATGAAATTATATAGAAGTTTCTAAGATTCAACGAATGAATTTTCAATTACTTACATAAACAATTCATGCAAAACAATTGGAAGTTGGCGTTTTATTTGTTCATATTTATGACCCCTTTGAAACTTAAATACATTTTTCAGACAAACGCAAGTTATTAGCCAGCGTTAGACGTAGATGATGATAAAATCTAGGTAGAGTGAGTAAATAGTATATGTATACAGTAGGTTTGCCAAACAAAGGAGTTGTTCCTGAATCATTTATGCTATTTTTTAAATTTAATAAATCAAAATTACACTAATGGGTTTAAATCAATTTTATTCTACGAAAGACCTCAATAAAATATTAATTATGTTATTAAGGTAAAAATCAGCTATAAACAAAATTGTTTGCCATTTAAAATATGTGTGGTCAAAAATTTATCAAAATTGTAAAAATTTTTTAAATGAGTTAACTTACTTTGTAATACACAATACAATGGCCCATGATCATAGTCAAACAATAAAGTCGGTTCTTTTTAAAAACAACTTTAAAATAAAAACCCGCTTTTTATTATTTTCTAACTATAGTCAAAATTAAAGTATGTTTTAAATTGAACCGACTTTAACTGGGTGTCACCTCCAGTGTTGCCAGTTTAGCCTTTTTGAGGCTAAATTTAGCCTTTTTATTTACTCTTTAGCCTCGAAATTTTGGTTTTAGCTTCGTGGCTTTTTTCTAGCTTTTTTTAATTTCAAAATAGCCTTTTTTAAAATTAAAAAAGGCTAGAAAAAAACCATGAAGCTAAAACCAAAATTTCGAGAATAAGCAGAAAATAAAAAGGCTAAATTTATATTAGTGAGAAATTTTAATTTTAATTCATTGCTGTTTTTCATTTAGCTTTTCAACATACTCAAGAATTGTGCAGTATTAAAAGAACAAATAATAATTGTCAATATCAAGTGTTTCAAAATGAAATAGAGTATTTTACTTATATCTGAAAGCTATAATTGTCTAGCAAATTCACTTTCAAGACAAAATTGTTACTACACATTATATTCATCGTTATACAATGGACAAGAGTCCCACAAACTCTTGAAGGTTTGTGATACTCGATGGCTGTCATTTTAAATAGTCGTTAAACGTATTGTGGATCTATGCTCCGAGTTAAAACCAGCAATGCTACAAAGCCTAACATTTAAGTGATTAATATACTGATTATAATTTGGTGTATTATATTTTTTTTGAAACCAGTATTGCACAAAGTACAAAAAGTAAATAAATCATTTGTAAGCAATTCAGCGGATCCAACAAAGCTTTTTTCTGATTTAAAATTTATTCTCCTTAGTTTGTGTTTTCAAATTGTAATACAATGCAGAGAATTTGATACATTATCGTCCCTAATTGAATATTGTTTAATGTTTTCGACACATTTTTCATACAAGTTTGAAGAATGAGAGATAAAATAAAGAACGGTTTAATCAGTGAAGATTCTGAAAAAATAATACGGCAAATTAAACATATTGAACAAATGCGACAAAGATTATCATATGAAAACTCTTCGCTAAATCGATTTTTTATTCGTTGATGATACACTTAAAATAGTACTCGTAAAACCAAACAAATATATTATGTATGTGAAAAATTAAACTGTTAATGAAATTACGAAGATTAAGCCTCAGGGGCAGAATATTTTAAACTACAAATGGAAAAATATAGAACCAACAATGTCCATTTTCTGACATGGTTAATCTAGTATTTTATATTATTTATATTTATATTTTTAGTCCTTCCTTCAAGTAATGCAGAAATTGAACGACTTTTTAGTACAAGAAATTGAAAAATTACATAAATATTAAGGGTCCTGCAATCTGTTCATTTTTAGACTCTCGCAAATGAACTGTCAAAAATTGTATGGAAATTCGTTTTCACAACTCCGTTAAATTTGCATTTGATGAATCAGCTGCTTTTGTTTACTTTTATTTATAAGAAATAAAAATCAAATAAAATACAAATATTTTGTACATGTGAAAATTGTGTGACTTTGGAACAGAATTATTGGATTGAATGGCATTGTGTATGAAAATTTTAACCAACAGCTAGAACATAAGCAAAATCTTCCAAACTATGTTTACCATTGTTTGTTTCAAAGGTTTCACTTTCATTAGAAATTTTTAGAATTTAAATTTATACAATTTTTAAAACTTCTTTTTTAAGCATTTGTTTAATTTATTTTTGTTTGATATTCTTATCAAATAGACATTTTCTGTATAAAATTGCATAAAATTTAAAAGGTGGGTTCATGAAACACGTCGCGCAAATTTGCATATTTGCACAAATGGCAAACTTAACCGTTTAAATGGGTACCCTTATTATTTATTGCATTTTATTTATATTTACCCAAATTCTAGTTCTCATTCTGCCGATTATGATAAAACTATTATACCTGTTTTATAATTATACATGTATCTTTAAAATACTGAAAATATATGTGTATATTTATTATTAATGATTAATGTTATTTTTTGTTTGCTGCTGAAGTGTACCTTTATAATTTTATTTACTTTAATGAACATATTTTCTAATTTTTTATTTAAAAATAAATATAAACCCAAATTCTTAATATATAATATTTTAGCTTTTTTTTGGCCTTTTTTTAAAGCAGTTTGGCTTTTTCTGGCATTTTTTTGAAGTCAATATAGCTTCTTTTTTTACCAGCTCCTGGCAACACTGGTCACCTCAAATGTAGAAAATGTTTTTATACAATATACAACAAAATACATATAGACAAGTGGCATCGCTGAACAGCTGACTTAGAAAATTTAAAAAAATAAAACAAAACAAAAGGTGACAAACAACAAATGTAACCGGGAAACTAAAGAAAAAAACAGTTTGGAAAGATTAATATCAAATTTATTCTATTTTGGTATTAATTTTTGGGTCGATTATGGATGACAACCAAACTTCAGTTGCGTTGTCAGTTGCCTAAATGGTATTACAAATGGCAACTGGCAGCTATCATTTTTGTTGAAAAACTGCTAACCAGTTGCCCTCTGGCAACGCAACTGAAGTTCGGTTGCAATCCATAATCGACCCATTTATTGATTCAATATTCAATAATTGCAAAATCTCTGCCAATATCTTGTAACTTAAACATTTTTGACTTTTTGTCGAAGTTTTTTACATGGCGAAGAACAGCTGATGCTGTTGTTAAATGAGTTAAAAACATCTGCAGCTTGTTTTATATTTACAGTGGGCTTTAACGTCAGAAGTATACTTTAACTTGTCTATGATAGACCTAAAGTCTACTCTTAAGTAAAGACGACTTTATTTCTCTTAAAATATACTTTATTTTTGACTATGATTATGGACCAATATTTTTAAGTTAGCTTACTTTAAAAATCAAATTTTATTCAGCACTATTGAAATTGGGTTCATTTTAACCCCAAGTACTAATAAAGGTTAATTTAAATTTTTGTACTGTTATTATAAATACTATAAATACTTGTGGCCTTATGCTCCAACTCGGAACGACGGGAATATATATATATATATATATATACTATAAATACTAGACCTCATGTTATATCTAACATGCTAATGCTTAAGCATGCCGCAAGGCACGCATCGCAAAAATGCCAATAAATGCAAATATAACTGATTTTTTATTTCAAAAACTCTTGTAACAAGTTTCTAAAAAACGTACTTAAATATTTTAATAAGCCTTAAAACGCCAGAAAAGCTCTCTTCTTATTTACTGCACTTTTTACAAATTAAGTGCTTTAACAACCATAAAAATATTGAAATTCAGTGTTGTGTTATCAAACGTTGATTAAAGTGTTTTAAAGTTTCCCGATTGCAATCATATTTTTGGTCTTAAAAAGTATACATACTTATATTTTATATATTGGAGTCAAGATTTATGTAAAAAAAAGGCAAGCTACTCTTTAGAGACATGATTAATTGATGAGTGCCTTCAGGCACTCTTGGGCATTGCAGACTAGTTTTGCTGCCGCAGTGGTTCCCTCATATAGCAACATGTTGTTTGGTTTATGCTTTGATTTCCAATTTTTTACCTACAATTTTAAGAAATGGCTGGTCGAATGAACAAACGTTTCAAATTATCTAATTTGAGTGATGAACAATTAGAAAACTTGTTTTCAATAAAAATTAACAAAATATGCTAAAATTTAAAAATGGAATTTTGAAACTGCTGTAAGAAAAATTCCTACATTTCTTGTTCTAGTGGCCTGAGGCACGTTAATGGCCTGGGAAATTTTTAATAACTTTACAATTTTTATATCCTTCACCTTCGTGAGATGGGTATTTATAAGTTTGTCATTCCATTTGTAATTTCCACAATATAATTTTCCGACCCTATAAAGCAGGGGTGCCCAGAATTTCCTTCTGGAAGAGCAAACACCAATACATTTAAAGAAAAACAAATTTTTATTCAATATTTTTTGTTGTAAAAACCAAAACATACAAAGAACAATGAAAAAAATACACACTTTTTCAAACGATACCATACGATAAACAAAAACAAAATCTACATTGATGATCGCTGTCGACAATGTTTACCAGCAAAGCATACGAAAGTGTTGTTGCTTTGCACTTGCGTGTATACAGTGAAGAACGACAAAAAAACTAACAAGACAAAGTTGTTTGTGTATTTCGTATTGCTAGTGCTGTATTGAGTATAGAAACACACAGACTATAGCTAAGAGCATTTCATAAAGTTGTATTAACAGCATTTACAAAAACAAATGAGCACCAAGAGTATAGGGCTTGGGCACCCTTGCTATAAAGTATATATATTCTGGATCCTTATAGATAGCGGAGTCGATTTAGCCATGTCCGTCTGTCTGTCTGTTGAAATCAATTTTCTGAAGACCCCAGATATCTTCGGGATTCAAATCTTCAATAATTCTGTCAGACATTCTTTCGAGAAGTTTCCTATTTAAAATCAGCAAAATTTGTCCATAAATAACGGAGATATGAGCAAAAATCCGAGACAACCTCTATTTTTGGCCTATTTTTATCCACATCTCGATTACTAAGTCATAAATATAGACAATATGGATATCTAATGATAGATATTTCAAAGTCCATTGCAACGATGTATATAAGGCTATACAAAGTTGGACCTACAATGGTTCAAAATTTAGAAAAATATTTTTTAACCCGAATTTTTTTTCACAAAAACATTTTTTTGTCTTAAATATTTTTCACTAATAAATTAAGAAATATAAATTTTTAAATTAAAAAAAAATTTTTTAAGAAAAATTGGAAAAAACTTTTAAAAAACAATTTCGAAAAAAAAAATTTTATAAATTAAAAAAAAAAAAATTAATTTTATTTTAAAGTATAATTTGGTGAAGGGTATATAAGATTCGGCACAGCCGAATATAGCTCTCTTACTTGGTTAAACAATTTTTGTCTTTTATACCTCATTAGAACGACGTACACATTTCTATTATTTTAAACTAAATTGCAAAAGTAATTTTTTAATGGCAGCATTTTACAAAAACTGAAATAACTAAAATTTTTTCAGGATGATTTGTTTACGATAAAGGCCATTATTACAACTTGCCTTTATGTTCGTAACAGTAAAAGTTAACTTTAAAGCTACCTTTTTCTATTAATTAAAGTTACCTTTTACTATTACGAACATAAGGGCAAGTTGTAATAATATGTTTTTCTCATTCTTAAACTAAATATCTGACTACATAACGATTTTCATGGAAGATGTTCTTATTCCTTCTAGAGGGACATAAAATTATAGACTGATGATTCCAACATAAACTATGTCGTTAGATCTGGTGTTTTCTGTCATAAACTCAATATATTTTCCAAACAGAGCTAGAGATATAGGCGATCAGTGAGTTGTTAGCAAAAGAACATCAGCCAGACGGCACATATACCACTTCATTTCAATACTACGACTTCTACTTTAGTCCACCTATCATGCTAAGACATCTATTAGAAATCACCCTGCGGCATATGGGCAATTCCACGAGAATGACAACCACGACTAAAAAAACAAAAACTCTTAAAACTTTTTTTCAAGATGATATGAATAGGAGAAAGCACTAAAATATTAATACGTGAAAGTATTTAGAGCATATTACAATGTTTTAAGTACAAAAATAATAGTTTAAACTAACTATATTTAATTTTTTTATTTATTTGGTATGTTTTATGCTAAAATTGCGGCGAAAACTAAGCTCCAAATTAGCATGTCGTATGAAATGAATTTGACTCTGACTGTTTTTTTGCTATTATCAAATTGTTTATTGAAACCGAATATATATTTTCTATTTATTTTGTTAGTTTTTGTGTACATATTTTTACACAATATACATTGTTTTACTATAAGAGAAAAATCGGTCACGTACGATATTAATTTCTATTTATTATATAATCAACCAAAGATTATTTTTATTTAAATATGACGGATTATAAAGGAACAATATTTGGTTTAGTGAAAGAAATTAAAAGAAAACATAACGCCTCTCACGATTCGCAAATTTTTGCATATTTCACATGTACCTCAAAATTACTTCCGTTTTATGTCACGTACGATATACCCTTATTTTGCTCGATATCTTGGATAGCAATGTTTCGAAAGAACTTATTATTTTTTTAAAATATAGTACCCTCTGAATGGAACATAAGGACCAAATTATTTTTCAGACACTCTTATTTTTGAAAAATCTATTCCACTCTATAAGCGTACAAATGTCACGTACGATGATATGGAATTGCCCATATGTAAGACTGACAGAAAATGTTGGTTCACATACAATAAGAAAAGCAGTGATCGGTAAGTATGGGTGATCGGTAAGTATGCAAGCTTACTTGTCAACAGTTATTGCCGCAGTTGCCTGGACCGCGGAAGGAAAAAACTGTTTTTCACCTCCGGCTCTATATTTATTAATATATAGATTTCTGAACGCACATATTTAGAACGATCTAACTGAGACATCGGATACTAGACTATGTGATCTTGTTGGATACCAAAATGCTACCGGCTCATTTCATTAGCATCTAGTTTCGCCGTTCTCGTGTGGTCCTTTCAAAGTGGAATCATATTGATTATGGTTGATTGGTTGTGTACAGCGAGCTACCATATGAACTAACCAACCAGGTTGAGTTTTAAGTATGTACTGATTTGGTACCATGCAATATTATTTTCACTGTTTCCACAAATTGTTACATGCATATTTTATGCTCAATATTTATGGTGGCAATAATATGGAAGCATTTTTTCTTCAAAATATACAGCTAACATGATAGAAATAAAAAAAAATGACTAAATAATTAACTGTATGTTTTGCCTGACTGCCAGTCAGACAAAGTGTCTGCTAAAGACTCATTCTGTTCGTAGGCCTGTTTAAAATAATATTATATAAAAAACACTAAAAAGTAAGTGGAAAAATGTTACCAATATAATGTTCATCAATATTTTATGAAAATCAGTCTGCATTTTGTCTACAAAGTCCTCTGAATCGCAAAAAAAGAAGAAAAAAAACAGAGCTATAAAATGAACGGTGGATTTTTGTTTATATATTTGAGACTTAATACTCGAGCAAGTACATACTAATATATTCAATTTATTTCTACATACTCGAACAAATCGTTATCTTATTTGCCTCATCTGTTTCCTGTTTCTTCATTTTCATCTATTTTGCTGTTATGTTTTTTCTTCGTCCTTTTTTTTTTTTTTTGTTGTTCGGCGGAAGTGATAAATTAGTTAAGCTTAGATTGTTACTGCTGCTGGTTGGTTGGTTGGTGGTGTAGCACTTGATTTTGGCGTTTTTCAAATTTTTCTAGTTTCTAGAAAATTATATTGGATTTGATGTTGTTGTGTTTATTTGAGCGTTGAGTATATGTGTGCCAAGGCAGATAAGAAATAATTTCAAAGTTCAGAGGGCATTAAACGGAAGCGCTTTGAAAATTATGTCGATATAAGTACTCTGTCAATATGAATATTAATGTCATGTAAATGGATGGATTTCTAATTTTTTTCTTCCCTCATCTCATTTTTTTTTTGTTTTGATGTGTAATACTGTATATGGATTATATTAACAAATTGAGTATTTTATAAGGCTAAAAGTCACAGTAAATTGATTGAAGTTTATGGCCTACATTTAACTGTAACTGCGGATAAGGAGTGAATTTATTTGCTGTTTACTAGAGAGAAACTAATTTAGTGTTTTGCAGCTAAAGAAATGTTGAAAATTTACAATTTTATTTAGAACAAGTAAGAAAGTATGGTCGGTCAAGCCCGACCATATAATACCCTACACTAAGTAAATGTGCAAAAACCTTTTTCTTTCAAAATTTCAATAATTTATATTCGTGAACGATTTTCGGAAGTGGGCCTTATATGGGAGCTATGACCAATTATGGACCGATCACCACGAAATTAAGTAGTGTGATTAATGTCTGTATGAAAGTTATTTATGTTGCATTTTATGTCTATACCAACATTTTTAAGAGATTTATGCTCGTTAAAGTGATTATCGGAAGCAGGCCTTATATGGTAGCTATGACCAATTATGGACCGATCACCATGAAATTAAGTGGTGCAATTAATGTCTGTATGAAAATTGTTTATGTTGCATTTTATGTGTATACCAACATTTTTAAGAGATTTATGCTCGTTAAAGTGATTATCGGAAGCAGGCCTTATATGGGAGCTATGACTAATTATGGACCGATCATCATAAAATTTGGTGACATGAATTTCGTATATATAAAACTTATTTGGAGAAAAACTTGTGTAGGTACCTATATAAATTGAACATTTATGACCGATAAAGTCCAATTTCGGGAGGACATTTGTATGGGGGCTAGGCGAAATAATGAACCGATTTCAGCCAGTTTCAACAGGCTTGGTCCTTGGGCAGAAAAAATGATATGTGCCAAATTTTATCGAAATATCTTCAAGATTGCGACCTGTACTCTGCGCACAAGCTTTACATGGACAACCAGCCAGCCAGCCAGACGGACGGACGGACGGACGGACATCGTTTAATCGACTCAGAAAGTGATTCTGAGTCGATCGGTATACTTTAAGGTGGGTGTTAGACTAATATTTTTGGGCGTTACAAACATCTTCACAAATCCAATATACCCTCCCCACTATGGTGGTGTAGGGTATAAAAACATTGTTCCCATAAATAAGGGCAATAAAAGTAATTCTAAATTATTTTAATGAATTATGGCGAAAAATATTTTAATGTTTTGATAAAACTTCAATGAATATTATTTTTGTCACTTTTGTCCTTTTAATACTGATTTACAATAAAAAATTACAGAAATATTTAATTTTATAAATTCTTAGACAGAAGCCCAAATCTTAGCCCCTGGAAATAAACAATTGAATCATGGATATAAACCATTTGGGTAATTTCACCATGAGTGGCAAGGGTATATACTAACTATATAGTTTTTACTAGGGTATTCAATCGATTAACCGTTAATCGGTTAACCGATTAATTTTGGTCGGTTAACTGTTCGAATAATTTAAAATTGCCGATTTTCAAATAACAAACCGATTAACCGACATTTTTTTTGTTGCACTTTATATAGAAACTCAGGAACATTAACTGCTAGCAATAGTTTTCCACACAGATTATTATAGATATGAAACAAATGACAGTTCTCAAAAAAGTAATATCGAACCTTTGAAAAGTGGTTTTCAGAGTGAAAGAAAAAATAAAATTTTCAATAGGAAACAAGTGTGATATACATTTGTCCATCTTTTAAACCACAACCACTTTGACATTTCCTTTTGTTTGTTTTCTATTGCCAGCCGATTCATATCTGTGTAATTTGAGGTTTTCTAGAAGTATTGCACAAAAATTGATAGGAAGGAATTTGTAAATGAACCTTTTTCTAGAATGTACTATGATTAATAGATAAAACTAAAAACATAACTGAAACGAGTCTTTTATCAAAAACTTTTAAAAGTATTCAAAATCTAAAAACTCCAAAAAGGACTCCAATGCACAGTGGATAGTATAAGGTGTATGCATCTCATAATTGATTTTGTCAAATGTTTGAAATTAACCATAAAACAAATTCTATCGTAAAGCTAAGATGTAAAGCCACAATTATTTGCAGATATTATAGTTATTTTGTCAACAGATACAAAACAATACAGTACAACAATACAAAAAAATGTTGGACTGTTTTTAATTTATTCGAAATTTTTTCGAAAAAGTTTAATAACTTTTGCAAATATAAACCGATTTTAACAAGTAATGTCTCGATTTTTTCACTATAAACTTGTCTTTAAAACAATGTGCAGAAAAAGTATGTTTTCATAGAAAAAAATTAAAATAACTATTGTTGAATTTGAAAAATTACAAAAAAAAAAAAAAAAAAATAAAGAAAATGCTAAACTTTTTATAAAAACTTAAATAATTTCTTGAAATATACATTTTATGAAAGATTAATTCCTTGCCTCTCCATAATTGTTTAAAATTTTTAAATCGGTCTAAAAATGTGTGAATTAGAGGTACTAAAGTACTACGGCTTACCCTACAAAAGTTTTTTAAAAAAATCTTTGAAAACGGTTTTAAACTATAAATTTCGAAAGCATTTTTTAAGCATCATACATTTGCTACCAATGGAGTTTTATTTAAACTCTACTGTAGCTGAACATGTTTTTCAAAAAATCCAACCTTTGGGCATTGTAAATATTGGGGCTTAAAAGTCTAAAAAAAAACTAGTTTAAACGGCTGTTAAGAAATCTCAGTTGTTAATACTATTAAAACAAAAATCCTCATCCATTCAAAAGTTACAGATTTTTGATCCGAAAATTATTAAAATTTTCCACTGTGGAATGGTATAATTGAGAATTTTATATGAGAAATTGGATATTCTTTACTTTTGATTTCTCAAGTTTTATTAAATCTAATGAAAAAATCGTTTAAAAGGAAAACATTTCAATTATATTTTTTTTTTAAGTGAAGATCTCACTAAAATCCTAAAGAAACTCACATGTGTTTAAAAAAGGATCTCAGATACCATATTTTTTTTTGCTATTACTTTCTTTGTTGAATTGTTATGATTTCTTTGTTTTTTATGATTTTGTTGTTTTTATTTATAAAATGTTTAAATAAGTATACAAAATTTGTGGTTCGATTTTCAATTTAAAATTAAATTATTCGGTTAACCGATTAATTGAATACCCTAGTTTTTACCCTTGCTATATATACTATATACTATACTATATACACATAAGTTTGTCATTCTTCAATGCCATTCAACAATGGGTAATGCAGCTCCATTCGCTATTAAGGACGGAGATCGAAAAATGCTTAACATACATATATGTTAATAAAAATGAAACCACTAAACTTACAGTTTTGAATGTTTTTTATTTGATTGAAATTATTGTTACAATTTACCAAACAAATTATTTTTATAGTTCTAATCACTAATGATGTAATTTTGAACCTTTTTCGGAAACCCTTCCATTATGGTTTTTACAATGCTTTCTGTCACTTCGCTCGAACAGGTAGTCCATCTCCGTTTAAAATCTACCACACTTTTGGACACCTTTTTTGTGCTCTTCAATTCTCTTTTAACAAGAACCCAATATCTATCCACTGGACTCAGCTCCAGGCAGTTTGGAGGAATTGTCTCTCTTGGTATAAATACCACATTATTGGTTTTGTACCACTCAAAACCTTTCTTACCATCGTGACAGATGACAAATCAGACTAAAAATAAGTAGACATATTAGGAGGTCTTATGAATGGAAATATCCTTTTTTGTAAACATTCCTTGATGTAAATTTCGGTATTTATAGAGCCCTTTGTAACAAATGTTTGGCTTTTTAGCCGCAACTGTATATTGCTTGCCATACCAAGAACTATTTGGGAAATTTTGTACGTTTTTGGGTCCTAAACTTTTCTTCAACATTCGCTAGAGCATCTGCAACATAAAAAAATTTACCCAGAAGCTGCGAAAATTTTTCCATACGTACATTTCGTCATCCGTTATGCAGCAAGTATATTTTTTGTATACAATTTGACTTCAATTTCCGTGCTCTGTCTTTGGCCTCTAAATTTTCAGCAGATTTCCTGTTAGGAACTTTTTGAGCCTTGTATGCTTTCAAACCTGCATTGGCTTTAACTTTTTGTCCGAGTACTGACGTAACCGGGCTGCTTTCCTATCGGGTGTGTTGGGAACTCTTTTGAAAATGCTTTCTATTTTTTTGGCTTCAGAAACATCATGTGAACCATTCCGTCTACCTGAACCAGGTTTTATATCAACAGACAAGTTCTCCCGGTACTGTTTAATAACATTGGAATCAGTTTGACGTCAGATCTTTGATTGTTTGGCCAAATTTTGTAGGACCAAGTTAGATTTTGTTGAAAATATTTAATAATTTTAGTACCCACTTTTTTCTCGTCACTCATTTTAATCAGATTAACAACAAATGAACATAATTGACATTAAACATAATAACTGACAACATGATCAAAAAAAAAAAAAAAAAAATCAAATAATACTTGGGTTAAAAGTTTTAATGAAAAACGTGTGTTAAAAATTTTACGATCTCAGTCCTTAGTTCAGAGGATGTTAATCGAGTTATTAATTTTTTCGAATTAAATTTTTTCGAAAAAGTCACCGGGATATGATTTAATAACACCATCCATGATTAAAAACTTACCAAATGTGTCAATAATTAATAATTATAATTATTAATTATGCTATCTTGATACTAGGGATTTATCCTAAAAATTGGAAAATTTCTGAAATAATAATGATACCAAAACCGGATTTAAAACTACCATCTTCTTATAGACCTTTTAGCCTATTCCCAAACATTAGTTTTATTATTTGGAATTTAATTTCCATTTCTAGCTGTATTTTAAACGTTATTTATTTTAAAATCTGGTCACACCTGTCAGAAATTTGGAATTCAGGTTAAATTTACCATCAAATGTAAAGATTGCGTATTTCCTGAAGGGTAGATATAAGCATAGTGTGACAGTATTTGGTATTATTAAACATTGTAGAACTAAAGGATTAACATTTTAAAGAAACAATTTTTCAGATCAATTCACTTTCGAAATGTGATTTTTCGGGAAATAAAATTAAAAGTTCAAACGAATTAGGATATCGTAATATTGTAAAATTTGAATCTTATATAGATCGAACTGTTTTTTAATTAATGAGTTGATTACTTTTGCCATTGTCTTTGTTTAAATACTGAAATTCTTAACACGGGGAAAATATGTTCCATAATTTTAGTTTTTTAAATAAAAGATACCGTGTGGTATCTTTTTAATTTTTGTTCAATTTTAATTACACATAGTGCCATCCGTAATTATATGTTCTTTTATATACTTAATTATGACTATTTAGAATCTTTTAAAATAAATATAAAATTTTTTCTTCAAAATTGGAAAAGTTTGATTAGGACTGAGGAAGTTTCTAATCGCTTAAAAGATTACGCATTAATGATAATTTTCATTTTAAGTAGAAACATATACAAGCCCAAAGAGAAAGAATTTGAAGACCTTTATGGAAAAAATAAAACGATAAAAATATATACTCTATTTGGCTTGTTCAGAATTTAGATGTGTGTAACTTTCTATATAGAGACCAAATAGCTGCATGATTATTTTATTTAAAATTTTATCAGAAATATAACTGATATTCATCTACATCAAAAAAACAAAGTCGACCAAAAATTAAAAAATAATAATTTTTGAACCTAAATATCTCTCGAACTAAAAGAGATAACCCATACATGTAAACATTTTTTTGTAAATATTTTCCAGAACTATATTTTTGACATTCTGGTAATACATAAGTATTAAATACAATCGTTTACGAGATACCGAATTATTTCCTAAATAAAATGTTTCTTAACCACTTATCAACGGAGAAAATAAGATATATTTTATATTCTGTTTTATATCTATATTTAAACCTTGATGGTGTTTTTTTTTTTTTTAGAATTACTACATTTTCCATACATAAATTAAATAATATTATCTTTAATCCATATTTCGTTACTCCAATTGGATACGTATGTCGTCAGTTCATCATTAATAATTCTAAGCTCTTAATGTTTTTCTAGTGTATAAAATACAATATCATAATCATGCATTATTAGTACATCCTTGGACAATATTAACTTTTTACACATACAAACAACTATTATAATAATTCTTAGCTTTCAGCATTTCATAAATCACTAACGCTTGCTGTTTTAACTTTAGTTTTTTGTTTAAACACACGTAAGTATATATGAAAAAGTATTTTATTTTTTTTGCATTATTTTTGGAAACAAAAGAAGACATATACTTCCGGTATCTTATAGCATATGCCACATATTAAGACACATACAACAGACACTGACACCAACACCAGCAAAAACTATACAAAAATGAAAAACAACACCCTCTTGTCACACACACACAAAAAAAAAGCTCTTGCAACTTCCGGTGTGGCAAATTCTACATGTATTATTTTTTTTTTGTGCAAACTATTGTCTGTAGTTTTACTATAAACTGGTAGTTAATGGTTGTTTTAACAATAAATTTTTGTCAGTCTTTTATTTTTTGTTTGCTTCTTTTCTTCAAGCTATATTTCTGCAGTCTATTCAAAAATTAACTTTTATCCCAAATACATTTAATGGTGTCATATGATATACAAAGTTCAGTGAAGGAAGACAAGTATAAAAATACTTTTTGGAATATTTGGACTAAATGGAATGTATGGTTTCACTATATCGATTGTGATGATTCAAAGTAACTTTTTATAAATTTAAACTTTGTGTTTTTTTTTTTGGACATGGGAATAGCTTCTTTAGCTTCGCCATCTCAACTCAGTATTACACTTAATACAGCCTAGCTTTATAGAGAATATAGTCCGTAATGTCGCCATATCGAAACATTGTGTTATTTTACGAATTAAGGTTTGTTGTATGCATAATTATGTATTACACACTTTTGCCTCTCACTGTCGTCGCACACTATTGAACATCCGTACATATACATTAGAGGCATATGTGGCGTGGTAACATTATGCACACAAAGAAAAGAAGACATAAATGTAACAAATTATGGGAAATACACACAGCAACCAATATACCGTCACATGCAACTAAAACTATAAGAAAAAGCTTAAATTACACATAAAATACACACACAAATGCAGACCGACACAGATACGAAACACACTCTCATACAAAATATGCAAGTTGGCAAAATAAAAACAGAATCACACACATACATACACTCATTTACATATAAACGACATGTATGTGAGTGTGTACAATAGGGTGGTAACAAAAGAAGTTGCGGATGTTACCAATTCAAATAAAAGTTTAGTCCTGGCGTCATTATTTGTTGAGCTACATCCAAAGTTAAAAAATTCCTTTTTTAAGGTTTTTATGATTTTTTTCATATTTCTTGCAAAAAAACATATAAATATTAGTATCATATATTTTAAAGGGTGTTTATCGTGTAAGTCCAAAAATATTCCAACTTTAGTAATTTTCGTAAAAAAATTTAAGTTTTCCAAATTTTTTTATTGAATTATTTCAAATAATAATTTTAATTTATATGTTACAAACCTCATTTAATTTCGCTGATACGGCGAAATTCTATAAAGTTATAAAATAATAAAATTATGTAATATCCTCATTTTTCATTTATCACATAAAATAAACCAAAAAAAAATTAAAAATGTGTATCTCAAAGAAAGCATGACAGACTGAATAATTTAAACTAATTATTTCAAAAAATTCCATGTTAATACTTAAAAAAGATTTTAAGATTTGAACGAGAATTTATACACGTTGCTGAATGCGTCTGTCTAAGACCTTTCACATGATAAGGACTGAGATCGAAAAATTCTTAACACACGTTTTTCATTAAAACTTTTAACCCAAGTATTATTAGATATTTTCTTTGATCAAATTACCTTTGTAAAGCATGTCAGTTTTTTATGTTCAATTATGTCCATTTTTGTTAATCTGATTCAAATGAGTGACGAGAAAAAACTGCTTACTAAAATTATTAAATATTTTCAACAAAACCCAACATGGTCCTACAAAAAGTTGGCCAAACAGTCAAAGGTCTGCCGTCAAACTGATTGCAATATTATCGGGAGAACTTGTCCGTTGATAGAAAACCTGGTTCATATAGAAGGAATGGTCCACATGATGTTTCTATAGCCAATAAATATAAAGCATTTTCAAAAGAGCTCCTAACACATCCTGTAGGAAAGAAGACCCGTTAACTCGGACTATTTGGTATGAAAAGTTAAAGCCAATGCAGGCTTAAAAACATACAAGGCTCAAAAAGTTCCTGACAAGAACTCTGCTAAAAATTTAAAGGCCAAAGACAGAGCACGTAAATTGAAGTCAAATTTCATACAAAAAATATTCCTGCTGCATAATGGGTGACGAAACGTACGTATGAAAGTTTTTCACAGCTTCCGGGTCAATATTTTTATGTTGCTGAAGCTCGAGGGAATCTTATAGAAAAGTTTAGGACCCAAAAGCTGAAAATTTTCCCAAAAAGTTCTTGGCATGGCAGGCAATATGCAGTTGGGGTAAAAGAAGCCAAACATTTGTTACAATAGGCTCTATAAATACCGAAAATAACATCAAGGAATGTTTACAAAAGAGGATGCATCCATTCGTAAGACTTACATATTTCTATGTCCACTCATTTTTGGCCTAATTTGGTATCCTGTCACTATGGTAAGCAAGGACTTGTGTTATTTGTACCAAGAGAGGCATATCCTCTAAACTGCCCGGAGCTAAGGCCAGTGGGGAGATATTGCGCTCTTGTTAAAAGAGAATTGAAGAGCACAAAAAGGTGTCCAAAAGTGTGGTAGATTTTAAACGGAGATGGACTACCTGTTCAAGCAAAGTGACAGAAAGCATTGTAAAAACTATAATGGAAGGGTTTCCGAAAAAGGTTCAAAATTGCATTACTATTGATTAAAACTAAAAAAATATTTTTTTTTTTTTTTGTAAATTGTAATAATAATTTCAATCAAATAAAAGAAAATCAAAGCTGTGAATATAGTGGTTTCGGTTTTATCAGTCCTTATTAATATTTTATATATTTCCTTTACAAGAAGTATGATAAATAAACCTTGAAAATGGTCCTTTTCAAGCTTTGATCCAGCTCACCAAATACTTACGCCTACACAAAAATGTTGAGAAATGGTTACAGCAAACACCTTATTTTCCTCTATACAAACGGTGCGACCCTAGTGTACAATATTTTGTTTTTGTCTGTAAATGAGCACAGGAAAAAAACTCGAAAATATTGAAAATGCTGATACAATAAAAGAGAACAATGTTCTTAGAAATGGAGTTTATAAAGATAACATGACACATTCACATAGACGGCTATAATATACGAAGGCATTTGGAAAAGTTTTGAAGCGAAGTAATTGTAACGGCAAATATTATTGAATTATCTGTTCGCCATTCTTTCAATATAAATCCAGCCTCGTATATTCATATGACTTCAAACATTTATGCAACATATGTACTATATGTATATATGTTTACATTTTGTTCATGTATCGTATCTCTTGTCTTCAATAAAGATATTTTACATTATTTTTTTACATTGTTTTTATTGCAGTTTTTAAGTTTGCCATATTTCCAGTTTGTGTTGATTCTATTAGATTGAAATGTTAGAGTGTTTCTTTTGTGTACCAAAATTTTAAAGTAAAACCATAAAAATTTTAGTTTACAAAATTTAATGGGTCAGACATGTTTTTCCAAGTGCAATGGAATATTTTAATGTTATTTAACAAAATGATAAATAATCTATTGCCAGAGTAGTATAGATTTATATACAAAAACTTAATTAGTTGATTTTTGTATTGGAAGAAATATGGTTTCAAAGTTTTTAACAATAGCAGAAAAAATATTGAAAAGTAGGAGCATATTTTAAACTGAGATAAGAAATTTTTGTACTGACAACTAAAAATATTAAAAAGATAATTTTCTTCTACTAGGTAAGTACTTATCATTTTATTTTTTTGTTGCAAAAATATATACATTTGAAACGCGTCAATGTTGAATATCTTCTACTATTAACTTGAAGAACAATGATACAATAAAAGACACACACAGAAATCAGATTAATCGGAATTCGGTATTCATTATAGAAATTGAATAACGTAAACTGAAAATTTATTGTAATTGTTAAACACATACATTTAATAACTGTAATTGGTTTTAGGTTCTAGCATATGTAAAATAAGAATATTTAACCGGTTTGTGTCTTTACTAAGCTTTATTCAATTAAGCCTAGTACTCATATTTGCCTAGTTAAGCCTAGTACTCATATATGCAATAAATGATCAGCTGTTGGTTTTAATTCGTTGCGAAAGAAGTTTCAATTCTAAATATTAAAGACTGTGGTCGAAAAATTCGATTATGGCATAAGAAAACCAAATTCGGTGTTCTTAACCGATACATAATAAAAAATGGTAAATTGTTTTGACATTTGTTCCAAATAAATATTAAACGAAATTCTGAACAAGTTAAAAAGTATAGTCGGTCAAGCCCGAGCATATGATACCCTACACCGAGAAGATGATTACAAACAGTTTTCTTTTAAAATGTATTTTGCAGCTATAACTAATTATGAACCAATCACCATAAAATTACGTTACATGTCTTCTGCGTATATGAAAACTATTTGTGTTGAATTTTATTTGAATAGCTTAGTTTTTAAGAATCTATACTCGTTAACATTATTTTCAGAAGTGGGTTATATGGGAGCTATGATTAATTATGGACCGATTGTCTCAAAGTTAAGTAATGCGAGTTCGGCTAATATAAAACGTATTTGTGCTGAATTTGGTTGACTACATACTAGGGTATTCAATTAATCGGGTTTCTTGTTTAATCGGTTAATCGAGCAAATAATTAATAGGGGTTTAGATTAATTTTAAATTATTCGATTAACCGAATAATTTCTATTTTAATTTTAAATTGAAAATAAAACCATGAATTTTGTGTACTTATTTAAGCATTTCAACAAAAAAGTAAATAATAGGAAAAAGTATGGTATTTGAAATGCTTTTTATATACACATGTGGGTTTTTTTAGGATTAGTGAGATATTATGAAATAATCTTTTAAGAAAAGAATATAATATAAAAGGTTTCCTTTTAAACGATTTTTCTTCAGTTTTAATAAAACTTGACTTGGAAAAAACTCTCTCACTGATTGTAGATGTTTCTCAGTTCTTTGCTCAGGTTTTTTTAAGCATATAAAATCTTTCAATATACCATTGGATTCCTTTTGGGATTTTTTTAGATTTTAAATACTTTTAATAGTTTCGTTACGATCTGATAAAATACTCGTTTCTGTAATGTCTTCAGTTTTTGAGCTATACTTCAAAAAACTATTACTAGAAGGGAATGTTAATGAATTAAAAAATAAAATTTGTGTGTTTAAAACTATATTTTCATATATTAAGTACAATAAAAAAAGAAATTTCGGTTAATCGAAACAAAGTAATCGGTTTATTTGTTATTTGAAAATGGGCAATTTTAAATTATTCGAACAGTTAACCGACCAAAATACATACAAAGAAAATATATATGAATTTTGCTTCCCATATTTTTATTCGTAATAATAGTAAGCTACATAGATTTTATTTACAATAGACCTTGACAATAAAGATTGTTGATGACGCTTCCAATTTGCCAATTGTCTAAAATTAATTTTCACTGAATTATTACAGAGTAATTATAAATTAAAAATTTATTTTCAAATTTTATAATTTTTTTATTATTCATTAAAAATATAACAAGTCTTTTTAAATTATAACATTTATATTGAGCTTTCAAATCCAATAAAAGAAATATGTAGATGAAAAATAAAAATAAATTTTTCTTAATATTCTGATGTTTATTTGGGAAACAAAAAATTCATAATCAACTACTTTCAATGAACAAAAGAATATATATATATTTTTATTTTGTACTTGTGTTATTTGTGCCATACAAAAAAACTAATCATAATCTAATTAACCTTTGCTGCCTACACTCTAGCAAAAGAACTTGATGAGTTGTCTAGTTTCAGTTTTCTACAAACTGATACAAATCTACAATTACGCAATTACGCAATCCAATAAACACTAAACAATTAAAAATTCAAGCACTGAGTAGTATTGCTAGAAACATTTTGAATCCTAGATACCTTTATTGGTTTTATATTAGGTGTCCGTTGGTAACACCAATAATGTATTTACATTTTTTCCTGAGTATAGCTTTGCATCTACCTTAATTTTTTAATATTAGATGTCATAAGTAAATTCCAGTGCCGATTTCGTAATATCGTATGTACATTTCTATAAATAAATTTATTTTAACATTATGTCCTCATTGCGAAAAAGTTGTCGCAATGACCGAAATGTGTTTTGATACATTCGGGGTGAATACATTATCAACATGTTTAGAAAACATATGACCGACTTAAAAACACGTATTTCAATGACTTTAAAGGTAGAGTCACACATGGCAAATATTTGACGAAAAAGACGTAACCACTAAATAAAATATATTATAATTCTTTTATTTATTGTAAAAAACTCCTTTTACTTAGAACAATTCAAAACAAATATTAAGTTTTATTTTATTTGATGCTGTTTGATCTTACAAAACACTTGTAAGAGTAAACAACGTCAAACTATTTTTTGCTAAAAAAAGTGGTTACGCTTTTCTGAGGAAATATTTGTCGTGTGTGATCGTACCTTAAGATGTAGATTAAGGCTCTGTATAAGCCGTGTGTTGCAAACATTGTGTGTAAAGTGTGTAGTGGACATTTAAGTCAGTGTACCTATGATTTGGACAGAACCGAAAAACCACATTGATGACTGCTATTTTTGTGTTGTTTAATTACATGGTAAAAATAAAAAGCAAATGACTTATCCTGATTTAGATTTGTCGGTCACAGTGATGGTGGAATTTTTGTCGGATGAACATGACAGAGATTTTGAAGTGTTGTGGACGCCTTCACTTTTTTCATAAGATGTCTTAAGTGACTTGATAAGAGACTTTGAACTTTCTAAAGAGAGATTTGGCATCTAGCATCTGGTATTTTATAGCTCAGAAAATGATTAAGTCTTTTGGTAGCCTTTTAACGAAAATAGGACTCTCAAGCTACAAAGCTGATGTATGGAAATTGTTTATGGACAGCTCAAAGTGAAGTTTAATATGTGTTTTACAAGATATTGGTAATAAGCAGGCAGCTGTTCCTATTGCTCATTCTATGAAATTAAAGGAGGAGTATCAAAACGTAGATCTTGTTTAAAAAAACTTAAATACTCGGTAGTAGTTAATAAACTGGGTTTCACCTGTTTATGGGACAGCAGAGTAAAGCATGACCATTGGATCGAGAAAGACTGGCATATGAGAGAAAACATGACGGTTGGAAAACAAAATGTTATGAACTTGCCTTTGGTCTCCAGAGATAAAATCATTTTGCCTCCATTACACATCAAATAGGAACTTATGAAGCCGTATGTGAAGGTATTCCTTCATAATTTCTAGGTTTCTAGGTACAGAAAAACTAAAAACTGCTGTTTTAATGATCCACAAATAAGAGTTTTAATGAAAGACAACGATTTCATACATTCAATAAGCAGCGGAAATATAAAAGTACACTATCTGTAAAGTCATTTAGACAAGATTTCTGAAAATCGTGGATCGTTTAGTCAAGAACAAGGAGAACCTTTCCATCAAGATTTAAAAGTGATGGAAGATACATACCCAAGACGCTGGGATAAATATATGATGACAGATTACTGTTGGAGTATCACATGGAAGTGTTCTAAAGTCCACCTTGAACATAATTTAATAAAATATTGTAAAATCGCTTTTTTTATCCTGGGAATTTCTCGAAAACTACACTTAGCACTTAGTTATCGTATATATGTACTTAAAATTAGTTTTAGTTTTGACAACACCAAAATCATTGTAGACCTGTGTTATTTATTTAAAACAAATTTTGCTAAACACTAACAAAAACAATACAATATTTATCTTATCTTTTGGCCATATGAATGAAGTTCATGTGTGGCAGTAAATGTTTGTTATTTTATAGTTAACCTGCAACATGAGACCAATTTGCAACATTGTTACTAGAAACATGTAACATGATTTAATTTTTTAAAGTTGTTGCTACTGCTGCTGCTACTTTAGTTGCTCTATTTTATTGTTGTCGTTGTTGTCAGTATTCATATAACAAAAGATATCAAAACAACCTCTTGAGACACACCCAATTCAACTAATTTTTGTCAACATAATCCTTATTGTGTCGCAAGTGTTTGTTGCTTTGGACATTTATCATTGTGGTCACAAGTACAAGAACAAACAAACATCAACAAAATGTATAGAATAGCAGTGTAGAAAGGAAATCTTACAAACAGCTAACTCTGGGTATTACTATAGAAGATAACTGAAGGATAAAACCATGGCTTCAATGGCATGAGAGCGTGTTGGATAGTGAGTGAGTGTGTCAATGAGTGACTGATACATCATGTACGAATTTTTGGTCTTGTTACTTTGTGCTGATGTTTTAAACTACTTATAAAATGTATAGGGTACCTCCCGAATGCTTAAAGAACAACATTCCTAAAAATTTGACTTTCCAGACTTGGGAATAATTCTCATTTGAATGACCTACAAAAACAACAGCGGCCTTAAATTGCAGAAGTTATATATTTTTTTCCTAAACCCCATATACCACCCTAATAAATCTCTATTTGAAACAAGTTAGTTACCAGATTTTGTACAACATAAGATTGTTGTTCAATTCATGTACATTAGAGTGCTCAAAAAAATAGCGAATTTTGACCGTCCCAATCCCTGCAATTATTCTATGGATTGTAGAAAGTCTTTATGTAGAAAATGATCGTATAACGTATACTAGTATCACAACGGCTCTAAAGTTTGGTGATGCGTTTACAAGGGGGAAAAACATTTAGTTTTTCAGTTTTAGCAAAAACTAATCGTTCAATTGCGATATAAAAGATAAACATTGCTTAACAAATTTTGAAGTAATCCAAAATTCCCCAGGCCTTTAACTTGACACAGGCGAATTATATAAGAAATATATTTATGGAAATATCTTCAAAATTGCGTCCTGTACTTTGCGCACAAGGTTTACATGGACAGTCAGCTAGCCAACTAAATTGTAGAATGTCAAATGGATCGTATCCTATCATCCTAATATTTTACAGGTCGTACAATCTTGAATCCCTCTAATGTACATACATACATAAGTATACATACATATGTACAGTCCGAGTAATATTGTTGATTATTTTGTGGTTGTTCTTCGAGCGGGTTAGAAAGCTTAAAATTTGTTGTTTGTGCGTGTGAGAGTTATGTGTGCTTTTGATGTCAAGAATTTGTCAGTGGCTTAAAGAGAAACCATTGCATCTATTTAACCCATAAACAAAGAAGTGGAAATACTGTTACTGATTGTAAGCTGACAAAGTGTCAATGTATTTCTTTGTTCTTTGCTTGATTTCGTGTAGCATGGTGGGGTCGATTGTATGAAAACTGTTAGTATATTTATATTTTTTTTTTTCTTCTGCTGCTAATGATAAGAAATGTTAATGATAAAACAACTCAACAGCCAAAAAGGGCAACACTTGCAAAACATATGTTAAATATAATTATGGCATGCTGATCACAAATATGGTAATCATTTTAAAATCGTGCAGTGGAAATAAAACATAAATTATGAAGTATTAAATCATTGATACTGCTCTACTTTTTTATACACTTCACCATGAGTGGCAAGGGTATATATAAGTTTGTCATTCCATTTGTAATTTTTACATTTCTCATTTGCGACCTCACAAAGAGTATATATGTTGGATCGTTATATATAGCGAAGTCGATATAGCCATGTCCGTCTGTATGTTGAAATCAACTTTCCGTAGCCCCCAAATAACTTACAAACATAATTGATACATCAATATATCGGGAATTCTTTCGGCTCTTGCAACGATTTATATAAGGCCCACAATGGGTCAAAATCGGGAAACTTATTTTTTAACCCGAATATTTTTTTTATCACCAACAATTTTTTTTATAATTTTTTTTTTACTAATAATTTCAAAAACTAAAAAATTTTAAAAATTTTGAAAAAAATTTAATAAAAATTTGGAAAAAAAAATGTAAAAAAAAAATATTTCAAAGTCCATTGCAACGATTTAGATAAGGCCCACAATGGGTCAAAATCGGGAAAATTATTTTTTAACCCAAATAGTTTTTTTTTACAACCAAACATTTTTTTTTATAATTTTTTTTTACTAATAAATTAAAAAACAATAAATTTTTAAAAATTTTGAAAAAAATTTAATAAAAATTTGGAAAAAAATTTAAAAAAAAAAATTAAATCAATTTTGAAAAAAAAAAAAAAAATTTTAGATTTTGAAAAACAATTTCAAAAAAAAAAAAAAATAATAATTTTGTTTATCTAAAAACATTTAAAATTTTTATTTTAAAGTATAATTTGGTGAAGGGTATATAAGATTCGGCACAGCCGAATATAGCTCTCTTACTTGTTATTACTTAGAACTAGCAACTGAGGTACTAATTAGTTGAAGTAGCAGCTGAAGTAACAGTTAGATAGTAGTAAAAAAAAGAAATGCTAGAATTACACATTGTGTGTTGTTGTTTTGAGAGTTTTTGAATAACGAATTCGGTTTTATTCATCTCAGATGTTCATGTTGCTAACAGAAAGATCGGGTATTTGTGTCTACAAAATTATCATCCACATAAAAAAGTTATTTCATGCGTTGACATATTATTTGCATGGAAATTATTAACGTTCTACATACAGTTGCAAGCAGTACCACTAATTTTTTAAATATTTTATACAGTATACTGTGAAAACATTTAGAAAAGGGTGGTTGTCGAATATAATGCGTACAGCCTGAGCATCCAAATAAAACAAGTTTAGATCAGTCAGTTTACAAAATATTGCTTTTTTCCTTGGACTTTAATCTGCCAAGTTTGCATCAGAAGTCTTCTAGTTACAGTCATATTGCAAATTCCTAAATTTAATTCTGTTTTTATTTGCCTGGCAGATTTTAATGTATTACATTTCATGATTCCAACGCTATTTCGATCTTCCTGAGGTGTTGCTTTCCATTTAAAGTCCTTATTTTATATTTTTATAGTCATCCTTAGTCATCCATCCACCTTAGTCATCCATCTGTCCGTCCGTCAATGTAAACCTTGTAATAAAACTACACATCGCAATTTTAAAGATAATTCGACAAAATTATGCACGAACTTTTATATTGCCCCAAGGACTAAGTCTATTGAATTTGGTTAGAATCGGTCCATTATTTCTTTTAACACACATACAACTGCCCTATCTGAAAATAGTTAAGCTCTCATAAATATCTTAATTATAAACATATCCAAACCAAATTCAGCACAAATAAGTTTTATATTAGCAGAACTCATTCTACCAAATTTAGTACCAATCGGTTCACAATGCTTCACAGCTCCCATATAAGCACCATTCTCAAAAATGTCATTAATGTGCATAAATCTCTGAAATATATACGCAAATATATACGCAAACCATCCTTTTTGACTACAATGAGACCGTCTAATAGCTGGTACAAAGTAGTCAACAAACAGTTTGAACGAATTAATCACAAAACGTTTAAAGTGTCTACACTCCAGATTACTTAGAGACACTTAAGTGACAATTGTTTTTATGCTAGATTACCTGGGATGTATAAAGTAACCAATTGTCAAATGACCAAAATATATAAATTGGAGTCAGCCAAGTGATAAGAAATTCTACGATTGCCCCACTGTGTACTGGTGTGTACATCAAACAAATACTCAAACAATCAAAGATTTTGTGTAAACATGTGCCACGTGGGTTTGAACACATTTATCTGATTTAAATTCTCTCTTTAGTAGCTTGAGTTGTAAGTTCAATTTAAATTTTCAAAAATAAATTTTAGTACTTACTTAGTATGTAAATTTGTGTTCCTTGTATGTATATTTTTAATTTATTTGAACATATGGCACTTTTTAATATAGTTAATACAAGTATAATATCAATATAATATTATGCATATTTTTTCCATTGTGTTTAGAGTTAATATTCTTGCAGGGTGACCATGTGTATTGAAAGAAAATTTTGTATAGAATCTCACAATCAATTTCCAAGATACATGTCATATTTTGGAAGCAATATATAGATAGGGTGGTCCAAATACACATAGCTTTTTATGTTGTTTTGCATTGACGCATCTTTCCACTCAAATTGTTATCTACCAGTCAGTATTATATAACTGAGGATCGAAATGAGCAGTTATGTTGCAAAAAATGCACTTATTAAAAATAGTCACCCTCTGATAATACTCATGGTTCCTAAAACCGAGACTATACGACAAAATCCAATAATATCGCAACATTATCAGTACTGACTTCCTATCGCAGAATTTTAATATATGAAGTTAGTTTCAGCAAAGCGCACCACATCATAAAGTTCATCAAACAATCGTCCGCATGTTGTGGTAAAAGGTACCAAAAGTGTCGATTAATTGAAAAGTAAAACATTATTTTAGAAAAGAAAAATTGGAATGAGTGAAAATAGATAAAATTAGAAACCATTTACAATAAAAATTGTTATTCTAGGTATTTTAATTGTTCTGTAGAGTGTTGAGAAAGCTTAATATTTTTTCACTTTTAATAAAAAGTGATAAAAATATAAATACTTAATACTTTTTTGAACTAAAATTTTCAAATGGAACTCTTAACTTCAAGACTATCACACAAATATTTATGTATATTAATTACAACCTCATACATATATTCATTTGATTGATGTTTTCATTTAAAACTAATATTTAACTATTTAAGAATGTGACTACTTTGTAACATCATGTTATATTAATATAAAATACTGACAGACTAATATTTAGCATAATGACGCGTCGTGCTTTTAAATATTTTATTTCTTTTTTGTAATATTGTTGTTATTTTAATACACATACTGAAATAAATATATGCACATTATACATATATTTCATGAACTTTTGTATGTTTGAATATTCCATGCACATGCATGCTTTGCCATAATGATACTATTACTTACATAATGTATACCCGCTCTCATAATACTGCACACTCACACAGTTTGTACTTGCATTTACAAAGGCATTTATATGGGCACATCCGAAATTTTGATAACATCATATTAAACTAGAGTTTCCAAAAATCCGATTGGTTACGGTTTTCTTCGGATTTGTGATAATTTATTAAATATTAAAGAACATAAACAATTTTTAAATTTAAACAACGTTTTAAAATCAAATTTTGTATGGAAATTTTGCTTTATAACATTGTTTAAATTTAAAATTTGTTTATTAATATGGCCTTAAGTGTTACAGAAACAAAATAAGTTGATAATATAGGAAATGCTATATCAATTTCAAACAAGTGGATAAAGTAAAATTGGTGCTTTTTCTTTTAATGGTACTTTTATAATATATTAGATTATTTATCTTATACATATACATTAAAGTTGGCTAATATGCTTTTCAGTAACGAAATAATCAAGAATAGGCGGGTCAATGGTGTTATGATACCAAAATGGGACAACCAAAACAAACTAAGAAGTACTTTTTCGTTCTTTAAAATGGTAATTTTTGAATTTTCTATAATATTGAACCTAGAATCAGAAAATTACTTTGAAATTTCAAACTTGGCGGGGGATGAAATGTGGAAAATTTGTACTTTTTCTTCCAATCAAGAATACATGGCTTAATGATATTCAAGTCACAAAAACTATTAGTTTTTTTCGGAATGTTCTTTAATAATGAACCTATAAGCAGAAAATTAAACACATACTTATGATCCTGACCGAGTTAGAATTTAAAAAAGGAGATCACATGTACTTTTTCCAATTGATAATACTTTTTTAATATTTTATAAAAATAGACCTAAAAACACTGTTATGGTTTAATGGTACTACTTATTTCTTGATTGCAATGCTACTTTTAGAATGTTTTATATATAATAATAAACCTATAATTTAAAAATTAGGCACGCACATGAATGCGTTAGAATTCACAAAAGGTGACTTTAGTGGTACCTTTCTTTTGCATTTTCTAAAATAATGGACATAGAAATATGAAATTAGGCTTTCATGATGCTGAATGGGAATACAAAATGTTACTTTTTATGTTATTTAATGTTACTTTTTTATTCTAATAAGGACTGAGATCGTAAAATTCTTAACACACGCTTTTCATTAAAACTTTTAACCCAATTATTATTTGATTTTTTTTTTTTTTTGATAAAGTTTCCTTTGTAAAGCATGTCAGTTATTATTGTTTAATGTCAATAATGTCATTCATTGTTAATCTGATTAAAATGAGTGACCAGAAAAAAGTGCGTACTAAAATTATTAAATATTTTCAAAAAAAATCAAACTTGGTCCTGCAAAAAGTTGTCCAAACCATCTAAGGTCTGCTATCAAACTTTTTCCAATGTTATTAAACAGTACCGGGAGAACTTGTCCGTTGATATGAAACCTGGTTCAGGTAGAAGGAATGGTCCACATGATGTTTCTAAAGCCAAAAAAATAGAAAGCATTTTCAAAATACCTCCGGTAAGAAAGCAGCCCGGTTAGGTCAGTACTCGGACTATTTGGTACGAAAACTTAAAGCCAATGAAGGCTTAAAAGCATATTAAGCTCAAAAAGTTCCTGACAGGTACGTTGCTAAAAATTTAGAGGCCAAAAACAGAGCACGGAAATTGAAATCAAATTTTATACAAAAAATACACCTGCTGCATAATGAATGACGAAATGTACGTATGGAAAATTTTTCGCAGCTTCTGGGTGAATTTTTTATATTGCAGATGCTCCAGGGAATGTTGAGGAAAAGTTTAGGACCCAAAAGCAGACAAAATTTCCCAAAAAGTTCTTGGTATGGCAAGCAATATGCAGTTGCGGCAAAAAGCCAAACATTTTTTACAAAGGGCTCTATAAATACCGAAATTTACATCAAGGAATGTTTACAAAAAAGGATGTTTCCATTCATAAAACTTCCTAATGTGTCCACTTTTTTTTGTTCTGATTTGGCATCTGTCACTATGGTAAGCAAGGTCTTGAGTGGTACAAGAACAAATTCCTCCAAACTGACTGGAGCTGAGTCCAGTGGATAGATATTGGACTCTTGTTAAAAGAGAATTGAAAAAAAGGTGTCCAAAAGTGTGGTAGATTTTAAACGGAGATGAAGTACTATAAAAACCATAATGGAAGGGTTTTTGAAAAAGGTTCAAAATGTCATCATTAGTTATTAAAACTATAAAAATAATTTTCTTTGTAAATTGTAACAATAATTTCAATCAAATAAAAAAGATTCAAAACTGTAAGTTAAGTGGTTTAGTTTTTATTAACATATATCGCTCATTTGTTGCAACAACGTCATAATTCAAAAAAAGTCGTTTCGAGAAAAACGGCTTTGAATGTTTTTTGACATTTTACTATTTCTTAAATAAATTTTCAACAAATCATGCGCTTTCAGAAATAAAACCTGATTTAAATAGTAGATGTTAATATCTTTCTAATCTGTATTTAACCCAAATTTTTACTTGTCAAATATACGAGAAGACATGAATTTAAATTTTGATGTGTACAACATAAAAGCACTCTCAAATAAAAATTAATTGACTTTTTTGAAAACTGAAAGACTAAAGAACGGCGCATATTTTGTATTACTCAGTTCAAAACATCCGGATTTTGAGTTATGACGTTGTTGCAGCAAATGAGCGATATGTATATCTATATATATAAAACACAAAAAATATTTCTACCTATGTCCGTTATAGACTCTGAAACTATCCAACCGATTAGCAATAAACTAGTTTCATTGGAAAGGAAATTTTCTGAAGATGGTTTTAGACACTTTCACAATTCGTGAACTGGAATTTCGAATTATTCCATACAAATTTTCTCCCAATTTTAAAATTAGTTTATCTTGAAATTTTGTATGTAAACACCTCTCCCGATGTGTAGATCCACTAAGGGGGTAAAATTGGGTAAAATCGGTATCTCCATATCTCCGGAAATAATAAACCAATCACCAAAAATTCAACATACAGTGCACTCGCGATAATATGAACACTATTTTACTTCCATTGGCTACTCTAAAATATGAACTTAGGCAAAAGCTTTAAAATATGAATAGCCTATTTATGGTTTTTAATGGATTTTATATATCTAAGTACACAGAGTTGGTATCAACAGGGTAGTGGCTACATTCTAAAACTGGCTACACACGGAGTGATTTGAGCGCGTGAATTGTGATTGAAAATTTTCAATTTGGTGCGCGCACAGCCCCATTAGCAAGTAACAAGACGTCGAACACGAACAAACCACCCTGGCTATTTGCTCTTAAATTGTCTTCAGCTGTCATTCAAAATTTCTAACATACACGTTTTAGTTAGTGCACACATTCAGCTAGAATTCCATATTCATTTTTTAAATATAAATTTAACTTGAAACTTTTATTTTTATGGGAAAAATGTTTGTAGATTTGAATTAGATGCCATTCGGATATATGAACAATCTTGCAAAAGTGAACTGGCCTGGTTTTAATTAGTTCATATTATCGCGAGTGCACTGTAATCTAAATTTATGCAAGAAATAAGGATAAAATGGGCGAAACTCGATTTTTAATACTTTTTTTTTATCCCAGAAATCAAATTTAAATGGAATTGTAGTCCTTCTTAAAAAATTTCAAGTGGACTCTGGCACTTTTTGGAAATTTGAACGAACTTCTTTTTGGTAAAAATATGGTAAAAAAAATGTTTATTATAAAACCCTTCCATTAATAAAGAATTACTAGCGTATTAGCACACTCCGGGTATCTAAAAACAAGTGAATCTATAAACATGACTTAATAAGTAGTACTATTTCATTCTTCTAATTGGGCTGACGTAGCGCACCGGGGTACTAGCTCTATACTTTTATCGGATATTTGAAAATAACTAAGTCTTTGTTACAAATATTTTGCATTATTTTTTTTTAAATTAAATAAATAAATAAACAGTCACTTGAAGTTTTATTGTCAGGAAATACTCGTATGATCAATACTTTTAACGGAGTTTGTGTCATTCTTTCTTAACAGGTTTCCTTGCCTAGCCTGCGAAAGGTAGCCTACTACATCATCAGAAGCAATTTTTGTTAACAATTTAAAAATTGTTAAGAAATCTTAAGATATTTCTACATCGAATTGTTTTTAGAGAAACTAGATGAATCATTGAATGAAAAAGTTTGTTTTTCGTTTCTAAATTTTTAATTTTTCTACCGAAAATAGTTTAAAAGTAAAAACCGAAGAATAATTGTCGGTTTCGGTTTTAGGCCTTGAAAAACCTCGGTTTCGGTTAAAACCGAACACGAAACTCTATATTTAACTAACCCAACAATGAATTTCCAATACAAATGCACAAGATTATGAATACCGCTATTAAATATGCATGATAACTAAAATAATATTAGCGGTAATCACAATATTGTGCATTTGTATTATAAATTTATGCAATGGTGTATTTTTGTATATTTTGTTAGTGTAAAGTAAATATGCAATGCATATATAATGATGCGAGACCATTTGCACAAGATTGTGAACTCCGCTATTGTATTAACTTTTGTATAGAAAAGCTTATTTGTCGTAATATTTGTATCTTAATGCAATTTTTCGCAAACTGGAAGAACGTTCGGGCAGGTGTCTTTAATAAATTGGTCATCTGATGTAGAAATTTAATGATTACAGTGCACTCCTGGTAACGTGAACTAATTAAAACCAAGGGAGTTCATGTTACCGATTGTCGAATTTCATGAAAAAAATATAAAATTTTACAATATAAACCTGTGTTTTACATGCTTGAACGTGAAATTCGTTTATTATTATTTGCATTATTAAAATAGAAAACTAAAATTAGTAATTAAAATTCATTAAAAAACAAAACGAGATCACGAGAAAATATCCACTGAAATAAAATTACGTAGCAAATAAAATTACTCATTCGTCACCATACAAAAACATCTAATTTAATGTATGTATTTCAGTGTTTTCTACATGCTTAGAAAACATATGCAGTGAAAAAAAAATGTTCACGTTATAGAGCTTTCTGAGTTTGTTCACGTTACAGAGTTGTCAACGTTAGGCGGTGTTCACGTTACCACGAGTGCACTGTATTTTCTTTTGGTTAAAATGTTTTATTCTTATTGCCTTTGTTGTACATAAATTCCGCACACTTTTCATTTTGTAGCCTATTTTCTAACATTTAATTTCAGCTTATATCTTTGTGGTGCTAATTTACATTTTGTCATTTCAAATTTCTGGGGTCTAAACTGTACAATACTGCAAAGTTAGATCTCTAAGTACAATTAAAGGGCCTGTATGCTGAACACTAATTATTCTTTATATATTCTTGTTAGGTGTTTAATTTTAAGAACCAACGTTCCTATACTTTAAACCACATATTTTGAAGAGAACAGACATTAAATAAATACTTTGAATACAATATTTTTTGACAAATGCCCATATGTATTAGTACATGTTTTCCATATGATTCTTATGCATATGTTTTTGTTATTAAATGTATAAATAATCATAAAAAGACACCCTTCCCCTAACCGCTGAACTTGACATCAAACCAAACAAATAGTCAGCCATACTGTACAAATACTCGTCGTCATAATAAAACTGATATAAAAAAACTGGGAAATAAATATTTTTCAATGAATGGATGAATCAGTAAATTGCATGTAAATAACTTTATGCATCATGTATGACTGTGTCTCTCTAGTTAAAAGCTTTATGCAAATACTTGCAACATTTATATACACATATGTATATGCAATCACAAATAAAAACAAACAACTTTAGCGGGAAGAAAAATCTAGGGATTCACTTTGTAGGCATTCTACAGGACATACATATTTAATAAATAAAAGTAAACAAAAGCAGCTGATTCATCAAATGCACAATAAATTCAAGTTTGCGAGTCTAAATTGTCGCGCAAACTTATCGGAGTTGTGCAAACGAATTTCGGTACAATTTTTGACAGTTCATTTGCGAGAGCGTAAAAATGCACAGATTGCACAGTTTGCGAGGTATTTAAGCGTTTACATGAGGATTCTTATTGTATATAACTACACACGTGATTCTTTGAAGTCCATTCTTTACGTTTCATTTTAAGCTTTTTAATATATCATTTTCAAGCTTTTTAATATATGTAAGTTCAGGCTTTCAACGGAAGACGTTCTAATATGAATACTAAAATAATCCATCTATCATACATCTAAAAGAATCGAGTATGAAATGCCTTGGCTCCCAATAACGATTTTGCAATGCGACAGGGTGTCTTTGTGTCTGCAAAAATAAGGCCTTTATGAAGGCCTCTTTAGTACATTTTTCCACCGCTGGGACTGTATTTACTCACACAGCCATAAAAACGTAATGTTTAATGGTAACAAAAGGATATAGTGAGAGACAGTTGGAGATGGTTTTTAAAAATTATTATTCTTTACAGTTAACAAAAACAACACAAAAACATTGCACATATTTACAATATTGTACATTTATAATTTTTTAATTAATGTTGACTATACACATCAGTCATTAACGTTATTATGGAGAGGTATGAGGTTCAGCGTTTAAAAGTGCTCTTTGTCTACGGTAACAATTAAAATAAATGTTTTATTTATATACAGAAATACTAATAAACCTTGGAATTATAATTTTTGAGAGAAGAATGCAATCTTTGAACTCCTACAAATAATAGATATGAACTTAAAATCGATATAATTTTATTTCATAACGAATTACTTGTGCGCACCTCGTATTTATAGCCCATATTCCCAGCAACCGATACTAAAGCCATTTCTCATAGACAGTTATAGTTTTCACTAGATTTGTCACTAAAATAATTTCTGTCTGTTCTGAAATTTGGGCAAAAAGTACTCATATTTATAACCATCACCATGAGTACATATATGGGGCATTTCATGTCAAGTGAACCAGCTTTTTTAATCGATGTCTCCGATTGGGATGAAATTTGCACCATATAGTTAGTTCTATTGGATAGTAATTCAGCAAGATCGGTCGAGAACTTTCTAAGTTAGGGGGGGGAGGGTCAAAATTTGACCCAGCAGGTGTTTTTTCTCATCCATGTAGCTTATTACCTAATGTGTCCCAAATAGTTTTATATTGCTCAAAATCTTGACTGTCAATTACATACCTCCGCAGAATGAAATCAGACTCTATGAGTTTAAACAATATTTAATGGGTTCATAGTTGGAATGGAAACTGGTTTAAATAACGAAAGACGTAATCAGTGATGTTAACTTTTTTGTTTCGATTTCCGTACAGCCCAAAAAAAAATTACCGTTTTTTGGGTAAAATTAGCGTATACAAAGTCAATAAAAAATAATAATATTTTCTTACAATTTTGAGAAAATGAGCGAATTCACTTAATTGTGAATAAATTCGAAAATAATCCCTCGATTTATATGATCGATATCTCATTTTGTTCCTATTTCATGTGGCTTTGCGATAAAGTCATAACTCTGAACAATTTCTGTCGTTTTCGATTTTTTATGATTTTTTTTAAGACAAAAAATTTATATTTTCACATAAAAATTATATTTATTGCTCCAATTTGTTATTATAACTCGGAAACTATTGAGCCGATTGAAACGCAATATATATGTGAACATTTGTACATAGCATAGGGAAAATGTTTTCAAAATTCAATCAATCGAAAGAAGAACATTAACTACTCAATTGTATGTATAGCAAACAAAAAACTAAAATTTTGTGAAAATGAGCGAATTCACTTAATTATGAATAAATTCAAAAAGAATCCCTCGATTTTTATGATCAATATCTCATTTTGTTCCTATTACATGTGGCTTTGCGATAAAGCCATAAATCTGAACAATTTCTGTTATTTTCGATTTTTCATGAATTTTTTAAAACAAAAAAAAAAAAAAAAAATAGCTATTTTCACGTAAAAATTATATTTATTGCTTAAATATTATAACTTCGAAACTACTGAGGCGATTGAATCGCAATATATAGAGGATTAAAGATTATGTAAATCTCAACTTTTCTAAGTTTATTTTAATAACAATGGACTGAGCCTGACCCTTTTTGCAATATCATTCATTATGTGGAGAAAAATCTAACAAAATTTATAATTTTACTTAAAAATTTAAAAAAAAATCTATCCATAGAATTGAAAAATTTTACAATTCAAGCCATGATCCATCAAATCCATATAGTGCTTAGTTAAGCATTTTTTTGCATTTGACCAGTGTTATGTGTAAACAAATTATGAAAATATAACTTTTGGTGTCGAATGTTTAAAAATTGAAACTTTTTCAAATTACCGTACAAATGTAGAAATTACCTGCCTACCGTTCGGAGGTCTAAATTACCGTACAATACGGTAATTACCGTACGGTTAACACCACTGTACGTAATGCTTATATCTACCCTTTAGAAAATTAAAAATCTCTTGACATTTTAAACTTCTCTTGATCAAAATCTTTTATCATTATTAATACATTCTAATATTTTTGGAAATATAGATGATATTAAATAAGTATATAAAGACAACCAAACTTGAACTTAGTAAAACACTGAACACTACTCTTAGTGGTAGTTGTAGGACATTTCACCTTACTAGTGGTTTGACCTGTGTAAAGCATGATCACGCAAAAAAAAAAAAAAAACAACCGCAATTAATAAGATTAACACATAAATGTTTATCAGTTTCCTAATCAGTTTGATATTAGAAAAACAGTAAAATCCAGCCAGGAAGAAAATAGTTTTGGACCAATATGTGAGACAACCTCACACAAATTTTATGTTTTTTTTTCTAAAAATACTGTCCATCATTATTACGTTAGTTTTTGTTGTTGTAACTCTTCCTGTTGATCGACTTTGGGATTGATATTGTTCTGGAAATGTTCTTCGACTATCCGATATATAACAACTACCAGCATTATGAAGAAACTCTGAAAATAGGTCATAAGATGTAGTGTATGTGGATATTGTGTAGTAACTTTATTCCACATACGGATGAAATGGGTAAAGAACGACTTTGTGATCCACTGTTCAATTGACCACGATAATGGATCTATACTTAATGGATCTTAACAACTACGGGTACCGAGAAGAAGAAGTTTCTTAATTACATCAGAATATATTCAATTGTAGTGTCGATAAAACTATGTAACACAACCCATATTGTACCTTCGACCTCTTCTGTATGATGCACAGTGGCTTAGAAACGATTTTATTTGGAAATAATTCGGTATCTCGGGAACTATTTGAGATATTATTACGAAATTTCACATGGTTAGAGCTGATGTATTTCGGTATTTGAAAATAAACAATGTTGCGACCGGAGGTGACCAATTTTGAGGGGCAACGTACTGGCCCCCATTAGAGCTAGGAAGCTGAACAACTGCAAATCAACTCGAAAATACATCAGCAGCAACCGTATCAAATTTCGTAATAATATATCCAATAGTTCCCGAGATACCGAATTATTTCCAAAAAAAAAAAAAAAACTTGGCTAAATCACTGTGTGACGTCGAGAAATAAAAAAAAACTTTATATACCTGTTGTACATATGTACATTTTTAACAATATTATAGTCACAGTAACTATTTATATGATTGTGGTAACAATAATATGGTTAATTTATGATTCACATGATTGTATCAACCATATATATGGTTACAGTAAACATGTATATGTTTGTGACAACCATTTATATAAGGAAGGAATTACCATATTATGTTGCTCTCGGCTAATTGATATCATAATTTGAGAACAATATATTATGATAAAAAGATTCATCATAACAATGGTTGCAACAAACATATACTTATATTTGTTCACTGTAACCATATATATGGTTGACACAATCATGTGAATCGTATATTAACCATATTATTGTTACCACAATCATATAAATAGTTACTGTGACTATAATATTTTTAAAAACATTGAAATGGTTACAGTAAAAATGCACAAATGTTGAAATGGTTACAGTAAACATGCACAACTATATTTTTTTTCTGCGTATACGAGTATTCAATTTTCTGTTGGATAATAATTGGTTTTAGAGCATTTTATACACAATCCTATATCCGGTCCTAAAGCTTCATCATCTTTTTAGTTAAAATTTCATATCTGTTTCTGCTCAATCATATGGTCACTATTGAATTTCTAATCGTTTAGGACAGTTTTCTTAGTAATGCCTTGCAAACCAATTTTTAAAACTCCGAGACGCACTAAATCTGACATGTTTCTCAAATATATTTCGATAAAGAACAAGTAAGAGTGCTATATTCGGCTATGTCAATCTTATATACCCTTCACCTTTGTTGTGGATGCATTAGTTGCCCACTTTCAGCGTATACTTAGCATCCTAAATATATCAAGAAAACTTTTAAAAATTTTACATCTGCCGACGAACAGATTATATTGTAGAAGTTACAAACGAAATGACAATCTTATATATACCCTTCTCACGAAGGCGAAGGGTATAAAAACAACAACGCCAAATGAAACACCAAAACAAAATACGCAAAGCAATGAAACCAATACACATCCAAACATACGTTTTGTTGCTTTTTTGTCAAAGCATGCAATAAATTGTAATTTTTTGATGAAGTTTTCAGAGGTTGTCTCGGATTTTTGCTCATATCTCATATCTCCATTATTTATGGACGGATTTTGCTGATTTTAAATATGAAACTTCTCGAAAGCATGTATGACAGTATTATTGAAGATTTGGATCCCGAAGATATCTGGATTCTTTAGAAAATTGATTTCAAGAGACAGACGGACAGACAGACGGACATGGCTTAATCGACTCCGCTATCTATAAGGATCCAGAATATATATACTTTATAGGGTCGGAAAATTATATTGTGGAAATTACAAACGGAATGACAAACTTATATATACCCTTCTCACGAAGGTGAAGGGTATAAAAATATTACGTGTTATTGGTGAGTGTCCGACTGAACACCAATGTTAATACAAATGTAATTATACTCTACACCACCAAAGTGGGGAGGGGGTGCATTATGCGTTTGTCCATCATATATTTTAACACAATGGATTTTTGGTTAAAATAGGATTTATAGGCCATAAATATTTAATTTATGTATATGGGTATCTACACAAATTTTGCTTTAAATAAGTTATGTATATGTATACGGAAGTCACTTCACCTAATTTTATGATGATCTGTCCATAATTAGTGATAGCTTCCAATATATATATATAACACTATAGCACAAATATACCATTCTACCTAACTTCTTTTTATTAATTTCGGTATTAAACGATTTTGTAAAAAATTTTTTCATATGAATATATATTGGTATTTGTGAATATAAAGGTATTAGAAGTCTATCTTTATTAACATTTTTACATGTTTAAATTTAGAAGAGAAAAAAAAAAAAAAACATTCAGCGATATAACTTTTTAATTGTATGTTAAAAACTTTACATGCATTATTCTGCAATCAATTAACAAGTTTAATTATCAAACAATAAAATTACAATTCTAAAGGATAATACATTTTCACATATACGTGCACACATCTGCAAACTCTTGCATACACTAACATAAATACATATTAAGGTTTCCTTTATATTGGACTTTTTCGTTTTTCAATGCTCCCAAGGTTTAAAATTGTTAGTCTTCATCTGGAAATCATATGATGAAAATTTGAGCAAAATAGGATAGCGTTTATAGGTTACATATTTTTTTGGAGTTTAAAGTTGGGGATACAAAATGTATTTTTAAGATATAATGTTAAAAAATTTGTGAACAAAAACTAAATATCATCGGAAACCGCCTATTCAAATCGGTCTATTATCTAAACCATAAAACTGGCTGAAATCTATTCATTATTTCACCTAGCCCCCATACAATTTCCGATTTTGCTAAAATTCTCAGCATTTAGTTTTTAGATGACGGAGAACAATTGTGAGACATTGGCAGCATTTAAAACCGACAAAATAAGGACCTCCCTAATACACATGTATGCAGGAATATGCAATAGAAATGTCTCATAGAATAAAAGTGACATAAAAAGATTCACCTGCACATGTACAATGACAACAATGTGTTAGCGTGTGCTTAATGTAGGTATGTATAAAAATAAGGAATAAAAAATACTATTTAAAAAACACAACGGTGCAGACAAAGATTCATATAAAATTTATAGACAGAAAAAAATTGAAAAATATAAGAGACACTTATTTTCAACACCGAACACACAGTGCTGCTCTATAGACTGGTAGTGTTAACTTTTAGTGCTGCGGATGCTCGTAAACACATTTTGCACATTAATAAATAAAGATTTACAGCTTCTAGGATGCACAAATACACGCATATAACACCACACCAATACAAAAGCCTTAAGTAACCCAGCGGGAAAAAGATGTAGTAAAAAGGCATTCCAAAGGCCTTATTTTGCAGATATAGTGGCATTGCAAAATCGTTTAAATTTTACACGGCATGTTATTGGGAGCCAAGAAGTTTTTACGTTAAAGGCCTGTAAGGAGACTTGTCGCGTAATACTTCATAGAATGTCTACATTAGAACTTCTATGAAAAGAACTGAAAATGAAAGACTAATTGAAGATCCGCTGAAGCAAGCCTTTAAAACACCTTCTGAAGGTCTTTTAGAAGGCCCACAAAGTGAAGCCCTAGCAAATTTTCCCGATGATAAGAGTTGCACAAATACATACATTTAAGTGTATTCGCATTGAGAATTTATTTTTATACAAATTTAATAAAGAGAGAAATAAAAAAACAAAATTTATAAAATATTTGTAGACAATATTTTGTATTACTTAATAAGTATAAATTTGATCAGTATATATCTGTGGACTTTTGACATAACAACTTAAGTGTAATTGTTTTATTATTTGGCCTTAAAGAATTTCGAGAGCTTTCTATAATTCTTTAAGACAAATAATAAAGTCCTTCAAAAACAAATAATAAAATAGTTATTGATCAATTCAACAGTTTTTGCGCATTCGTGAAAAATTTAAAAATTACACTTAAGTTGTTTTGACAAAAGTCCACAGATATATTCTATATATTTGAAATTCTATAGAATTTCACCTTAAATGCATGAAATAAGTCCCCACGAAATAAGGTCCCAAAAACAAAATAAAATAAGTCCCCAAAAAATATACAGAAAGCAATACCCCTGTTTTTTGGGGATTTATTTATTTATTTTTTTTTTTTTTGGGGACTTATTTCATTTTTGTGTTTGGGGTTTTATTATTTCATTTCTGTTTGAGACGTTATTTCATTTTGATATTTGGGGACTTATTTCATACCGCCACTGTATATCAAGTGACAATTAAGAAAATCAAAATAATTCTAATTGAAGTTCAAAAAAAAAAAAAGTCCCAGTTAAAATATTATTAATTCTACGTTTTTAATAAAGTTTATTGAATGTCTCTGGTAATATTTAGTTCATTATATTTTTCTAGGGGTTAACAAGTCCTAATTAAGCAAAATGACTAATGACTGTTATTAAGATTTGTATTCAATCAATAATTTGTTTGAATAATTATAAATGGAAATCATTACCTATGTATGTGATTAGTCAAAGTCATTTTTATCCCAAATGTGACATCATACAATTTACTAATTGATATATATATTTTTTTTTTCTCATACAGATGTAAACGTAATGCCTTACAATTATTTAATGTTGTTTTTAATGTTAATATTGCTAATGCAAAGTAACTTTGTTGAAATTCAACAAAATTGACATTAAAAGATAAAAGCAAAATTTACAGTTGCATTTATGTTCACATAAACATTAGTGCTGATAAAAATGAAAGAATTATTTCAAAATTTATATCAAAATGCAATCAATCACAACTACCACAATAACAGAACAAAAAATCATACACATTTATCAAAAAACATACGAGCATAGAAAAAAATACATATAGAAATTTTGAAAAACCACAATGTGAAGCAAGAAGTGTTAAATTTAACACATTGTGGATTTGTATTAGGGTGGTATGTTTTTAACTGAGACGTGTTTATACTCACCATCAAAATAGATGTAGGTGTATTGATATTGTCATTCCGTTACTAGCACACCAAAATATTTGTCGCAGACTTAGTATACATACATATTCTGGGTCCTCATATGATTCTGAGACGATCTAGGTATGTCTGTTACAAACACGATTAAACCCAAAGCTGGCTGGAATTTTGGATGAAAACTCTCCGCTGATAAGATTTGTTTTGTATTAAAAGTGGGTAAATGTCCCCACGGAATAATGTTTGAGCAGTCATAAGTAACTAAGTATGTTGATTATGAGGCAATCCTGATAAAATTTTGCACAAATTAGTTCTAAGTACTCCGAAATTAGACTGTAAAGTCGGTGCCATGATATAACTCCCCACTAAAAAATTAACATTTTTCATACAACTTGGGACTTATTTCATTATGAAACAACTCCCAACGCGTAGGGTGTTATTTCATATTTTTTTGTTGGGACTTATTTCACTCAATGAAATAACTCCCAATGAAACAACTCCCAATAAAATTTGTGTTGGGTTTTATTTCATTTTATATTGGGAATTAGGAGTTATTTAATTTTAGTTGGGTTCTACTTTGGGTTATTTTTTCGCTTACTAAAGTTTGCTTGCAAAGGTGTTCTCCTTTGAAGTGTATTAAAAACCGGCTTCGCATACTATAAACTTTTTGCATTACCGGCCTTCGGCCGGGCTCTAAGGTTTTCTCCTCTGGAGTGTATCAAAAACCGGCTTCGCTCAGAAAAGATTATTTTTGCATTGTCGGTCTCCAGTGCGAAATGAAAATCGACTTTCTGAAATATTATAAAACCTTTCTGTAATGAAAGAAATCTTTTCTGAGCGAAGCCAGATTATGATACACCTCAGAGGAGAAAACCTTAACGCCCGGCCGAAGGCCGTCAATGCATAAGCCAGTTTTTGATACACCCTAGAGGAGGAAACTTTTGCGCTACGCCATAGGACCGCAATGCAAAAAATGTTTGGTGAGCGAAGAATAATTCCATTTTTGTAGTTCTTTATTTCATTGGGAGTTAGATTACATAAATAAATTGCTTCGGATTGGGAATTATTTCATTTCTATTAGGATTTATTTCATTGGGAGTTATTTCCCTTTTTTTGGGACTAATATTTTTAAAATGATCAAACCGCCGATTATTGAGAGTTATTTCATTTTACCCTTTGGCAGTTCTTTCATTTTTCAAGTTTGGGAATTATTTCATTTTTGATGGGATTTAATTCATTGGGAGTTATTTATTGGGAGTTATTTCATTTGGGAGTTATTTCACGGTACCCTAAAATTTGTTTGGTGTTCTCCTTTGAAGTATATTAAAAACCGGCTTCGCATACTATAAACATTTTGCATTGCCGACCTTCGGTCGTGTGCGAAGGTTTTCTCCTCTGGGGTGTATCAAAAACCGGCTTCGCTCAGAAAATATAATTTTTGCATTGTCAGCCTTTGTCAGGTCGCAACGATTTCTTACTCTGGTGCGAAATGAAAATCTGCTTTCTGAAATATTACAAAACTTTTCTGCGATGAAAGAAATCTTTTCTGAGCGAAGACAGATTTTGATACACCCCAGAGGAGAAAACGTTAGCGCAAAAAGCTTTTCTGACCAATGCAAAACACTTTTCTTAGCGAAGCGTGTTTTTGATACACCCCAGATGTGGAAACCTGTCCACTACGCCATAGGCTCGCAATGCAACAAATGTTTGATGAGCGGACTTTTGTAGTTCTTTATTTCATTGGGAGTTAGATTACATAAATAAATTGCTTCGGATTGGGAATTATTTCATTTCAATTAGGATTTATTTCATTGGGAGTTATTTCGCTTTTTTGGGACTAATATTTTTAAAATTATGAAACCGCCGATTATTGGGAGTTATTTCATTTTACCCTTTGGTAGTTATTTCATTTTTAAGTTTGGGAATTATTTAATTTTTGATGGGATTTATTTCATTGGGAGTTATTTCATTTGGGAGTTATTTCACAAATTAATATCTTGATGAAATTGAACATAAACAAGTTTTATATGAATCTAAATCTTTATATCAACCTTTTGAAGATCAGTTCACAATTGCATACATTTTTGTAATAAAGTGTAATTTGTATAAATGAGGTAAAGTTCTCCTCATTTGAAATAATACAGAGAAAAACGTTTTAATATGTTTAAATATGATTTCGGGCATATGGCTGTCTCGGCTAGCTCGTACTTGACGTAACCTGGATCCAATTTTCAAAATTGTTTTCATTGATGAATCACAATTTAGGTTAAACTAGCTGACACGGCAAACGTTGTTTTGCCTTCAAGGTGGTTGAAGGGAAATCGTTATTTTGCCTTTAACTTTTTTGTTTTGTCACCTATAAAATGAAATTTTGCACTATAAAAGTAAGTTGGGTCTATAGTGCTTCACTACACTGAAAAGAATGAAAAGGCCTAGAATTGTTTTATATGAACATTTTAAGATTTTGTTTTTTTCTGAGGTCTTATTTTAATTTTTAATGTATTACATTTGGATACACAACATTTTTCGTTTTTCCATCTGGAGCATGAATAAACTAATCATTTTGAATGCCAACTCTTGAGCAGTCCACGTATTCCCAAATTTAATCCGCATACTTGAAACGTTTGTCCTTGCGCTTTGTTTATGGACATGACAAATGATAGACGCACTGGGAATTGCAAGCGCTTGAATTCAAATGGCATATCTGATGGTTTCAGTGGATACGAGGTATAAGCACAATTTCGCTTTGCCAGTCAATATTTTGGCTTGTCTTGTGCCATTACACAGTTCAGGCGCATTTAAATTCCGCTGTAAAATAATAGATGAGCCGACCTTTAAATTCAAACAATGTGGTGGCATACCCGACGATTCCAATGAATTTAAAAATTATACTGGATAATTGACTGCGTCATCTTTATTCATTGCCGTATCAAGAGATTTGCATGATGTGACTGGACCTGGTAACTTTTCTTGAATGTGATAATTGATTGCGTGGACGTGCACAGTTTTTGGTGCGAGTGATTCCTATAATTTGTATGATATTTGTGTAGGAATATATACACGCAGAAACAACATATACATCATTTTTCAACAAGATCGTTAGAGAACTTTCTGAGTTATAAGGGGTAAACATTTGACATTTTGGCCAAGCTGGTGTTTTTTCTCATCCATGTAACTTATTACCTATTGTTCTTAGCAAAATGTGTCCCAAATAGTTTAGATAGCTATTTTTTCAATCTTTCGGGAAAAAAAATTAAAAATAAAAAATGTTTGTAATTTTTTTTCCAAAATCAAAAACTTTGTTGACTTTTTTTCAAAATGGGCCCTTTTTAAATTTTTTTTTTTTTGCTCAAAAAAGCTTGGTCCATTCCTTTAAGAGCCTTTTGGTCGCTTAGTGGAATGCGAGTGGGATATCTATCAAAATAAATATTTTTTACAATTTTTGAGTTTTTTTTTGCAAAATCGAAATTTTTTTCCCAAATGGTCCGTTTTTTAAAAATTTTTTTTTTGCTCAAAAGAAAGCGTATGTCTATTTCTTTAAGAGCTTTTTGGTCTCTTAGTGGGATTTCAAAAGTTGGTTCACTTGACATGAAATGCTCCATATATGAGTTATTTGACACTTCTGTGGTCGTTGTAGTACGGAGAGAAATCAATCGGTTGCTTTATACATCCCAGGTAATCAAACGTAAAGTCAATTGTCACTTATGTGTCTCTAAGTAATCTATAGTATAAACTGGTTTTATACAAATTGTGTGGATATAATTCTCATACTAATAAAATAAACTATTTTTGCTTAAGTATCTTACATCCCAGATAACCTAGTGTGAAGTTAATTGTAACTTTAGTGTCTTTAAGTAAGGACTGAGATCGAAAAATTCTTAACATACGTATATGTTAATAAAAATTAAACCACTAAACTTGAAGTTTTGATTTTTTTTTTATTTGATTGAAGTTATTATTACAATTTACAAAAAAAAAAATATATTTTTATAGTTTTAATCACTAGTGATGAAATTTTGAACCTTTTTCGAAAACCTTCCCATTGTGGTTTTTATAGTGTTTTATGTCACTTTGTTCGAACAGGTTGTCCATCTCCGTTTAAAATCTACCACACTTTTGGACACCTTTTTTGTGCTCTTCAATTCTCTTTTAACAAGAGCCCAATATCTCTCCAGGCAGTTTGGAGAATTTGCCTCTCTTGGTACAAATACCACGTTATTGTTCTTTTACCACTCAAGACCTTTCTTTCAATAGTGACAGGGTGTCAAATCAGGCCAAAAATATGTGGACACACTAAGAAGTCTTGATGTAAATTTCGGTATTTATAGAGCCCTTTGTTAAAATGTTTGACTTTTTTGCCGCAACTGCATATTGCTTGCCATACCAAGAAATTTTTGGGAAATTTTGTCTGCTTTTGGGTCCTAAACTTTTCTTCAACATTCCCTCGAGCATCAGCAACATCAAAATTTTTACCCGGAAGCTGCGAAAAATCTGCCAGAACATACGTTTCGTCATCCATTATGCAGCAGGAATATTTTTTTTATAAAATTTGACTTCAATTTTCGTGCTCTGTTTTTGGCTTCTAAATTTTTAGCAGCGTTCCTATCAGGAACCTTTTGAGCCTTGTATGTTTTTGAAAATGCATTGGTTTTAACTTTTCGTACCAAATAGTCCGAGCACTGAGCCGGGCTGCATTCCTACCGGATGTGTTGGGAGCTCTTTTGAAAATGCTTTCTATTTTTTTGGCTTAATAAACATCATGTGAACCATTCCATCTACCAGAACCAGGTTTTTTATCAACGGATAAGTTCTCCCGGTACTGTTGAATAACATTGGAAACAGTTTGACGCCAGACCTTTGATTGTTTGGCCAACTTTTTGTAGGACCAAGTTGTGTTTTGTTGAAAATATTTAATAATTTTAGTTCGCACTTTTTTCTGGTCACTCATTTTAATCAGATTAACAACAAATGAACATAATTGAAATTAAACATAATAGCTGACATGCTTAACAAGGTAACTTGATAAAAAAAAAATCAAATAATACTCGGGTTAATAGTTTTAATGAAAAACGTGTGTTAAGAATTTTTCGATCTCAGTCCTTAGTCACTTCAAATGCTTATTATGTATTGCAGTTTAGAAAATAGTAGTAGTTTTACGCATCAGAAGAAATCTATCGGAGAGTTGTCAGAAAATGACTTTAACAATCATAATTATCTTGTAATAATCAATATCGAGATAAAATTTGACATTAACAAGTTTTATGTGAAGCTAGATCTATTTTCTAAATTGTTTTAGGATCGGCCTATAAAATAACCACTATATCAGAAAAATATTTTATTGTCAATAAATAAAAAAAAAAAAATTATATCCACATACTGATGTCGGGTATACAAGATTTGGCACAGCCGAATATAAATAACACTCTTACTTGTTTACAAATAAAATTTTTGATAAATACCAAAGCGTATTAACAAGGTGATTGTGTAGAAGCAATAACAAAACAACACGTATTTTGTTTTTGTTCAAATGTAGAAGAAATTTAAAAATTAAGACCAATTAAAATGTTGTTAAAATATTGATATTTTTAAGAATCAGTTGATTTTATGCGGTCCTATATTTACTGATCTTGATAAATACTGAAAACAAATTGTTGATATGACAATTAAAAAACATATTGTAATAATTAAAAAAATGTTTTGAAATTTAAATTATGTCTGAAGGGCCGAAAGAAGGAACGTGAGGAAAGGAGATGATCGATAGCGTAGTTGTAAATGAGTTGGGCTGGACGGATCGGTAAGTACCAACAAACCTATAGTAGGGTAAATGTTCCATGTTGTTCATTTGTATTTTATTACTTTTAATTTTATATGTATAGATTGCACATCAATATGTTTATATTTCCATTTAACCTAGCACCAGTCTAATGATTAAATTTATGTATATGGAGAGTGAAATGTTCACAATTCATTTAAAACTATTATACGAAAAGGATTTGTCTTTTCATTCGTTTTCTTCTTTTCTCCCAAAAAAAAGTAATGAAATACACTTACAGACAAATATACCAACATGCATACAAGTGCACTCAAACAGCTACACAAACAACAATAATAACCCAGCAAATCCTCGAAAAAGGAAAAAAAATAGAAAAGAATAAAAGAGAGTAAAGAAAACAATAGAGTAAAAGTTTTCCACAGAATGTTTAAAAGGACTTAAATGCAGTTGTATGTGCCCAACTTCATATAGCTCTGAGAGTGTGTGTGTATTTGTGTGCAAATCTGTGTGTCAACGAGTTTTTATTTAAGTGTTTTTGTGTGTGTGTGTATGTGTGTTTGGATGAGACATTGGGGGATTAAATTTTAATTTGCCAAAAGTGGCAAGTTACTGTGATGACAATGTTACGATAAAATGAATGATTTTCAGTTTTCTTCTATGAACGAACAAAAAAACCGACAAAAATAAACAAAATTTTATTTCACAAGAAAAAGGATTTATACGTAGTTGCTTTTATGATTCTCATAATTTTATAAAGTGTATTTATGTTTGCGCAACGATTTTTTTCATTTTTTTGTTGATAACAAACTCAAAAAAGAAGGAAATAATGGTTTTTAATGATTTTATAAGCTTGTCGAAACTCAGATTTTGATAAGTATTCTTTATACGAAAGTATTGAAAGAAATTATGAAAACTTACATTGAGGTAATCACTTTCCAAAGAATACCTTATTTAGGGTGTGTTTGGGGGAAGTTTGTGGTTAGACGTGTAGAAGTCTGTGATGTTGAGAAATCTTTTGAATTAATCACTAATTAATTCACGTATTTTGAGCACATGTCTGCCTGTTGTACCTTTTTTCTGAAGTACAAGTTTAATTAAATTCTCATAAATTTTACCAACTATTTAAATAGAAGTCTGCTTTTGCATTAATTTTCTTCTTTTTATTTTATTATACCTACTTTTACAAACATCCACATTCATTCAAGTTTAATGTGTTCATTAAATGTACAGTGTGTAATAAAATATGAGGAAAATTTAAAATTTTGTATAATCGTTGAAATTGAATTCTTGTAATTTGTGTTTCAAAATTAAAAACATCAGTAACACATATCGGTAGACCATCAAACCGATCCGTCGCCGAAATTTGTTCAGCTTAAGTTGGCTTGATAAAAGTTCCTTAATATTTAATTAATTATATCTTACAATTCAAGTAATTATTCTCTATAGGTTTAATGCTGAACGACGGCGGCTCAAAGCCAACATAACTTTTCAAAGCTATGAGAAAATGTATTAATGCTAACAGTTTACTTAAGTATGGTACTTAAGTATCGGCATTTACTCTACATACGTTCGGGGTTTGTGTCATACGAAATTTTGAAAAATATTTTTAAATTTTCCATTCCATCAGAAATTTATAGAAATATTCGATAATAAAAAATTAAATGCCAAAATAGCTCCATTGAAGTAAATGTTACACAAATCGATTCAAATTATCTGTAACGTTTTTAAAAAAAATCCTTCATTCCTATAATACAATCAAAAAATATAATTTTGAAATGTTGGTTCGAATTGGCTTAAAACTAAGTTTTTACTTTCATAAACTAAAGACCTACGGAAACATTTTGCACACAGTGTAACCAGGTCTAGTAACGCACTTTCACTTACATCAGCGCACATGTACATACGGACAACACACTACCACACTTTTCAATATCTGTATTTAAGAGAAAAATAACGTACATGCGGTTACAACGTGTCGACGTTTAACATAAAAAGCCAATTTCAAATAGTCTTTATTGTGGAACAACCGATGTCTTAAATGGCCATCGAATGTTGTTGGCGCGTACGCGTCTGCCACGCGTGCAACTGTTACATTTTTATCGTTTGTTGTTGTTGGAGTCCCGTTTTGTGCCAGTGACTTCGGTTTCCTGCTACGTGAATGTTTTCATTTGTTTTGGAAAAAGGAATAGAAATAAAGGAATCATTGAATGAATGGGCCGTCGTTTTACTGTGGTTCCAATACCAGATTTAACTGAACAAAATTATAAAAGAGTTTATCTTCAGAATAAAGCAATTTTCTCTCATACAATTTTAAAAAGTTTTTTAATAGATAGAGGCTCATATCATAGAGAAACATAGAGCGGAAACTAGAAAAAAACTCAAACAAAAAAATAACTCAAAATAATCACACACACGAGTGTTGTTTTTGTTTTCCCATAGTTTTTTTTACTAATACATTCTCACCACTTAGGTTTTTGACAATTGAGTTAGGTCTTTGACAGGAGAGTTTCTGATCTATGTGTATTTATCTATGGCCCATATTTTTGTTTAAAAATTTCTATCAAATTTATGCTCAACTAAATAACTTATCGTTCATGTGTTTTAGCACACGAAAGCCAAAACTTTAAAGCTTATATACACATTGAATTTAATGTTTGGTAATTGGTGTTCCCCTTTGTCCTGCTTCAGTCCTTTAAAGTTGGGTATTTTATCGCTGAAGGCAACTTATAGCAAATATGTCTCTAAAAAATATATCATCCAACCTCGTCCATGTTTTAAATGGTATTTCATTGAGCGCTTCCTATATTTAAATTTAAATAAAAGAAATTGTCTAATAGGGTCAAACCCTTAGATATCTGTGGCCAGTTCACATCACCTCCACGTGAGATGATCATGCCTCCATCGACCTATAACGCTTGCCGTTGACAGTGATGGCCAGGCCAACGTCGTTCTCAATGAAATATGAACCAGAGATCAGCAATGAATAGTGAAAAAGTGAGTAGAGTTGAATCATGATTTAACATTTCTTGTGCTTATACGCATTCATATTTATTACAATGTTGTCGAGACTCATATGCACTCGTATAGTTTTAGGTAATCATCATACACATACTTAACAATATGTATGACGTTGTTTATATCGACTCTACTTAACTCAATTTGTATAAACGAAGCAAAATAAGTATGATCCGAATACGAACATGAAAATGCTCACTATTCTGTATAATTACACGAAAAAAAAAACATGAGTATTTTCCTAAAATTATAAGTCAGGCTGGGGTTATTTATTAATTATTTGAGTTCGTATGAGTATGATTCATATTTAGTGCTTCGCACACATATAAATCAATATTATTGTGAGTATGAGTACGTCAGAGTAGTTTAATTTCAATGATGGCTACTCATTTATGCTTATAATTCCCTAAGTGCTTATGAATATCAAAAAAGTGATTCATTGCTGATCTCTGATATGGATCGATGAATGTATTGATATCTTCCCAAATTCTGCAATTTTCATTCAGAATGGGCCTCACTGAAAAATGAGTGAAGCGCGCGGATCCTTGCCCGAACAGAACACCGATTTTTTTAAAACAATTTTATCATTTGCAGAACTGAATATATAAGAGACTGAGATCGAAAAATTCTTAACACACGTTTTTCATTAAAACTTTTAACCCATGTATTATTTGATTATTTTTTTGATCAAGTTACCTTTGTAAAGCATGTCAGCTATTATGTTTAATGTCAATTAAGTTCATTTGTTGTTAATTTGATTAAAATGAGTGACCAGAAAAAAGTACGTACTAAAATTTATAAAATATTTTCAACAAAACCCAACTTGGTCCTACAAAAGTTGGCCAAACAATCAAAGGTCTGCCGTCAAACTGTTTCCAATGTTATGGTTGAAATGGTTCACATGATGTTTATTAACCCTCCGGCGGCTGAGAAGGTCCCGGGGACCTTTTTCATTTTCAATCTGTGGACCTTGTGCTTCGTATAAGGACAACGGATGACTCAACCGTCGGAGGGTTAAGCCAAAAGAATAGAAAGCATTTTCAAAAGAGCTCCCAACACATCCGGTAGGAAAGCAGCCCGGTTAGCTCAGTGCTCGGACTATTTGGTACGAAAAGTTAAAGCCAATCCATGTTCAAAAACATAAAAGGCTCAAAAAGTTCCTGACAGGAACGCTGCTAAAAATTTAGAGGCCAAAAACAGAGCACGGAAATTGAAGTAAAATTTTATAAAAATAATATTCCTGTTGCATAATGGATGACGAAATGTACGTATGGAAAATTTTTCGCAGCTTCTGAGTCAATTTTATTATGTCGCAGATGCTCGAGGGAATGTTGAAGTTCTTGGTATGACAAGCAATAGCAGTTGCGGCAAAAAAGCCAAACATTTGTTACAAAGGGCTCTATACATACCGAAATTTACATCAAGGAATGTTTACGAAAAAGGATGCTTCTAAGACTTCTTAGTGTGTCCACTTATTTTTGGCCTGATTTGGCACCCTGTCACTATGGTAAGAAAGGTATTGAGTGGTAAAAGAACAATAATGTGGTATTTGTACCAAGAGAGGCAAATCTTCCAAACTGGCTGGAGCTAAGGCCAGTGGAGAGATATTGGGCTCTTGTTAAAAGAGAATTGAAGATCACAAAAAAGGTGTCCAAAAGTGTAGTAGATTTCAAACGGAGATGGACAGCCTGTTCGAACAAAGAAATCGCTATAAAAACCATAATGGAAGGGTTTCCGAAAAAGGTTCAAAATTTCATCACATTTCAATCAATTAAAAAAAAAATCAAAACTGTAAGTTTAGTGGTTTCATTTTTATTAACATATATGTATGTTTAGAATTTTTCGATCTCAGTCCTTAAATTACGGCCAATTCGACAGATGTACCGATAACAATACGGCCGGTATCAACTATCAATTTTCGGAAAACCCTATTCGAATACCCTTTTTTACTAATTTTAAACAATTTTATACAATTTTATACTTAAATGAATTTTACTGTAGAAAAAAATACTTATTAAACCTCAATTTTAATGTAGTATTTAAAATTTTAGCAGTAAAAACATATTTTTTAGTTTTGAAGTTGTTTATAAATACTATAAATTGATAAATACCTTGTGAAGAGCCTTTTATACAAAATTTTTGAATTAAGATAAATTCAAATAACTTAGTCCAGCTAGAATTGAATTTGGAACCACAGTGCGTTTACTAGTTGTTCATTAACGTGAAACTGATGGCGATGTTGTTAGATGTTGAGGATTTTTTTATTAGAATTGGTTGGGAAACAAAATATTTTCGAGGTATATTTAACTATATGTAATAACTAATTGTGGAACTGTAGAAAATACTCGTATATCCAAACAGACGAAAGAAAACAGTTAAATTACAAATTTTCCTTTGCTAGTTAGCATTTTTATTGCAGTGTATTAATACTTTTCAACATAAAATTTAAAAAACTCACAAAAAGTTGCTTTTGCACCCACCCAACATTCAGTTGTAGAAACTGCTACAAAAAGGTTTTAATGCGATGGCATGTCAATTGTTTGAAGGAAACGCATTTGTTAGACTTTAATGTGATTTGTTGTTAGAATTAAATCATTTTTGTGGCTGATGTAGTTATTATTGTTGTTTGTGGCGATAATAAAGATTCATTTTATGACCAACACACACTGATGCTGTAAATGGTTTCCTCCGAATTTCGACAAAAACGATATTCCAACATCGAAAACAATTTCATGATATATTTGGTAATAAAGGTAAATATTTACATTGTATTAAAACATTTCAAATTTAAGATTTTTAAAAAAATGTCGAAATTTGTTAATCGATAATTTGCCTTTTTTAACCGACTTCAAAAAACCCGCTTTAACCGGTTTACCCACATTGAAAGGAATTATTTTCAAAAATACATTTTTATATGTAGAGAACATAAAATATTGAATTGAATTTCTAGTTTTTAGTTGTCAGGAATGTTTAATATTTAATAATTATAAATATGCAAAAGTGTCATTTTGTAAAAATTTCAAAATTATTATCTCAGTAAAATGGATTTGAGTATAACTACATTTCTAAATATATGCTTAACACTAGTTTAAATTTAATCATACATTTTCAAATAAATATTTTATAATTTTGAAATTTATTATCACCTCGAATTTTTGATATGTAACAGAAAATGTTCCAAGTCTCAAAAAACGAAATATAAGATGCACTTCTTCTTAAATGTGATTATTTGTCATTATAAATCATAAGTAATGCATTAACAGATTTCAAAAATATTTCAAGTCAAGGATTTTAGAACGTATGTTGTCTCTCCTGTAATAATGATGAAAAGAAAATTAGCACGTTTGTACTTTAAGCTAACGAAATGATTAGTAATGTTAAATTTTAAGAACAAATCACACTAATGAAGTCAAATTTATTGAAATAAGGTATGTACTTCAAATTCAATTTAACGTTTGGTAAAATCATCACTAAATTTTTAATGAATCATTAGAAGGATTGAGCCTAAACTTCTAGAATTATGTGGAATTTAATGTTTAGTCCCCATTCATACTGTGAAACATTTGCTGCAAAACATTTGAGTTTGTTGATGAAAGGGGAAAGAGGAATGGCAATGGGTACTATGTTTCATGTACAGGAAGTTTTTGTTGAGTATGTTATTCACATTTATTCGTTCATATTCGTTCTGTACAGAAATGTCAAAAAACTGAAAATCAAAAACTTAACTGTGTGGACACGAATGCAGTTTCAAAAGAGAATTTAAAAATGTTTTGCAGTAAATGTTTCACAGTGTGGACCGGGACTTAATAGTTTCATTATGTGCAATTGATTCTGGAAAAGTTTTTAAGTAAACTCAACGTCTTCTACTATATAGAATCATTGTAATTCTTTAAAATATTGTTACGAATGTGCAATGACGATTTGAATTCAACGCTCTGTAACGACTGCCTTCATCATGTTTGAAGGCACGTCCATCATAGACATTGTTTGTAAGTATGGCAACACTAAATGTTTGGGCTGCTGGCAATGACATCGAAAAGCTCTAGAAATCGAATGTACTAGTATGTCCGTTAAGAACATTGTAGAAGATTCCCGATAGATGGCGCGTGTATAAATAGTGACAGAGCTGGCAGTCGTGAGTGAGTGAGTTTATCATTGGCGCTGTTAGAGTTAACAACAACTGTCTTGTGCATATAAGGTTGTACGTAATAGAGTGTGTGTGCATTTCTGCGAATTGATAAACGTGTATAAAGACATTGAGTGACTATTTAATTTTGTTGTTGTTGTACATTCTAAATAAATAAAGAGTTGTTACAATTTTAAACTACTGAAACTGTTTTTTATTTGCAATCAAAAGTATCCGGTTTATTTAAAGGAAATAAACCCCGTTTTTTAAAGGTAAAAACGTAACAATTTTGTATATCAGCAAAATTCACCAAAACATGCGATTTATTGATTTTAGTCCCAAATTTTAAAAACTGCCTAACCGAGTGATATAAAGCGGATAAACCAGTTAACCGGTTAACCGAAAATGCACATTTTAATTAAGCAGTTCGCAAAAAAACCGAAATTTCGAAGAAAACCTGGGTTTTCGATTAACCGTTTAACTGGCTTATAAACAATATTTAAGAGAAACGTTGTTTAAAGAGAAATATGATAATATAATAAGAATTAATTAAAAAAGAAAACTGTAGATTTTAACACGAAGCCTGGTTATGAGCTAACTAATAGTTATACTGACAGTTTTCATACAAAAATAATTTTAACCGACAGAATAACTATTAGTTAACGCATAACCAGTTTAGAGTTACATTTTATTTTATTACGATACGGGTAGCGAAGCACAACGGGTTTCAGCAAGTACTTAATAAACATTTATTATTTCTTAATATTAATATTACGTTTTCTCAACATCGAGTTGTATTTTCTTAACCTCAATTTTAATTTTCTGAATATTAATTTCGATTTCTCAATTTCAATTAGTTTTATCTCAATGTAAAATTGGATTTCATAATTTCAATTTATAGTTTATCTAAGTATATTAATTTCGATAGCTCAAATTCTATTGGATTCAAAATCGGGAAAAATATTTTTTAACCCGAATTTTTTTTTTACCATAAAAATATTTTTGTCACTAGTAAATTTTAAAAAAAAATTTTAAAGAAATTAAAAAAAAATACATATTTTGAAAAAAAAAAATAAAATTTTGAAAAAAATTTATTATTTTTTAAATTTTGAAAAACAATTTTTTAAATTTTGAAAAAAAAAAAATTAATTTTGTTTACCTAAAAATATTTAAAATTTTATTTTAAAGTATATTTCGGTGAAGGGTATATAATAAATTATTTTGTAAAATTCTCCAAAATATCATATTTTCCTAATATAAGAGAGAATCTTACTGCTGAACATTTGAGCAAACTCAAATAACGTTTTGAGATGACAAATTGTGTTTGAATTTTCAAAGTATCAAATTAAAAAAAAAATTTAATTAGTGTGAACATAAATACATTTAAAAATAGTTTTTATATTTCATTCGCTCACAGGTGTTTAAATATAAAATATCAAATCTCAAATTTTACAACTACAATATTTTTTTAACGAAATTCCTACAAATTTAAAATTTTTTTCGATTATAATAAACGACACAGTAAGTCCGGTTTCAAATTGAATGAAAATAACGTATAAACTATATGTTTTATTAAAACGAAATATATAAACATTTCCAGTCAATTACAATTTAAAAATCAACAATTTTGTCTAAAGTCTATTTTTTTTCTCTCAAAACCTTAATAACATGCTATCAGTCTCAGCCACTAACATTATGACAGCCATTAAATTTGTAAGTTAAATGGTTGCTATAAAATATTAACACTCTATGACGAGACATAAAAAATCAGAAAATTTGTATTTTTAATATAAAATCATGAAATATGCAAGCATTTACAAGTTATAATCTACCACACGCTACAGGAAATGAACATACACACAGTCACAAACACAAACAACACTTGCAACACTTATTGCCAACTGTTCTAGGAGTACACGAACCAAAAAAAGTTTTTAAACAATGTGATCATACAAGCATTAACCACGTAAAAATAAATGTATACTATACATTTATATATATATATATATATAAGTATATATGTTTGTTGCATACATGTGGCTACATGCAACAATATTTAAGTGATAATAAGGGAGAGAAACAATGAACAAAAGCACAACTATTAAACATTCATAATTTGTGGCATGTGCATGCCATCATGCATGCACATTTGCCAAATGTGTAGGAGGAGGGCGGAGAAGTACAAGTAAAATAAAAAAAAAAAAAAAAACACAAGCAAATCGTATGAATTAATAGCAAAAACGAGGAAAAGAGCAAAAAAAAAAATACAACATGGGGAGCGCCGGTTGCGTATGTTTAATAATAAATGGGCAAGTTAAATAAATATTAATAATACGCAACAATAAGTTGCGTGTTAAACACGAAATGCTACATGAACTATAGAAAAATAATTGAATAGTTTCAACAGGCATTTTATTAAAAAGTGGAAGAAGCAGGAGCACAACATTTAAAAACTTATTATGTTTTAAGGAATGGTGGTATATATATGGTGGCTTAATATGCACCTTTCACTGTTCTATCTTCAGTTTATTAGAGGAGTATAATTATACCAAGTTTTCAGGTTGCTCTATGCAGGCTTGTAAGTGTAATTTTCTAGTTAGTGATTAGAATTTAAATACAAGTTGCACTCTAAAAAGTTCTGCTAAGTATTAATTGAAAAAGTTATTTATATACTACAAAACTAAGCATTTATTTAATAGGTAATTTTCACAAAATATTAACTTTGCTGTAAAATATATTTAAAATTACAATTTTTAAATGAAATATTACTGTATAAGGGAAATCAAAAATTTAATATATAATTTTTGAACGAATTTGCCTATTGTAGGAAATGTATAATGTTTAAACATTCCAGCTAATATTAAACGTAATTTGCAATGCTTTTAAGTAAATGCCAATTATGGTTGGAAAAATGTATTCGTTTATAATATAAATAATATTTTTAAAGCTCGATAGAACTTACGAAATATTAAAAAGTGAGCGCTTTATAACAGTTCATATGACTGTCATACTGGGCTCACTTTTTGACATTTATTTTATGGCAGATCTATAAAAAATTACCAAATTATCCACATTTTCATTTTTAAAATGAAATAAAAGTTTACTTATTTATGAATCGTTTTTAATGAAATTTCACACTTATATAAACATTTTTTATTAAAACAATGGGAATTGTTGCTGAGAATCCCACAATAACCAAACAACTTCTCAAAAATCACAATAATGGTATTTTTTAGATCTTTGACTCTGTTGACGGTACTGATGTCTGCGCAAAGTCCCTTTGCAAAATATTTAACAACATATTAGATCATATCAAAAGGATTTTAATAAAATTTAGGTAAAAGTTTAGAAAACTAAAATATTGTGGAGTACAGACAGTGGATTAAGTGTTAACCCAAGCAAAATCGAACTTGTACTGTTTACAAGTAAGTACAAGATTGCTCATTTCTCGCTTACCCGATTAAATGGTGTTGAACTAACACTATCGGAAAATATTTAGGAGCTATTCTGGATAGTAAACTATCCTGGAAACCCAATACCCTTTCAAGGACGTTAAAATCCTTGACGGCTATGTATGTCTGTAAGAAGGCGAGAGGTACGCAGTGGGGTATTACACTCCAGTTTGTTAACTGGATATGTGATACGGTCATTAAGCCGACACTATTCTATGGAGTTTCTGTCTGGTGGAAGGCATTAGGCAAATTATCAATTTACATGCTATTCGAGAGAATTATTAGAAGGATTGCAATCCTGATAACAGTAGCTCTAAGAACGACCGCAACAGAGGCTCAATTTACATGCTATTCGAGAGAATTATTAGAAGAGCGGCAATCCTGATAACAGGAGCTCTAAGAACGACCGCAACAAAGTCGCTGTTTACTATATTGAACTGGATCCCCATGGATCTAATGGCAAGAAAAATGGCAGAAAAATGGCAGATCTCTGCCTTTAGAATAAACGCGAATGGGGCATTGAAACATGCTCCATACGGCCACTCCAGCATAATAGGTAGTATTCAGACTCTTTCAGATAATATCGATTATTGCATTTCTGGGCCCTTCTTGGCGAGAAATTTCGGTTTCTCAATTCCGTATAATACGGAAGCAATGGACGGAACTTTACTTGACACAACGGGTCTCTAAACATGTATATGTTTGTGACGACCATTTATATGATGAATAATTTTATCATAATATGTTGTTCTCAGATTATGATATCCATAAGCCGAGAGCAACATAATATTGTAAGTCCTTAATCATATAAATGGTTGTCACAAACACATACATGTTTACTGTAACCATCTATATGGTTGATACAATCATGTAAATCGTAAATTAACCATATTATTGTTACCACAATCATATATATAGTTACTGTGACTATAATATTGTTAAAAATGTCGAAATGGTTACAGTAAACATGCACAACTATATTTGTTTTTTGCGTGTATGAAATCTATGTTTCCGTCAGGTAACATGGCCTTTTTTCGCCAAACCATCAGCACCGCAATTGCTTGTAGTATCTCTGTGTCCCCGTACCCACCTGAGTACGACTGTTGAATGTCTCACCATCCTGTTTAAGGATGTCCGGCATTCCTAGACCAAATTAGATATTGTGTATACACCTGTTAGAGATATTTTTTTTTTTTTTTTTTTTTTGTAAATTATAATAATAATTTCAATCAAATAAAAAAAGATTCAAAACTGTAAGTTTAGTGGTTTCATTTTTATTAACATATATGTATGTTAAACATTTTTCGATCTCAGTCCTTAAGATAATTTTTTATTTCTGAAAACTGAGAGCCTACATATTTACGTTGGCAACTTTTCATGCCATAAAGCGCTGCAAGTTTTTTGTTTGTTGAGATAGCAAACGGAATAGGAAAAATTGCACGATGTCGCATGGCTTGCTAATGTAGGGATTTTTTATATTTTCTATTGTTAGTTGCAAAAAATAATTATTAAAAGTTGCAAGGCAGAATTAGATATGTATGTGTAAACGTAAAAGAGATTACGAAGCAATTTGAAAAGAAAATAGAGATAAAATCGCTGCGATTAATCCCCAATATAAATAGGCTTTAAGAAACATTACAACTTTTGATAAAAATAATATTAAGCCATTTTATATTTTTTTCTTGTTTTAGCCATACAGAATAGACATAGAGCGAAAACTCTCTTGCCAGAGACCTAACTCAGTTATCAGAAACCTATAGATACAATACAATAGTTTGATTTAGCAAAAAAATTTAATTTCTTGATTTTCAAGCCATTTTGCATTTGTCCAGAACTTTAAAAAAAAATATTTTTTTCTGGCTGTACTATTTATACATTTTAACTCAAGTATTTATTATAACATTTACAACATCAGGTTGAGAATATATGGTGCGTTAGTGCCAATAATTGTAACACGTAAAGTTTAACGCATGATGCAGTTCCTAGAATATCAATTAACTCAAAATTATAAGCCTGTGAATATTTATAAATGTTTGTCCCCCTGTGCTTTCAATAATTTCAGCAAAAGGATGATTTTATTAGGTTTTTTAGCTAGTTTAAGGAAAAGGATGTATGGCAACTAATCGAATACTTGCTACGTTTATAATGAAAATTGACAAAAACATCAATAACTTTATTATAATGATAATAACCGAATTTCATAATATTCAGTGTACAAATGTATATTTTGTTAAAAAATCAGGATATATGGGAGCTATATGTGTCCTTGCACAGATCTTTTAACAAACTATATTTATTCTTCATCTTGCCGAAATGTTATAGTTAAACAATTTTTATTAGTCTATGATAACTCCTTCCATTTTTGTCCATTGCTTATATGAGAACAAAGCATTACCGCATTACTTATTAATATGAAATAGTATCTCCAACTTTTCCTTGCCTGTTTTAACTTGTAGGCGCATAAATTTTATAATAAATTTATGAAAATCCCAGCCAAATTTATTAAAAGCGTTACACTAAGCATATGGTTTAAACAAAAGTAATAAACTTCACCCTATGAATGAAATGACTATCAGAATTATCTATGTAGGGTATTAATATCATTAAAGCAAAGGTAATGAAACTGTTTTTTACAAGTTCAAGACTATAAAGAACTATATATGTATGTATATGTACAGTACTTTTTTCAACTACATACAAACATGCACACGTCTGTATAAGTATGCGTGTTAGCACAACATTAACCTTTAAATACTCATACGAGTACAATGAAGGTTTTGCACCCACCCTCAATGTACTTGTATGACTATTTAAAGGTATAACAAATAATATAATACAATTCCTACTTTCTTTCCTGTATCTCTATTGTTGTAAAGAGTATAAGGGTGTGTGTTGCGTTTTGTTTCCTATAATTGATTTAATTCAAACACTTTACGTTGAAATTAAAATCAACACATGCTTGTTATCCCTAATGTTCAGGGGTATTTTTTTTTTTATTTTGCTTCGCTGCTTTTTAATAAGATTTTAACACTATTTTACATTTACATAGTTGTGTTAAACAATGTTATGTATAACATTGATAGTATTAGTATTTAATGGGTGGAAGATAGAAAATTAGAAAAATGTGTATTTTTTATGAACTCCATTAAAAATTTGTTTGTTACTATAGGAAAGATTTCTAAATTATAGATCGTGAGATCTTGATAACTGGCTAGTATTCGTTTTAGCATATTTTTTTTTATACCCTTCACCATGAGTGGCAAGGGTATATATAAGTTTGTCATTCCGTTTGTAATTTCTACACTTTTCATTTGCGACCCTATATATATTCTGGATCGTTATAGATAGCCATGTTCGTCTGTCCGTCTGTATGTTGAAATTAACTTTCCGTAGCTCCCTAATAAGTTACATAAGTACATGATTCATACATCAACATATCGGGAATTATTCCGGCTCCGTTACTATTTAAAATTGACACAATCGGACCACAAATGGCTGAGATATAAGGGAAAAAAACCAGGACAATTTCGACGCAACTGCGTATATAAGGCCAAAGTAAGTCGGACCTACAATTGGTCAAAATCGGAAAATATATTTTTAAACCCGTTTTTTTCTTTTTGTTATAAAACTTTTCACAAAAAAATTATTTTTTTTTTTAAATAAAAAAAAAAATATTGTTTAAAATAAATTAAAAAAATATTGTTTGCACTAAAATATTTTTCGCTGATAAATTTAAAAAAAAAAATAAAATTTTGTTTACCTAAAAATATTTAACATTTTTTGTTTTAAGTATAATATGATGAAGCCGAATATAGCTCTGTTACTTGTTTCAAATTACTTTCAACCTGGCATGCGGTTTTAATTCCAAATCTAGCATTGCAGAGATGTTATGAATTTTAGATTAACAATTTTTCCCTCTAATATTCGCGAGATCCAAAAAAATTGAGCTTACTGAATTTTTCAACTAAATGAATTAAGAATAACCAATATATATTTCTTTGTTTTTAGTAAGAGCTGAACATTACACAGGTCCATGAGATATCGATCATAAAAATCGATGGATTATTTTCGAATTTATTCACAATTAAATGAATTCGATAATTTTCATAAAATTGTATGTACATCTTTTGAGCTTGTTTTGTTATTGTAACAAAAACAAAACACATGTAAACAATTTTCACTCAAAGTACACGTTTGTAACCACATGGGCAATTCCATGTCATCATACGTGACATTTGTACGCCTATAGAGTGCAATCGATTTTGCAAAAATAAGAGTATCTGAAAAATAATTTGGTCTCTATGTTCCATTCAGAGGATACTATATTTAAAAAAAAAAAATAATAAGTTCTTTCGAAACATTGTTGTCCAAAATGTAGAGCGCAATAAGGGTATATCGTACGTGACATAAAACGGAAGTAATTTTGAGGTACATGTAGAAATATGCGAAAATTTGGGAATCGTTAGATATTTTAAATATTTTTCTTTTACAATCCGTCATATTTAAATAAAAATAATCTTTGGATGATTTTATAATAAATAAAATTTGATATCGTACGTGACAGATTTTTCTCTTATAGTAAAACGATATATATACTGTAAATATATGTTTACAAAAACTAAAAAAAAAATAAATGAAAAATATATATTCGGTTTCAATAAACAATTTGATAATAGCCAAAAAAAAAAAAAAGTCAAATTCATTTCATACAACGTGCTAATTGGGAGCTTAGTTTTTGCCCAATTTTAGCCTAAAACATACCAATTAAAATAAAAAATTAAATATAGTCAGTTTAAGCTATTACTTTTGCACTTAAAATATTGTTACGAATGTTCAATAGCGATTTCAATTTAACGGTCCGTAACGGCTGCCTGCAACATTCATCATGTTTATAAACACGTCCATCAGTAGAAGTTTCTACTTATCAACAATGTTGATAGCATGCGGTTATTAGCATTGTTTGTAAGTATGGCAACACTGCATGTTTAAGCTGCTAACTTTAACATCGAAAGCTCTAGAATTCGAATGTACTAGTATGTCCGTTAAGAGCATTGTAGAAGATTCCCGATAGATGGCGCGTGTATAAATAGTGGCAGAGGTGGCAGTCGTGAGTTGAGTTGATCATAGGCGCGGTTAGAGGTAACATAAACTGTCTTGTACATGTGTGTTTGCACATTATAGAGTGTGTGTGCATTTCTGCAAATTGATAAACGTGTATAAAGACACTGAGTGAATATTTAATTCTGTTGTTGTTGTACATTTTAAACAAATAAAGAGTTGTTACAATTTTAAACTACTAAATGGCTTTTTATTTGAAATCAAAAGTATCCGGTTTATTTAAAGGAAATAAACCCCGTATTTAAAAGGTAAAAACGTAATAATATTTTAATATGAATACAACTGTCGTATTTGAGGATGTTTTGAAATGGACAAGATTTTGAATAAGTTCCTAAGCAATAAACTACTACTACTACAAATATTTACCATATACTTAAGCCACAAATGGAACACACAAATTATTATTGAAACTAGACCACTTAGAAATCGCTCTCAGTTAATCACACAACCCACCGTACTCACATAACTTTTATGATAAAATTTGTGCCACTTGCCGTAAGCATTATATAAGCTCTTAATATGAAATTCATTATAATAATAAAATATGTAGACAAAATAAATAAAACACATTACAAATGTAAAAGGAAACAGGGTATTCCCGAGATTCGAGTTTCCAAAAGCCAGCAAGAAGCAAAAAAAATCGTTGGCAATATTTTATATATTCTTTTTTTCAAACAAGATTTGCCTTTATACCAATATAAAGTAAAACGAGCAAAAAGAGATTTGTAATAATAATTTGCATGAAAAATTCATAAATAACATACACGTATATTTTAAAAAACCAAATTGTGAATAATAAAATAAAATGAAGAAGAAAGAAAAAAAAAAAACAACAACACACTGAATTGAAAAACGTTGCATATGTTACAAACAAACAACAATAACACAAGCTACAAGACAAGATGAACAGCAACAACAAGATTTTCATGTTCAGAGAATAGGGCAACAAAAAGCAATAAGTCATCAGGGCAACAATACAATAACAACAACCAAAATAATAAAAATAAAACCAACAACACCAAAGTACAAAACGAAAAGTCACTAACCCCATAATAAAACTTAAAGATACAAATACATATCTAACAAAAAAAGTTTAAAAATTCATGGATTCATTCATTTAGTTTTTCGCGCTGGATGCAGACGATGCCAAATAAGTACAAAACATTTCAAATGTAACAGCAGCTAATTTTTCCAAAAAAAAAGAAAAAGAACTGCAAACATGATTGGAGTTTTCTTTTTTATACTTTTAAGAATGAATAATGTATAAGTAGATCGCAGTAGCACATAAATTATTTAACAATTTGTTGTGACAAACATAAATTTGACAGAGATTGTGCATTCGAAATTATTCAGGTGATTTTGTAGGAATAATTAAAGAAATTTCGATTCATAGAAATACTCACACTTAACTTACACACAAGTGCATAATATATGATATAAGGCTTTTTGTTGAAAACCGCCCCAGCAGTTAAGCAAGTAGTCAATGTATCCCTTATAGACAGTAATCGTCACGAATGTCTTATCACTTGACTGACTCCAATTTACATATTTTGGTCAATTTAAACGTATGTGCACTTTGTAGTGCAGAGACAAGACAATTGGTTACTTTATACATCTCAGGTAATCTAGCGTGAAGAGAATTGTCACTTAAGTGTCTCTAAGTAATCTGGAGTATAGTCACTTTACACGTTTTGTGAGTAATTCGTTCAAACTGTTTTTATACAAATTGTGTTGATATAATTCTCATACAGTTAATTTTTATTTTTGCTTAAGTATACTGATATCCCATAGCATGAAGTCAATAGTCACTTTAGTGTCTCTTAGTATCCTATAGTGAAGTCACTTTAAATATTTATTTTTTACTGCACTTTATAAAGTAGTTATTTTACCCACCAGAAGCAATCCATTGGAGAGTTGTCGAAAAAAGGTTTGTTTACAAGCTCTCGCTTATTGGACTGCATATGATATGTATTTTCAGCTGACTATTTGAGGTCAATTAACACCCATATATGTCAAAATAACTATAGTTATGTAGCTGATAAAGTTACCAGTTAGGTAGCTAGCAAGGTAACTGACGCTATTTAACCAGTATGTGAATTCAATGCGTTGACTATTTTGGACCAGCTATTAGACAGTCTCATTGTAGTCAAAAAGGGTCAAAATAACTAGTCATGTAGCTATTGAAGTAACTAATTCCCATCCTATATGATGGGTAAAATCACTAGTTCGGGACTGTGTCCTAGAACTGCTGAACCCTTATTATAAATGCCAACTACATACATACACATTAGGGCGGGTCGATTTGTAGGGACGCAAAAAAATCGCCCAAGTGACAAGAAAAATCGTATTCTAGGCATCAAAATAAGAAACTTTGTCCAAGGAACTATACCTCTAAAATGAATTCTGATGTCTTATTTTTCTCGATTTTTATTTTGACCCGGTGCGCTTCGCTATCCCTGTCGTAGTCTATGTTGGAAATTTCAATAAAATCGTTTCGGCCGTTTAGTATTTATTGTTTAAGAACTAAAGGTACCAATTTTACCGGTTTTCCCCCTGTTTACCCCTTTCTGGTCCAAGTATTGAAAAAAGTTATAGCCTATTGACGCTTCCAAGTAAGGATCAATCTACGTTCCAAATTTCAATAAAAATCACTGATGTTTCTTTTTATGAAATTTGTGTACAGATTTCATAATATATTAATTAGAATTGATGGTCAAATCAAATTCCAAAAAAGTCAAAATTTTCAATTTACATCTGAGTGATTAAGAGCCATATATATTTTTTTTAGAAAAAATATTATGTTCTACTTTGCACATCTTATCAATAATAGGTTTATTTACTTCCAAAAAAGTCCACATCTCTGCCTTTCCCTGCCACTTGATGTAAAATATAACAAATTGTTCCCGATGAAAATACATAAAATATGGAAAAAAAAAATACAAATGTTTTTTCAAGGTAGTTCTTTTTTTGTTAACATTTTGAAATAACTAAAAGCCAGATTTTCAAATGGGGTTTTAAAGTATTAATACAAAACATAACATAATTCAAAATAAGTCCTAAAACACTAATAGCTCATGTACTTTTTCTTTGGCCAGTGTCAAATTTTTGTTGCAATTTGATTCCGCATACGATATTACCTACTACAGGACTGCACAAGCACATTCATTTTGTCGTCTTCACTGAAACACATGCTTCACTTCACTTGAAAATGCTGTAAAATTCCTTCCTTGTACTCTATATCATATACACATTGAAAAGTGAATTAGTATTTTGCGCAACAAAATTAAAACAAATGTGAGTTTGTTATGTATATGATCGTATGCTGTCATGCCCTACCACATATGTATATGTTTTTGCACTGTCAATTCTATGATACAACGTATGCACAGTTTCAAGAATTATTTGAATCATTCGAATTATTTTTGTTTTCATGAATGAATTTATCTATGTATGCATTTTAATGTGTGTGAATGTGTGAGACCTATCGTGGATTTTTTCGCTGTTTTTTCTACCCTTCATCGTGAGTGGCAAGGCTATATATAAGTTTGTCATTCCGTTTGTAATTTCTACATTTTTCATTTGCGACCCCACAAAGTATATATATTCTGGATCGTTATATATAGCGAAGTCCATATAGCCATGTCCGTCTGTCCGTCTGTATGTTAAAATCAACTTTCCGTACCCTCCAAATAACTTAAAAACATCAATTATTTAAAATCGAGAAAATCGGCCAACAAATGGCTGAGGAAAAAACCGGGACAACTTCGATTTTTGGCCTATTTTTGATCTATATCTGGATTACTAAGTCATTAATATAGACAATATGGATATCTAATGATAGATATTTCAAAGTCCATTGCAACGATTTATATAAGGCTATAGTAATTTGTACCTTCAATTGTGGACCAAGGCTTTAAATCGTTGAAAAAGTTTTATTTTTTTATGAAATATTGAAAATAAGGACTTCAGGAAATTATTTACAAAATTTTAACTTTGTGGGGGACCTGCAAGGAACAGAAAGGGACCTGCAAGGAATCGAAAGGTTCCTAGTACTTTTAAGTGCCGTTGGTTCAGCATCAGCCAAAACATAAAAAAACTCATAGATTTTTGTTTAAATTTTTTTAATATATTGATTAATTTTGTAAATTTTATAACATTTTCTATTTCAAGCCTATTCCATGGTATTTTACGAAACAGTATTTTTTATCATTACAATATTAATAAACACCACAATGAGAACATGAGATACTTCACCGTTATTCTGGGTAAGCGAGGTTGCCAATAAGCACAAAAAATATATTCTTCCAAAGATGATAGTGTACTTCGGTCGACAAAGGGTTAACCCGATATTTTTTTACAAAAAAAAATTTTTGTCATACATTTTTTTTTCACTAATAAATTTAACAATTTTTTTTAAGAAATTTAAAAAAAAAAAAAATGGAAAAAAATTTAAAAAAAAAATTGGAATAAATTAAAAAAAAAAACAATTTCGAAAAAAAAAATTTGAAAACAATTTTGAAAAAAAAAAATTTTAAATTTTGAAAAACAGTTTTGAAAAAAAAAATTTAATTTAGTTTACCTAAAAATATTTAAAATTTTTATTTTAAAGTATAATTTGGTGAAGGGTATATAAGATTCGGCACAGCCGAATATATCTCTCTTACTTGTTTGGAAGTGGTATAGTTTATACGTTATTTTTTATTTTGTAAAACAATAAACTCTTATTCCTAGAATTTAGAAATTCCTATACTCACGAACATTTAATAATACAAAAAAACTCACTGTACTAGAGCAAAGTTTCCTAGAGCAAAGTTTCTTATTTTGATCCCTAGAGTACGATTTTCCTTGTCACTTGGGCGATTTTTAAATCGAGCCGCCCTAATACACATGTAACTGATAGCCAAAACCCAATTATAACGTAAAAATCAAATTCATGAGAATGTATTGCCATGCATTTTTTATTGTACACCCATATGGGAATTAATCGTAGCGATTGTATTTCAATTTTCTTGTAAAATAGCTTCGTAATCCCTTTCACGTTTACATATATCTAACAGTGTATAGCAATTTTTAATAATAATTTTTGACAACAAACAACAATTCAATAGAAAATCATAAAAAATCCCCTACAATCGTTCGCTTCTCTGCACTTCTTGTCAACAAACAAAAAAGCTGCTGCAATTTATCGCACGAAAAGTTGCCAAAGTAAATAGGATCTATATAGTTTTGTTAGTTTATTGACATTTCACTCTCCTTCCCATCTATGTATTCATTCTAAGTCCCTTAGTTTGTAAATAAATAGACATGTCAGTTTCAATTTAAATTCCAAATAAAAACTCAATTTATAACATTTTCCTAGTGAGCACAGCTTAACCCTATTTTTGCTTAAAACCCTTCAGTTATTGAATATTTACACTTTTTAGTTTTCTTTTGAGATTTCATCTAAAAACACAAATGTTAATGAATCACAACAATGTTTCCGAATAAATAAAACACAATATTAACACTTTTTTGCAAGTGAACACATAGTATGTTGTTAATGTAACAAGTATGCGTTCATCGAAAGTTTTTTCCAGGAAAACAGTACTTCAGTTGCTACAGTTGTCGATAAGCAGATAATATTTAAACGAGTTAAGTCGTTTCAGAGAAATGTTCCAATTGTCGTGGAAATGCACAGATTATCGATATTGCTGCTATCTTCATAATAAATTTTAAGTAAAAACTGGATTATATACACACTTCTAGTAAAGTCGAAAGCCCTTCCTATCTGTCTAATTTTGAAACCCACGATAGTTCTTAAGGCTGCATTTTGGCAGCTATGAATATTTAGCAATTTACTATCACTCATCGAAGGTGCTGGAGCGTAATTGACCACTGAATCGTCTTGTAAGTAGCCAATTAGGTTTCTTTATCCCAATTGATGCCAGCGAATGCCTTGAGAGCTTTATGTCTGCTTTGAAATTTGTGTGTGATTAAGGTAAGGAGGTAAAGACGCTGCCAAAGTAATGCCTCTAGGTGTTGTAGAGTGTTTCCAAATGTGATAATTGCAGTGAAGTTGTGAATATCTTCGAGATAACCACTCACCAGACTGCATAGACTCATCGCCCTATTGGTACAATCGTTCGCATATGAAATCTCTTGAACTCTCTGTGGAGTTTAAAGAGGTACTTAAATTAGAGTGACGACAAGCCTCTCCCTAAGGTATGTTTTTGCTTAACTCTGCAGAGTTTTAAGCATTTGTGTCTAAACTTCGCAAACGACTGGCGGCCACATATATAATTTATTAAACATTAAAAACTGCGGGATATCCTGGAAGGTTTTGACGTGGCTGACAGTGTATGCCGTCACAGGAATCGTTATTTCATAGGTTTCTGCTAGTTAAAGCGCTGTTAGATCTGAACGGCTAGGGTGTGTATTTTATATTATTTCTGTTCACTAACTTCTTTTTAATTTATTCTAGTGACAAACTGCTGGTAGGTTACGGGTCAGCTGGGAAAGCAGAGGAGTATTCGCCTCAAGTGACAAGAGGTATATCAACAGGAGCTTTCATCCCAAGTTTTATTCCGCTCGCACGGTGTTTCAACAACATCATGGATATACCATCTGGTACAACCGCCTTGGATTGTTTTGACTGCATGAATGGCCTCTGCATTTTTAGTTGGCATGAAATCTGCTTAAAATTTATAACAACACTTCGTTTCTTACTCGCAACCTTCTTCATTGGCATGGAGAGAGATCTCACCATAACATCCCAAATCTGGAACTTGAGGTTTTTTATATGATCTAACCATTTTTCCAGTTGTTCTTGTTTACAAACCTGCTGATACCGTGATTGAGCTGGGAAATGTTTGAGTGTTTGAGGTTGGTACATCGGAAGTAATCACGCTTATCTGCAAGTCTTACTGCTACTCCTTGGAACTACGGATAATCGACCAGCAGGAATTAATGAGCAGCTGCTGTGGTGAGGGTTTCCCGAATCTTTCTGTCTGATAAGTGTACGTTGGAGGGTATTAAAAGATCATTGAAGGTGTGAATCGGTGAATTCTCTGAAGCCGCGTCAGTGAATGAAACCGTTAGGTCGGACCAGTCAAACGAGTATGTGTAAGTTACTGGGTTGTGTATTTGGTATCTCTAAGAGTAGTTATCCATAAACAGAGTGGGTATATACTAGGGTATTCAGTTAATCGGGTTTCTGGATTAATCGGTTAATCGAGCAAATAATTAATCGGGGTTTAGATTTAATCGGTTCATTTTAAATTATTCGATTAACCAAATAATTTTTATTTTAATTTTAAATTGAAAATGGAACCACATATTTTGTATACTTATTTAAGCATTTTTTAAATAAAAACAACAAAATCGTAAAAAAACAAAGAAATCATAACAATTCAACAAAGAAAGTAATTGTAAAAAAAATATGGTATCTGAGATTCTTTTTTATATACATGGATTTTAGTGAGATCTTCTAAAATAAGCTCTTGAAAAAGAATATAATCGAAATGTTTTCCTTTTAAACGATTTTTTCATCAGATTCAATAAAACTTGAGAAATCAAAAGTAAAGAATATCCAATTTCTCATATAAAATTCTCAATTATACCATTGCACAGTGGAAAATTTTGGTCATTTTCGGATCAAAAATCTGTAATTTTTGAACGTATGAGGATTTCTGTAAGATTTTTTTTTGTTGAATAGGTAGGACTTTAAGCCTTAATTTGCTTTTTTAATCTTAAAAATAGAATTATAATAAAAAAAGTAATGAACGGTTAAAAATACATTTTTGATTTTTTTTAGTTTTTTATAAAAGTGATATGTTAAGACAAGTAAACGATGTGTTTTTATGTACTTTTTCATTAGTTTTAATAGTATTAACAAGTGACATTTCTTAACAGCCGATTAGCTTAGTTTTTTTTTTTTTTTTTTTTGGAAAAATACAAACTTCGGCCCGTAGACTTTGAAGCCCCAATATTTACAAAGCCCAAAGGTTGCATTTTTTGAAAAACATGTTCAGCTACAGTAGAGTTAAAATAAAAATCCATTGGTAGCAAATGTATGATACTTTAAAAAATGCTTTCGAAGTTTAAAGTTTAAACCCGTTTTCAAAGATTTTGAAACACCCTCAACATTTTGAGTTTTTTTTTAAAAACAGTTTCAGGGTAGGCCGTAGTACTTTAGTACCTCGAATTCTAACATTTTTAGAGCGATTTAAAAATTTTAAACAATTATGGAGAGGCAAAGAATTAATGTTTCATAAAATGTAAAAATGTATATTTCAAGAAATTATTTAAGTTTTTATAAAAAGTTTAGCATTTTCTTTATTTTTTTTTTTTTAAATTTTTCAAATTCAACAATAGCTATTTTAATTTTTTTCTATGAAAACATACTTTTTGTGTACATTGTTTTAAAGACAAGTTTATAGCGAAAAAACGAGACATTACATGTTAAAATCTATTTTTTATTTGCAAAAGTTATTAAACTTTTCCGAAAAAAGTTCGAATAAATTAAAAACAGTCGAACATTTTTTTGTATAGTTTTTTGTTTATAATCACGAAAAGGCAGCTAGTTTTGATATATCTTTTAGATAATAAGTTAAACTTTAATCCTACGTTAAAACTAGATCGGCGGCAAACGGCGCCAACAGTTAAAATCCTAGTCAATGTTGCGTAGGTAAGCCAAAAAATAAATTTCAAGTCTGCTAACAATATATACAAAACTCAGAATGAAAATAGAATCTGGACAAGATACTCTTTCCAACAAGGTAAAATAATCCTAAAACAAATAATTATAAATATTAAAACTACGCCCTTGAATATGGTATAATTTTAACTCCCCAAATCTTTAAAGTAGAAAGTAGTGTGTTCTGTCGCCATTTTCGAATAGAATTTGTTTTACGATAGAATTTGTTTTATGGTTAATTTCAAACATTTGCCAAAATCAATTATGAGATGCATACACCTTATATTATCCACTATGCATTGGAGTCCTTTTTGGAGTTTTTCAGATTGGGAATACTTTTAATAGTTTCTGATAAAAGACTCGTTTCAGTTATGTCTTTAGTTTCATCTATTATCATGTCGTCCTCCGACTCATTAGGACAAAGTTAATCATAGTACATACATTCTAGAAAAAGGTTCATTTAAAAAGAGGGACAAATATATATCACTCTTGTTGCCTATTGAAAATTGTATTTTTTCTTTCACTCTGAAAACCACTTTTCAAATGTTCGATATTACTTTTTTGAGAACTGTCATTTGTTTCATATTATAGATATGATTTATGTGAGTTAAGAAATGAAATGTGTGTGCTTAAAACTATATTCCTATATTTCGGTTAATCGGTTAATCTACACAAATTAATCGGTTTATTTGTTATTTGAAAATCGGCAATTTTAAATTATTCGAACAGTTAACCGACCAAAATTAATCGGTTAACCGATTAACGGTTAATCGATTGAATACCCTAGTATATACTTAGTCATTATGAGTGCAGTAGGCACTCATAATCGTAAATTTGCTCAGCCAACAATGCACCTCTCTTTTCTTCCCTTGGCTAGAGTGACACAGCTGATAGTTCACGTTAAATACACCCTGGACCAGATATATCCGCGATATATTGGTCTCTAGTGTCGTAATCAAGAAAAAGTGTAGGTTTTGTGGATGATGAATGCGATGTATTGTTGCTACCTGTGCAGATTGGATCTCCTCGCCCATTTTATCTTCTGGATCGCAGGGACAACAATGTTGTTTTAGTGCATAAATAGGTATATCATAGATACTTTGCTTTGAAGGCCATTGTGCTTTAAATGCAATATATATATTATCCAATTGGTACGGAATGCAATTCTACTGCTTTTTCTTTGCAAACTCAGCGACCACTATCTTTCATGGGTAAGTCTGGCTCCATCTTAATTAGGAGGACATGTAGTGCAACCGTTTCTAGCAAACTGTATAGAAACAAGGCCCATTGATCTTAATTCCGATATGAACCAATAGGATGTGGAGAACCAATGATGGAAGAGTAAAACTGGTCATTAAGGTGTTGTTGTTAGTCGTTGTTGTCGTCCTTTTTGCATAAGCCCACTTATTTAACAAATATATTTAAATTTTGTAACTTGAGTTTCGTACTAAATTTCATTAGTTTGCAAATAAATAGAAATTTTAGTTACATACTAAATTGTGATATTTTCTCATTTGTTTAAATTCGAAATCTGTTACATGTGAAAACTCTATTTTAGATGATTTTCAGATAATTAATTACTTGTTTGAAACCCCTTCGTTTACGAATAAATTGCAATTCTTTAAACAATTTAGCAACAAAGTGTTTTCTAAATCAGATTTTTAGATGTTTCTTTAAGTGAAACTGTTGCTCATTGAATCAAATAAAAATAAATTTAAGTAAAATTTCTCTACCATTATGTTCTATCAGTTTTTGAGATTTCTTTTCATGTATGTTCCCCCTTCAAGATATACATACTTATGGATGAATGTTTTCGACTTTTTAAATCTAAGTACATATATGGTTTTATATCCTATAGAATGTTTCCTATAACATCTGTGTGTATTAATGTTCGGTCGGTAAGTTGTTGGAATGTGTTGATAACAAGGTGTTGTAGGAGGTGTGGGGTTTATTGTGGTTTGTGAAAAGACATTGACGTCTGGCGGTGGTGGTGGTGGTGGTAGTGGTGGTTGTCAAAAACATACTTTCGTTACGAAATTTATAAATGTTAAATTTTGTTTATTATCGTTTTTATCAAAAGATTTGACATGTGTTTATACATTGTATAAATATGTGTTAGATTTTTGATAACAAGCAGACACGCATATATACTACAATTTCTTTACTTTAACATGTTTTCTATAAAAAAAATAAAAAATAAACAAAAAAGTATCGATTATAAAAAATGACTTGTTACATTGTGGTTGAATGCTTGGTTTGACTTTAAAATTGTGTTTCTATTATATTCTCCAATTTGTGTGTTGAAAGTACACTTTCTTCATATTTTGTTTCATTTTCTAGGAATTTATTTGTTTGATTTAGTATTAAAGTTTTTATCTTTTATAAAACACATGTATTTAATCGTTAAATCGTTTCTTTATATTGAGAAATTTGTAATGTGCAAATTGTTTGGAATTTTGTTTCATTTACTATTAAGAAATTAAACTACATTTGATTTGAGGTTTTTATGAAAGTGATTTGTAATAAATATATTCAGTTAACTTAGACAACAGAAATTGTCTTTTATTTCCATTAACATTTCTTTATCTATAATTTTGCACTCGAATCTTTTGTTGTATTTATTTTAATGTATTTCATCCATGTGTATGAATGTTTGATTTTTCTATTCATTGCACTTTTGATTTTGAATTGTTTTGCATATTTACATAAGTATAGGATTTTTCTCCTTTTGAAATCAAAAATACTCCCCCATTACCCAATTTAACTGTGCTTTGCCATTGTTGAATTGTGTTATTGGAATGACTTTATTTCTTTCTTTCTTTCTTTTCATAATACTGTCGAAATAATTTGATCTACCATAAAAATGTTGCAACAGCAAATAAGTGACTTTAATACTTATAAGTCTAGACACTATTGTTTTCTGGTAAACAAATGCATTGATTTTATATTTTTCATTTCTATTCAATTCTATGTCCTTCCATTAGTTGCAGTTTTATGAAATAATAATAAAAAGAAATATACATAAGTATTGGTAATACCGCATAGAAAACACTTTAATATTTGCAACATTCTATTAAAAATACTTATTTTTAGAACTTTATATTTTCTGATTATAAAACTGGAGAAAAGAGAACTAAGTTGTTTAGCATTACAACTAAAATGCAAGGAAATTCGTAGAAAAACAATGTAAAAATGTAATGCTTTGTTGAAGGAGTTTCAAGTGTTGCATGTTATAATATGACAGGGGATGATGAAATGGATTTTGAATTTACTATTAGTAATATTTTCATATCAGTAGTTCCCCAAGCGTATGATAAATTATTACCACAGATATACATTTCCATGCTCAAAGTTTCAGTGGTCTATATTCTTCAATGTTGGAAGTGACAGTGAAGACTACTACTGTGAGTTTATTCCACATACATATAAACAGTTCAACTAATAAACGAACATTTCCTGTAATATTTGGTACGATTGACTGACAAATGTAGGGTATAGAAGCAAAAGCTGCAATGTAAATTTTTTCATGCACTTTACATCAAGTCGCTGAGAAGGGCAGAGAAGTGGACTTTTTTGGAAGTAAATAAACCTATTATTGATAAGATGTGCAAAGTAGAACATAATCTTTTTTCTAAAAAAATATATATGGATCTTAATCACTCAGATGTAAATTGAAAATTTTGACTTTTTTGGAATTTGATTTGACCATCAATTCTAATTAATATATTATGAAAGGTGTACACAAAATTAATAATTTCATAAAAAGAAACATCAGACATTATTTAAAAAAAAGAGTTCATCTTAACTGTTCCATCATTCAACTGTCACACCCTGATGATTATGGTGTTTTCCAACACCCTTCAAATTCCAGACTTTCTAAAGTGCAAAAAATGTCCCAATTTTTTTTAAATTAAAAATAATTTGAGAGTTTTAGGACCTTTTTAAATAGAAGAGTTTTTTGTAGATTATTTAAAATAAAAATCGAGAAAAATAAGACCATGAAACTCAAATAGGAGCTCAGAAAAGTGCAAACATCGGTATTTTCAACACCTGCATATAAATTTCTTCATAACTGCCACAAAAGTTCATGAATATAATAAATTGTTTGCTTACATTAAATCAATACAATGGACTATTTTATAAAGGTTTTATATGTTATTTGTTTTAACGTTGGAAACAAATATAGCGTTTTATGTTTTGTTGCAATTTCATTCCGCATACGTTAATGTCATTTGGTTACATTTATTGAATGCTTATGGTTAGTCAATATGCCAGTACCAAATCCGATTTTAAGCTAAATAAAACTACCGATCGAAGCAAAGACAGCAAAGGCCATTGAACATAATAGCTTTTGCTTTGCTCTCATTATGAGATAATATTACCATATTCTCAAAAAGTTTCATAGTTTTTGCCTCGGAATTTGAATATTTTGCAAACTAAATATATGTTATTAAGAGCTATTTTCTGGGATTACACATTCTACATTCTTCGTTTAAACCTAGATAAAAAATGAGCACCATTGGTGAGTTAAACCTAAGCATAAAATGCCAATGCACAAACAGCTGAAAAATATAAACATCAATATATTTTTATACCCTTCACCTTTGTGAGAAGGGTATATATAAGCTTGTCATTCCGTTAGTAATTTCCACAATATAATTTTCCGACCCTATAAAGTATATATATTCTGGATCCTTATAGATAGCGGAGTCGATTTAGCCATGTCCGTCTGCCTGTCTGTCTGTTGAAATCAATTTTCTGAAGACCCCAGATATATTCGGGATCCAAATCTTTAATAATTCTGTGAGACATTCGAGAAGTTTCCTATTTAGATAGATATTTCAAAGTCCATTGCAACGATGTGTATAAGGCTATAGTAAGTTGGACCTACAATGGGTCAAAATCGGAAAAAATATTTTTTAATCCGAATTTTTTTTTCACAAAAAACATTTATTTTTCTTAAATTTTTTTCACTAATAAATTAAAAAAAATTAATTTTTAAATTAAAATTGGAAAAAACTTTAAAAACAAATTTCGAAAAAAAAATTCAAAATTTTTTTTTTTTTAATTTTATTTTAAAGTATAATTTGATGAAGGGTATATAAGATTCGGCATAGCCGAATATAGCTCTATTATTTGTTTTTTTTTACATTTCTTATTTAATTGGCCTGTGACAAGTTAAAGGCCTGGGGAATTTTTAATTATTTTAAAATTTGTTGACCAATGTTTATTTTTTATATCGCAATTAAACGATCAGTTTTTGCTAAAACTGAAAAACTAAATGTTTTTTTTTTCCTTGTAAACGCATTACCAAACTTTAGAGCCGTTGTGACACTAGTATACGTTATCCGATTATTCTAGTATTCTACATAAAGACTTTCTACAATCCATAGAATAATTTCAGGGATTGGGACGGTCAAAACACGCTACATATATATATATATATTTTTTTTTTTTTTGAGCACTCTAATGTACATGAATTGAACAACAATCTTATGTTGTACAAAATCTGGTAACTAACTTGTTTAATATACATTTTATATACTTTAGTGTCACCTATTCTTTTACAAAGTTAATATTTACAAAAAAAGTTATGTACGCGGTTGCTTTTTATTATAAAATTTAAAGTATTGCCATATTTATATGAACAATTTTGAGGAAAGCACATGTCATTTGACTGAAAAGTATGGCAATGCTAACAAAATTAATCCATTCGTGAGAAACACAATCATTGGTTAAATCCCGGTTAAATATGTTTCAGGTTTAATATAACAGCCTGTTAAGCTACGTTTAACTGACAAGTAAGAAACTAGCTCTAAGCGTTTTGAAAAACATTTGGTTTTCAATTTAAAAAAAGACTGAATTTAGCCAAAGTGAAAAAGTTTAAACTATTTGTTCAAAAATTATATGATTACACAGAGAAAACAGATTCATGATAGATAGCAACTGAATTTATAGCCAATCGAATGATTCGGTTCTATCAACAGAAAGTCAGTTGATAAAGAAGAATTTTTGTTGAAGCAAGCAAACTTTTGTTACCCCTTCTAAAATGTTTTAGCCACAACTGTAAAATTCGCTTACTAAGGTAGAATCATTCGATTGGCAACAAATTCGGTTGCTATCACGAATCTGTTTTTCTTGGTTTAAGGTTAATCAAACTATCTCAAATGTAGAAATGTCTATCTGGTTAAAGCTAACACAGCAATGTCTAAATATCTTATTGTTTTTGTATATATCAATTTGGTTTAAAATTGCTTCATATCCTAAGTTAATTTTAAAATACTGAGTTACAAAAAACCATATAAGGACTGAGATCGGAAAATTCTTAACACACGTTTTTCATTAAAACTTTTTATCAAGTTACCTTTGTAAAGCATGTCAGTTATTATTTTTAATGTCAATTATGTTCATTTGTTGTTAATCTGATTAAAATAAGTTGCCAAAAATTATTAAATATTTTCAACAAAACCCAACTTGGTCCTACAAAAAGTTGGCCAAACAATCAAAGGTCTGCCGTCAAAATGTTTCCAATATTACTCAACAGTACCGGGAGAACTTGTCCGTTGATATAAAACCTGGTTCAGGAAGAAGGAATGGTTCACTTGATGTTTATTAAGCCAAGAAAATAGAAAGCATTTTCAAAAGAGCTCCCAACACATCCGGTAGGAAAGCAGCCCGGTTAGCTCAGTACTCGGACTATTTGGTACGAAAAGTTAAAGCCAATGCAAGTTTAAAAGCAAACAAGGTTCAAAAAGTTCCTGACAGGAACGCTGCTAAAAATTTAGAGGCCAAAAACCGAGCACGGAAATTGAAGTCAAATTTTATAAAAAAAATCCTGCTGCATAATGGATGTCGAAACGTATGTTCTGGCAGATTTTTCGCAGCTTCCAGGTCAAAATTTTGATGCTGCTGATGCTCGAGGGAATGTTGTAGAAAAGTTTAGGACCCAAAAGCAGAAAATATTCCCAAAAACTTCTTGGTATGGCAAGCAATATGCAGTTGCGGCAAAAGAAGCCAAACATTTGTTACAAAGGGCTCTTTAAATACCGAAATTTACATCAAGGAATGTTTACAAAAGAAGATCATAAGACTTCTTAATGTGTCCACTTATTTTTGGCCTGATTTGGCACCCTGTCACTATGGTAAGATAGGTCTTGAGAGGTAAAAGAACAATAATGTGGTATTTGTATCAAGAGAGGCAAATTCTCCAAACTGCCTGGAGCTAAGGCCAGTAGAGAGATATTGGGTTCTTGTTAAAAGAGAATTGAAGAGCACAAAAAAGGTGTCCAAAAGTGTGGTAGATTTTAAACGGAGATGGACAACCTGTTCGAACAAAGTGACAGAAATCACTATAAAAACCATAATGGAAGGGTTTCCGAAAAGGGTTCAAAATTTCAAATAGGAAATAGTGGCTATCGGAAATAAATTCTCTAATTTTAACATAACACATTCCATTAAATAATGGAAAAGATCCAGCATAGGTTTTGAAACACCGGCCAATGTCTATACATGAAATTGTATTTCATTTTCAGTCAGATAAATGTAGTGTAATTAGTACAGAGATAATATTTTTTACACTGTCTTAAAAAACCGACTGAAAAAATATTTAATCTAACGGACAGTACACAGAATTCTGATGACCAGAACAATCTTCAAGGCTGGAAGAAATCATTGATTAAAGATATTGATTAATGAAATTATATGACCAACAAATGACTCATGTAGAAATTTAGTGAACGTTCATGACGAGTTAGTGTCATTAACCATTATTGTCTTAATAATTAGATAAAGATGTAATCTCTCAGACGATTCCATGGTTGCATAAAAGATACCGCAAGGCTCTATTCATTCCCCTTTGTTAGGTAGGTTTTCTTCTTTTTCTTCTTCCCATTCTGAAAGCCATCATCCTAAAATTCTCACATATTGTCTATGCAAAATCCAAAAATGCATCTAATATTTCTTAGGTTCTTGAAGAAATAAGATCTAAATATATTATATCGTCATAAGAAGTTATAGCTGTCTTCAATAGCTTTCCCGAGTATCATTTCTCACATATGAATACCAAGAGTATTATGACCAGTGATAAGATTAATAATCATCCTCATTGCTTTGCATTAATTTCTAAAAGCTGAGTTCAATGAATGGGATTGTGAAAATAGAGTCAGATAAAGGTACTTATAGTTTCGAGCATCTTTGAAATTTGGGTTGTGTTTCAAAGTTGTATGCATATTATAATGGAATGTGTTCTGCAGAAATTCAGCATGTTTTTCCCGATAACCGTAGCTTTCGAAAATTCCTGCACAAGTCTTTTCTGTCAGTAGGAAAAATCAAACATACTCTCTCCTATAACATATTTTTCAATATCCAACATAATGCATTATATGAGTAGTGATTGCAGTTCGTAGAAAAAAATGCTTCAAGCACAAAATTTAGATTTAAGCTTGATCAACTCAATATAAAAGGATTCCTGGACGATTGTATGCTGGGATATCAATCTGAGGGTTGCAGGTTCGATTCCCGACAGAGACTCTGGGTGTATCTGCAGACAAGAAAAAAGTTTGCGTTTGTTAAGAAATATCATGATGGAACTATTAGAACTTGGTGCACAGAGAGGAATTAAGAGTTATTCGTTTGATTCAAAGTGAATGACGAACACTTCCATACCAGAATGTGTTCTAAACCATGTAGATTATTAAAAAAGAAATAATGACTTTGTGCAAGTTGATATGGCGGTTGTGTACTGAAAATGGATAATAAAGTAAATCTATATTTCTATAGTACTCCACAATCCAGACAAGACAGCCGAGCATATTTTTCTCTTTCCCACTCTATCTCGGACCTGCTCACAGGAATAACCTTAAACAAATCATAGTAGATTTCCATCCGACATAGTGTGTTCTGCATTCTACTTTTGTCAACTTTTGTATGCTCAAAGTCCTTAGGGTAAATTTGCATATACTTATATCTGTAACAATGTGAATAAATACGGAACAATTTTTGTAGAAAATGATTTCTAACGACATCTTGCTCAATGATATTCAAGTGAAATGATTTTTAGTTCATGCTTTTCTTTTGACACATAATCAAACTAAAACAACAATAAAATTTTAACTCACAGTAACAACAAGTTATACAAAACTTCAATGTTAAAACCATATTTTTAGTAAATAAAAATGATGGTATAAGAAAAACTAACTAATTTTCCTTCTCAAACATAAACCATTTCAAAACAATAATTGAAAAATAGCCTTTCCTAAATATAATTGCACAACCCCAGCAAAATTTCACTGCAATTGGTTATTTTAATTTTGTTGAATACAATAAAATCATAATCCTTTTGATCCTTTTACAACCAAAATAATAAAAAAAGAACAGCACACAAATAAAATAATAATAACAAATGCATTGTAAAATTAAAAATCATTATGCGGCAGACTGCTTCGAAACCAACTCAGACACTTTATCTCACACACACATACACACTCCCCATAGATAACATTTCAATTTCTATGTCTGGTGCAGAGATTCACAACTAGTTCTCAATTAAGAAGCTATTACAGTCCCCACAAAAAACCATTTGGCTAACTGCGTTTCGTATGCCTATATGCTAACAATTATTGTATTTCGGCGTAAATGCAAAAGCAAAAGTCATCACTAATGGCATCATGACAATGGAATTTGCTTACAACAAAAATTCAAAATTCATTCCCTCATTTTATTCATTCCATTCATTGCTTTATTTCTCGGCGAGTCTTCAGTCATTATATACCAGCACACTGTAAGGACCAAATTCGCTTTACGCATACAAATTTCGTGGAGAAATCAACAAAATTATTTTCGTTTGGTTCTTGTACATTTATTGGCTACAGACTGTTGTCATTACTTGCTGACTGAATGAATGACAGGCTGGCTGGCTGTATGACGACATCATAATCATTAATGTTTGTTAGCGATATTTGCAGCTGATGTTGCTTTTGTTGGTTGTCTGAATGGCTGGCTAGCTGAATGTTTGTTTTCGGCGAATGTGTACAATGAAAATAATTCAATTCCTTAGCATTTAAAGTTAATTCTGCGCTGGTTTCTTTATGCTTTCATTTTGAAGAAAACAGTGGCGTTTTAATAGAGGTGATTAGATTGCACTATAACAATTTCTTTAAAGCTATCCGAAAAGCATTAACTGAAATAAAAAACGCGAGAATTGCCACTTATATTCCAAGTTAAGTACTTATATTTCAAGTCAAATTTTAGATTCTGAAGTTCTTGCCCAGTGTGCAAAAGTTTCGAGCAAAATTTTTCAGCCGTTTTTGTGCCATTTTAAAAACAAGCGAACCTATTTGTGGCATTTATCGCTTTTTCATATGGTGAACCGAGCTTGATGTATGATAGCAATGTGAATAGGTCATATCAATTGAAAAATCTTTCAAAGGCTCTAAGGGCCATTGACCTTAAGTATACCGTTCTAGTATTTATCTACCAGATCTCTGTTCCTACCAACCTAATGACCACCGTAATGTCAGAAAATTAAAGCTCGCAAAAAATCATTAAAATTTTGCTAACCTTACATGCAGAAAAAAAAATATAGTTGTGCATGTTTACTGTAACCATTTCAACATTGGTGCCTGTTTACTGTAACCATTTAAAATTTTTAACAATATTATAGTCACAGTAACTATTTATATGATTGTGGTAACAATAATATGGTTAATTAACGATTCACATGATTGTATCAACCATATATATGGTTACAGTAAACAAGTATATATTTGTGACAACCATTATTCGTCATAAAAATGGTTGTCACAAACATATACTTGATTACTGTAACCATATATATGGTTGATACAATCATGTGAATCGTAAATTAACCACAATCATATATATGATTACTGTGACTATAATATTGTTAAAAACTTATAAAAATGTTGAAATGGTTACAGTAAACATGCACAACTATATTTATTTTCTACGTGTGGAGAAAAACATTGGTATTCTCGAGACAAAAACATGAAAATGCCAAAGATATAACGAAAAATTTAAAAAGATGACCACTACGTACGGCAAAAAACTGCCTTGCAGAAATACCTTTTATTAAATTTTCAATCTAATTACCTTTGATATTTGTTTTATGTTTTATGAAAAATTGGCAATAACATTTTTGGAAAATAAAAATTCTTAAAAACAAATTAATATATTGAGAAACAAACCATACAAATAGCGCAGTGGAAAAATCTGGCAAACAAGAAGTATGGATTTGGAGACCGAACTTAAAGAAAAACTTGCACTCTTATACGGAATTTTAACCATGGTTTTTTTAATTAACAAATTTGATTTTATATTTAATCATAATTTTGTTAATAGTGATTTATTCTTCGAAATACATTGTACATAAATATAAAATTGAATAACGTTGAATAAAGTCGTTTAATATTAATAAACTTAATTCGGCTGTGCCGAATCTTATATACCCTTCACCAAACTATACTTTAAAATAAAATTAAACATTTTTTTTAATTTAGCAAAATTTTTTTCTTCGAAATTGTTTTTTAAGTTTTTTCCAATTTTTAAAAAAAATTTTTTTTTAATTTAAAGTATAGTTTGGTGAAGGGTATATAAGATTTAATTTATTAGTGGAAAAAAAATTATGACAAAAAAATGTTTTTTGTAAAAAAAAAAAAAAAATCGGGTTAAAAAATAGTTTGCCCGATTTTGACCCATTGTAGGTACAACTTACTATAGCCTTATATACATTGTTGCAATGGACTTTGAAATATCTACCATTAGATATCCATATTGTCTATATTTATGACTAGTAATCGAGATATAGATCAAAAATATGTCAAAAATAGGGGTTGTCTCGGATTTTTTCTCATATCTCCGTTATTTATGGACGGATTTTGCTGATTTTAAATAGGAAACTTTTCGAAAACATGTCTGACAGAATTATTGAGGATTTGGATCCCGAAGATATCTGGGGTCTTCAGAAAATTGATTTCAACAGATAGACAGACGGACAGACTGACTGACAGACGGACATGGCTTAATCGGCTCCGCTATCTATAAGGATCCAGAATATATATAATATATAAATTATATTGTGGAAATTACAAACGGAATGGCAAACTTATATATACCCTTTTCACGAAGGTGAAGGGTTTTTATTCGGTGTACTATTAATTACTTTTGCGTCTAGATTCCTTATTTTTTATCGGAATTTCATCACAGATACTACTTTTGAAAGGTTTTGAAATTATCTATGTTTCTGTTTCAACAATTGTTGCAAAAATTTGCCGCAAGGTGGCGGTAATGACATTTTTCTTAAAAATTTAAAAAACTACCTTTTATTTTGATTTTTTTCAATCTTGGTACATTCAGAAAAAATGTAGAACATTGTCCAAACAAATAAAAAAATTATTTTTCGCAAAAAGTCGATTTTGAGATATTGCTAATTATACCACACTGCGTATGATTAATATTAATTCTGAGAAAATTTACATAATTTGGTTCATTTCAAAATCTTAAAAATATTTTTAAAAAATTTTAAATTTATCAAATAATAAACATGATAACATTTGTTTAAAAATAAAAATCTAAATATTTTCTTAAAATTTTGAATTTTGAAAACAGAAATTTATTTAGAATTTGTCATTTAATATAAGTTTATGGCTTTTCTAACAATTCACCATAATGACAATGCTTGATCACTTATTATTCTATAATGAAATTTAATTGCAAAGTTAAAGTTTACGCTTGTTTTAAAGTCATATTGTTAGGAATGGAAAAAGCTCTTTTAAAAATTGTTTGCATGCTAAAACATATTGATCCCTATGAAGATTTTTATAAAAACTAAGGAGTGAGATCGTAAGATTCCTAACACACGTTTTTCATTAAAACTTTAAACCCAAGTATTATTTGAATTTTTTTTTTTTTTTTTTTTTTGATCAGTTACCTTTGTAAAGCACGTCAGTTATTATGTTTAATGTCAATTATATTCATTTGTTGTTAATCTGATTAAAATGAGTGACCAGAAAAATGTGCGTACTAAAATTATTAAATATTTTCAACAAAACCCAACTTGGTCCTACAAAAAGTTGGCCAGGCATTCAAAGGTCTGCCGTCAAACTATTTCCAATGTTATTAAACAGTACCGGGAGAACTTGTCCGTTGATATAAAACCTGGTTTAGGAAGAAGGAATGGTCCACATGATGTTTCTAAAGCCAAACGAATAGAAAGCATTTTCAAAAGAGCTCCCAACACATCCGGTAGGATAGCAGCCCGGTTAGCTCAGTGCTCGGACTATTTGGTACGAAAAGTTAAAGCTAATGCAGGTTTGAAAACATACAAGGCTCAAAAAGTTCCTGAAAAGAACGCTTCTAACAATTTAGAGGCCAAAAACAAAGCACGGAAATTGAAGTTAAGAATTTTTCGATCTCACTCCTTATATAGAAATGTTTCTTATTTTACCCAATACTGAAACCTGTAACCATGATAAAAATATAAAAGGTAGTTCCAATAAAATTTTTTTTATTTTTTTTTTTTTTTTTAATAAGGTTTTTTTAAGTTTCCTTTTTTTGTGAGCATTATAAAAAGCGTTGCCACATTCCTAAAAATTATTTTGATTTTCAAGACATTTTTTTACAAAAAATGTGTAATTTATTATTTAGTATTTAAATAAATATGTATTATGTTGTGTTGGAAGTTATTGATTCAATTCCATACGTTCGCTTATTTATAATTAAAACGCGTTGACTATTTTTATACGTTAAAGTATGTATTTTTTTTGTTTTTTCTTTTTTTATTACTATTCAAATATTTTATATCTTTTAAATGGCGGTTTAATTATAAATAGTACACGCAAGAATGTATTTTCAAGATCTAGCCGAGCACTTTCAGAAAATATAAAAAGCCGTTGAAATCGGATGAAAAACAATCGGATGGCACTCATTTAAAAAAATTACATGTCGAAGGTGCCCTATTTTGTGTCCCCCTAGCGCCGCCACTGAAGCACATATAGGGTCCATTTTCAAATCTAAAACTCAAACACGGCTTGGTTATGCTCATGTCAAATTTTATCCCGATCGAAGCAGTCGTTTAGAAATGCGAGATTTATTTCCAAAAAATTTCGAGTCTACTCTACTGTGTATAGTTAATGCATTATGGTCCGTAATAATCGTACATAAGTATATACCCCAAAACATGTTTACTTATTAAGTAGTATTTTGAACTTACCTTGTGTCCCAAAATTTTAAAGTATTTGCTTCATACTATCTGGACATAATAAATTTCTTTAATTAAAGAATACAGTAATAAATACTTTACTCCTAGAAAAAAAGCGCTCCTGTTCATTTTCGTGCCTTAACATTACAGACATATACATATTTCGAAAAGTAAAAAAAAAACAACACATTTTGGCACTCAACACATCGTGATGGCTCATACAAATACAAACAAGCAATCTTACACAGACACACATACATTGACGACACAACACAATACATTGTAATGGGAATTTAATGACGCCACATAATGTTTCAAGTGTTTTGTAGACATTCGTTTAAACCAGAGACTCATAGATATTCCACAGTCTTAGATTTAAGTGCCACGACAACAACAGCAACAACATCAGTGATATTAACTAGTACAACATCTCAGACACAATAATATACACACCCATACATGAGCACAAACATACATTTACACTTATACAAAGAAACTTACATACGCATACATATATATAATTTAATACTGAGTGAGTAAGTGTATCTTGTTGCTGTTGTTGGTTCCTGTTCTACTCGCTATCTTAAAATATATATTTCTTTACAAGTGGGTTGATTTATGAACCTATAAATTTTCCAATACAATTTTAATTTTCATTTCACTTAATATTTAGTTAGTTGGCTGGTTGGTTGGTGGGTACACGTCTCTATTTGATGTACTTTTTCATTCCCTGGTTCATTCATTTTTATCTCTGTTGCAAGAATGACAATATTAAACGATTTCATTGTTAATGTTAAAAACGTTTGTAAATAAATTAAAATACATTTTTTCAATATGTAAATGAAATTTTATAAAATTAAAATTGATGATGAGAAATTTAGATTTTTACCTGTTAGCAAAAGGTGAATGTTAAAAAATACTCGTATGTTTGTATTACGATGTGTTCACTGGAATGGTTGATTAAATATTATAAAAAAAAAGCTGAAAATACGAATTTTACCCAAATTGATGGAATATAGTAAAAAGTTAAAATTTTTCCGAATCATTTCACATTTATAAAATACACGAAATGTAAATTATTTAACACTAATATTTCAATAATTTAACTCTTAGCTCAATTTGAAGAATTTTTTAATACATTAGGAGATTTATGGCTAAGCATACATATTGATATTCAAGATTAATGAATCGCTAAGGCAAACAGCTGTACAGGACTCTAGTTGATCGTAAAAATTACTTAGATTTTAGCCATTTATTAAATCCCTGATCTAATAGATTTTGATCTAATTTGATTTTCAAATATAAGAAATACATCAGCAGCCATATACGCACTGAGTATAACATATTGTTTCGAATGTACAATAGCGATTTGAATTTAACGGTCTGTAACGACTGCCTGCAGCATTCACCATGTTTATTAACACGTCCATCAGTAGAAGTTTCTACTTATCAACAATGTTGATAGCATGCGGTTATTAGGATTGTTTATAAGTATGGCAACACTAAATGTTTAAACATTGACATCGAAAGCTCTAGAATTCGAATGTACTAGTATGTCCGTTAAGATCATTGTAGAAGATTCACGATAGATGAAGCGTGTATAAATAGTGCCAGAGGTGGCAGTCGTAAGTGAGTTGATCATAGGTGCTGTTAGAGTTAACATCAATTGTTTTGTACGTGTATTCTTGTACATTATAAAGTGTGTGTGTGTATTTCTGCGAATAGATATACGTGTATAAAGACACTGAGTGACTATTTAATTCTGTTGTTGTTGTATATTCTAAATAAATAAAGAGTTGTTAAAATTTTAAACTACTAAAACTGTTTTTTTTACAATCAAAAGTATCCGGTTTATTAAAAGGAAATAAACCCCGTTTTTAAAAGGTAGAAACGTAACAATATAGTGTGGGGATTTGTGGAAATCAACAATTGTATCAGAGACTTCAAGTCTCTAATCTTTTCGGCCGTGGATCACTATAAGTTCCAAATTACTCCTAAATTTAAAATATATATTTCTAATGCAGAAATTAATAGCCTCCTCCTCAAAATGAGAAGATGTAGAAGAGATTGGCAATACAACAGATCTCCTGTTGCTAAGCAGAGGCTGTTCACTGGAAGTAAGAAACTAAAAAGAGTCCTTCATTCGGAAGAGGATCGCAGAAATCGAAACTATATTGAAAGTTTAACCAGTACTAAGCACTTAAACTTTTCCCTTGGGAGCCAGCTAAGAACATTACGCCACCGGTAGCGGGTCAAAGTCCGATAAGAAAATCTGATGGTACCTGGGCACGTAATGTAAGGGATAAAGCCATATTTTCGCTAAACATTTAAGTAATGTGTTCTAACCTAACCCCCCAAAAAATAATTTTGTATTAGGGGACTTACCTTTTCGAATAGAAGCAGGCTCTGAACTAATCATTGTTAGTCTAGAAGATGTTCAGAAAATTATAAAGGACAATCTTGAACTAAAAACTCTCCAGCTTATGATTTAATTACACCTTCCATTATCGGAAACATACCAGATGTGGTAATTATTAAGCTCACAGTATTATTCAATACGATCTTGTCTCTAGGAGTTTTTCCGAACGATTGAAAAATCTCCCAATTTATTATGATGTTCTAACTACGACCAAACCTATACCTATTATACACCTTTGATTTGCCCGAGTCCGAAGAATTAACAATTTCCACCTCTGTAGATGACACAGCAATTCTTAGTGCTCATGTGGACTTAAATGTAGCATCTAGAAACCTAGATAATTATCTCAGGCACGTGGAGACGTGGTTAAAAAATTGGAGAATACAAGTAAATGAAATCAATAGCAAGCACATAACGTTTACACTTATGAGAGGAAGTTGTCCACCAGTGACACTAAACAGTGTGAACATCCCACAGTCTGATAACGTTACATATTTTTGTATTCGGGACATAGAAGTCAAGCGGCTGCACATGAAACTAAAAGCTTCTAATTTAAACTGGCCAATCCACCATCAATCGAAATTTGGCCTTAAATGTATAGATCTCATACATAGGGCACAATCCAAAATTCTTAGAACCATGACGGGATCTTAATGGTACATAAGAAATGTGGCTTTGGTCAAGAATGAATTTAGAAAAACTCGTGAAGCTTATTTGTCAAAATCCCATCATCATCCGAAGCCACTCGCAAGTCTACTTACAGTAAATCAAGACAGATCAAGGCTGCGTAGACTAATTTACCACTCATCTAATTTGCAAAATATGATTCCCCACTGCGAGAATTTAATTACTTATTGTAAGGCCTAGACATTAAAGGCAGGAACATTATTAAAATAAATATAAAAAAAATATATATTTCAATACATTGTAGCTTATGCGGCTAGCCGCGGTTAAGCTATTTTTAATTGTTTCATCTTCCACCCAATTTTGTGATCAATGTGTCGTATGATTGATATTTTATTATTTACATTTATCATACCCCCTGTGATCATCTATGCATACACATTGCACAGATTACGAGAAAATATAAATATGTTCATACTCATAGAAAGTACCACAAATTTAAAAATTTAGAAAAAATAAATAAAATATTTGTATATAAGGGAAGATCTATCTTAACCCATTAATGCCTGACCCCCGAATCCGTTGTCCGATTTTGATGAAATTTTATACAGACAGTACATAAGGCATTTATATTACCGTGAATATTTTTAATTTTTTTATCTGCCATTCCAGAGCCTGCAGGGTCTGGGTATTTTTCGATGTTTTGATGATTACGTTGTAGATTTATCAATTACTAGCTACAGGCGCGGATCCAGAGGGGGAAATAGGAATTCCTCCCCCAAAACCAAAAATTTTTCATATCAAAAAGGGAAAAAAAAGGAAAAATGTAGAACAAATTTTAAATTTAAAATGGTTGACCTGGATCTGCACCTGCTTAGCTATCATATAGATGGTGAAAAGTTAAAACCACATATCTAACTAGTTGTGTTATGTTAACCATTTACCATCAATAGACCTACATAAGTCTGACTTGATAAAAAATCTTATGACATCTTTTGATAGAGAAAAATAAATTCAATAATAAGTTGGTAAACCACAGATATTTCACATCAGATAAGGTTGATATATTTATAATGTCTGATGAAATTCAATTAGCTAATGAAAAATCTAAAGTTGTATCTTGACCGTTCACAATAATGCAAATATTGGTCCCCATATATACAGCCATATTTTGGTTAATGTAGAGAATGTCTAGGAAACATTATATAGAAAATGTATAGTATAGTTTTCACAAATGAATAGCAAATTGAGGAGGAATGGAGAAATAATGATAAGAACTACAACATAAATCAACCCAAACAAACGACAGACAAGTTTTAACACTTCCTAGCAATGCAACATGGACTCAATACACCCGTAAAATATATTAAATTATATGTAGGATCATTCGTCCCGAATGTACTCTTTGAAATGTAGAGTGGAGACAGTCGTTACTTAAACATATCATAATCTAGAGATGGGGACAGTTGAAACTTGTTTTTTGTATTGTATTTCAAAAAGAATTTATTTAACCTGTTATAATAAATCGTATGCAGAATAAATTGTCCATTTGTAATCGACAAACTGTAGTTACTGTCTCGAAAGAGTCAATTCGCTTCCTCCTAGCACAAGTCTATGTTAAAAAAAACGAGTCACCTAACTAATGGCTAGTGGAAACCTGAAAGTAGGTGAGATTACTTGTTCCGGACTGCCACCTCAAACTGTGGGGTCTAAAAACCCCTACACGCACATAACTACCATTTTTTTAACATAAGATAATTGTGGTATTCACCATCAGAATGAAGGAACTGGTTTGGCATCATTATTTCATGGTCGAAAAAAATATAGCTAGGTTGTGTCAACCTTTCACCATTTAAATATTTTATCTTATCATGTATTCTTATACCCTTAGATGTTTTTATTATGATTTTCTTAACAAAAAAAACTAAATTGTTCTTGAAAAATTAATTTCATATTTTATATGTTTTAGAACCCGAAGTGGGTATTTTTATACCCAATCCAAAAACCGTACTTGTAGCTTAGGAAAGTGGGATTAATCACTTGGTTATTTTTTTTTTTACTGTTAGAGGACATCCAAAACTACTAGACACAAGGAGGGCATTGGGGACTTCCACTCCCCCCGTTTTCTGGAGCCACTTATTTTCGAGTTTTGTGATTTTGTAAAATTCCTCCACTTTGGCCCTCTAGTTCCCCACCAAGGCGTGACATAATATTACCGAAAAAATTATTTTAGTTAGCTCGATTCTTACTTTATCTTTATCCAAAAGAAGATTTTTAATATCGCTTTCCTAGAATTTTCTAGAATTTTTCTAAAATTGCTCTATTTTGGGTATTTTTCTACCCATTCGGCGTTAATGGGTTAAAGCGGTCAGCAGTTGGATTTGACAACTCCGATTTCAATGATATCTACCACAGTTACCTTTGAGGTTTAATAATATGACATCTTGAAAATATAAAAATGTCGTAAAAGTGAGCACGTATAATTGCTCGTAAACATCTAAGTATATAACGATAACTAAACTCTCTTTTATACATCTGAAAAGTCTCAATGTAGACAGACTGTCGTTTAGTTTCAAAGTTATTGATCAACATATAGAATGAACCTAGTTTTTATATTGAGTGGATCCTGCTACAAAGTAAACAGAAAACAAGTAAGAGTGTTTTATTCTTGTATACCCACCATCAATATGTAGTTTTGGCCTTCTATGGGGACCTGAATCAGTTATGGTCCAAACTGTACAGAAATGTAGTGATTAATTTCTTGGTGTTAAATTATTTATTTATCTCATTAAAAACCTTTTAATTTCCTTATTTAGTCAATTTAATATTTTTGTAGATTATTTGAAAAAATTGTATATTAAAAGTAGCGAAAATCTTCAAAAATGCATCATGAATGTATTTCTTAAAACAATTATTTTATTTAATTGTGATTCTAAAGAGCATATAATTATCTTTCAAATGCATTTTAAATCAATAAAATCCGACATCAACTTCATAAGATACAAACATTTAAGGATACCCAATACCTCAATATCTTTTTAATTTTTTTAGAAAATTATAATCGCGAGTTTTTTTGAAATTCAAAAGAATTTCCAAATGACTCTAAAGAGTATGTGTTAACCAAATATGATTCAAATCGAAAAACCCAAGTTAAATTTGTTTATGATGACTTTTCGAAGCAAAAAAATTCATAAATTTAAATAGATTAACAGATTAATCAGTAAATTTTATTTTCATTTTAAAATCGATTAAGAACATTTTAAAATTTATGATTTTTATTGCTTTGAAAAGGCTCAAAATGTTCCAAAGTAAAACAATTATATTTACAAAAACAAATTTTATTTTTATTTTATATCGATTTGTTAACAGGTGTTTAAGTAATTTAGAGAAAAAATGCTATTAAATTAAAATTTCGAAATCTTTTAATGGCACTCTTACTCATATGACTAATACGTAGAAATGCATACATATGTTTGTAATGTATGAGTCTTTATATGCCCATTTATTGATAATAATAATAACAAAACAAATACTTCGTGTTATTATCCTTTATACGGTACATTAAATTTTGATAAATCTGTTAGTGTATTGTCTTTGCAAATATTTGTAGATATGTACATGTGAGTGTGTCTGACTGTTGGGTGTTGACTTTTCAACATCAATAAAAAATGACAAGATATTTAAAACATTTCAAATCTTATCTTGTCATTAAAAGGGACTACTCGACTAAATAAATAAAACACACTCGTCAAAAATATATAAAAATGAATACACCTACACTTGCTCACATTTCAAGCATAACAGTCTTATATACACGACCTACGTACACCAACACATTTATGACTTTCGTAACCGTATTGTTACTCTTTAACGTACACCCAGAGTAAGTACACATATGAAGGTGTATTAGGGTGACACTTATTATGCACGTTCGATACTAACAAGATCTAAGAATACTCTCCATCATCTAAAAATCAAATCCTGAAAATTTGAGCAAAATTAAATAACGTTTAGAGGTTACACATTTTATTTGATGTTTCGAGTTTCGGGTCAACTTAAATAATTCAATGTTGAAAAAAAAATATTTTTTTTTTTTATTTAATTTTTCCATAGATATTTAAATATAAAACTAAAAACAACGATTACCTATTAAGGACAGAGATCGAAAAATTCTTAACACACGTTTTTCATTAAAACTTTTAACCCAAGTATTATTTGATTTTTTTTATCAAGTTACCTTTGTGAAGCATGTCAGCTATTATGTTTAATTTCAATTATGTTCATTTGTTGTTAATCTGATTAAAATGAGTGACCAGAAAAAAGTGCGAATTAATTGATTAAATATTTTCAACAAAACCCAACTTGGTCCTACAAAAAGTTGGCCAAACAATCAAAGGTCTGCCGTCAAACTGTTTCCAATGTTATTCAACAGTACCGGGAGAACTTATCCGTTGATAAAAAACCTGGTTCAGGTAGATGGAATGGTTCACGCTCGGACTATTTAGTACGAAAAGTTAAAGCTAATGCAGGTTCAAAAACATACAAGGCTCAAAAAGTTCCTGACAGGAACTCGGCTAAAAATTTAGAGGTTAAAAACAGAGCACGGAAATTGAAGTCAAATTGTATAAAAAAATATTCCAGCTGCATAATGGAGGACGAAACGTATATTCTGTCAGATTTTTCGCAACTTCCGGGTCAAAATTTTGATGTTGCTGATGCTCGAGGGAATGTTGAAGAAAAGTTTAGGACCCAAAAGCATGGTATGGCAAACAATATGCAGTTGCGGCAAAAAAGCCAAACATTTCTTACAAAGGGCTCTATAAATACCGAAATTTACATCAAGGAATGTTTACAAAAAAGGACGCTTCCATTCATAAGACTTCTTAGTGTTTCCACTTATTTTTGGCCTGATTTGGCACCCTGTCACTATGGTAAGAAAGGTCTTGAGAACAATAATGTGATATTTGTACCAAGAGAGGCAAATTCTCCAAACTGCTTGGAGCTAAGGCCAGTGGAGAGATATTGGGCACTTGTTAAAAAAGAATTGAAGAGCACAAAAAAGGTGTCCAAAAGTGTGGTAGATTTTTAACGGAGATGGACAACCTGTTCGAACAGAGTGACAGTAATCAATATAAAAACCATAATGGAAGGGTTTCCGAAAAAGGTTCAAAATTTCATCATAAGTGATTAAAACTATAAAAATATATATATTTTTTTTTGTAAATTGTAATAATAATTTCAATCAAATAAAAAAAAAAATCAAAACTGTTAATTTAATGGTTTCATTTTTATTAACATATATGTATGTTAAGAATTTTTCGATATCAGTCCTTATAACATGATACCAAAATAAAATAATTCAAGCCATATGTATTCAAAATTGCTTTCAATCGTATTTTTGAATTTTATACAGATATCAGCTGGTTTCAGAAATATGGCAATAGAAATCAAACAAAAGAAAATGTCAAAATGTTTGTGATTTGACAAGAGGAACAAATATATTTCACACTTGTTGAAAATTTGTATTTGTTTCTCTCGCTCTTCAAACCACAACCATTGAAAGAAAAGTGGTTGCAGAATAACCATACGGTTCGAAACTACTTTTTTAACAACTGTCATTTGTTTCATATCTGCAATAATCTGTGATATACAGTATATAATTTTCTAATAGTCACGATTAAATAGAGTTCAAAAATTTATATTAAAAAAAAAATTTCACCTGCTTTATATTTTTCGTGAATAGAGGTAACTTTGGTAGTGTTGATCCCGGATATTATAGAGTTAACAATGCCCTAGAAATATTAAGTTACAACCACATAAATTAGGTGTATGACTTAAAAATTTAGATGACGTATCTTTCGAAAGCGGTCTTAGTTTTAAAAAACTTATATGTTATTTTGATGGATACATATAAATGGTATTTATAGTCACTTAGTTATTGAACATGATAGTGTAAACTAGAGTTTCCAAAAAACCGAAGAATTTCAAAACCGGGGTTTCGTTTTAAAAAATGGAAAACCGATCGGTTTCGGTTCGGTTTTGTGATAATTTATTAACTATTAAATGAGTTGATAATATAGGAAATGCTATACAAATTTAAAGTTCAAACTTGGCGAGAGTTCAAGAGGATAAAGGAAAATTGGTACTTTTTCTTTTAATGGTACCTTTTTAATATATTAAATTAGCTAATATACATTAAAATTGACTAATATGATTCTCAGTAAAGAAATAATCAAGAATAGGGTGCTCAATTGTATTATGATACCAAAAATGGAGAACTAAAATATACTAAGAAGTACTTTTTCGTTCTTCAAGTAGTACTTTTTGAATTTTCTATAATACTGAACCTACAATCAGGAAATTACTTTGAAATTTTAAACATGATAGTGGTATAAGTGTAGAAAATTTTTATTTTTTCTTCTAATGGTACTTTTTATTATATTAAATTATATTGCTTCTCAGTAAAGAAAGAATCAAGGATAGAAGGCATAATGATATTGAGGTAACAGAAACTGTTATTGAAATTTCTATAATAATGAAACTATAAGCAGGAAATTAAATACATATGATCCTGACTGAGTTAGAATATAAAAAAGGGATTTGTAGGTACTTTTTCCAACTAATAGAACTTTTTGAATATTTTATAACGATGGACCTAGAAACGCGAATTCAAAAGGGATAATTAATGCTATTATTTCTTTATTGTAAAGGTACTTTTTGAATATTTTATTATAATAAACCTTAAAATTGAAAATTAGGTACAAATGATTATGAATGAGTTAGAATTTACAAAGCCCTAAATTTTGTATTTATACTCAGCATCATGAATGTTTAATTTCATATTTCTGTGTCCATTATTTTAGAAAATACAAATGGAAGGTACCACTATAATCCTTTCATTTGTATTTTCTATAATAATGGACACAGAAATATGAAATTAAACATTCATGATGCTGAGTATAAATACAAAATTTAGGGCATTATGGTACTGAATCCACATTACAATGAATCAATAAATATGAAACTAGAGACATATTGTCCTGAATTAGTATTAATTCATAAAGGAAGACTTAATAGTGCTATTTCTTTCTTCCAATTTGGGTGGCGAAGCGTAGCGGGTAAGCTAGTACTCCATGCTTTTATCGGATATTTGAAAAGAACAAATTTTAAGGTATTTTTCCCGATTTGTTTTTAGGGATATTGGATGAATAATTGGATGAAAAAGTTTATTTCTCATTTCTAAATTTTGAATTTTTCTACTGAAAATAGATTAAAAGTAAAAACCGAAGAATAATTGTCGGTTTCGTTTTCGGTTTTAGGCCCGCGGTTTCGGTTAAAACCGAACTGGAAACTCTAATGTAAACAACAAAGTATTTTTAGCTTCTAAAATGTTGAATTTTGTACCATCAAAGCGTCATATGCGGAAAGTTTTGCTTTATTTCTTTAATTTGAAAGAAGTGCCGGTGAAGCACACCGATTGCTTCTGGTGAATGTGTTCCATCGGTTTTAACGTGCAAGAGATGGTTTATTCGGTAATGGTGATTTTGACATGATAGACAAAGATCGCCCAGGCCAGCCGAAAATGTTTGAAGACCAAGAATTGGAGGCATTATTCCGTAAAGATTGTTGTTAAACTCAACAAAAGCTTGCAAAATCACTGGGAGCTACTCAAGCCGCAATTTCAAAACGCTCCAGGATTTATCCAAAAGAAGGGAACTTGGTTAGCATACGAATTGAAGTCGAGGGAGCTTGAGTCGCTATAAAAGAAAATCATTGTTGCACTGAATCAGTACTTCAATCATTACCATGAATAAGGCGTAAGAAATCGTACGTGAAGCCCGGCCAACCAGCCAAAATGACTCCAATGCCAAATATCCATGACGCTAAGGTAATACCTTATATTTGGTGGGAACAAAAGTGACCTATTTATTATTATCTGCTGAAATTTAGCCAGACTATTACATGGAATCTGTACCGAACCCAAATGAATGCTTTGAAGAGATCATTTGCCCAAAAACGCCCAGAATATGCGACCGTAATATTACATCATGACATCTCTCATACACATTATGCAATACCTGTTAAAAACTTTTTACAAGGAAATGGTTGGGAAGTTTTGCCTCACCCGCCGTTCGACAACTATTTGTTTCGATCGAAGCAGAACACTCTATCTGGGATACGTTTCCGCAATTGGCTTGATTCGTTCATGGTCTCAAAAGATGAACAGTTCTTTCGGCTCGGAATTCATATGTCCAAATAAAATCTAAAAGTTTGAAAGAATCCCGTATTTTTAGGTCATACACCCAAAAGAATATTTGGGGGCTTCACACGGCCTGCTATTATGTCATACTGTCATAATGTCCTAATATATTATGATAGTTTAAGCAAATTGTTGTTGTGTTTCAAACAAAAAAAGTGTTATTATATGACAAAACAATAAACATAGTTCAAAAAGTCTTTTTAGTTTAGAAAATTTTTGTTTGAAACACAACGAACTATAATAGGCTAATGATGTCACAAAATGTTTAAATTTATATTTAAACATCTATGGATAAATATAAGATACAAAAACTTGTTTTAATTGGAGTTTTTAAACATATTTTTTTTCATAAATGCTGCTTTGTCCCAAAACTCAAAACTTTAAATAAAATCTGCAACCTCTAAATGTTAACCGATTTTGCTTAAAATGTCAGCATATGATTTTTAATTGAAGGAGAACAATTAGAAAAGTCAAAACTAAGTGCCATCCTATTTTATATGTATACCATTCCTACGTACATACATACTCTTACGTAAGTGTAATGGAATACTTTCACATACTGAAAATACTGCTGTTATTATTTTGTTTTTTTTCGAGTTTGTAGTTATGTCAAGGTGTCATAAACATAAAATGCGTCATAAAGTCGTTTAACATTGGCATCAAATAGAGTTGTTAAAACAAGCAGAAACAAAGCACAACAAAAAAAGCAAAATACTTAAAGCTCGTAAAATGAAATAAAATAAATAAAATGTTAAAACGATTTGCAACATCTTTTCGCATTTTATGTGTTATACCTATAGACCCACATATTTTTATGCAAATTCCTATTAATGTATAATATTTACTTTTAAATAGTAGGGTAATAGCTATTGTCAAGCACAAGTGTAGCTTATTCAATTAAGCCAGTTTTGGTAAAAGGTCCACCTTTGTAGATTATTACCACTTTACGAGATTGGCTTCATATTGTATTGATTTGTGAGTATATATATAAAAATTATTAAAAATTAGTAAGTAATTTTATCAATAGTAGATTATATATTGCCTTAATTTTATAATGCTTCCATATTGTGAAACCCAATAAGAATACAAATACGAATAATGATTACTCGATCATGTGTTTATTTTTACAATGATACAGAACAACATGTCAGTAAAGCAACACAAATTCAAAATAACTAAAGTAAATCAAAAACAAATAAGAGTTGTAAAGAATCTTATATACCCACCAATAATATATTGAGACCTAACCGGGAAGTGATAGTATTTTTCTGGAAGCTGTTACTTGGGGGTTACAAGTTCAAGTTTTACACTCACACTTTTAAGAATTGAAATGAACTTGCATTCAATTTCTCTTTCAAGTTGGTGTTTCAATTTTCAATCAAGAAAACAGCTAATTACTTTTTTGTTTAACAAATTTCTAGTAAAATTGCTTTCAAGTTACATCTGTCAATTTGTGTAAATTTTGACAAACAGTATATGTAAAAGACTATCAAGAAAAACTTGATCGTATGGCTGCAGTGCACAGTGGGGGAAATGAAAAAAAAAATGGAAATAAATCTGTAACTTCTAAACGAATAGCTCGATTTTAATAAAAATTCCCATGGGCTTATAACACCAAGGGGGGACCGAGCCACAATGCCCCAAAGTGGGGCACCTCGGGTATATCAAAAATTAAAAAATGATGCCAAATTTTTGATTGCGATCCGATTTGAAAGATTTTAATATATATGGAATCTACTCAAAGAGATCTACAAAAAACATTACTTTAGTCATATATTATATCTTATTGTTTACGAGTTATTCGCATTTGAAAAGTAAAATTTTATTTGTTTAACCTACCTTTGTCTGCTTTTTTGCTAATAACGGATAAAATTCTTTCTCGATTTTCTTGCAATATCTTTTTTTGAATTAACAACAAATTTATTAATAACAGTAAGGAAAAATTATTTAAAAGCCTTTACTGAGTCAAAAGTTATGTGCATTCAAACTTAAAAAAAATAAAAAAGTCGGATTTTCGCAATTTTTTTTCGAAAAAAGTACTTACAATAATTTTAAATTATACAGAAAATAAGACAAACATAATTAATGTATTTATAGTTTTCTGAAAGATAACATTACTGGAAGTATTATAAATGCAAAATGATATCAAAATTCATATTATTGCGTAGTCCAGAGCCTTTCGAAGTAGACCTATTTTTTATGTAAATTATAAGTTTAGACAACATTTTCTCAAATCGCATAGCTGCTTTCAAAAAATTAAGACCTGCTTTGTATGACCCAATATGTTCTTCAATACTGTGCAAATGGATTTCATAGCCTCGAGCTTGGTGCCTTCACTAGATCCAAAAATTAAAAAAATCTCAATTTTGGGATTTTTTAAAAGTTATCTGGGAATTGTGGGATTGTCAAAAACAATTCACTAATTTCTTTTTCACTTTTGTATTTCGATCAAAAGTTTCTATATAAGTGTAAAATTTCATTAAACCCGATTCATAAACAAAACATTTATTGCATTTTAAAAATTAAAACATTTTTTATTCCCACATTTTTGAAAAAAGTTTTCTATAATTTTTTTAATTTTAAAAAAATATATACATTTTTAAAAGTGAACAGAATTTCCTAAACATTGATATATAATATGTATATATTTTCTTTTCCTTTATTAAAATCGGGCAATTCGTTTAGAAGTTACAAATTTATTTCCACGTTTTTTTTCTCATTTCCATGCAGTTCATTTCTGTGCAGTGTTATCGAGTATAATAACAGTCTGTTTTTGAAATTTGCCAAACACCTTTAATATCTTGAGTTAAGGGTAAAAACCCGATTTTTCGTACCTTTATGTGCTTATATAGTAATTTAATCGAATATCAGCTGATCTTAAGTTTCTCAGAAGATTTAGAAAGAAGAAAAACTTTGGCTTTTCCAGGGATAACTAGAAGACTTAACAGATAGGGCAATACTGCTCCTGTAAACAGGGATCTTTCAGTTGACTCCTATCAAAATTTTAACGAGCTGCATCTGTTAATTTGTGTTTGACAGTAATTGACATTGTAAAAATGTGAATTTCGTCTGCTCATTAAGCATTATTTTTTGCGGAAAAAAAAGCCATCACTCAAGCTTTATAAATACTATGGGAACTTTGCACCATCAATTTTAATGGTAAACAAGTAAGAGAACTATGTTCGGCTGTGCCGAATCTTATATACCCTTCACCAAATTATACTTTAAAATAAAAATTTTAAATATTTTTAGATAAACAAAATAAATTTTTTTTCACAATTGTTTTTCAATATTTAAAAAATTTTTTTTTTTTTTTCGAAATAATTTTTTTTGAATTTTTTAAAATTTTTTTTTAATTTACTAGTGAAAAAAAAATGTATGGCAAAAAAAATTTTTTGGTAAAAAAAAAATCGGGTTAAAAAATATTTTTCCCGATTTAAACCCATTGTAGGTCCAACTTATTATAGCCTTATATTGCTCGTTGCAATGGACTTTGAAATATCTATCATTAGATATCCATATTATCTATATTAATGACTTAGTAATCCATATATAGATCAAAAATAAGCCAAAAATCGAGGTTAGCCCGGTTTTTTCCTTATATCTCAGCCATTTGTGGGCCGATTTTCTCGATTTTAAATAGCAACCGAGCCGGCAGAATTCCCGATATATTTATGTATAAATCAAGTTTGTAAGTTATTTGGGGTTTTCAGAAAATTGATTTCAACAGACAGACAGACATGTTTCCATGGCAAAAATCCCTCTTCTAATCTATTCTCCGGATTTAACCCCGAGTGACTATTTCTTGTTTCTAAACTTGAAGAAATGTCTCGGCGGACAGAGATTTGACTCCAACGATGTGATCAAAGCAAGGAAATATCTATTTTGATGACATTGCCTCAAAGGCGAAAATTCCGAAAAGGCACGGAATCTTTGGCCCAACCTCGTATATATGATATTTCAGTAACCTTGTGAAATCTGTATATATTTATCCACAAATATATATTTTTTAAGTTTTTTTTTTTTTTTTCATAAAAAAAAGAAAACAAAAATCTACTCCTAATGTAAAAAAAATTATTAATATATACAAACATACAGTGACCGACAAAAGTCTACGTACGACCATTATTTTTGTAACTCGCGGACTTTTAAACCACAATAAGAAAAAGTAATGATGTAGTTTTATTTCAAATGTATTTTTTATTAATATAACAAAAAATATCGCTAAATTTCTAATTAATTTTAATTATTATTTACAAAAAATTAAAAAAATATGTTGACAAAAGTCTACATACGATCTGTACACTAAATAAACATTTTTCAGGGAATACAAATTTTCATTAAATTCAATATTTCGTTGGGCCACCATGGGCATCTATAACAGCCTGTAAGCGTCTGGGCATCGAAGCAACTAAAGTTTCTAGTTCTGCGGACGTTATATTTTGCCATTCTTCTAGAAGCTTCTCCTTTAGCATAGGTGCACTAGTAATATGATGTTTTCGGATCTTCCGTTGTAGAATCTCCCACACGTGCTCAATAACATTTAAGTCCGGGCTTTGAGGTGGTGTGTACAATTGTCGTGGGGCATGGTAGAGTAGCCAATCTTTGACAATTTGAGACGTATGTTTCGGATCGTTATCTTGCTGAAAAATCCAACTTTGACCAAGGGCTAAAATATCAACCGATGCTCTCAAATTTTGTTCCAAAATGGATTTGTACAGATAACGATCCTTATTACCCTCAATAAACACTAACTTTCCCACTCCAGAAGCAGCGACAGCACCCCAAACCATCACACTGCCACCACCATGCTTAACTGTAGCGAGTAAGTTTTTCGGATCCATTGCTGTATTTGTTTTGCGCCATACTTTATCTCTCCCATCACTTCCAAATATGTTATATTTCGACTCATCAGTGAACAAAACTCGCTTCCAGAATTCCATGTCCTTTTCAATGTGCTTTTGGGCGAATTCCAAACGAAGTTTGCGATTCTTTTCGCTAATTAGGGGCTTTTTACGAGGAGTTCTGCTATAATAACCATTATTATTTAATGTTCTTTGAATTGTTCGTGGATGAACAATAACATCTGATCTTGTTGCGAGTTCTTCAGCCAATTTTGTGGCATTTACTTTTGGGTTTTTGTTGACTTCTTTTAAAATGAAGCTTACATCTCTACGATGTAGTTTCTTTGGGCGACCACTACGCAGCTTGTTTTCAACTGTACCAGTGTTTTCAAAGTTACTGAATATTGTTTGAACTGTCGACTTACTTAAATTCATAAGCTTTGATATTTCACCAAAAGATTTTCCATCATTTCTGTGCTTTACTACTAAATTTCGGACATCAATGGAAATTTCCTTACGAGAAGCCATTATTACAATTTAATATTTATTGAAACTGTCTAAACTTCAACTGAATACAATTTAACGCAACAAGAAAAGTAAAGAAATAAATTGCGTTGCTTATCTGTTAGTATTCAAAAAAAAACCAGGGCATGCTGTGGTTGTATGTAGACTTTTGTCAATGTTTTTTTATTGTTTTTCATGAATAATTTTTCAAGTTTACATTGCAAAAACATATTTTTTGGTACATAACAATAAAAATAGATTTCAAACAAAAGTGCATTATTATTTTTTTATTTACCGGGTTTTCTCTCATAAAATGGCAAAAATTGTGGTCGTACGTAGACTTATGTCGACCACTGTATGTTTGCTGGAGAAATACACACAGATTTCTCAAAGGTTATTTAAATATCATATATAGCATTCGAAAGGCCAAAGTTTCTCTTCGAACACATATTCGTTATAAAATAACAAATTAAAAACTGTAGTTTGTGGAAACTGAAAAGTTCTATTGGCAGCAGATTTAAATATCACAATGAAATACATATTTCTATTCAAAAATTCTTCCATTAAAAACATAAACAGTAAGAAATAAACCATTTCACTCTATTTACTTTATTCAAACATATTTACATGTATTTATAATACAAAATTGTTTTGAATACAACAGCATATTTTTGTTCATATTCACGTAAAAATAACTCTATTGGATATTGGTATAAAATATTTAAAAAAAAAAACAAGCGTAAAATACGTTTTATTTTATACAAAAAAAAAAAAAACAAAAGGATAAAAGCATTTTTTTCTATAAAATGGATTAAAGGATTGTTTTATTTATTTTTATATTATTTGTGACATAATACGCCTGGTTAACGCGCTCACACAAACATACATTTCGAAATTCAAATTTAACAAAGCGGAAACATGTAAAATTGTCAAATGATATTTATCAATAACGATGAAAACATGCTTAAACTGAAGAATTGGAATTTTTGTTAATGCTTAACGGATTTCTATACATAGCGCTAAATTTGTCTAAAATATTATGAAATTTAATAACAAAATATTAAATGAATGTTAAAATTCGTATTGGGTAAAAATTTCTGGTTTTTACTACTATAAAATAAAACAAGTAAGAGTGCTATATTCAGATGTGCTGAATCTTATATACCATTTACCAAGTGTACTTATTTTAAGATAAATATTAGAAAGTGTTTTGGGTTAAAAAAACCAAGCGTAATAGAACCATCATATTTGGAAGCTAGTTTGAAATTTTACAACAACAAATCGAGATAGCAACCTAAGTTAAACTATAGCGGATATATTGATGTAACAATCATGTATGTAAGTTATTTAGTGGCTTCGGAAATATGATTTCAACATACAGAAGGGCATGGCCATATTGACTTCTCTCTCTATAACGATCCAGATTATACATACTTTATGGGATCGCAAATAAAAAATTTGGAAATTACAAAAGGAGTGACAAACTTATAAATGGTGTTTCAGTAAGAATGCATTTTTTAATATTAAAAAAAATATATATTTTTTGAGATAGTTGTGATTTTTTTATTGGATTGTAAAGAAGACATGTGTCCGATTAAGTATGGAATAAAATATTCGTCAAATGACCCTCACGGCTCTGGTGACTGGCCATTACTCTTTTCATGAAAATATCCATGACTAGAGTTTCCAAAAAACCAAAGAATTTCAAAACCGCGGTTTCGGTTTTAAAAAATTGAAAACCGATCGGTTTCGGTTCGGTTTTTCTTATAATGGTACTTTTTAGTATATTAAATTATTTTACTTATATGTATACATAATAGTTGACTTATATGCTTCTGAGTAAAGAAAGAATCAAGGATAGAGGGCATAATGATAATAAGGTAACCAAAATTATTATTGAAATTTCTATAATAATGAACCTATAAGCAGGAAATTAAACACACATGATCCTGACTGAGTTATAATTTAAAAAGGGACTTGAATATTTTATAACTATGGACCATGAAACACGAAATTAAGCATTCATGGTTTAGTGAATGCGAATTCAAATAGGATAATTAATGTTACTATTTCTTTATTGTAAATGTACTTTTTGAATATTTTATAGTAATAAACAAAACAAAAATTAGGCACAAATGATTCTGAATGAGTTAGAATTCACAAAAGGTGATTATAGTCTTACCTTGCTTTTGTATTTCCTATAATAATGGAAACAGAAATATGAAATTCGACATTCATGATGCTGAGTAGGCATACAAAATGTGGGTCTTTATGGTACTATTTATACCCTACACCACCATAGTGGGGAGGGTATATTGGATTTGTGCAGATGTTTGTAACGCCCAAAAATATTAGTCTAACACCCACCTTAAAGTATACCGATCGACTTAGAATCACTTTCTGAGTCGATTAAATGATGTCCGTCCGTCCGTCCGTCTGGCTGGCTGGTTGTCCATGTTAACCTTGTGCGCAGAGTACAGGTCGCAATCTTGAAGATATTTCGACAAAATTTGGTACATATCATTTTTTCTGCCCAAGGACCAAGCCTATTGAAACTGGCTGAAATTGGTTCATTATTTCACCTAGCCCCCATACAAATGTCCTCCCGAAATAGGACTTTATCGGTCATTTATGTTTAATTTGTATAGGTATCTTCCCAAGTTTTACTCCAAATAAGTTTTATATATACGAAATTCATGTCACCAAATTTTATTGTGATCGGTCCATAATTAGTCATAGCTCCCATATAAGGCCTGCTTCCCATAATCACTTTAACGAGCAGAAATCTCTTAAAAATGTTCGTATACACATAAAATACAACATAAACAACTTTCATACTGATATTAATCACACCTATAAATTTCATGATGATGGGTCCATAATTGGTCATAGCTCCCATATAAATCCTGCTTCCGATAATCACTTTAACGAGCATAAATCTCTTAAAAATGTTGGTATACACATAAAATGCAACATAAATAACTTTCATGTAGACATTAATCACACTACTTAATTTCATGGTGATCGGTCCATAATTGGTCATAGCTTCCATATAAGGCCCACTTCCGAAAATCGTTCACGAATATAAGTTATTGAAATTTTTATAGAAAAATGTTTTTCCTCATTTACTTAGTGTAGGGTATTATATGGTCGGGCTTGACCGACCATACTTTCTTACTTGTTTTATTCTAATAATACGTTTATAAAGAGCTAGAATCCACATTATAATGAATCAATAAATATGAAACCAGAGACCTGTTTTCCTGAATTATTATTCATTCACAAAGGGAGACTTAATAGTACTATTTCTTTCTTCCAATTACGGTGGCGAAGCTCACTGGGTCAGCTAGTACTCCATACTTTTATCGGATATTTGAAAATAACTAAGACTTTGTTACAATTTTTTTTTTTTTTTAATTAAGTAAATAGCAGTAATTTGAAGTTTAATTGTCAGGAAATACTCGTAGATTAATATGTTGTTTCATGCTTTATTAACAGGTTTCCTTGCCTAGCCTGCGAAAGGCAATTATTGTAATACAATTTAAAAAATTTAAACAAATCTTAAGATATTATTACCCATCTGTTTTTAGAGATAATGGATGAAGTTTGTTTCTCATTTAAAAATTATGAATTTTTCTATAGAAAATAGATGAAAAGTAAAAACCGAAGAATAATTGTCGGTTTCGGTTTCGGTTTTAGGCCTTGAAAAACCGCTTCGGTTTCGGTTAAAACCGAATTGGAAACTCTAATCTCACCAATGATTTGAGCTCAGGAATTGTTTCTGGTTTATTCGCATTAACCCGTGATTTCACAAAACCCCAAAGTTAAAAATCGCACAGCGTTAAATCGCATGATCTTGGTGGCCCGTCATCAGTTTAAACTTTAGTGTTGCCATACTTATAAACAATGTTAATAACCGCATGCTATCAACATTGTTGATAAGTAGAAGCTTCTACTGATGGACGTGTTTATAAACATGATGAATGCTGCAGGCATTCTTTAAAGACCGTTAAATTGAAATCGCTATTGCAAATTCGTAACAATATGTATAATAGTCAATTTGTCAATTTGTTTCACAAAAAATCGTATAGCAGAAACGCAATCTACGGAAAATTCTCTGAAAGTTTCCTCAAGAAACCATAGGTCTAAAATCAAATCCTATCTTGCGCATTTCGTCTTTTATCCAATAAAAAAAACTATTAAAACAAAAAAAAAAAAATGAAATATCATTGGAAGAAATACGAAATGCGCAAGATAGGATTTTATTTCAGATCCATGGTTTCTTGCTATACGATTTTTCGTGAAACAAATTGACCCACCCTATTATACATATTGTTACGAATTTGCAATAGCGATTTCAATTTAACGGTCTTTAAAGAATGCCTGCAGCATTCATCATGTTTATAAACACGTCCATCAGTAGAAGCTTCTACTTATCAACAATGTTGATAGCATGCGGTTATTAACATTGTTTATAAGTATGGCAACACTAAAGTTTAAACTGCTGACATTGACATCGAAAGCTCTAGAATTCGAATATACTAGTTTCTTCGTTAAGAGTATTGTAGACGATTCCCGAAAGATGGCGTGTGTATTAATAGTGGCAGAGGCTGCAGTCGTGAGTGAGTTCATCATTGGCGCTGTTAGAGTTAACATCAACTGTCGTGTACCATTGAGTTTGTACATTATAAAGTGTGTGTGCATTTCTGCGAATTGATAAACGTCTATAAAGACACTGAGTGACTATTTGAACTGTTGTTGTTGTACATTTTAAATAAATAAAGAGTTGTTACAAATTTTAAACTACTAAAACTGCTTTTATTTGCAATCAAATTAAAAGTATCCGGTTTATTTAAAGGAAATAAATCAATGTTTTAAAAATAATATATATTCAAAATATTTATCAGTTCATTAGCTTTTTGATTATGGGTAATATTGAAAATGATACTGCAAGAGTTTATGAAAGTGTACATACATAATTGCCCATAACTGTGTACCACTTTAGTTTTGCTTTCATTTTAAAGATAAATTTATTGTCTTTGAAATGGTGTAAATATGATAATTTTTTTGTCAATTCCTGGGGTACAAAATTCAAAAAGCTAACCTGTTAAAATTCTTAAAAACATCTGAGAATGATTTAACTCTCATTTATGGACTTGCAGAATTTCATGGTGGACACTCGTGTATTTTTATACCCAACTGCAGTTCTGTTTCATATGGATCCACCCAATTATATAATAATTTATTTTGAGGTTTACAAAAGTCACTTTTGTTGAAAAATGAGCCTATTGAGAACACGCAGAAAAAAAATATAGTTGTGCATTGTTACTGCAACCATTTCAACATTTGCGCATGTTTACTGTAACCATTTCAAAATTTTTAACAATCACAGTAACTATATATATGAATGTGGTAACAATAATATGATTAATTTACGATTCACATGATTGTTTCAACCATATATATGGTTACAGTAAACATGTATATGTTTGTGACAACCATTTATATGATGAATAATTTTATCATAATATGTTGTTCTCAGATTATGATATCCATAAGCCGAGAGCAACATAATATGGTAAGTCCTTCATCATATAAATGGTTGTCACAAACATACACTTGTTTACTGAAACCATATACATATATGGGTGATACAATCATGTGAATCGTAAATAAACCATATTATTGTTACCACAATCATATATATAGTTACTGGACTATAATATTGTTAAAAATTTTGAAATAGTTACAGTTTACATACATAAATGTTGAAATGGTTACAGTAACAATGCTCAACTATATTTTTTTTCTGCGTGAAATACTACTTATCTCCACATTTATTTTAAATATAATTTCTAACAAAACTTATCTTATAAGAACTTAATACAACGGAGATTAAAGCATAAATCCCTAATATGATTGTGTCACCATTTATTAAAAGGCCACGCAACAAAAATAAAAAAATGGAATCTAAATCCATTGACTAACTAATATTATTGATATCAATTAATGATAAATCTAATAACATGATTTATGATCTTTTTATCGTTATAATGTGTCTTTGAAACCAGCAAAAAAAAAAAAAAAACTAAAGAACACTGCTATAAAATCAAAATTTTAACAAGGATGTAAGTGAGGGGTGGGTGGGCTTCCGTTGTCAGGCACAAATATTAGAATGTGTAACTAAGGTTGTGTGTGGAAGAGTGTTCGAACAAAACTTTTTTATATGATGATTTATTGTTTTTTATTAACAACCATAAAACTTCACACCACACTCACATACTTACAGTATGGGTCAAAACATTTTAAACGAAATTCGCATTATAACATTTTTCCATTTGCAAAGTAAGTAGAGATTTTAGAAAAAATTCGATAACTCAAGCAAAAACATTATAAAATTTAATTTAACAAAAACAATTAAGGTAAAATTATTTGTTGGAAATTTTAATTAATCAAATTACGACGTGATTCAATGGCTGTATTTTTGGCGGATCTCAAGCTTAGAAAAAATGTGGCCCATGCGTAGATCATCGGTGACCGTATGAGTCACTCTCGAAGTTTATGAAATTATCATTATCAGAAGGACATTTTTATGGGGGTCAGTGAAATGATTGACCGATATTGCCCATTTTTAATACCAAGTAAACTTATCAACAGAGAGTAGATAGATCGCCTAAGAATCTTATGAGGGCCCGGAATATATATACATATAATGTGGGTCTGCGACAAATCCCACTTACCAATTTGGATGTGTGTTTATGAGCTCTCTTGTTTTTGTTTTCACATGTACGCAAGCACACACATTGTATAAAAACAATCAAAACCAGTCAGTCTCGCATGAGCATTGATGGAAGCAGGTTGTTTTACGCCTTTCGCTTTTATGCTTGTTTATTTCAGTTATTGTTTTTGTTTTTTTTTTAACTTTTTACTCAACTCATACAACTACAATATCTAAAAACTGTTGTGGTGTGAGTCTGCCTTTCGCTGGTTTAGGGTCATTGTCATGTTGTAATATCCATTGGTGGGACACACAGTGGGGCAGAATCAAAATTTTTTGGAAATAAATCTGGGATTTCTTAACGGCTGGTCCTAAACGGTTACCAGGCGCGGCGCTATGGGGGCTCAAAGCAGGGTACCTTCGACATTTAACATTTTTAAACACATGGCTTTTTTTTATTTCTCATCCGTTTTCAAAGATTTTTATATTTTTGGAAAGCGCTCGTTAAGGTCTTGCTGGCATTTTTTACCTTGGTCCGCTTTTTTTAAAATATAGGGCGTACTTTTGAACAGAATGAACTCAAATTTCTTTCGTTAGTTAGACAACTAAATTTCCAATAATATGCAAAAGATATCAGAGAAATATAAATTACAGATCCAAAAATAAACGATTTTCAATTTAAAAATTCAAAAAAATAGATTTGTGCTATTTTTTGGGTGAAAAGGTGACTTAACCCTTTTTTTATTTAAAAAAAAAACTTTCTTTAAGAATATATAACAATTTTATATTTTTCTGTAAGATATCTTTACGGAGAACATTTTGGTATAAAAAACATGTCATAGTTTTCGAAAATGTCATCCCAACGCCCTTCGGAATTTGACCCATTTTTTTTATCAAAATTTCAATTTCTAAAATCCCAAAGCTGGGATCTAAAATCCCAAAGCTGGGATCAGAAAACGGAAAGCAGTTTTGGAAACCTTGATGTGATCTCTATTTATTTCCAAAGTATTTTCCCAGCAAAATTGTAAAAAATAAAATTTTTGGGATTTTCGCTCCAATTTTTAGGAATTGCGGGATTCCCTTTGACCTTTTGACAATTTTCTTTACATTTTGTTCTTCAGAATCAACAATTAAAAAAACGTTGGAAATTTCGTTGAGTTTTGTTAATAAATAAAGATTTTATTACATATTTATAGAGCTTCTAAAATTAAAATTTATATCAAAATTATTTTTTTGTTTAGATAAGTTAATTTTTGGTCTTATAAAAAAAAAAATTCAAGTCAATATCTCAATTAGTTTCAAAAATATACCACTTTAAAACTATGTCCATCAAAAATATTGCACTTAAAGTTTTTATTAATATTAGTTTAACCTAAAATTAAGAGTAGGAAAATTTTGCTTATTACACGCTATTTACTACCATGTTCAATTTCTTAATTTTTAAGAAAAAAAAATATTAAAAATTTGGTGTTTTTTAGTTTAAAAAAACAAAAACAAGCAAATTTGTTTTCACTATGAAAGACATTTTAGTCCTATGTGTTTTGACCGACACTCTACATGCACGCTAATATTAGTTTCAAGTAAATAAATGCCTAGAGGAATTGTCTGTCTGTCTGTCTGTCTATCTACCACCATACCACATCCTTAGTTTCTTTGCTACATATTTTATGATTTTTATTATTTGTATGAATAAGTATTCCTTTTTTTCTTTCTTATTAACTTATTACAAGAAACAAATGTGTTTGAAAGTTCGATGCCAACATGGCCAGGAAGTTTAGTTGGATGAGTAAATAAATGAATCAAGAAAAAAAACGAACCTTTTCCGATTTCCTTTTTTTTTAGTGAATAAATGAATGGCCCACCAGATAATGTTTTAGAGAACAAAACAGCAAAAATAAATAGAAAAAAAAAGCAATGAGAATATTGTACCGAATTATAACATTATCTTCTTTGTGAACAATAGAATTTGTACAACTTTATTTAAGCTGATGCTGATGCCTCCAACACATCCAATGGCACGGCTGTTTCCACTGATATTCTAATATTTTGCTATAGATTTGTGAAACAGTGTTTTTATGTTCTTTTGTTCCTGTTATATTTTGATATCCCCTCATAATCCTTGGGAAAATCTCTGTGTTAAAAATTGTTGGTATAGAATCCTAAATGAGCATGTGTATGTATTTATTGGGTAGGTTAAACAAGTTATTTCTATTATCTACCATATGCCATGGAAACTGCATGTCTGTGTACACTTTGTGTGCACATCTTCCAGAAAGCTTTCTCATACCCAGGTGATCATTCAAAATTGAAACCACTGAGCCATTTGAGATGCCAATTGCCCTTTCAATCTCCGATTGGACAACACCGTATCGTTATTATACGCTTCACCTTCGTGAGTCCATTTGTAATTTCCACAATATAATTTTCCGACCCTATAAAGTATATATTGTTACGTTTTTACCTTTTAAAAACGGGGTTTATTTCCTTTAAATAAACCGGATACTTTTGATTGCAAATAAAACGGAGTTTTAGTAGTTTAAAATTGTAACAACTCTTTATTTATATAGAATGTACAACAACAACAGAATTAAATAGTCACTCAGTGTCTTTATACACTTATATCAATTCGCAGAAATACAAAGTGTCTTTATACACGTATATCAATTCGCAGAAATACACACACACACTTTATAATGTATACACGTATAAGACAGTGGATGTTAATTCTAACAGCGCCTTTGATCAACTCCACTGACTACAGCAACCGCAGTCACTATTTATACACACTGCCATCTTTCGTTAATCTTCTACAATGATCTTAACGGACAATTAGAACATTCGAATTCCAGAGCCTTCTATGTCAATGATAGCAGCCTAAACATTTAGTGTTGCCACACTTACAAGCAATGCTAATAACCGCATGCTACTGATGGACGTGCCTTCAAACATGATGAATGCTGCAGGCAGTCGTTACACACCGTTAAATTCAAATCGTCATTGCACATTCGTAACAATATATTCTGGATCCTTATAGATAGCGGAGTCGATTTAGCCATGTCTGTCTGTCTGTTGAAATCAATTTTCTGAAGACCCCAGATATCTTCGGGATCCAAATCTTCAAAAATTCTGTCAGACATGCTTTTGAAAAGTTTCCTATTTAAAATCAGCAAAATCCGTCCATAAATAACTCAGATATGAGCAAAAATCCGAGACAACCTCTATTTTTGGCCTATTTTTGATCAATATCTGGATTACTAAGTCATTAATATAGACAATATGGATATCTAATGATTGATATTTCAAAGTCCATTGCAACGATCTATATAAGGCTATAAGTAAATATTTTTTAACCCGAATTTTTTTCACAAAAAACATTTTTTTGTCATAAATTTTTTTCACTCATAAATTAAAAAAAAAAAATTTTTCAAATTAAAAAAAAAAATTTTAAAAAATTGGAAAAAACTTTTTAAAAAAAATTGGAAAAAAAATTTTTTAATTTTATTTTAAAGTACAATTTGGTGAAGGGTATATAAGATTCGGCACAGCCGAATATAGCTCTTTAACTTGTTTTTTCAATTGTTTCGAGTGTCGAGAGAGAGACCTTGAAATTAATGATGCAGATTTCACATATTATTTATCAAGCTTAGCCTTTATTTATCTAATGCAGACGAAATTCACTTTTTTAATTTTCTCCTGAAGTCACGAGGTAATCTCCTAGCAATGGCTGTCAAACACAAACTAAATGACGCAGCTTTTTCAAGTTTTAATAGAAGTCAACTGACAGATGACTGTTAACAGGAGCAGTGTTGCCCTTTCAGTTTAGAGCCGGTAAGCTCAAAAAGTCGCTGACTATTGGCCCACTCCTGTATTTCCATAAAATTAATGGCTTCCATTCTTTATTGATGATGCAGATTTTTAATCGAAAAATGAGAATCCATGAAATATATAAACTCAAAACGTGTTAAATTATTAAGCGTATTTACAAAAATAACTTAATTAAAACCAATTTTACTTCTGCCCCCAACTTCTAACAATTCGAATTGATATATACTTATGTATGTATGTAAAAACGTCCACAGAAATGAATATATTGCACAATATGTTGTCAATGTTTGCATCAGCATTTTGGTCGCTTCATTTTTTGCTCGCTTCCCGTCCCTCTTCCTTTCGGCTTTGTTGGTTTGATATAACTAAATACATTTTTCCATGGTATTTTTGCTTAAATTGCAATTTAGGTTTTCATTGTTTTCATACAATAAATGGATTTATATATATTTTGAGGTCTAAAATGAAAGATAAAAAAAAAAAATAATACAACGTAACATCAGCTCGTAACCATAAAACTGGACAATTGTATTGTCTATTGAAAAAAAAAAAAACAAAATTGTTAAAAAAGAAGAAAAAGATACGTAGAGTATTTAACTGCACGCCAAAGTGATTTGATTTGTTTGAGGTTTTTTGAATTTAAAAATAAAAACATTGTATTGTGTGCGGTTTATCGAATTCCTTTTTTATTTTATAAAAATCTGCTTTATTTTTGATGCAATTGGTCACTAATCAATCTTAATTATTGAGTGTGGATAATATTAAGTTCATTAAAAGTAGTAAATAAATAATGTATAATGCTGATAAATAGTAAGAGATATTTTACATACCTATATATGCTAAAAATATTAATATATTTTTAAATAACTGTTTATGTTTTATAATTTTATAAATTTCTAGGTCTCCACATTTAGACCGATTTTACCCATTTTCAATATTCAACAAAGAATATTTGGAGCGAAATTTGTGTAAGTAGATACCTATATAAATTAAACATTTATGACGAATAAAGTCCAATTTCGGGAGGATATTTGTATGGGGACTAGGTGAAATAATGGACCGATTTCAGCCAGTTTCAATAGGTTTCGTCCTTCACAAAAGTATACTTTAAAATAAAAATTTTAAATATTTTTAGGCGTAGGGTACAACTAGAGGCGCAACTGAGAGTAAGCTGAGAGTAACAATAATTACTCTCTTCACACGTACTTGTGATATGTGAATTCAACATACTTTAGAGAGAATTAAACACATCAAAGTACTTGAATTTTTAACTTTGACTTTCCGACTAAATACTTTATTACACTTCTACACAATTTTTGGCAATTTTTTTTTTAATACTTTGCAGGACACTTTTATTTCCAAAACACGTTAATTTTGCTCAAATGAAAAAATGTATTTTTTAATAATTTTTGACACTTAATTTTATCTGTGATAGAATTTTATTTGTAGAACAGAGTTTAAATTTTTGGTATTGAAAATAGAAGGAAATTTAAATAAATTAAAATTTAAACATTTTTATAGAACTCTGTGTGTCTGGTGAAAATTAAAAAAGCACCAATACAACCACAATCTCACTACTTAGGTTTTTACAACAGACTTAGTTTTTTCCCCTCTCAGTAACGCTTCTATGGATATATTATTCTATGCCCTTGCCACTAATGGTGATAAGTCAGGTTTTTCAAAATAAAAAATTAGAAAATCTGTTAATTTTTGAGAATTATTTTTTAATAAAAATTTTTTTGAGTGATGGCCTCGGTTATGGCCAATTGGCTAGGATTCTGTTACTCAATGGATAAATAAATAAAAAATATGTAACAAAAATATGAGACATAGATACATTTCTAAATAGGAAATTTTGTAAGCTTTCAGAAAAATAAAAAAGTTTTTATTGAATTTTGTTCATAACACTGTGCATCGATATGTTTTTATACCAACCATCATAAAATATGGGTATGACATATCGAAATATTGGTCGTACAAACAAATAGTATATTTAAACTGGGTGCTCATAAGATTCTAAGAAGTACGATAGGACCCAAACGAAAGGAGCTAGATAGGTTTTTTTGGTATTGAAAATTTACAATATCGGTCCATGATTTCACCTATCATCCATACAAAGGTCCCCCGGAATACTGTTAAAACAGTCATAAATATGTTGATTATGCGGCAATCCTGAAGAAATTTTGAACAAATTAGTTCTAAGTAACATTTTTTCTGCCCACATACAAGGTACTCCTTAGAAAATGACGTGAACATTCATAAATGACCTATAATAATTAATATCGTAATGAAATTGGACATAAACAAGTTCTATACGAACCTAAATCAGCTTTTGTGATTATCGGCCCATAATTGACACTACCCAAATAAATCTGCTATATCAGAAAAATATTATATTGTCAATATATACAAAAAACACCCACATATTGATAGTGGGTATTACGGTTGCCAGTTTTATTTTTACAAAAAACGGCACAATTTTCAAAATCGGTGAAAAATTATGGGATTTTCAAAACGTAGGTGGGATAAAAAAAAAATAAGAAATCTGATTCCATTATATTAATACTAGATATTATATTTCTCCCAAATTGTTTACACAGAGATACCACTAAGAATGAAGTTGAAATATCTGGGAATTGTTATTTTTATTCTGGTAAAAAAAAATCTTGAGTTACGGGTAAAAAACCAAATAATGAACCGTTCATTACCATAGATTTCGTGTTTGTTTTAAAATAATAACATGAGCCAAATAATATTAAATTATGTATTTTTAAAATAACCACAAGGTTTACATGGAGAACCTGTCAGCAGATGGACAGACTGAAGGACATCAATGTTTTAATAACTTTCTAAGTCAATTGATCCATTATTTTTGAGGACACAAATATCAGCAGAAATGCTGTTTTATATTTAACATCCGTTGAAATGTAACTGCGGGACAAGAACTTTTTTTAATATTTATACACAAAATATATACTTGATATCTTATATATTTTGTGTGTTTCGTTTCGTACAAAAAAATACTAAAATCTAGCAGGAATTTCAAGAGAAAATATGTTTCTCCTTTACTAATTATCCTAGTAAACAATAGAAAAATAAAAATAGTTTTTTAGTAAGATTTAGTTTTTATGTGCTAAATTCCCAATTTAATAATTGATAAATTCACTTAAATTTATTGCTGGTGAATAAGCTAGTTCCAATGCGCTTAGGCCAGATCAATAGTAAACCTTTCCCCAAAGATTTTAGGCAAACTAATGATATTATGCAAAGCACGCTGACATTCAAGCTTTATATTGTTACAAATGTGCAATAGCGATTTGAATTTAACAGTCTGTAACGACTGTCTGCAGCATTCATCAGTAGAAGCTTCTGCTTATCAACAATGTTGATAGCATGCAGTTATTAGCATTGTTTATAAGTATGACAATACTAAATGTTTAAGCTGTTAACATTGACATCGAAAGCTCTAGAATTCGAACATACTAGTTTGTGCGTTAAGATCATTGTAGAAGATTCCCGAAAGATGGCGTGTGTATAAATAGTGGCAGAGGTTGCAATCGTGAGTGAGTTTATCATAGACGCTGTTAGAGTTAACATCAACTGTCTTGTACATTTAAGTTTGTAGATTATAAAGTGTGTGTGCATTTCTGCGAATTGATAAACGTGTATAAAGACACTGAGTGACTATTTCAGCTGTTGTTGTTGTACGTTTTAAATAAATAGAGTTGTTACAATTTTAAACTGCTAAACTGCTTTTATTTGCAATCAAAAGTATGCGGTTTATTTAAAGGAAATTAAACAACGTTTTAAAAAGGTTAAAACGTAACAATATGTAAAAATCAAGGTGTATTAAATAAGGTGAAGTTACGAGCCCAGCTGGTTATTGTTTATTTATTTATGTTGTGTTTGAAAGTGTCAAAAAGTTGTTTAGTGTTTCTTGTTGACACTCACAATATTTGAATTCAAAATAATAAAAAACTGAAAATTGTTAAAAAAAAAATGTTCAAGGCATTACAGCCCATTTTTGGAAATTTTTTAGTGAAAATGCATAAAATTTTTTAGAGATTCACTCCCATTTTGACATTGGGGTTTGTTTCCTGCTGATTTTCAATACCAAACTCCTTAGAAGAATTTGGTTGTTTATTTTGGACGTGCGAGTATTTTACACAGACAGACGGGCGTAGCTAAATGGATAGCATGTGTAAAAATATAAAATCTTAGACGAAACATCAACAATTAACAATGATTTTATCTTTTCTTATATTGTATATTTTCTTCTTTGCTTTATTTTATTGTTATCGCAAGAAAATCAAAAGAGGGAGTTAAGTTTTGATGCACGGACACCAGCAAATTTATCATCAAACATTATTTTTGGGAATGCAAAATTTGTTTTTATGTGCTAAATTCCCAAAAAAATGTTTTATTTCGAATTTGTTTTGGAAAAAATTTAATACAAATTGTTTTTATTTTTTCAAATAATAACAATAAAACAAAATTTTATTAGATTTCGTTACATAGAATAATATCATGGCCGAACTAACAAGGTACAATTACTAGAAAGTATGTTCTCAATTATACATTTCCTATAACGTCAAACAAAATAAAATTCGAAAAAAAACAAAACGAAATGTCAAAGACAAAAAAAATTAATTTGTGGTTTTATTGGAAAATATCTATGTATTTGCAATTTTTTGTGAAATATTTAATACACAATAAAATTTTTCCAAATAAATATGTGTTGGTTTTAATATAACGTGCAAAACATTGAGAAAACAAAATAAAAAGTGACGAGAATAAATGCGTTATTTGACGTTGTAGGGGTAAATATTGATAACTCTCCGTAATAATTGTACCTGGTTGGTTCTACCATGGAATAATATATCCATAGAATGGTGCCTTTTTAATTTTCATCAGACACACAGAGTTCTATAAAAATGTTTAAATTTTAATTTATTTAAATTCTCTTCTATTTTCAATACCAAAAATTTAAACTCTGTTCTATAAATAAAATTCTACCACAGATAAAATTAAGTGTCAAAAATTAATAAAAAATATTTTTTTTCATTTGAGCAAAATTAACATGTTTCGGAAATAAAAGTGTCTTGCAAAGTATTAAAAAAATTTGCCAAATATTGTGTAGAAGTGTAATAAAGTGATTCTAATCAAAGTTAAAATTTCAAGTATTTTGATGTGTTTAATTCTCTCACAAGTATGTTGAATTCACTCTCAGTTACTCTCAGTTGCGCCTCTAGTTGTACTTAGTGGTGTTAAGTACGGTAATTACCGTATTGTACGGTAATTTAGACCTCCGAACGGTAGGCAGGTAATTTCTACATTTGTACGGTAATTTGAAAAGGTTTCAACTTCTAAGCATTCGACTCCAAAAGTCATATTTTCTTAATGTGTCTACACATAACACAGGTCAACTGCAAAAAAAGGCTTGACTAAGCACTATATGGATTTGATGCATCATGGCTACCTATGTACAAAAATGGTAAAATTTTTCAATTCTATGGATAGATTTTTTTTTTAAAAATGTTTAAGTAAAATTATAAATTTTGTTAGATGTTTCTCCACATAATGAATGATATTGCAAAAAGGGTCAGGCTCAGTCCATTGTTATTAAAATAAACTTAGAAAAGTTGAGATTTACATAACCTTTAATCCTCTTATATATTGCGATTCAATCGCCTCAGTAGTTTCGGAGTTATAATATTTAAGCAATAAATATAATTTTTACGTGAAAATAGAATTTTTTTTTTTTTGTTTTAAAAATATCATTAAAAATCGAAAACGACAGAAATTGTTCAGATTAATGGCTTTATCGCAAAGCCACATGTAATAGGAATAAAATGATATATCGATCATAAAAATCTATGGATTCTTTTCGAATTTATTCACAATTAAGTGAATTCGATCATTTTCACAAAATTTTAGTTTTTTGTTTGACATACATACAATTGAGTAGTTAATGTTCTTCTTTCGATTGATTGAATTTTGAAAACATTTTCCCTATGCTATGTAAAAATTTTCACATATACATTGTGTTTCAATCCGCTCAATAGTTTCGGAGTTATAATAACTAATTGAAGCAAAAAATATATTTTTAACGTGAAAATAGCAATTTTTTTGTTTTAAACAAAATCATGAAAAATCAAAAACCACAGAAATTGTTCAGATTTACAGCTTTATCGCAAAGCCACATGAAATAGGAACAAAATGAGATATCGATCATAAAAATCGAGGGATTCTTTTCGAAATTATTCACAATTAAGTGAATTCGCTCATTTTCACAAAATTTTAGTTTTTTGTTTGACATACATACAATTGAGTAGTTAATGTTCTTCTTTCGATTGATTGAATTTTGAAAACATTTTCCCTATGCTATGTACAAATTTTCACATATGCATTGCGTTTCAATCCGCTCAATAGTTTCGGAGTTATAATAACAAATTGAAGCAAAAAATTTATTTTTAAAGTGAAAATAGCAATTTTTTTGTTTTAAACAAAATCATGAAAAATCGAAAACGACAGAAATTGTTCAGATTTATAGCTTTATCGCAAAGCCACATGAAATAGAAACAAAATGAGATATCGATCATAAAAATCGAGGGAGTATTTTCGAATTTATTCACAATTAAGTGAATTCGCTCATTTTCACAAAATTGTAAGAAAATATTTTTATTTTTGTACAAGACTTTGTATACGGTAATTTTACCCAAAAAACGGTATTTTTTTTAGGGCTGTACGGAAATCGAAACAAAACAGTTAACATCACTGGTTGTACCCTATGTTTCGTTAGTTTACTTTCCGTATTTTTAAGAATAGCGGTATTCACAATGTAGAGTACTTGGCCTGGTAATGTAGTAAAAGAGCACAATATAAAAAAACTAAAAACAAAATACATTAGAAATTGAAATGTTTGTCAATAAATAGCTTTTCTACTTTTTTACTAGGCCAAGTACTCTACATTGTGAATACCGCTAATATGTTTTAGTTTCTCTTATTTTACTAGAAATGTATTTGAACAAAGCTTTTATTTAAATATAATTGTTTTGTTGAATTTTGTATATAAGTATTATCAACATAAATACAGTATTTTTTTTTTTTCAATTTATGAATAATATAACTTTAAACTAACTTTAAAAAAAGTAAGTATTAAATTCAGAAAACCTTAATAAGCGAGAATTATGATTACCGCGTGGGACGCGGGATTCAGTGACTATCGCGAAAATCGGGACATTTGGCAACGCTAGTGGGTATATAAGATTCGTCACAGTCGAATATAACACTCTTACTTGTTATATATTAGCATCATTTATAAACTGTGAAAACAACGTATACTTCATCAATTACACAAAGTTTTTTTTATAAATTAGGTATTAAAACAATTTCACATATGTACAATAAAATTAAAGTTTTAATTTAAGGAAAACATAATAGAAATTTGACCAAAAACTTTCCAAGTTTTAAACATTAAGTTCAAATTTGAAATTGATTTTGACAAAAAAAAAAAATACAACCATTTCCTTTGCCAGTATAGTTAGTTGTTCCCCCTTGTATGAGTACCTTACAAACAAACAAATAAATAGAAAAAAACAATGATTTTAATGGACATTAGTTGCAATTTTCAGCACATATGTCTTCAAATTTAAATCATCCACCCTTGTAAACAGTTTCAAAGTTCCAGTCTATTAAATATCAATGTCGCAAAAATGGTCCAGCAATCATTGCCAAATACATCTGGCTTGCAAATTGACAACGACCCCCTAAAATCGACCGAAATAGCAACAAGAGCCATAAGAAAACATGGCTGTAGTATTGTATAAAAGTTAAACTAAACTGGAGGCAGCTAAAATAAACAACACTAACAGAAAGTAAAAAAAAAAAAAAAACACAATCAAACTGTTTGAAATACCAAACATTCAGCTACAAACATACAGTGATAAATAAGAAACAATAATAATGGCCACAGTTAAAGGCAGTTAAAAAGCAACACAACAGCATGTTAACAACTGTTACACTTACACAGCAAATACCAAAAAAAAAAAAAAAAAAACAAAATAACGACAAAAATAAAACCAACTACAACTAGAAAAACACAAAAGGAAGTATAGTCTAATGATTCAAAATAGCAATAGCAACAAGAACAACAACAACAACGAACAAAATGACACCAGCTGTGGTCCTTATTTAGAATCATCATCATTGTCATACATCCATACTACGGTATTTTATCGAAAAATATTCACTCACACTTTGGCAACATACACTCTTTGGTATAGAGAGAATGAAAGGAGACGCATACAATTTTTTTAGGGTTCCCAAAATCCTGATTTGATTGCAGGGAATCGACAAATCGTTTAGCTTAACAAATTATGTTTCTTAGTTCTCGATAATTCTCGAATTATTTTTGTTCAGATCTTACGTGCTAGTTTATACTAAGTAGATACATATACAAATAAGAACGTACCACTAGGATTCATACAGGAACATTTATTATTTATTTCAGAGAACACAAAAAGTACCATTAGAAGACACAATATACTATGTATGTTGTGAGTCCATTGCTAACTTTTGTGTTTCTAGATTCATCGATTAAATAATTATAAAATTATTATTGGAATAAAGTGTTGATGGTAAAATGAAAAATTACTATTAAATCCCTCTTTGTTGAATTCGCATACAATTGTTTTCATATAATTAACAGGCTAATTTCCCATATTTATTCCATTCCCGGGAAATCTGCTAATTTTCAAAAACTTCGTTTTGCCAAAATAGATTTTTTGAATGAAACAACTTCAAGCATTCGCGATTCCACCCAAAATGTGTTTCTTTGATCGAAAGTACGGATCGTTAGCAGATAACGCAATAATTAGGGTTCTATAGTTGAAACAAAAAGTCGACTTTTCCAACTTTCGACTTTTTTCGATTTTTAAAAAGTCGACTTTTCGAACTTTCGACTTTTGGTAATTTATGAAAAGTAGACTTTTCGAACTTTCGACTTTTTAGTTAAATCGACTTTTTTCGACTCTTCGACTATTTTCGACTTTTTTCAACTTTTTAACATTTTTTGTAAAATATACATGGTTTCTGCATTTATTGATGCGCCTTTTGTAATGTTGAGCAATAAAAATTAAATATATTAAGGCGATAATATATTAAATAATATCACTTTTGTTTCTAATATGTAGATACTAGGGTATTCAATCGATTAACCGCCAATCGATTAACCGATTAATTTTGGTGGTTAACTGTTCGAATAATTTAAAATTTGCGATTTTTAAATAACAAATAAACCGATTAATTTGTGTCGATTAACCGAAATTTCTTTTTTTTTGCACTTTATATAGAAATATAGTTTTAAACACACACAATAGTTTTTTAGAAGTACAGCACAAAAATTGAAACTAAGGAATTTGGAAATGAACTTTTTTCTAGAATCTACTATGATTATCTTTGTCCTAATGAGTCGGAGGACGACTTGATAATAGATGAATCTAAAGACATTACTGAAACGAGTCTTTTATCAGAAACTATTAAAAGTATTCATAGTCTAAAAAAATACAAAAAGGACTCCAAATATATATATGAGGATTTTATATGAGAAATTGGATATTCTTTATCATGCCTTACTTTTGATTTCTCTAACATCTAATCAATGAGAGAGTTCTTTCCAAGTCAAGTTTTATTAAAACTAATGAAAAAAATTGTTTAAAAGGAAAACATGTAATTATATTCTTTTTTAAAAAGCTTATTTCAGAAGATCTCCCTAAAATACTAAAAAATATCACATGTACGTAAAAAAGGTCCAAGATACCATATTTTTGTTTTCCTATTACTTATTTGGTTTTATTGAATTGTTATGTTTTATTTGTTTTTTATGTTTTTGTTCTCTTTATTAATAAAATTCTTAAATAGGTACACAAAAAATAGAAATTACTCGGTTAATCGAATAATTCAAAATTAACCGATTAATAACCGATTAAATCTAAACCCTGATTAATTATTTGTTCGATTAACCGATTAAATCAGAAACCCGATTAATTGAATACCCTAGTAGATACAAATTAAAGTGTACCAACTTGCAATAACATAAAATTATTATGTTATTCTGTGCATATTTTGTTTTAGTATAATGTTACAATTAAAATTTTTGTTAACAATCTAAAAAGTCGAATTTTTTCGACTTTTATCGACTTTTATCGACTATTCGTCTTTTGCGATAACTAATCGAATGTTCGACTTTTTTCCGACCAAAAAGTCGATTTCGACTTTTTTCAGCAAAAAGTCGATTGTTCGAACAATCGACTTATAGAACCCTAGTAATAATATAATTTCAATCGTAGGTTGAATAAAACACTTTTCGCATTCAATTAAATTCAATAACCTATATTTATACGCGTCCAATTTTCAGCTCAGCTGAAAATTGACGATCGTTATAAGATGACTCAATAAAATAATTTCCAATAAAAATTAATGAAATACTTTTCGAGTTCAATATCCTATATTCAAAGTAAAAGCTGACCCGACAGATATATGAATTCTATTCTATACACAACATTTTCAAAATTCTTGCCACTATCACATTGATCATTAGCTTCGTCACAGTCAGTCTTGTTCCTTTGCTTAGTTTGGAAGCATGAAGATTTCATAGCATAATGATGACAGATCCTACTTTAAGTTGCAAATGATGAGGCAAATCCAAAGAGTTTAGGAATTCTACTGGATAATTAACAACATCGTCTTAGTTGTATGTTGAACAAATTTAAGAATCAGTTTAGAAGCGCGAAACGTAAGTCCTGGAGGAATTTCTGCAGTGGCGTCGAAAGTTCCTCTGAGACCAATCGTCTGCGCAAGATCCTGTCGAAAACACCAACTGTTCAGGGTTACATTCAGAAACAGGATGGTAGGTGGACTACTGATGAACGTGAGACACTAGAAGTACTCATGGACATTCATTTTCGGGGGAACTTGCCACTAGATGTGGCTAGTGCATCCCAACCGAACAATCGTCAATTATAATTGACGAACATATGATAAAATGGGCCATACAGTGTTTTGACTCTTATAAGTCTCCAGACCCGGATGGCATAATACCCGCTGATCTTCAAAATAATATAGATCTAGTCACTCCTTGGCTGATACATATTTATCATGCCTGCTTTGTATGGTCGTACATACCAAAACGGTGGACCGAGTGTACTGTGACATTCATTCCGAAAGGAGGGAAAGCGTCACACACAAAAGCAAAAGATTTCAGACCAATAAGTCTATCATCATTTTTGGTGAAAACCCTTGAAAGAATCATAGACATTCACATATGAGCGTCTTTGAAACAAGGATCATTAACTCCCTCTCAACACGCCTACATGAAGGGCAAATTTGTTGTGACAGCACTTCACTCCTTAGTGGGATATAAGTAATGAGAAATCCCTTGAATTCGGTAATATCTTATTAGTGGCCTTTCTGGATATAGAAGGAGCCTTCAATAATGTAGAATCTGCAACTATAATTTCAGCTCTACAAGACCTTGGTCTGGACCAATCAACTGTAAGGTTCATCATGAACCTTCTACGATACAGGATCATTCGTTCCGAAAAGGGAACGGCGGTGATCACGAGAAAGGCCACTAGGGGTATGCCTCAAGGAGGAGTCTTGTCACCACTCCTGTGGAATCTGGCCATAAATTGTCTGCTCAGAAAATTGGATCTCATGGGTTATAAAACTGTCGCCTACGCGGATTACGTCGCAGTGGCAGTCTCAGGGATCCACTTGTGTATGATATCACAACGCCAGGAATATGCACTCAGTGTACTAAGTCGGTGGAGTAGAGACAGTGGATTGAGTGTTAACCCAAACAAAACCGAACTTTTACTGTTCACAAGAAAGTACAAGATTCCTCATTTCTCGCTTCCCCGATTAAATGATGTTGAACAAACACTATCCGATAATGCAAAATGCTTAGGAGTTATTCTGGATAGTAAACTATACTGGAAACCCAATACCCTTTCAAGCACGTTAAAATCCTTGATGGCTATGTATGTCTGTAAGAAGGCGATAGGTACGCAGTGGAGTATTAGACCCCAGTTCGTTAACTGGATATGTGATACGGTCATTAAGCCGACACTATTGTATGGAGTTTCTGTCTGGTGGAAAGCATTAGACAATGGCTCAATTTACATGCTATTCGAGAGAATTATTAGAAGAATGGCAATCCTGATAACAGAAGCTCTAAGAACGACCGCAACAAAGGCTCAATTTACATGCTATTCGAGAGAATTATTAGAAGAATGGCAATCCTGATAACAGGAGCTCTAAGAACGAGCGCAACAAAGTCGCTCCTTACTATATTGAACTGGATCCCCGTGGATCTAATGGCAAGAAAACTGGCATTTACCTCCACCTTTAGGCTAAACGTGATTAGAGCGTGGAAACATGCTCCATACGGTCACGCCAGCATAATAGGTAGTATTCAGACTCTTCCAGATAATATCGATTATTGTTTCTGGGCCCTTCTTGACGAGAAATTTCGGTTTCTTAATTCCGTCAGTCTATACAGATGGCTATATGAAGGGAGATCCAGTTGGCGTAGGTGTCTACATTCGGGAATTCGACATTAGGTTAACTTTTAGACTTCCAAATGAATGTAGCATAATTCAGGCTGAAATATCAGCCATCAAAAGGGCGGTTAACTGGTTTAGTTATAACAAGATATCAGGCAGAGATATTCGTATATATACTGACAGCCAGGCCCCAATAAAATCTCTAACAGGTGTATACACAACATCTAATTTGGTCCAGGAATGCCGGGCATCCTTAAACAGGATGGCGAGACATTTAACAGTCGTACTCAAGTGGGTACGGGGACACGGAGATACTACAGGCAACTTTGCTGATGACTTGGCAAAAAAAGGCGCCATGTTACCTGACGGAAACATAGATTGTCCTATGTGAAATTCCGTTATCCAAATGCAAGCTACAAATTAGTAATTTCTACTATGAGCTCGCTCAGACAAGATGGGGTTGTAAACCCACATGCACTGTAACCAGAATGATATGGAAATCTCCTTCTCTCTTTCTTTGAACATCTTCTTCTTAACTTTTCAATCTTGTCCTTCTCTCTTTTCATTTCTATCTGTCTTTCTACTTTCAGGTAACTCAAAGGGTCCATTGCTTGGACACGTGAGGTGTTCTTCTATTCTTCAATTTCGCGGCTGCCTGGAAACCTAACCTAACCTAGTTTTCAACGCTCGATCAATTTGTAATGTTTGGATATACATTAGTGGTGTGTTCCGGAAAAACCACGATTCATTTTTATAAATATAGATTAAAGAGGACTGACTTAGTAAAATCCGAAAAATAGTGAAATACACTTCGAAAGGGACCTTTTTTAATCAAAATGTATATAAGAAATGTAAACTAAGTATTATTACTTTTTCTAAATATGAATGTCCTTTGAAGTTTTAATGTTAAGCAATATCTTAAGAACTTCTAATTTTAATTATTGTAAGCTAAATTTACGCATGTGTTTCTGAAACATTTTTTGTTTATATGTAGTTTGACGTTCTATTTTTGAGAGAGACTTCAAACTACACATAAAAAAAATTGTGCCAACAAAGCGTCATATGCGAGAAGTTTTGCTTTACTTCTTTAATTTGAAACAAGTAAGAGAGCTATATTCGGCTGTGCCGAATTTTATATACCCTTCACCAAATCATACTTCAAAATAAAATTAAAAAAAATTTGTAATTTTTTTAAAAAATTTTTCTAAAATTTTTTTCTCCAAAGAGTTTTTAAAAGTTCTATGCAATTTTTTTTTAATTTATTAGTGAAACAAATTTACGACAAAAAAAAAAAAATTTTTTGTGAAAAAAAAAATTCGGGTTAAAAAAATGTTTTCCCGATTTTGTCCAACTTATATACATCATTGCAATGGACTTTGAAATATCTATCATTATATATCCATATTGTCTATATTTATGACTTAGTAATCGAGATATAGATCAAAAATAGAGGTTGTCTCGGATTTTTGCATATCTCCGTTATTTATGGGCGGATTTTGCTGATTTTAAATAGGAAATTTTTCGAAAGCATGTCTGAGAGAATTATTGAAGATTTAGATCCCAAAGATATCTGGGGTCTTCAGAAAATTGATTTTAACAGACAGAAGGACATGTCTTAATCGACTCTGCTATCTATAAGGATCCAGAATATATATACTTTATAGAGTCGGAAATTATATTGTGGAAATTACAAACGGAATGACAAACTTATATATATCCTTCTCACGAAGGTGAAGGGTATGTTCTATATAGAAACTTTTATACAGAGAAGTTTCCATAGAACACAGCCATAAACAAAAAACATACAACAAATAATTCTGAATCTTAAAATAATAAGGGTCCTCATGTAAACGCTTAAATGCCTCGCAAACTGTGCAATCTGTGCATTTTTACACTCTCGCAAATGAACTGTCAAAAAATGTATGGAAATTCGTTTGCACAACTCCGATAAGTTTGCGCGACAATTTGCACGTTTACACAAATGGGAAACTTAAGCGTTTAAATGAGTACCCTTAATATATAAACTTTTTTTCTCATAAAAAATATAAAATAGTTTGAGAGTATCATGTACCATGGTACTTTTGAACAAGAGATTGTATGTAAAAAAGTATGATAGTATTAACTTTTTCGTGAGTGGAAAATAAGTTGAGAAATATATTATTAAAATTGTGTTGTTTTTATTCTTATGATTCAAAACCATAAACCTTAAATATTTCCCCAACAAATACCAAACATCTATCTGCCTCATATAAATTTAAATAGTCTTTACACTCCAAAATTTTTAAAATCATTTCTTGACATATCTATTTAATTATTCTAAATCTATTTGATTTAATAATTTAATGCTTTTGAATTTAATCCCGACGCTTCCTGTACGTGAAACCCTAAATATTACAAAAAAAAAAAACCTATGTCCACTATTAATAAAGTATGTACTAATACGAATACAAGTACGTTTATTTTAGAGGCATGAGAACAAGTGTGCTGTGCAACATGTACAAATGACCAAAAATAAACGAAATAATCACACATACAACAACCGCTTCTTCCTCCCTCTGATCAGCCATATGTAAACTATAAAAATAAAATAACAACTATGAACTCCTGACTGCTTTTCTAATGACAATCTGTGTCTGTAGGATGATTTTTGTACTTTTCTATGTCTCACAGTGGGTTCGATTATAAAATGTGTAAACGGCAATAAATATAAATATGTTTTTGATGTTTTTGATCTGATTAGGTACATTGATTATGAGCTTTGCTTCTGGAATATTGTTTGCAGAGTTGCTTAGTAGTGTCTGTGTTTATATTCGAAATTTCTGTACAAACATTTTATGAAAGCCGAGGTGGGTAAATATCGGAACAATAAAACATTGTAACTAATTACACTACTCGACAACCAAAAAGGACTCCTCCTACAAAACATCTTTTTATACGAATTTAGCGCGCTGATATGGAGGAATTTTAAAATCGTATAGTTAGTTTTCGAGATACTCCTACTTTTAGTCATTGGAGGCTTCTGTTTGAAATTTTTACAAAGAACAATTTAAATGAATCATATAACTAGAGTACCTAGTTGTCCGTAATGACTTTCTTATCAGTAACAGCGAAAATTAGTTACAACGGTATGATACAGACAAGGAACAGATGACGAACTGGGCAAACAAGTTTCCAGCTGATTGAAATATTAGTTCTATATTTTTTTACTATTTAGTTTACCATAGACGCCACTGTGCTTTGTCGCTTCAAAACTCAATTTTTATATATATGTACATTAGGGTGGCCCCAAAATTAAAGTTGCGGATGTTCCCGACTAAAATTAAAATTTGATTCATTTTAAGACTACGTTTTGAAATTTTTTCGTCCTGAGATCAATATTTAGCGAGCTGGATCAAAGGATAAAAAGGTCCTTTTTTGAGGTTTTTTACATTTTCTCCATATTTCTTCCAAAGGAAGTATATGTAAATTTGGTATCATGTGAAAGGTCTTTGAGAGACGCATTCAATTGGTTATTAAAAATTTAAAAAAAAAAAATTTTATTTAAAAATTTTAAAAATTTTCGACAAAATTTTAGTTTTTTTTAATTTGTTCATAGAATTTATTCAAATATATAGATGAAATTTCTTGATCATAAACATAATGTAATTTCACCGAAACGGTTTTTCTCGTTTTTTAAAATTCAGTCCAGTTCAATGTTTATTCAAATTTGTTTAAACCTAATTTCATCCCTATCTGACAATCTCTGTATACTCAATTCTTAGTATATGTAATGGGCATCAAAATAACTCAAATTTTATAAGCTTTCACCATTTCGGTGAAATTACATTATGTTTATGATCAAGAATTTCATATATTTATTTGAATAAATTCTATGAAAAAATTAAAAAAAAACTAAAATTTTGTCGAAAATTTTTAAAGTTTTTGAATTTTAATTTTTTTTTTTTAGGATTCTAATAACCTATTGAATGCGTCTTTTAAAGACCTTTTATATGATATCAAATTTACCTCAAAAAAGGACCTTTTTATCCTTTGATCCAGCTCGCCAAATATTGACTCAAGGACGAAAAAATTTCAAAAGGTAGTCTTAGAATGAATCAAATTTTCATTTTAGGCGGAAACATCGATACCTTATTTTTTCTCCATACAAACGGGGCCACCCTAATGTACATACATACATACAAAAAATATTCATGTTAGTTTTTGAATTAGAAATAGTATTCATATTATGTCTCACAGTCGTTCGTATGTTACTTTCCAACTAGTGGTTTATTACATTTGACCATTGTTTCGTTTAGATTTCTAGTTTTTCATGACCATAAAATAAAGTGCAATGGGGAATGAGATGAAAAGGCTCGTTATACCAACGCAAAATAACATTTTTAAAGCTTTTTATGACCATCTACAGTGTTCCCAGATAAATTGTTATTCGCGAAACACAGTTTTTCTAATCCCTAGAAAATCCCCATTAACACAAATTTTAACATTGTTGTATTATATGTATATTGCTTCATCTTATAAACTGTATTTGTATTGTTTCTTCAAATAAAATCTGCAAAAATTTTAGTAAGAGAGGAAATAAAAATAATGAAGAAAATTTCAACTATTTTTTAAATTATGTTTACTCTTTTTAAAGATTGATAAATTCATTATAAAAGCGTTGTTACATTTTTACCTTTTAAAAACGGTGGTTTATTTCCTTTAAATAAATTGTATTCTTTTAATTGCAAATAAAAGCGATTAGTAGTTTAAAACTTTTAAAAAGTCTTTATTTATTTAAATTAGTACAAACATTTAGTCACTCTCTTTTAATACACATACTTTAAAATCACAAATTTACAATTTAGAAGAATAAACTGATTATGACTGGTAATAAATACAGTTGATATTAACTTTAACAGCGCCTACGATATACTGACTGCTCAGCAACTCGCTGTTACTAATTATATGCACAGTGCCATATTCGAGTAGTTTCATGAATTATCTATTTCCACATTGATCAGACCCAGATCTTTTAAAGCTGCTTTACAGTTAATGTTGTCATACTTATTAACAATATTAAGTAATAACAGCATATTATCAATATTGTTGATTAATAGAAGTTTGTACTGATGGAAATGTTTATAAACATGATGATTGCATGAAATGCCATAAATACCAAAACATTTTTGATTAGTAAAGCATTTTACTACATGACTTTTAAAACTAGAATACATTTTTATATTCTCTATTGCTTGTAGTCATTTTTAAAATAGAATAATAATATATGAAAGTAAAAATTTTATTTTCGAAATACCCCAAAAGTTAAATTTTCATTTGGGAAAAATCCCCTAATCTGACAACACTGATCATCTATAGAACACACTATTTTTAAAATGTATTTATGTGTACACATGGGTGTTTTCATGAGTTTAGTACATAATTTTGATGGTATTGTATATTGCAAAATCTTGTTTTACTAATTTTTATATGTAAATACAGTATTGATCAATTTTGTACAAAAAAGTAAAGATTTTTGAATAAATAAAAATACATACTCAGTATTAAGTATTAACAATGAAATTTAATTCAGTATTGCTTTTTATATTATTACAACAGTTTAACAGAAACAAGATTTAAAAAATCATACTATAAAACAAATTGGATTATATAACACATATTTATGTATATTTAGTTGCGTAATTCCTCAAAAGTGCCGCACAACTTTTTGGCGTGGAACTAATAAGGTTCTCTATTATTGTCAATGGAATAGATGATCATGCCTCACATGACATTAACGCCTTCCTGTTCTAAAAACCAGGGACCCAAAATAACTGTTATTTTTTTAAATAACCAATTGGTTATAGAAAAAATAACTGCAAAAAAAAATAGGTCCCGTAATAACTCCAAAAAATATTAGTCTTTGATAACCATTATGAAAGATTTTTATTTTTTTTTTTTGGGTCTTCTATAGACCATAGCCATTACAAATATTTATACCCAACAACACCATAGTGGTGTAACGTGAAGTTAAGTATGATGTTTAATTGAAAGTTTAAGGAGTGAGATCGTAAAATGCTTAACACACGTTTTTCATTAAAACTTTTAACCCAAGTATTATTTGATTTTTTTGTATAAAGTTTCCTTTTTAAAACATGGCAGTTATTATGTTTAATGTCAATTATATTCATTTGTTGTTAATCTGATTAAAATGATTGACCAGAAAAAAGTGCGTACTAAAATTATTAAATATTTTCAACAAAACCCAACATGGTCCTACAAAAAGTTGGCCAAGCATTCAAAGGTCTGCCGTCAAACTGTTTACAATGTTATTAAACAGTATAGGGAGAATTTGTCCGTTGATAGAAAACCTGGTTCAGGTAGAAGGAATGGTCCACATGATGTTTCTATAGCCAAAAAAATAGAAAGCATTTTCAAAAGAGCTCCAAACACATCCGGTAGGAAAGCAGCCCGGTTAGCTCAATGCTCGGATTATTTGGTACGAAAAGTTATAGCTAATGCAGGTTTAAAAACATACAAGGCTCAAAAAGTTCCTGACAGGAACGCTGCTAAAAATGTAGAGGCCAAAAACAGAGCACGGAAATTGAAGTCAAGTTTTATAAAAAAATATTCTTGCTGCATAATGGAGGACGAAACGTATGTTCTGGCAGATTTTTCGCAACTTCCTGGTCAAAAATTGTATGTTGCTGATGCTCGAGGGAATGTTGAAGAAAAATTTAGGACTCAAAAGCAGGCAAAATTTCCAAAAAAGTCCTTGGTATGGCAAGCAATATGCAGTTGCGGCAAAAGAAGCCAATCATTTGTTCTATAAATACCGAAATTTACATCAAGGAATGTTTACAAAAAAGGCTGTTTCCATTCATAGGACTTCTTAGTGTGTTCACTTATTTTTGGCCTGATTTGGCATCTGTCACTATGGTAAGAAAAGTCTTGAGTGGTAAAAGAACAATAATGTGGTATTTGTACCAAGAGAGGCAAATCCTCCAAACTGCCTGCAGCTAAGGCCAGTGGAGAGATATTGGGCTTTTATTAAAAGAGAATTGAAGAGCACAAAAAAGTTGTCCAAAAGTGTGGTAGATTTTAAACGGAGATGGACTACCTGTTCGAGCAAAGTGACAGAAAGCACTATAAAAACGTTAATGGAAGGGTTTCCTAAAAAGGTTCAAAATTTCATCACTAGTGATTAAAACTATAAAAATAATTTATTTTTATAAATTGTAATAATAATTTCAATCAAATAAAAAAAAAATATTGAAAATATAAGTTTAGTGGTTTCGTTTTTATTAACATATGTTAATAAAAACGAATGTATGTTAAGAATTCTTCGATCTCACTTCTTATTTTATGCATATTTCATACTAACCAGTTTTGTCCTGTATATTTTCTCGCTTTTCTTACTTTTTTTTAGTTAAGTCAGGTTTGGAGCTTTTCCTATCATATATTTTTTGTTTTAAAAACTAGCAAATTAGTATAGAAGCAATTTTTGTCCAATGTGTTTTGACCGACACTGTATATGCCCCTCATTTGCCAATACAAACAATACGATTTGATATTATTATTGTGGACATATTGTAGGCCATTTATAAACAGCAACGACAACAGCGGAGACCCAAAACAAAACTAAGTATTGCTAAACAACGAAAATGTTAAATGGCAAATAATAGTGAGGGATCATTTAAAATACATTATTTGATTATTGCACCATTTGTGACCATGTCTATATAAATTCATTCATGTACTTATTTAATAATATATTGTCAAATGTATTTTGTTGTTTGTTGTGTTTTATTTCTTGTTTGTTACTATTTACTAAATAATACAATCTTATTATGGACAACTTCTGGTGGGGTATTTTGAATGAAAAACTTTAAGGGAGTGTAATTTTGTGGGTTGATTGTGTAAGTATGTTACATTATTGAAGTCATTGAAGATAACATAAAAGTTTTATGTTACTATTTCTAAATCTTTAAGGGAAAGGAACTTAATAATCTTTTTAAATTTTTGTAATATTGATTGTTATCAGATTTTAGTACACTACATAAATATATTTAAAAAATAAGCTACAAAACAAAATGATTTATATTACATGTATCACCAAAAAATAACTTTTGCTAAAGATGAGAAAATATGCGAACTTTATTAAGTTTTCCTTGACCTTGACTTTAGTTTGTGCGTCCAAATAACTTTTGCAATAAAATTTCAACATTAAATTTGGTTGAAAATACTAAGTGATTACAAATATCTTTAGATATAAAATTGTTAGTTATAAATCCTAACAAGTATGTGGACACAAAGCTGGCTAATTAATTCAAGATCGGAAAATATTGACTACCAATCATCTAGTGCTCAAACCCAGGAAAGTCATAGCATTAAAATTGTCAATTATGGCTCAAAATACAGTGCATGAATCCATGCAAAGTCATCGCTATAACACCAAAAGCATGCTTTTTTAGAAGGAATTAAAGGATACCTGACATTTTATTCTAATTTTGAATACCAGCGAGAATAATGTCAACGATACAGCCAAATATCTTGCAAAGATTCTGCGTATTGAGAGTATGGCTTAAAAATGAGGGATTTACAATAGATGGCGAATCTTTTAAACGCAGTTTTTGTTGTTAATAACTTATATGTATGTCATTTTGAAGGGTGTCATTTATTCTCACTTAGTTATTGAACATTATAGTGTAAACTACCAACGAATCGTCAAGTGCAGGAAGTTTTGTTTCACTTCTTTAATTTGAAAAAAATTGCCGTGAAAGCACACCATTTCCTCACCAAAGCTTATGGTAAATGTGTTACATTGGTTTCAACACGCGAAAGATGATTTGTGCGGTTCATATGTGGTGATTTTGACATGGAAGACAATGATCGCCCTGGCCAACCAAAAAAGTTTGAAGACCAAGAATTGGAGACATTACTCTATGAAGATTGTTGTTAAACTCAACAAGAGCTTGCAAAATCATTGAAAGCTACTCAATTAGCAATTTCAAAACGTTTGCCAGCTGCAGAATTCATCCAAAAGCAGGGAAATTGGGTACATTGAAAGACAATTTGGCATGTCCAAAATAATGTTTGAACGCTATAAAAGAAGATCATTTATGCAGCGAATCATTACTTGCGAAAAAAAAAATTTAACTCATTACGATAACCCGAAGCGTAAGCGTTCGTATGTGAAGGCCGGCCAACCATCGACAATACCTGTTAAAAAGTATTTAGAATGAAGTGGTTCGGAAGTTTAGCCTCACCCGCTTTATAGTCCAGACCGTGCCCCGTTCGACTACTATTTGTTTCAATCAATGCCGAAAGCTCTCTCTGGGATATGCTTCACTTTAGAACAGAGTATACGATATTGGCTTGATTCGTTTTTGGCCTAAAAAGATGAGCAGTTCATTTTGGCTCGGAATTCATATTGTTACGTTTTTACCTTTTAAAAACGGGGTTTATTTCCTTTAAATAAACCGGATACCTTTGATTGCAAATAAAAAGCAGTTTTAGTAGTTTAAAATTGTAACAACTCTTTATTTATTTAGATTGTACAACAACAACAGGCTAAATAGTCACTCAGTGTCTCTATACACGTTTATCAATTCGCAGAAATACACACACACACTTTATAATGTACAAGTACACACGTACAAGACAGTTGATGTTAACTCTAACAGCGCCAATGATAAACTCCACTCACAACTGCCAGCTCTGCCACTATTTATACACGCCCCATCTATCGGGAATCTTCTACAATGCTCTTAACGGACATACTAGTACATTCGAATTCTAGAGCTTTCGATGTTAATGTTGCAGCTTAAACATGCAGTGTTGCCATACTTACAAACAATGCTAATAACTGCATGCTATCAACATTGTTGATAAGTAGAAACTTCTACTGATGGACGTCTTTATAAAAATGATGAATGTGGCAGGCAGTCGTTGCGGACCGTTAAATTCAAATCGCTATTGCACATTCGTAACAATATGTTCCGAGAAAGACGGGTAAAGGTCATAGCTAACAATGACAAATACTTTGAATAAATTTATATTGTACAAATGTTTCAAAATAAAAGCTTAAAATTAAAAAAAAAAAACAAGAGTGTTATATTCGGCCATGCCGAATTTTATATACCCTTCACCTTTGTTGTGGATTCATTAATTGCCCACTTTTAGCGTATAGCATCCTAAATATATCAAGAAAACTTTTAAAAATTTTACATTTAATTGCTGACGAACAAATTATGTTGTAGAAGTTACTAACGAAATGACTACTCACGAAGGTGAAGGGTATAAAAACAACAACGCCAAACAAAACACCAAAAAAAAAATACGCAAAGCAATCGATACATACGTATTGTTGCTTTTAAAATCATGCAATAAATTGTATTTTTTTAATGAAATTTTCAGAGGTTGTCTCGGATTTTTGCTCATACCTCCTTTATTTATGGACGGATTTTGCTGATTTTAAATAGGAAACTTCTCGAAAGCAGACAGACAGACAAACAGACAGACAGACAGACAGTCGATCTTGGCTCCTCCTACATAGGGTCGATTACAATGCTCACAAAGCACAATTTTGTTTTTTAATACACAAATGTACAAATGTTTATTACCTAGCTACATATCGGATTTGAATTATTATTTAAAGATAATGAATATATACACATCTATCTACCCACGTTTCCTTATACATTCCTTTTACAGCCAACCAAAACCCAAACACATTCCAACAACAAATTTTATTCAAATTGAGGCCACACTTAAACTATTTCCATAAAAAGATCTATGGAGCTTTTTGTTTCGCCAGCAACATTTAAATGAAAAGTTTATGTTAGTAAATTATACTTTTATCTTGATTTCTCTATTTCTATTTCATTGTTAAATATTCTGACAACGCAACCAAAGTAGCAAGATCGATTAATCAAATTAAAAGTTCTTCCGCCTACAAAATATCTAAATATAACTATGTATGTATCAACTTTATACTTAAACTGAAATAAAATTTAGTGCTACTAAAGTCAAAAACATTAATTGCCATTATGTGTAGCTATTTTGCGCACATAAACCCAAACCAGAAGCTGGTAGCAGCAGGAATAACAACAAAGTTTAGTTAAAATAGCTAAAAACAAACAAAACGAAAAAAAAACAAAGTAAAAATATCAAAAGTTTGCTTTGTATGTATTTTAGATGAGATGCATTAACTATTCATAATGGACAAAAACAAAAATAACATCAACTATGTATGAGTTCATTATTTAATACTTCTTGTTATGAAAACCACACAGTGTGTGTATGTATACAGGAATTCATTCATACATATGTATGAACCAAAACTCACACGTGTGTATACTCATATTAGGGTGGCCCTTATTTTACACTAAATTGATGGCCTGGCCAAAGATGTTCTCAAAGAAATAGTGACTTTTTCGGGATGCTTTGGACGTTCTTGGATCTCATGTCAATTGGCATCCCAAATAATTTTAACAAACTTATGTCCAAAAACAAATTTTACGGTCCCCACGCTATCCCATAATAGCTGCAACCGGTAAAATTGGCATATTTTATTCTCATTATGCATTTATTAGAATCAAATAAAATGTTTAACATTTTTGAAAATTTCGTTTCAAAAAAAATTTTTAAAATGTAAAATTTGAGAATTGAGATGTGCATGAAATTTTATAATTTTTTTGGTATCAAATTATAATCTCAGTCAATATATTTTAATATTAATTTCTTTTTGACCCATATTTTTTTTACCCAAAACTCGAAACTTGTGTTTGGTTTTAAAATGACAGACCTTTGAAGCACCAAAAGAGTTCAAAGTAAGTGCCACCCTAATGTAAATGTACTATAAATACATCTATATAAACTCTACTTCCGTTATGTTTGGCCAACACGTTCATGGTTAAAACAAAAAGAAAAAAAAAAAAAAAAAAAAACGGCAACAAAAAAGTTATGAAAAAGTTTAACATTTCCTTTATGTACAAGTATTTTTCGTTTTTTTTTTCTGTTTACGGGTGTCTGTTAAACACTTTGTAATATTTAGTTGTTGCTCTCTTTGTTTGAGTTTTTGTTACGTCTGGATTTTTATGAACTAATAAAAGCTGACTCTACGTTTATTTTTATTGGCGTTTAAATGGTTTTTCAAAGTGGCGCTAAATGTTCAGGCCAAGTGATTAATCAAAATAAAATACATACAACAAAAATTATTGCTTAACATCACAAAAAGCGAAATCAAGAGAGAGAGAGAGAGAACATTACAACATTTTACTTGTTTTTGTTTATGTTTGTTGCATTGTTATTTCCTTTTATTATTAATATGGCATAAAAGAAGCCATAAACTAAAATTTTTAGCAAATAAAATACATTTTGTGGCAACAAATAATTTTTATTGAAAAAGAAAAATCATAAACTGTAATGAGCTGAAATGAAAAAGCCACCAAAAAAAAAAAAAAAAAAAAAATAGAGGGAAAGGAAGAGAAACAAAAAGAATTGAAAAAGTTATAATGGAGGAAGTGAGATGGAAACATCACTTAAACCGGAAACAACAATTTAACTTAACGATTAAAGTTTATTAACACAATTATTGTACATGTTGTATACATACTTATATTTCCTTAAATTGCGTACAGTAGTCTACAATATTATGAGAAATTTTGGTAGGTTGTGTTAGGTTTGTTAACTTTTAATATGTATCCATAATACCATGAATGATTTATCAGATACTTCTTAGTGCCTTCAGCATAAGTCTTGCTTATTTTTTTAAGCTATTTGTCATTCAATGTTTCTTTTAAAACAATTTGTCATATCAGAAAACAGAATTATAATAAACTAGCTTGACCCGGTGCGCTTCGCTACCCCTGTCGTAGTCTATGTTGGAAATTTCAATAAAATCGGTTCGGCCGTTAAGTATTTATTGTTTAAGAACTGAAGGTACCAATTTTACCGGGTTTCCCCCTGTTTATCCCTTTCTGGTCCAAGTATTGAAAAAAGTTATAGCCTATTGACGCTTCCAAGTAAGAATCTATCTACGTTCCAAATTTCAATAAAATCGATTCAGCCGTTTAGGCGTGATGCTCACACAAACCAACAAATAAACAAACAAACAAACTTACAAAGGCATTTATATATTTATATGGAATATGGATTGTAATGTGAATTATAGACCATTCTTGACGTATTATTAGAATAAAAAGAGTACCATAAAGACACACATTTTGTATTTCTACTCAGCATCATGAATGTCTAATTTCATATTTCTGTGTCCATTATTATAGAAAATACAAAACAAAGGTAAGACTATAATCACCTTTTGTGAATTCTAATTCATTCAGAATCATTTGTGACTAATTTTAAGGTTTATTATTATAAAATATTCAAAAAGTACCTTTACAATAAAGAAATAGTAACATTAATTATCCGTTTTGAATTCGCGTTTCTAGGTCCATCGTTATAAAATATTCAACAAATACTACTAGTTCGAAAAAGAACTAGTAGTACTTCCTTTTTTTATATTTTAACTCAGTCAGGATCATGTGTGTTTAATATCCTGCTTATAGATTCATTATTATAGAAATTTTAATAATAGTTTCTGTTACCTAAATATCATTATGCCCTCTATCCTTGATTCTTTCTTTACTCAGAAGCATATCAGCAAACAATAAGTAAAATAATTTATTATATTATTTGAAGAAAAAGTAACAATTTTCCACGCTTAAACCACTGTCAAGTTTGAAATTTCAAAGTAATTTCCTGATTCTAGGTTCAATATTATAGAAAATTCAAAAAGTGCTATTTGAAGAACGAAAAAGTACTTCTTAGCTTGGTTTAGATCTCCATTTTTGGTATCATAATACAATTGAGCACCCTATTCATGATTATTTCTTTACTGAGAAGCATATTAGCCAACTTAAACTAAATTAATATATTAACAAGTAAGAGAGCTATATTCGGCTGTGCCGAATCTTATATACCCTTCACCAAATTATACTTTAAAATAAAATTTAAAAAATTCTTATTTTTTTAAAAAAAATGTTTTTCGAATTTTTTTTTAGAGTTTTTTCCATTTTTTTTAATTTAAAAATTAATTTTTTTTAATTTATTAGTGAAAAAAGAGTTTTTTGTGAAAAAAATTCGGGTTAACAAATATTTTTCCCGATTTTGACCCATTGTAGATCCCAATTACTATAGCCTTATATACATCGTTGCAATGGACTTTGAAATACCTATCATTAGATATCCATATTGTCTATATTTATGACTTAGTAATCGAGATATAGATCAAAAATAGACCAAAAATAGAGGTTGTCTCGGATTTTTGCTCATATCTCCGTTATTTATGGATTTTGCTGATTTTAAATAGGAAACTTCTCGAAAGCATGTCTGACAGAATTATTGAAGATTTGGATCCCGAAGATATCTGGGGCCTTCAGAAAATTGATTTCAACAGACAGACAGACAGACAGACGGACATGGCTAAATCGACTCCGCTATCTATAAGGATCCAGAATATATATACTTTATAGGGTCGGAAAATTATATTGTGGAAATTACAAACGGAATGACAAATTTATATATACCCTTCTCACGAAGTTGAAGGGTATAAAAAGATACCATTAAAAGAAAAAGTACCAATTTTCCTTTATCCTCTCAAATACTCGCCAAATTTGAACTTTAAATTTGTGTAGCAGTTCCTATATTATCAATTGATTTAATAGTTAATAAATTATCACAAAACCGAACCGAAACCGATCGGTTTTCAATTTTTTAAAACCGAAACCGCGGTTTGGAAATTCTTCGGTTTTTTGGAAACTCTAGTTTTGCACTTAACATGTTGTAATAAGCTCTAAATACTTTCACATAGTAAATAACATTTTAATGTTTTCTCCTATTCAAATCATTTTGAAAAAATGTTTTAAGGGTTTTTGTTTTTTCAGTCTGGTAGTCATTCTGGTGGAATTACCCATATGCAAACAAAATAGTTTAAAGTGACTATATTAATTTTTATACCCTTCACCTTCGTGAGAAGGGTATATATAAATTTGTCATTCCGTTTGTAATTTCCACAATATAATTTTCCGACCCTATAAAGTATATATATTCTGGATCCATGTCCGCCATGTCCGTCTGTCTGTCCGTCTGTCTGTCTGTCTGTCTGTCTGTTGAAATCAGTTTTCTGAAGACCCCAGATATCTTCGGGATCGAAATCTTCAATAATTCTGTCAGACATGCATTCGAAAAGTTTGCTATTTAAAATCAGCAAAATCGGTCCATAAATGGCTGAGATATAAGGAAAAAACCAGGACAACCTCGATTTTTTACCTATTTTTTGACCTATATCTGGATTACTAAGTCATTAATATAGACAATATGGATATCTAATGATAGATATTTCAAAGACCTTTGCAACGACGTATATACGACCATAATAAGTTGGACCTACAATGGGTCAAAATCGGGAAAAAAAATTTTAACCAGATTTTTTTTTTCACCAAAAGTTTTTTTCGCTAAATGTTAAAAAAAAAAATATTTTAAATTTAAAAAAATTTAAATTTAAAAAAAATATAAAAAATTTTACATAAAAAATTTAAAAATTAAAAAAAAACAACTGGAAAAAAAATAAATTTTGTTTACCTAAAAATATTTAAAATTTTTATTTTGAAGTATAGTTTGGTGAAGGGTATATAAGATTCGGCCCAGCCGAATATATCTCTCTTACTTGTTTTAATTTAATTGGTATGCTTTAAGCTAAGATTGCGGCGAAAACGAAGCTCCCAATTAGCATGTAGTATGAAATGAATTTGACTCTGATTGTTTTTTTGCTATTATCAAATTGTTAATTGAAACCGAATATATATTTTCTATTAATTTTTGTATACATATATTTACAGAATATATATTGTTTTACTATGAGAGAAAATTTGTCACGTACGGTATGTCACGTACGATATTAAATATTATTTATTATAAAATCATCCAAAGATTATTTTTATTTAAATATGACGGATTGTAAAGGAAAAATATTTGGTTTAGTGTAAGAAATTAAAAGAATGCATAACGCCTCTCACGATTTGCAAAATTCGCATATTTCTACATGTAGCTCAAAATGACTTCCATTTTATGTCACGTACGATATACACTTATTTCGCACGATATTTTGGACAACAATGTTTCGAAAGAATTTATTATTTTTTTAAAATATAGTACCCTCTGAATGGAACGTAAAGACTAAATTATTTTTCAGATACTCTTATTTTTGCAAAATCTATTCCACTCTATAGGCGTACAAATGTCACGTACGAGGACATGGAATTGACCATATGTCAGTAGAAATGAATTAAAAAATAAACGAGTTTTGACTTTCTTTTAACAGTATTTTACTTTAGTTGGGGAGGAGTACACTGACTTTAAACTACCGTAACTCACACATTTTCCATTTTTTATGATTTTTTGAATTTACAAATTTAAGAATACCTTTATTTCACTAAAACGAAGTGAACGAAAAAACTAAAAGAGTTTACGTACTCTATAGAATCCAACAAATCAAATTGCTACATGAGAACCCCTGCATATTTATTCCCTATACCACCATAGTGGGAGGGTATAGTGGATTATTGCTGATGTTTGTAATGTGCAAACATATTGTCCTAATACCCACCATAAAGTATACCAATCTGTTCAGGATCACTTTTTGAGTCCGTCCGTCCGGCACAAATGTTTATATTGCCCCAAGGACTAAGCCTATTGAATTTGGTTAGAAACGATCCATTATTTCTTCTAGCCCCCATACAACTGCCCTATCTCAAAATAGTTAAGGTCTCATAAATATCTTAATTATAAATATTTCCAATTCAAATTCAGCACAAATAAGTACTACCAAATTTAGTACCGATCGGTCCACAATGTTCCATAGCTGCCATATAAGCACCATTCTCGAAAATTAAATTATTGTGCATAAATCTCTGAAATATGTTAGTATCAAAATTCTACATAAATATGTTTCATATATACGCAAATCATTCCACCAAATGTTGATTTTCGAAAGTCACTCCCACTTTCGAAAATCACTTTATCCAGCTTAAAAATGTTGGTATACAAATAAGTTTCATATCAATTGAAAAATGTATATAATACTCGGTATAGGGTATCATATGGTCGGTCTTGCCCGTCTATACTTTCTAACTTGTTTTTTCGTTCACATTTGTATCACTGTGATATTTAAATATCTCATTTATAATAAGTTTTAAATAAAAACTGTGTAAAAATTGCACCAAACTAACCACCACTCTATCTAATTAAAAAACATTTTTCAACTCAATTTTCTAACGCTATTATAGAATTTTTGTTTGGAATCTTTCTCCTACTTACATGAAAAAATCACAACAATACTTAATATTGTAAAATAAAAAAATTTGCTTGAATATATATAACGAAATATACCCTCATTTTTTAACTCTTTGATTTATCTGCCAATTTTAAATTACATACTTACATATATTTACATTTTGTTTTATGTAACAATATATGTATGTATTTGCACAAATACATTTAAATAAATTACTTTCAGTATTTTTTTTAACATTTGAATGCGCGGGTTGCCTTAATAAAATTAAATACACAACTACTCATACTGACTCTACTGATGCTCAAGTTAAATTGGCTTAATCCATAATATTCCCTTTACTTTTTTTGTTCTCTGGTACAACAGCCATATTAAAGGCAGTAGTTGAGAACAAAAAAGTCTCATCATCAAGATTCCAAAAAAAGGGGTTTTTTGTCAACAACAATGACAATTATTGCTGATACAGATACTATTTTCACTCAATTAAGTTTTATGACAAACATAAATTTTAAAAACAAAAACTTGGGGAAAAAATCATGGCGTAAAACTGCCAATTTTACAACAATTGAAAGTTGTGTCGTCGTTTTGCTTTAAATGAGGGTGGTTATGATAAATCGAAGTTTATAGTTTTGAATATATGTATATGTTATAGAAATAAATATTGAGAAGTTGAAGCACTAATAAAAACTGGGGCTTTTTTATAACTAAACAATAATTGTTCTTAAGAAATGTTTTGTTTTCAGTAAAAAAAACATGTTTTTTAAAGTGTAAAATATATATGTATGTGTATACTTCATGCTCATTGACTTTTCTGTAACAACTGTCATCCCTCGTATAAAGAATCATGTTAAAAATAATTTTATTTTGTATCTAAATAGCCGAAATAATTAAATTGGGTTAATATTTGTGTGGTTTTGTATGTATGTAAATGCTTGAACAGTTTTTTGGTAATTATTTGTTCATTAAAAATCCTTGAATTTTATTTGAAATTTGCCTTATATTAATTCTGCTAATTAACAATTTTATTTCGAACAACCAACACCAATTTAGAATCAATTGAGTTTTTGCTGAATAAAATTGTTAAAGCACCATTTAGTTTTCTACGAAAAATAATTTATCTGTAATTTAAGGATTTCATATAAACTGTCGATAATTACAATAAATATATATATAGCCATATAATAGCAAAGTTGCACTTTAATTGATGTGAACAAAATTTTTCTGGAAATTGTTGAACATGGTGTTCACATTAATTGAATTATATCATTTTCTTCCTGGACATTACATTCTTCATAGTAAATTTAAAGCACTTAAAAATATTTATTTTCCAATTATTCATCTAAATTTTTACCATTGTAGTTAATTAAAATATCTTAATTAGAAACAAAAAAAAAAAACTATAAATTTTTTCTAATTTTTTTGTTACGAATTTGAAAAGTGGAGCTTAATTTAAAAACCAGATAGCTTGATGCGTGATTCGAAAGAAAAGATTTTCGAAATTCAATGCATTAAACATTCAAATTCCAACGATTTTTTTTCTTTGACAAATACATATTATTGAAAATAATAGCATATTCAAACATATACAAACATATACATCAGGCATATCTTTAAGCGCACAAATTAATTCTTAAAAAATGCTAGAGTTTGAACATATTAATTGCAATATGCGCCTAAAAGTATGCGCAGTATGCATAATTAACACTTTAACAATATAAATAGTGCAGCCAAAATATTTTTTTTGTTGTATTCTTAAACCATTTTTTAAGTAATTTTTATTAGCAAAAGCATCAATTAATAATAAAATAATAAATTATATTTACCTTGTTCTTCTAATGAGCCAATATTTTCACCATTTATTATTTGTACAATTTTATGCAAATGGCTTATTTTTAATTCCTCCAACAACACAAACTCTTTATAATGCATGATGCTCTTTATTTATTAGTCGGCACTCTCCACCATATTACATACACTCTTGCTGTGTATATTTCTACAACAACAACAACAGTTAATAATTTCATCCTCTGCAGCTGCATGAGACACTCAAAATCATTCATTCACAAACTTATTTAGTAATTTTACACAAAACTTGTTACTGTTTGTTTTACTTATTTTAATTAAACTACAAAATGAATACACTTTATTAGTATTTAAAAAAAAAACTAAACAAAAGCTCATTATATTAAGTATTACTTATTTAAACATTTTAATCAATGAAACTAAAAAATAACAGGCGACCGACCGTCAATAAAAATGTAAACAACTTTAATAAATGGTGTTGCCAGATGCTACGTTTTAATAAGTTCTAAGTAGTACTGCCATATAATAAATATACGTAGAGTTTATAAAGTCGGTTTTCGATAGAGCCAGGTTAACCGTCATTGAAATGAATTACTTTAGAAGTTTTATCAAATAGGTATATTGTTACAAACATAGTAGTAAACTACGTAGCTATAGTTATACAGTTATATATTGTATGTATTTAACACATATAAATATTGAATTTTACTAATAAAATAAAATCAAGGTTGGGTACCGATTCCAATCGGTAAACAAGCTACATGGTTACAAAGGTGGAATGTTGCGTTAACAGTGATGTAACACGATGTTTTGGAGTATTTCAGTATAGCCAACATTGAAAACAATTTAAACAAAACACACCGATCAAGTTAAGGTCCTGATTCAGAAACATGACAATCACTCAAAATTATTTAAAAACTGAGTATTTTTATACAAAGAATTTAAAATTGTTTTTAGGAAAAATTTCATCCGCAAAAATCATTTGTGAAACGAAAATATTTCATCATATTATATAAAATATATGATAATGCAGTAGAATCTCGAAGCGATTTTCTAAATTGAAAAAAATATAAGTATAAACATAGATTTTGCAATAATTAAAACACTATATTTATTTTAATGACTTAGTTTTCATCATTATAAATCTTCATGGAGTAATGCCTCCAATTCTTGGTCTTCAAAGTTTTTTGGCTGGCTTAGGCCGATTCCACGCAATGATCGGCTAAGCGTCAGAGCGGTGAGCGTCAAAAAATTAAAACATATGAAATACTACTGAAGTGGCCACGCAATGAACGGCATGCGAGCGTCATTTCTGAGCGGCTAAGCGTCACCGCTCAGGAATAAAACTTGTTCTAATTTTTAGTGGTTTTCTGAGCCTCAAAGAATAAAGATGGCAAATCAAAGGATTTCACAGACTTACGGCAGTATTGCCAAAATCTGTCTGCACATTTGAGTAGATTTAAATTCATAGGATGAACAACAAATCTTCTTTTTTTCTTAAACGCATTAAATTCATATAAATATGAATACGATTTCCGTATTTTAACAACTAACCGCTCAGAAATGACGCTCAGTAATAAGCCACTTTCCGCTCAGATGCGCCGCACTGACGCTTAGCCGCTCATTGCGTGGCCTCGGCCTTAGGCGATCTTTGTCTTTCTCGTCAAAATCACCATTTCTGAACCGAACAAACCATCTCTCGCATGTTGAAAACGATGGAACACATTTACCACATTTTTTCATATATTGCATGCAAAATCTGTTACACCAAAATTTCTGTTAATTCAATATGTGTTTAAATTCAAAATTTACATTTGATATGTTAGTAACATTTTGCATGAAATGTATGAAAAAAATGTACAAATTTTCCAAAGGGAGCAAGGTTTGTGGAACTTCTTAGGTTTGGGACGTCATTTACTTTAAAAACTTAAAAAATTATAATATGGTGATTTTCCGTGAAAAAAAATATAAAATTGGAATTAATGTAAAATTTTAACGGTTACAAAATTTGGAACTAATATAGACTTAAATATCCTTATATCAATGTGATTACATTTTTTGACGTTTTTTATTTTCAAATACCGAAATTTTTAAACTGGCGAAAATGTGTTATAAAAACTGAGTTTTTTTAGAAAAGTGACTCCTGTGACGTTATTTACAGTGTGATAGTAAAAAAACTTTGTAGATATTTAAGCAGCATATAGGATTATACAAATATGAAGCTTTTTCGAGGATCGGTGCTTTGCCTTTTTAGAATTTTTTACTCAAATCTAAATTTTTTTTAAAAAATTTACCAAGTTTGGATAGGTCTGGGGTGTGTTGTGTCCGCTTAATTGAGCCAAAATTTACTTTAGACGCTTTTGCATTGAATTCTCTTTCCGGATCATGTAAAAATTGTATATAGTCCGGAAGAAAAATATGTTTTACAAAAGAAAAAATATATGGTCCTTTTTGGGAAAAAAACTTAAAAAATACGGCACTTTTTACATGTTCTAACTTTGGATGCGTTTAACTTTTTATAGGGACACTAGCAATAAACCCGGTGCGCTTCGCCACCCCAATTGGATGAAAGAAATAGTACTATTAAGTCTCCCTTTGTGAATTAAAGCTAATTCAGGATAACATGCCTCTAGATTCATGTTTATTGAATCATTGTATTGTGGCTTCTAGCTCATTCGAAACGTATTATTATAATAAAAAAGTACCATTTAGACCCACATTCTATATGCCCACACATGATCATTTTTATAGAAAATGCTAAAGAAATGTACCACTAAAGTCACCTTTTGTGAATTCTAACTCATTCCGAATCATGTGTGCCTAATTTTGAATTTTTAGGTTTAATTTTATAAAATAGTCAAAAAATATTATTAGTTGGAAAAAAGTACCTGTGAGTCCCTTTTTTAGATTCTTATTCGGTCAGGATCATATACCATTCGAAGAACGAAAAAATAAAGAAAAAGTACCATAATGTTCCCACTTGTAGATTTTCATTCGCTTAGGTCTATATAAGCGTTATATCATGTTCATTGGTGAAGAAAATACAAAAAGTACCATTCGAATAAAGTACGAAAAAGTACCAAAAAGTATCCCCTTAAAATTATCATTCACTTAAGAAACTTAAAAAAGTAGCATTATAATAATGAAAAGGTATCACGAAGTATCCCCTTGATTTTTCACTTACTTAGTGCCATATACTCTTAATTTCATATTTATATGTCCATTATTACAGAAAATTCAAAAAGTACCATTAGAAAACAGAAAAAGTACCAAAAGGCAGCCACTTCTCGGGTCCATAAGGTTCATTGGTGAAGAAATTACGAAAAGTACCATTCGAATAAAGAAAAAGTACAAAAAAGTCCCTCCCTAGAATTCTCACTCACCTAGGACCATATATGCTTAATTTCATGTTTCTAAGTCCATTGCTATAGAAAAGTAAAAAAAAAACCATTAGAATAAAGAAAAAGTACCATGAAGTGTCCGCTTGAATTTTCACTCACTTATTACCATATACGCATAATTTCGTACTTCTTTGTCCATTATTACAAAAAAACCATATACGCATAATTTCGTACTTCTTTGTCCATTATTACAAAAAAATCAAAAAGTACCATTAGAATATAGAAAAAGTACCATAAGTCCCCTATTTGTGGTTTCCCACTCATTCGGGTCCATATAAGCTTTATTTCATGTTTCTAGGTATATTGGTGAAGAAATTACAAAAAGTACCATTCGAATAAAGAAAAAGTACCAAAAAGTCTGCCTCCAGAATTCTCACTCACTTAGGACCATATATGCTTAATTTCATGTTTCTAAGTCCATTGCTATAGAAAATTCCAAAAAGTACCTTTAGAATAAATAAAAAGTACTATGAAGTGTCCGCTTGAATTTTCACTTACTTAGGACCATATACGCTTAATTTCGTGTTTCTATGTCCATTATTACAAACAAATCAAAAAGTACCATTAGAATATAGAAAAAGTACCAAAAAGGCAGCCACTTGTAGATTCCCACTCATTCGGGTCCATATAGGATTTATTTCATGATTCTAGGTTCATTGTTGAAGAAATTCCAAAAAGTACCATTCGATTAAACAGAAAGTACCAAAAAGTCTCCCCATAAAATTCTCACTCACTTAGGACCATATATGCTTAATTTCATGTTTCTAAGTCCATTGTTATAGAAAATTCAAAAAAGTACTATTAGAATAAAGAAAAAGTACCAAAAGGCAGCCACTTGTGGATTCCCATTCACTCGGGTCCATATAGGATTTATTTCATGATTCTAGGTTCATTGTTGAAGAAATTCCAAAAAGTACCATTCGAATAAAGAAAAAGTACCAAAAAGTCTGCCTCCAGAATTGTCACTCACTTAGGACCATATATGCTTAATTTCATGTTTCTAAGTCCATTGCTATAGAAAATTTCAAAAAGTACCTTTAGAATAAATAAAAAGTACCATGAAGTGCCCACTTGAATTTTCACTCACTTAGGACCATATACGCTTAATTTCGTGTTTCTATGTCCATTATTACAAACAAATCAAAAAGTACCATTAGAATATAGAAAAAGTACCAAAAAGGCAGCTACTTGTGGATTCCCATTCACTCGGGTCCATATAGGATTTATTTCATGATTCTAGGTTCATTGTTGAAGAAAATCCAAAAAGTACCATTCGATTAAACAGAAAGTACCAAAAAGTCTCCCCATAAAATTCTCACTCACTTAGGACCATATATGCTTAATTTCATGTTTCTAAGTCCATTGTTATAGAAAATTCAAAAAAGTACTATTAGAATAAAGAAAAAGTACCAAAAGGCAGCCACTTGTGGATTCCCACCCACTCGGGTCCATATAAGCTTTATTTCATGTTTCTAGGTTCATTGGTGAAGAAATTACAAAAAGTACCATCCGAATAAAGAAAAAGTACCAAAAAGTCTCCCTCTAGAATTCTCACTCACTTAGGACCATATTTGCTTTAATTCATGTTTCTATGTCCATTGCTATAGAAAATTCAAAAAAGTACCATTAGCATAAAGAAAAAGTACCATGAAGTATCCAATTGAATTTTTTCTCACTTAGGACCAAATAGGCCTAATTTGTCAAAATTGTTTATGCTTAAAGACATGCCTCAAACGATTAAAATCTGTGTTAATGTGCTCAAGAAAAATAAGTTTTAAAAAAAGTACCAAACTGTTTTCCCGAATTTGGACAAATATACATCTTGTCAGTCGAGTTCCAAATAGCACTCTGTTAGTTAATTTTTGCATGAATCCAGGAACCAATGTTAAAAATTTATCAAAATTGGCTGAAAATGTTAAATAAAATGTATTTTTCCGTTTTTACCCCCTTTTTGGTACCATTTTTATCCCCATTGCGGTGTTAAAGTTTTAATCAAATAAATTTCTGTATCGTGGTGGGAGCTTAAAATAAAATATTTATATGTCTATATCAATTTGTAGAAAAACATACTTTATAAAAAAAGTACCAAAAATAAATACAATTTTTATCACTTAACGGTTCGAATTTCCAAAAAGTACCAAACTTATATTTTTTATTTTTTGATATGAAATGAATACGAAGATACATATGGTGCCAAAAAAGTACCAAAATACAGTTTTTACCCGTTTTCTCCCCTAAAAGGTTCGAATTTCGAAAAAGTACGAAACACCTGTCAGCTTATTTTTTAAATGGAGTAACATGCAATTTTAAGTTTTTTTGTATCTTTATTAGTTTCGAAGATATAAGGTTACCGAATTTACCCGTTTTTACCCTTTTTTACCCCCTAAACGTTCGAATTTCAAAAAATCCCTTTTTATCGGATCGTTTTGGGGAGGGAGGAACCCACAGTTAAAATTTCATGATTCTAGCTTCAACCGTTTGGGCTGTGCGATGATGAATCAGTCAGTCAGTCAGTAACGTTACTCTTTTATATATATAGAAGATAACTGTTAGCAAGTTTATTTTATTTAGAATTCTATCACCAATATAGGTGATGTTTTAGAAAAAACTTCGACCCTCCGTAGGCCCACCACATCTAAAAAACCATAAAAAGATCGAGCAAAATTAAAAAAAATAAATAAAATATCTAAATATCTCTTCAACTAATAGAGATAACTTACACATGTAAGCGTATTTTTTGTAGATCTTCTCAAGCACTATTTATATTTCAACTCATTCTGATCATAAATTTTTGGCGATTTTTAACAAAAATTTAGACCCGAGGTGACCAACTTTGAGGGGTAACGCACTGGCGCCCATTAGCGCTAGGAAGCTGGACAACTGCGAATCAACTCAAAAATACCTCAGCTCCAACCATTTTGTAACAATATCTTTAATAGATACCGAATTATTTCCAAAAAAAAAAACGTTTCTAAACCACTAAGCCGCGTTCAAAATATACGTCATCTACTGTAAATTCCTAATTTTTAAGTCATACATCTAATATATTAGAATATATGTACTATTGTTTTGATTTACTATGTATTCACTATTCCAGCTTTATAAAATTTTTCTATTGAGAATAGTTGGATAATGAAAACCTGTCATTTTCCACTAGAATATAACAATTGAATTTAATAGCAACATTTTGTAGGTTTTTATCTAATTAATATTGTTAGGGACAACTAATTCTGTTGAGCTTCCAACAGTATTCAATTAATTATAGTAATTAAACTTGCAAGAGTAACACAAATACAATTTATTTATATTGTTTCCATAGCACAAGACAAAACATCAAAGTTCTAAGGTCAAAGAAAATAATTGTGTATATTTCCAGTGAAATATTTTGTTACAGATTTATTATTTTCATATTTTGTAAAGATTTTTTTTTTTTTTTTGGAATTTAGAAAATTTCGACAAGTTAGGGTAACGTCTTATAACTCACTGTTAAGGAGGGTAAAACAGAGCAATTTATTTTATTCATCTTTACAATGAGTTGGCAACACAGCTCCTTGTAGGATTGATAACTTCCCTTACGATAGGAATTTTATATATTCCTTCGTTATCGTGTTTCTCCTTATTTTAGCATATTCAGTACTGGTATGATATTCCCGTTAAGTCATTTAACCAATTACAATAGGACAAGTGTCAAAAAAGAAACAAAATAAGAGATTAAGTAGAGACGTACAGGGCATAAGAAGTTCAGTTGGTCGTTGAGTTCTGAGTGAAGTGAAATTGAAGAAAATATTTGATGGAATTTAATGGATTAAGAAATAAAAATGAAATGTTTTAAAATAAATGTTAAAAATAAGAGATAAGTTCTGCAGAAATATTCAATTGCCACACGCAGAGAAAATACATGGCTCGGCATGGTTATGGCAACTATACTATGTTCTTTCTAACAATAAATTGTTGTCGTACACATATAATTATTATTTTAATTTCAACAATATTTTAGTTATTGTAAACATTTATATTTTCATCACAATTATAAATATGAGTATGGTTCACCGAAACATAATTATTTCACATAACGTCTTACGCCTCTATTTCGTACTAGATTAAATATAAAATGCAAACTGTTTCTTTAATCTAGTACGAAACTGTGGAAGGCGTATGACGTTTACGTCAACCACGAAAAGGGTAAATATCGATTAATAGGTAAACATATTCACCCTTATCGTGGTTAGCGTAAACGTCATACGCCTTGACAGTTTCGTACTAGATTAAAGAAACAGTTTGCATTTTATCTTTAATCTAGTACGAAATAGTCGTAGCCGTAAGACGTTTACGCCAACCACGATAAGAGTGATTATATTATGTACAACCATCAAATGTTAAGTTTCTATACGCGTATTCATAATATGTTTAACAGACAAACAAAATATGTATTTTATTCTCACCATTTGTATACGGCTTTTTCATTAGTGTTTATTGTTGGTGTTTCTATAAGCTACGGTGTTTTTACACGTAAATTTTGAATGTCTGTAATTCTCAATCTATATATATAAAAGAGTAACGTTACTGACTGACTGATTCATCATCGCACAGCCCAAACGACTGAAGCTAGAATCATGAAATTTTAACTGTGGGTTCCTCCCTCCCCAAAACTATCCGATAAAAAGGGATTTTTTGAAATTCGAACGTTTAGAGGGTAAAAAACGGTAAAAACTGGTAAATTCGGTAACCTTATATCTTCAAAACTAATAAAGATATAAAAAAACTTAAAATTGCATGTTACTCCATTTAAAAAATAAGCTGACAGGTGTTTCGTACTTTTTCGAAATTCGAACCTTTTAGGGGAGAAAACGGGTATAAACTCTATTTTGGTACTTTTTTGACACCCTATGTATCTTTTAAACTAATAAACATAGAAACAAATTTTAAATCGTATTTTTTACTTATCAAAAAATAAAAAATATTAGTTTACATGGGCCGAGTGGGTGGGAATCCACAAGTGGCTGCTTTTTGGTACTTTTTCTATATTGTAATGGTACTTTTTGAATTTTCTATAATAATGGACCTAGAAATATGAAATTAAGCGTATATGGTCCTAAGTGAGTGAAAATTCAAGCGGATACTTCATGGCAATTTTTCTTTATTCAAATGGTTCTTTTTTTAATTTCTTCACCAATGAACCTAGAAACATGAAATAAAGCTTACATGGGCCCGAGTGGGTGGGAATTCACAAGTGACTGCTTTTTGGTACTTTGTTATTCTTCTAATGGTACTTTTTGAATTTTCTATAACAATGGACTTAGAAACATGAAATTAAGCATATATGGTCCTAAGTGAGTGAGAACTCTAGGGGGAGACTTTTTGGTACTTTTTCTTTATTCGAATGGTACTTTTTGTAATTTCTTCACCAATAAACCTAGAAATATGAAATAAAGCTTATACATGGGCCGAATGGGTGGGAATCCACAAGTGGCTGCTTTTTGGTACTTTTTCTATATATTGTAATGGTACTTTTTGAATTTTCTAAAATAATGGATGTAGAAACACGAAATTATGCATATATGGTCATAAGTGAGAGAGAATTGAAGGTGGGACAATATGGTACTTTTTCTTTATTCTAAAGGTATTTTTCAAATGTTTTATAAAAATGGACCTAGAAACTTGAAATTAAGCATATATGGTCCTAAGTGAGTTTTGAATTTTTGGCACTTTTTCTTTATTCGAATGGTACCTTTTGAAATTTCTATAACAATGAATTTAGGAACATGAAATTAAGCATATATGGTCTTAAGTGAGTGAGAATTCTAGGGGGAGACTTTTTGGTACTTTTTCTTTATTCGAATGGTATTTTTTGTAATGAATTAATAAATATGAAACTAGAGACATGTTATCCTGAATTAGTACTAATTCACAAACGGAGACTTAATAGTACTATTTATTTAATCCAATTGGGGTGGCGAAGCGCACCTAAGCGCTCTATAGTTTTATTTGCATAATATATAAAAAAAAATTAATTAAATGAAGAGAATGAAAAATTCTTTGGTAGTTATTTTTTAAAGTAATGTTAAGTGACCATGGACAGGGTGCTAGGGGTGACCATATCAAGAGGCATGAATTATTTTCTATAGTTGTGCAAATAGAAATCTAGAGATAGAACCACGCCTCGACTGAAGATAGCCGAAAGAAAACCCACCATGGCTCGCCCTCTAGATCAATGTACAAACCACAACACTTTATGGATTCATAATGTGTAATCAAATTTTCCAATCTATAATAAATTACATGCAATTTTATATGAGTGCATTTCTGAACTATGTGAAAGTTTCAAAAATGTCGAACTTTGTGCCAACAAAGCGTCATATGCGGGAAGTTTTGCTTTATTGCTATAATATGAAAAAAGTGCCGCTAAAGCACACCGATTGCTCACCAAAACCGAAAAAGTTTGAAGACCAACAATTGGAGGCATTACTCCATGAAGATTGTTGTCAAACTCAACAAGAACTTGCAAAATCATTGGGAGCTACTCAAGCAGCAATTACATTTGCGAGCAGCAGGATTCATCCAAAAGCAGGAAAATTTGGTACCATACGAATTGAAGCTGAGAGACCTAGAAACATTATTGCGCATGTCAGAAATGATGATTGAACGCTATAAAATAAAATCATTTTTGCACTGAATTATTACTAGCTGAAATCTGGCCAGACCATCACAGGAAACCTGTAACGAACACAAGTGATTCGTTTGAAGCGAGCATTGGCCGAAAAACGACCAGAATATGCGGCCAGACATGAAACTGTAATATTCCATCATGACAACACTCGGCCACATGTTGCAATACCTGTTAAAAACTATTTAAAATTAAGTGGTTGGGAAGTTTTGTCTCGCCCACCCTATAGTCCAGACCTTGCCCCGCCCGACTTCTATATGTATCGATCGAAGCAGAACGCTCTCTCAGGGATACGCTTCACTTTGTAACAGAGTATCCAATATTGGCTTGATTCGTTCTTGGCCTCATTCGTTCTTCTGGCTCGGAATCCATATGTTGCTTGAAAGATAGGAAAAGGTGATAGCTAACAATGGCCAATAATTTAAACAAATAAATTTATATTGTACAAATGTTTCAAAATAAAAGCTAAAAATTTTAAAAAAATCCAGCATTTTTAAGTACACCCAATAGTTTTTCACTTTTTAGTGGATTTTATAGTTTTTATTTTTGAAAATATGAAACTTTAGTTAATACTCATAATTTTTCTCTTACTATCTTCTAAATTTAATATAATAATCTTAATATATGTTATAATAAAATAAAATGAAAGCCACTAAAACAAATTCAAATACACTAAATTGGCAATACTGCACACACAACTTAATAAAATCTATCATCTGGCAGCACCTTTTAGTTTAGTTGTTTACATTTTTATTAGCGGACGCCGGTTATTTTCTTGCTCTAAGAAATACTTGTTTAATTCTTAATAAAAGTCGTGTTTCGTTTTGTTTTTTACTTAAAGGAATTAAATAATGGTTTTAGTTTGCGGAATTCATAAATATTTATTGAAATTTGTAAAATAAGTAATGAAAAAGTGTGTGTAAAATATTTGCAAATGATGAGAAAAAATTGCATGTCATACAGGTAGAAAAGAAAAAAGGCTGCATTTGTTCAGTTGTGTTGTTGTTGTTTTTGTGTGATACATCAACATGAGTTTAATATTGTGGAGAGTGGAGTGTTGACAAGTGATAAATAAATAAGTGTTAAAATAAATAAGCAAGTGTTTTAAAGGCAGATAATATATTCTTATATTAAAATAAAATAATACAAATTAAAAACATCAATACTACTCTTGTGGAAAAGCTGAATGTGTGAAAGGTAAGTGTGATTAATTTTTCTTATACATATTTATTTGGTCAAGCTTTTTTATACAACTTATATTGTTTTTGTTTATCTCTTAAAATAATGTTTGAACTAAATTATTCTGGAACATACTTTAAAGCGCATATTTTAATTAATAATTACATACAAATCTTTGCCCCATTGGATGATTATAAAAATGCGCCTCAGGATATGCTCAATATTTGTATATTTGTTAAAAGTATTAAAATACAAAAACAAAAGCTTGTGAATGTATTTTTGTTCACAAAAGTGCTTTAACTTTTTATAAACATTTATATCAGGCATACTTTTAGGCGGTTATATGATTCAATATATCTAAAATAGTATCAGAGAAGCAGGGACCGAAAATAATAATTATACTTGAAATTTCTAAGGAAAAAAGCCATCACAAGAAAATATCAATCATACCATTTTGATCGTTTTAACTATATTTTCATAAAATAACATGTTTTTAAATTCTTGATTTTTTTTTTTTTTTTTACAAATATAAATAGAAAGCATACAATTTTCCCCAAAACTATTAGCGGTATTCACAATGTAGAGTACTTGGTCTAGTAAAAAAGCAGAAAAGCTATTTATTGACAAACATTTCAAATTCTAATGTATTTTGTTTTTATTTTTTTGATATTGTGCTCTTTTACTACATTACCAGGCCAAGTACTCTACATTGTGAATACCGCTAATGTATTATTTTGAATTTCTACATATATAGATTTTTACAAGGCATATTAATCAGGTGAGAGCGTCTCGGCAACAAAGACAATATTTGTTAGTTGTTAAGAGATTGAAAATGTCGAAAAAGAAGTGACATGAAAAAAATAAAAAACCAAACAATTAAAAAATAAATAAATTACTGGTAGTATTTTATACGAGAAATAAAAACAAATAAAAAAATTAATTATTGGTAGTTTGCTGTAGAATAGGAAGCTAGGTGATTCCAGCAAGACTATCAAACTATCCATTTAGTTATCTCTGTATGTCCTAAATACACAACCACGTCCAAATTGAAAATCAGTAAATGTTATAAATGTGATAAATTTTCACCAAAGGATTTCCAATATTGCTTATTTTGTTTTTGCATATATTATTGTTGTTGTTTGATGTAACGCCTTGAACAAATTTATTCAAACAATTTTCAGTTTTTCATTATTTTCAATTTAAATACTGTGAATGTCAACAAGAAACAGTAAACTACTTTTTGACACTTTCAAACACAACATAAATAAAACAATAATCAGCTGTGTTCGTAACTACACCTTGGATTTTTACTTATATTTTCTATGAAAATGGAAATATCCTTCCTCTTAACTGTCATTTCTTTTCTCATTATGGAGACATTATTATTCATCTTCAACTTTGACATACATTTAAACGATATTTTAAAAATTACTATTTTCATATATTTTTTTATTGGGTGATATTTTTGATATAATTTAGAAAAAGTGAATGAAATGATAATAAATGATATAAATAATAATAAAATATGATAAATTATATATATGTAACTGTATTATACTAGATCAAAAGATTGTAATATAGTTTATATATTAAAAAAAAAATCTTCCTAAAGTAGAAAATTATTAGAAAATACATATGCTATGAATACCATTTCCAAATTCTGGCACGGTTTTTCTCAACAGTATAAACTATTTTTTATGAAACAAAAATCATTAGAAAATGGAAGATACGTTTTTTGAGATATCCTTTGTTCAAGGACGATTTTCTATGATATAACTTGTTTTAATGAAAAACGTATCTCTTGAAAAAAATCTTTAAAATCTACACGCAGAAAAAAAATATAGTTGAACATTGTTACTGTAACCATTTCAAATTTGAGCATAGTTACTGTAACAATTTAAAATTTTTTAACAATATTATAGTCACAGTAACAATATATATGATTGTGGTAACAATAATATGGTTAATTTACGATTCACATGAATATTTCAACCATATATATGGTTACAGTAACCATGTATATGTTTGTGACAACCATTTATATGATGAATAATTTTATCATAATATGTTGTTCTCAGATTATGATATGAGAGCATCATAATATGGTAAGTCCTTCATCATATAAATGGTTGTCACAAACATATACATGGTTACTGTAACCATATATATGGTTGAAATATTCATGTGAATCGTAAATTAACCATATTATTGTTACCACAATCATATATGTATATTGTTACTGTGACTATAATATTGTTAAAAATTTTTAAATTGTTACAGTAACCATGCACAAATTTGAAATGGTTACAGTAACAATGTTCAACTATATTTTTTTTCTGCGTGTACGATTCTCATGAAATTTGACTAACAGTTCTAAAGTTATTAACAGTTTTACTTCAGGTATTTTGCACTCATTTCTTTAGAAAATATATAATTGGAAAATATTACTGAATTCGTTTCGTCCTTGTTATAAAATAAAAATCTTAAATAATATATTTTTATATTATATGCCAATAACAATCCAACCTGTCCTCCAACTACAAATATATAAAGTATGTGTGTAACAACAACAGGTGTGTTTGTTTAAGGTAAATAATACTTAAAATCAATCGTAGTAAAAATAACAACAAAAAAAAAAAAAAGTACTTTTTAACAAGCTAAAAAACAAAGCAAATAAATAAACAAACAAAACAGCAAATGTATAGACAAACAAATAATCGAAGATACCATAAATACATAAATAAGGACATTTATATGTTATATTAACATACACACTTTTATAAAAGAAGTCCTTACAAAACAGTTTTAGTACATAAAAAGCTTTTTAGTACCAAACAAAAAAGTTCTTTAAATATTACTGCGCAGGCCTTTAATTCACCTAAGCTTTGCCGGTTTGACACGGAAATGAACTGTCTATAAAATGAACCCCCCCAAAAAAAATTCACTCATAAAGTCATTACTTACTTATGTTCGCGTACATTACACTAAATATTATCATTTCATAGCTTTAGTCAATGTTTTGTAAAAATTACCTTTTCGTTTCATGTTTATTTGTTGTTTATAAACATTAAGGACACGTGTTGGAATGATTATGAACTGAAATTGCAATATAAAAAGACAAATAACAAACAATCTTCTCCACAATATGTATGAATAAACTGTATGTATGTAGATGGTAGGTAACAAATACACCTTCTTAATATAGTAGCACACGACGTATGTTTTGATATTATTGTATGAATAATTAATATTACTCATACGTTAGATGTTTCTCCTCTTCCTTCTTTAATGTTGAGTGTGTTTGTATTAATATTGTTTGTCACAGGCGTGATAAATTATTTTTCAAATAAATACCAAAAGTCGTTGGATAATTTTTAAATAAAGAGACACGTTTTTCTTTCATTTCAAATGAAATGTTAGGAGAATTTTTGTGGCGAGACAGAAAAAAATTTTTGTTTAATAATTAAATATTAACAAAATCATGCTTGTAACGTTGCTGGAATAAATTAAAAACGTTATTTTAGTGAGCAAACGTGTAAAGCCTCTTTTCAAAAATTTTACAAAAAAAAAAAAAAAAAAAATTATAAAATCCTGTATTTTAAATATTTTTGAAATATGTTAATGCAGTTTTCTTACATACAGTGGTGGCCATGAGGTTAGCACACTAGCTACTTGCTATTTTTAAACGCAAATATTTCCTATATTTCTTAATTTTTTTATGATATCTTTTGCATGTGTGTTACTTGTCCTTCTAAGATCACGTCCCATCATGTCCAGCATTATTCCTTTATATATATTTTGCGTTTTTCTATCCAGAATAGAATAACCTCAAAAAAACACTGGACAGTATTTTAGCACAAAATAAAAAAGTTTATTCATATTAAAAAAGTAACAAAACAAAAAAAACTTATTTCACTAAAAACTTAGTACTTAGTTGGATACCCTTTATTTTTGATCACAGCTGCTAGTCTCCTTGGCATACTTTCTACAAGGGCCATACAGCGATCCACTGAAATATCATTCCAAGCTTTTTCTACTTCTTTCCATAAATCGGCCAAATTTTTAGGCTTTTCTCTTATTACATGCTGCTCCACATCATTCCAAAGGTTCTCAATAGGATTGAGATCCGGAGATTGGGCTGGCCATTTTAACACGTCGATATTGTTCGATTCCAAGCAACACCTCACTAAGCGTGAGGTGTGTTTTGGATCATTATCTTGCATAAATCGCCACCTAAGTGGCATGTTGTCCTCTGCATAAGGTATCATTGTATTTAGAAGTATATTCTGGTATACATACTGGTCCATACGAGTATCAATCTTTTTTATAGGACCAACACCATACCCAGAAAATGCTGCCCACACCATCACATTACCCCCACCGTGTTTTATTGTTTTACTGGTGTACTTTGGATTATGTTGCATGTTCGGAGGATGCCATACATACCTCTTACCATCCGATCCGAATCTACAAAATTTAGATTCATCACTCCAAAGGACATTTTTCCAAAAAATTAACGGCTTTTCCAAATGCTCACGAGCAAAGGACAACCGAGCTTGTATGTTCTTTTTTGAAACATGTGGCTTATGCTGAGAAATGCATCCACGTAAATTTTTTTCATTAAGTCTTCTTCTTATCGTTTTGCTGGACACGTTGATACCATATTTTCCTGAAATTTCTCTCTGGATTACGGTGGAGCTCTTAAAAGGATCTTCGACAGAGGCTATGTATATTAAAGAGTCCTCTTTACGTGAAGTTTTTCTGGGCCGAGGAGCCTGTGTAACATTTTTAGATGTTTTATATTTCTGAATATGTCTTAATGCATTATAAACCATCTTCCTGGAGCATTCCAAAGTATAAGCAATCTCACTTATACTTGTTCCTCTCGAGTTCATTTGTTGAATAATCTTTCGTTGTTCCTCTGTACACCATTTTTTTTTAGCCATATCTAAATAATGTTTATTAAGTCAGTTTGTCTTCCTCATTGATTAAATAATACCTAAACTTACCAATTAATATTTATACCCTCAAAAAACTTTTAAAAAATTTAATTATACTTATATGTGCTAAAATTGTGTCCAGCTTATTTTACATATTACTGCACTAAAATGCAAATTTGAAAGAGAATAGCGATAGAATGCAAAAAAAAAGTAACGGGACTTATTGATCACACCATAAACAACACTAATTACCAAAAACTTTAGTTTATAATTGCAATGAAATTAAATAATTTGCTTTAGAAAACAGCAAGTATGAAGTGTGCTAACCTCATGGCCACCACTGTACATACGAAATCTGTCGACATATACGGAAATTCTTAAAACGGGGAAAATGTTTTCCAAAAACTGAGTTTTTTTATAAAAGTGCCCACTGTGACGTTATTTACCATGCGATGGTAAAACAACATTGCATGTAATTGAATAACAAATAGAACTATATAATTATCGGTGCTTTTCGTTTTTATAATTTTTTACTAAAACCTAAATTTTTTTAAAAATTTGACAAGTTTTGTTAGTTCTGGGGAGAACTATGTACGCTTAAGTGAGCCAAATTTTACTTTATACGCTTTTGCATTAAGTTCTCCTTCCGGGTCATATAAAAATTGTATATAGTCCCAAAGACAATTTTTTTCTACAAAAGAAAAAATATAGGTTTTTTTTTTCAGAAAAATACGGCCCTTTTTCCATATTCCACAAATATAGCTGATACGTTGAAATAATTTGTTTAAATTATATTTACTTTTGGTCAATTCACAAGGTCTCTTATCATGTCATATTATCATAATGACCTAATATTTCACAATGGTTTTTATAGCTTTTCATGTCCTAAAATAGTACTACTTTCTATGCTATGTTTATTGTGTTATCGAAACGAACCAGCAAAGACCAACGCCGAATGCCTAAGAGTCGGTTAAGCCGCGCCCCCGAGTCGTGATATATTAGGACATTATGACAATATGACTGATAAGAGACCTTGTGAATTGACCATTTGTATTTATATGTGAATTGACCATTTGTATTTATATGTATTATGTTATTCTGGCAATTTTCTATTACAAATTTGTTAATAAAATATTTTCCTTCTTGAAATCAATTCAGTTAATAAAGGTCGTATTTTATTTGGGTCAAAAGGTTGTGGGCCCAGATCGCATCGGGTAATAAATATTTATTAAAGCGCAGATTAAATAAAGTTTTAAGATATGAAAGCTGAAAGCAAGATTGAAAAATTGAACGACGCATGTCAATAGTCAACATGGACATCTCATGTTAAAATCACTACACAGAAGAAATTAAATAGTAAAAAACTGAAGAAACGTTTAGTTTTTCGGAATATTTATTAGGTTTTTTGCACTCTGAAAGCCTGTAGTAGAAAATCGAATAAAACGTTCTTCTTTACGTTGAACCTGCGTTCAGCATTTTACTATATAGAGTTCAGCTTGTGCAAAAGTAAACGGGCGTTTAGGTTTTAACTATATTCGTTTAATTTTCGCAATACTGAACGATAGTTTAGTTTTTTATCCGATGCGTTCAATTTCTTCATTACTGAAAGTAAGCTTCTTATTTTACCATCTGCGCTTTTTAAATGTTTTTTAATATTAACAAAATTTATTCAATATATTCTACAAACATTATTCATACATAAATGTTTACATAAACAACTATTTCTATAAACTCACCGTAACCTGGTCTTTCTGAGGAAATTCCTTGTATATGTCATCGACAATTACATTAAAATCAGATGGTGTTAACATTTTTCCGTTAATGATGGTGTTTTCCAGGATTATATTTATTAATTTGTCTCTGTACTCAGATGACAAAAAAGTTATTCTGCCTTCTGTAACACATTTTTTTAAAATACACACTGTCTTGTTCCTCTTCTTAAAGGGCTTCTTACGAAATTCATACTCGATTCCTCCATCTATATTAAACGATTATTAAATATTGACTACATATGTATATATTGATGTACATATATACAACTTACTTTCTAAGTCCGGCAATAGAAATTGAATTGCTCGAACAAAGCTCAATGTCAATGTATGGATGTCACTATATAAAATATAAACTACTCACTTTAATAATCAACATACAAATGAGATTCGGTCAAACTTAACACTTGTTATTTTTTTAGAATTCCGTTACTTTTGTAGCCGGCAATTGAAATAATATTAAAGTTTTAAAAAATTTCCTAAAAATATTTTTACCACTTCTCGTTCAGATTTACTGAACGATGCGTTTAGAATTTTTTTACTATCTTTATGAAGTGGCCAGTGGAGATGAAGAATGTCCATTAACTAATGAAGGTAAAATTCGTGCATGGCGAAGAAAAGATTATTGGAAGTTCGGTTGGTACTAAACAGATCATTCTAATTGTGAATCTGCAAAGACAATGTGGACCAAATTACATGTTGTTTTCATTTAATGCTAAATTAGCTTCGGTGGTTATTACCTTTATACAGATGACAGTTAAATTTTCCACAACATTATATTTAAAAAAAATGTCGACTCTCCTAGCAAAATAAAAAAAAATAAATAAACCAAAATATATCTTGAACCTTCACAATGACTGTTTATATTTTAAATTTCAGCTTATTCGGATCAGAAATGGATTTTTGGCGATTTTTTTAAAAGTGTGAGACTCAAGATGGCGGTTCATTTTGCTAGTTAAGCGTAAAGAGCTTTATTTAAAACTTTGGTGTCCTTGGTGATCTCCACTGAAGGTTTTTGGCAAAGATTTTCGTAAAATATTTGAATTCTTAAATGTTCTTTTTGAAAGGACGTTTTTTAATTTTCTTGAAGAAGGGTAAATTTGACCCCTAAAGGGAGGAGTTAGAGGGTTAAGATCTTTCACAAAAATTATCCCCATAAAATTTCACAATATATAACTCTGACAATAAGAATTGTCTCAGACATTAACTTAAAACATTTTTTTCATTTAAGGACTGAGATCGAAAAATTCTTAACACACGTTTTTCATTAAAACTTTTAACCCAAGTATTATTTGATTTCTTTTTGATAAAGTTTCCTTTGTAAAGCATCTCAGTTATTATGTTTAATGTAAATTATGTTCATTTGTTGTTAATCTGATTAAAATGAGTGACCAGAAAAAAGTGCGTACTAAAATTATTAAATATTTTCAACAAAACCCAACTTGGTCCTACAAAAAGTAGGCCAATCATTCAAAGGTCTGCCGTCAAACTGTTTCCAATTTTATTCAACAGTACCGGGAGAACTTGTCCGTTGATAGAAAACCTGGTTCAGGAATGGTTCACATGATGTTTCTGAAGCCAAAAAAATAGAAAAATAGAAAGCATTTTCAAAAGAAGTCAAGTTTTATAAAGAAAATATCCCTGCTGCATAATGGATGACAAACGAATGTTCTGGCAGATTTTTCGCAACTTCCGGGTCAAAATTTTGATGTTGCTGATGCTCGAGGAAATGTTGAAGAAAAGTTTAGGACCCAAAAGCAAACAAAATTTTCCAAAAAGTTCTTGGTATGGCAAGCAATTTTTTTTACAGAAATTTACATCAAGGAATGTTTACAAAAAGGATGCTTCCATTCATAAGACTTCTTAGTGTGTCCACTTATTTTTGGCGTCATTTGGCACCCTGTCACTATGGTAAGAAAATTCTTGAGTGGTAAAAGAACAATAATGTGGTATTTGTACCAAGAGAGGCAAATCCTCCAAACTGCCTGGAGCTAAGGCCAGTGGAGAGATATTGGGCTCTTGTTAAAAGATAATTAAAGAGCACAAAAAATGTGTACAAAAGTGTGGTAGATTTTAAACGGATATGGACAACCTGTTCGAAAAACTGACAGAAATCACTATAAAACCATTTTTATAAACATATACATATGTTAAGAATTTTTCGAGCTCAGTCCTTAATATAATGATACCTTCGATAAAAAAACTAAAACTTTGACCAACTGGACAAAGTTATTATAAGACATAAGTCTATAATCTTTCAAGTCATTTTCTGAAAGAAAGCTTGTATGAGGGCTAGGGACAAGTGTGTCCCGATTTTCGTTATTCTTTACAGTATAATTTCGGGGAAATATATCGATATTCAGCGTTCCAAAACTCCATATATTAAAAATATGTTTTGCAGGCGAAGCACTTATCTTTTTGTTTACATATTTGTATAGTATGTTGTTTTAAATATTTATTTATATTTTTGGCAATTTAAATACTTACTAATGTACAATAAATATCATCAACAGTATTGTGGTAGAACCATAATATTTTTATAAATTTTTAAATCTCTACATATCCAAACATTTAATTACATTTGCTAAATTTTTAATTAAAAGGCGCACAATTCAATATAAATGCACTCTATAGTATAAACTGTAAAAATAAACTTTTTGTTAACATAATTGAATTGTCATTACATGTATGAACGAGTAAATGGACATTTAAGAGAATAAACTGTCTGTGTGTATGTATATGTGTGTGTGCAGAATAACCCAGTTGGCCACGTCTTCAAGACATTCTCAATGATGGGTACATGACAATGTAAACAAATCGTCAAAGACTTTTTTTTTACAATTGTTGCGAAAATCGTTAAACCTAATTCTTCTGATTACTAGTGAAATCAGTTTAGTAGTTTAAAAATTGTCACAATACTTTTTGTATTTAAATTTACGCAATAATTTAAATAGTCACTATATTTTAATTAAACACTTTATAATGAACAAGAATACAGTTGATGTTAAGTCTAACAGCGCCTTCAAAACACTGACCCACTGCAATTTTCTTGTATTATCTATATACACAGTGGTATCTTCTAGTAGTTTCATGAATTATCCATATAATTATATAATTATATTGTGGAAATTATTCGGGATCCAAATCTTCAATAATTCTGTCAGACATGCTTTCGAGAAGTTTCCTATTTAAAATCAGCAAAATTCCAGCAAAAGTCCATAAATAACGGAGATATGAGCAAAAATCTGAGACAACCTCTATTTTTGGCCTATTTCTGATCTATATCTCGATTACTAAGTCATAAATATAGACAATATGGATATATAATGATAGATATTTTAAAGTCCATTGTAACGATGTATATAAGGCTATAGTAAGTAGGACCTACAATGGGTCAAAATCGGGAAAAATATTTTTTAACCCGAATTATTTTTCACAAAAAACATTTTTTTGTCATAAATTTTTTTCACTAATAAATTAAAAAAAATATATTTTTAAATTAAAAAAATTTTTTTTAAAAAAATTGGAAAACACTTAAAAAACAATTTCGAATATAGCTCTCTTACTTGTTTCCGAATATAGCTCTCTTACTTGTTTCCTTCTAATGATACTTTAAATCTAGAAACATGAAATTAAGCATATATGGTCCTAATTTAGTGAAAATTCAAATTAGAATGGTACTTTATGGATTTTATTCACTAATGAAACTAGAAACATGAAATAAAGATAATGCGGACCAGATTGAGTGGGAATCCTGTCGCTCATCATGTCATCAAGTGTGTTTGATATAAGAAATGACTTAAATAAATCGTCAAAGACATTGTCGTATACGATAATTTGGCCAACTGGGATGTTTATATATTATTTATACAGATAATGACAAAAATATATATTAAAACAAGAATATAATTTTATGTTATTTATTTCATACACTTTGACATGTTATGTTCTTGATTCTTTTTTTTTTATAATCTTTGTTGTTGCTGTTGTTAAATGAATGACTTTTCTTCAACTTTTTTTTTCTTATTTTATTTTGTTGTTGTCTTTTTCTGTTCTTTCTTCTTGTGTTGAGACGACAGTAACTTATAAATTTGTTAAACTTATACGAGTTTGTTGTGCATGTACTATTCCTTCATATAAGATATTACTTTTTTGTATATATGTTTATGAACAAGCTAAGGACAAGTTTATGTAGTATCCCAGCAGTTAAGCAATAGACAGTAATTGTCACTAATGACAGTAATTGTTACTAATGTCTGATCATTTGGCTGACTCCAATTTATATACTTTGGTCCATTTGACACGTATGTGCTCTTTGTAGTGCAGAGAGAAGTCAATTGGTTTGTCTATACATCCAAATTCTAGAGTCGTCAATTGTCTCTTCAGTGTCTTTAAGTAATCTAGAGTGTAGTCACTTTAAATGTTTTGTGAATAATTCGTACAAACTGATTTTATACAAATTGTGTTGATATAATTCTCATACTGTTTTTTTTCTTTCTTTTTTCTTAAGTATACTGATATCCTATGTAACCTAGCGTGAAGTCAACTGTCACTTTAGTATCGCTAAGTAACCTAGAGTGTAGACACTTTAAACGTTTAGTTTGTACTGCACTTTAGAAAGTAGTTATTTTACCCACCACAACTAATATATTGTAACGTTTTAACCTTTTTAAAACGTTGGTTTATTTCCTTTAAATAAACCGGATACTTTTGATTGCAAATAAAAAGCAGTTTTAGTAGTTTAAAATTTGTAACAACTCTTTATTTATTCAAATGTTCAACAACAACAGTCTAAATAGTCACTCAGTGTCTATTTACACGTTTATCAATTCGCAGAAATGCACACATGCTTTATAATGTACAAACTTAAATGTACAAGACAGTTGATGTTAACTCTAACAGCGACTATGATAAAATCACTTACGACTGCAACCTCTGCCACTATTTATACACACGCCATCTTTAGTGAATCTTCTACAATGATCTTAACGGACAAACTAGTACATTCGAATTCTAGAGCTTTAGATGTTAATGTTAGCAGCTTAAACATTTAGTGATGCCATACCAACAAACAATGCCAATAACCGCATGATATTAATATTGTTAATAAGTAGAAGCGTCTATTGATGGACGTGTTTATAAACATGATGAATGTTGCAGGCAGTCGTTACAGATCGTTAAATTCAAATCGCTATTGCACATTCGTAACAATATATTCGATGTATTTTTTACTTAACTAGTTATGCAGCTGATCAAGCAAACAGTTAGGTAGCTAGTAAGATAACTGACTCTATGTAAACGGTATGTGTATCCAATACTTTGACTACTTTGGACTAGCTATCAGATAGTTTCATTGCCCAAAATGGCCAATTGATCCCTTGATAAGGACATGTACGTGTTAAACTAAGTAGTCACGTAGCTAGTTATATAATTAGTTGTCAACCTAAATTATAGGTAAAAACACTATTTCATTAAAGTATACTGGAACTGCTGGGATGTCTATGTATATTTATACATATTTATATGTATACTTGTAAATCTGTATGTGTGTTTGTCTGTATTGTAATTTATGACAACAATTATAAAAGACAAAATACATACGTACATACATAAATGCTGAGTGAAGTGTATGTAAATGTGAGTTTTAACACTACGAGTGTGATAAAAAATAAATTAAAAATTATATATAATTTAAGTAAGTGATTAACCCAAAAAGTGTACACATGTATTATTTTCATCATATTGTTACGTTTTAACCTTTTTAAAACGTTGGTTTATTTCCTTTAAATAAACCGGATACTTTTGATTGCAAATAAAAGCCGTTTAGTAATTAAAAATTTGTAACAACTAAAGACATTTAAAATGTATATTTGTAATAACTAAAGATATTTAAAATGTACAACAACAGCAGTTCAAATAGCCACTCAGTGTCTTTATACAAGTTTATCAATTCGCAGAAATGCACACACACTTTATAATGTACAAACTTAAATGTACAAGACAGTTGATGTTAACTCTAACAGCGCCTATGATAAACTCAACACACGACTGCAACCTCTGCCACTATTTATACATGCGCCATCTATCGTGAATCTTCTACAATGCTTTAGAGCTTTCGATGTCAATGTTAGCAGTTTAAACATTTAGTGTTGCCATACTAATAAACAATGCTAATAACCGCATGCTATCAACATTGTTGATAAGTAGAAGGTTATACCGATGGACGTGTTTATAAACATGATGAATGCTGCAGACAGTCGTTACAGACTGTTCAATTCAAATCGCTATTGCAAATTCGTAACAATATAAAACTAGATTAGAAAGAAAATTATATACTATAGGTATATGTAAACAATATGAAAGGTTTTCAGTCAATCAAGTCTTTTTTATATTTTACTAAATCTTTGCTTTTTAATATTTCTATTTTTCTAATTTTCTCATCAATTATTTCCCTTTCTATAGCTCAATTTTTACATCAATTGTGGCTCTATGTATATACTTAGTTTTATAACTAAACCGTGGCTCCTTATACAGTTAAATTTTCTTTTCAATTATGGCTTTTTTAATAGTTAAGTCTTTAGGACAATAGTGCCTCTTACTTTACTTAAGTCATTCATTCAATCGTCACTATTTCTATACTTCAATTTTCATAGCAATCGTGGCCTTTTCTCTAGTTAAATTTTCATATGATCGTGGCTCTTTCTATACTTCAATTTACACATCAATCGTGGCTCTTTCTGTATTTCAATATTCATATCCATCGTGGCTTTTTCTATATTTCTATACTTCAATTTTCATATCAATCGTGGCTCTTTCTATATTTCAATTTTCACATCAATCGTGGCTCTTTCTATTTTTTAATTCTCACATCAATCGTGACTCTTTCTATATTTCAATATTCGTATCAATCGTGGCTCTTTCTATATATAAATTTTCATATCAATCGTGGCTTCTTCTATACTTCAATTTTCACATCCATGTGGCTCTTTCTATATTTCAATTTTCATATCAATTCTGGCTCTTTCTATAGTTCAATTGTCACAACTATAATGGCTCTATCTATATTTCAATTTTCACACCAATCGAGGATCTTTCTATTTTTCAATTCTCACATCAATCATTGCCCTTTCTATACTTCAATATTCGTATCAATCGTGGCTCTTTCTATACTTCAATGTTCATAGCAATCGTGGCCTTTTCTCTAGTTAAATTTTCATATGATCGTGGCTCTTTCTATACTTCAATTTACACATCAATCGTGGCTCTTTCTATATTTCTATACTTCAATTTTCATATCAATAGTGGCTGATTCTATTCTTCAATTTTCTTATTAATCGTGGCTCTTTCTGTATTTCAATATTCACATCCATCGTGGCTTCTTCTATACTTCAATTTTCACATCCATGTGGCTCTTTCTATTCTTCAATTTTCTTATTAATCGTGGCTCTTTCTGTATTTCAATATTCACATCCATCGTGGCTTTTTCAATTTTCATATCAATCGTGGCTATTTCTATTTTTCAATATTCGTATCAATCGTGGGTCTTTCTATATATCAATTTTCATATCAATCGTGGCTTCTTCTATACTTCAATTTTCACATCCATGTGGCTCTTTCTATTCTTCAATTTTCATATCAATCGTGGATCTTTCTATAGTTCAATTGTCACAGCTATAGTTATAGCTCTCTCTATATTTCAATTTTCACACCAATCGTGGGTCTTTCTATTTTTCAATTCTCACATCAATCATGGCTCTTTCTATACTTAAATTTTCATATCAATCGTGGCTCTTTCTATTTTTCAATTCTCACATCAATCATGGCTCTTTCTATATTTCAATACTCGTATCAATCGTGGCTCTTTCTATTTTTCAATTCTCACATCTATCGTGCGTTAATACTTTTTTGATAGGAAATTTTTATGTTAAAAACATATACTAGATATATAGTTAAAGATAATTAAATAATTTTAATAAAATCAGAAATTCGAACGTTAGCCACCATTTTTAATATAATCTTACAGCTATCATTCGTTTAGCTATGATTCTAAATATGTACGCATATTAAACTCTTCTGGATCTTAAGTACTCCGAGGCAATCTAATGGGCTTTGGTTGCATCCATTAAACACTCCCTAAAGTGTTAAAACAATTTTAATCTTTTACATCATGACTTAATTATAAAGATTTTAAGAAACACACACAGAACATGTAAAAGAATGTCTATTCAAATTTAATTTAGTTTCAAATAAGATTATCCTTTATATATTATTTTCTCCTTTATTGAGTTTTTTGTTGCATTATCTTTTCAGGTTTTGTTGTGTGTGTATGTTTTCTTATATTCATCATAAATAAATAAATTTAAGTCCTTTTGATTGTTACTTTCCATACATGTATTAAATAACTTTTGAATTTTGCAGAAAACACAGAGCACAATAAAAATAATAGTAACAAAAACTTTTCTTAAGCCTACATACGAAATTATAAGTATTTGCGTATACAACCGACATCACTTGTGTCTTGAGTACTTTTCTGTTGTTGTTTTCTTGCCGTTATTGTTAAAACAAATAATCGTAAATAAAAAGTCATAATAACACAATTTGTTTAAACAAAAAAGGAAAAAATTATATATTTTTCAAGACTTTTATACAAATATGTACATACATATATGTAGATATGTACATATTTATATTCTCACACACATACATTTTTACATGGTTATTTTTAAAACTAAAACAAAAGCCATGAAAAGAAGAACTTGAAGCATTGATGTTTTAAATTTTTTACTTTTTCATAATTTTTGTTAGTATAAACAATGAGTATGGTTAGAGATATCCCAGCAAAATAGGTGGGATTTAAGATTATTTAAAAAAACGCTTATTTTCCAAAAAAAAAAAAAATCCCAACAACCAACCCTGGTGCTTTATGCTTTAATTTCAACATAAACAGTGGAATTTTATACACTTTTCAGCTGTTTCTATACTTCGATTTTCACTTAATTCACACATCTTTCTATGCAAACATTTTGAGATCAATTTTATGCTCTAAAGCTACGTACACACGGTTGTCAGATTTTACAATGTTGTCAGATCTGGCAATGTGCTCGCAATGTACTGCCAATGAAATATTATTAGCAAAAGGTAAATTGTCAGTTTAGACGATTGTAAGAAAACCTTACAATTTCATTGTCAGACAATTGTCAAACAATAAATTTATCTGCCAACAAAAATTGTCAGTTCACACGGTTGCTTCACTTTTGTTTATTTTAAATACATATCCACAGTGTTGCCAATAGAAATTATTTATCTGACAATGATGCCATTGTCAGATGCATAAACTTCGCACATATGACAATAAAATGTTTCTGACAATGATCTTACAATGATCTGGCAATGATGGTGTTTACACGATTGTCAGATGTCTGACAATAGTATTGTCTTACAATGTACTGACAAATACTTTTTCTGACAACGTTGTAAGACAAAAATTGTAAGTTTACACGGTTGTTAGACATTTTCTGAACATTTTTCTGACAATATTTTACAATCTGACAACCGTGTGTACGTAGCTTAATCTTCAATTGGTGATCTTTCTATACTTCAATTGCTGCACTTTGTGTTCACCAGTTGTTTTTCTTCATTCCTGGCTCTTTCTTTTCTTCAATATTTAGTTGAATTGGATTCAAATTTTTATACTTCAGTAGACAGATCGATCCTGTACTTCAATTATTAGGTCAATTGTGGTTCTTTCTATGCTTCAATTTTGAGTCCAATGGTGGCTTCTTCTGCATTTCAATTATGAGCTCTTTCTAAACAAACATTTTTATTCAGAGGCTAGTTCTATTTTTCAATTTCTAAATTAATCGTGGCTCTTTCTTTACTTCAGTTTTTATACCACTTCAATTTTAACATAAGCCGCCTCTTTCTATGCTTTCATTTTCACATCAATATTGGCTCTTTTATACTTCAATAGTGGCTCGTTCTATACTTTAATTTAAGATCAATTATGATTCTTTTTATGTTTCAATTTTTAATCCAACGGAGCTCTTTCTATACTTTAATTTTTTCAACCGTGACTCTTGCTATAACTCAAATTTTAGTTCACCTGTGGCTCTTTCTATAACAGAAGTGTTGGCTCTTCATATACTTCAATTTGTAGTTCAATCGTGGCTCTTTCTATAACTCAATTTTTGGTTCAATCGTGGCTTTTTATATAACTCAATTTTTACTTCAATCTTGCCTCTTTCAATAAATAAATTTTTAGTTCAATCATGGCTCTTTCTATAACTCAATTTTTAGTTCAATCTTGGCTCTTTCTATAACAAAATTTTTAGTTCAATATTGGTTCTTTCTATAACTCAATTTTTAGTTCAATCGTGGCTCTTTCTATAACTTAATTTTTAGTTTAATCTCGGATCTTTCTATAAATTAATTTTTAGTTCAATCTTGGCTCTTTCTATAACTTCATTTTTAGTTCAATCTTGGCTCTTTCTATAACTTAATTTTTAGTTCAATCTTGGCTCTTTCTATAACTCAATTTTTAGTTCAATCGTGGCTCTTTCTGTTTTTAAATTTTTAGTTCAATCATGGCTCTTTCTATAACATAATTTTTAGTTCAATCTTGGCTCTTTCTATAACTCAATTTTTAGTTCAATCTTGGCTCTTTCTATAACTCCATTTTTAGTTTAATTGTGGCTCTTTCTATAACTCAATTTTTAGTTCAATCGTGGCTTTTCTATAACTCAATTTTTAGTTTAATCTCGAATCTTTCTATAACTTAATTTTTAGTTCAATCTTGGCTCATTCTATAACTCAATTTTTAGTTCAATCTTGGCTCCTTCTATAACTCAATTTTTAGTTCAATTGTGGCTCTTTCTATAACTCAATTGTTAGTTCAAATGTGATTTTGCTTTTACAAAAATTACGTAAAACATTTGTTGGTATAAATGTCTACTTTAAATATTAACAAGTGCTAGGGATTCATATACATGCGAATGAATATAAATAAACTTTTCATATGTAGAATTTCTTTAAGAAGACATAGCAAAAGTTTTTGTTGAAAAGAACTCATAAAATATAAGTTTTTATAATCCTTCCTACTTTCTGCTTCTTTTTTTTTATTTTTTGTATTTATTATGCTAGAATACTTTTGTTTGTCGTATTGTCCTAAAATAAAGGCAATGAAAAATATGAGTGTGTTTTTTTTTTGTTTTCATAATATCTTTAAAAAATCCAAACAAAACCCATAGGAAAAACAATGAAATTTCAATGTTAAGTGGAAACATAAACAATACATAAGACTAATTTTGTATACAAACTTAAAATATCACATATAATAATGTAACAAAAAGGAAGCACATTTTTAAATATGCACTAACTGCTTATCATAAATACTTATTTGAATACAGACACAGACACGGTTAGATATCTTCCCAGCAGTTAAGCAAGTAGTGAATGTATCCCTTATAGACAGTAATCGTCACAAATGTTTTATCACTTGGCTGACTCCAATTTATACATTGTGGTCATTTGAGACGTATGTGCTCTTTGTAGTGCAGAGAGCAGACAATTGGTTACTTTATAAATCCCAGGTAATCTAGCGTGAAGACAATTGACACTTAAGTGTCTCTAAGTAATCTGGAGTGTAGTTAAACTTTAAAAGTTTTGTGAGCAATTCGTTCAAACTGGTTTTATAGAAATTGTGTTGATATAATTCTCATTCAGTTAATTTTTATTTTTTTAAGATAGCATAAAGTCAATAGTTACTTTAGTGTCTCTTAGTAACCTATAGTGAAGTCACTTTAAACGTTTATTTTGTACCGCTCTTTAGAAAGTAGTTATTTTACCCACCATAAGCAAACCATTGGAGAGTTGTTGAATAAAGGTTTGTTTACAAGCTATCGTTTATTGAACTGCCTATGATATGTCTTTTTAACTGACTATTTGAAACCAGTTAGCACCCGTACATGTTAGTATAACTAGTTATGAAGCTGATCAAGTTACCAGTTAGGTAGCTAGCAAGGCAACTGACGCTATTTAACCAGTATGTGAATCCAATATGTTGACTACTTTGGACCAGCTATTAGACAGTCTCATTGTAGTCAAAAAGTGTCCTACTTAGGACATGCACATGTTAAAATAACTAGTCACGTAGCTATTGAAGTAACTAGTTCCCACCCTAAATGATGGGTAAAATCACTAGTTCAGGACTGTCTCCTAGAACTCCTGGGTTACAATGAATGGTATGGGTTTAAATATGTGAATGTATTTATTTACTTATGTATTATGTATATGTGTTAGAATTAAATAACTGACAGTTTTCTCTGTACGTATGAGTGACATTTAATTAAAGTCAGTTTTTATTTAAAATTTTATGTTTTCGCTCAAGCAAAACATTACAAAAGTTATTTGAAATTTAATATAAATGCCATTAATTAAGGGATTTCAAAAGCAACTGACACATAAACATAATAAAAGTCTCTTTTTAGTTTAATTATAGTTATTGAGAAATGGATTAAAATAGATTTGATGTTTAAAAGGTTATACAAATTTATTTCATGTAATTTATTAGTATGTATTTGAATACCTGTGAGGGAATATTGTGTTAAAGGTTAAGTTTTCACAAGGACACTATGTTTTTAATTATAAATTCAATTATACCTTGATGACAGCCTCTGTTATCCCCTTTTTGGCATTTAGTATTTCTATTGTTAAATATTGCCTGTAATATTTAACTTACCCCCATATTCATAAACAAATTTTAAATTTAAACAAAAAGGGTCCTCATGTAAATGCTTAAATGCCTCGCAAACTGTGCAATCTCGCAAATGAACTTGAAAAAATTGTATGGAAATTCGTTTGCACAACTCCGATATATATTGTGCATTTGATGAATCAGCTGCCTTTGTTTACTTTTATTTATAAGAAATAAAAATTAATATTTTGTACATGTGAAAATTTTTTGACTTTGGAACAGAATTATTGGATTGAATGGCATTGTGTATGGAAATATTAACCAACAGTTAGAACATAAGCAAAATCTTCCAAACTATGTTTACCATTGTTTGTTTCAAAGATTTCACTTTCATTAGAAAATTCTTAGAATTTAAATTTATAGAATTTTTAAAACTTTTTTAAGCTTTTTTTTTATTTTATTTCTGTTTGACATTTTTACCAAATAGAGATTTTCTGTATAAAATTGCACAAAATTTAAAAGGTGAAATAAGTCGCGCAAATTTGCACATTTGCACAAATGGAAAACTTAAGCGGTTAAATGAGTACCCTTAATGTTTTAAAGCAAATTTTTCATACAAAATTTGATTTTAAAACGTTGTTTAAATAAGGCCTTTAGCCGTTTTCGCACAAAAGACGTTACCGACAAAAACTAAATTTTACAGGACAGTTTTTTTTATACCCTGCACCTTCGTGAGAAGGGTATACATAAAGTTGTCATTCCGTTTGTAATTTCCACACTATAATTTTCCGACCCTATAAAGTATATATATTCTGGATCCTTATAGATAGCGGAGTCGATTTAGCCATGTCCGTCTGTCTGTCTGTCTGTCTGTCTGTCTGTCTGTCTGTCTGTCTGTCTGTCTGTCTGTCTGTCTGTCTGTCTGTCTGTCTGTCTGTCTGTCTGTCTGTCTGTCCGTCTGTCTGTCTGTCTGTCTGTCTGTCTGTCTGTCCGTCTGTCTGTCTGTCTGTCTGTCTGTCTGTCTGTCTGTCTGTCTGTCCGTCTGTCTGTTGAAATCAATTTTCTGAAGACCCCAGATATCTTCGGGATCCAAATATTCAATAATTCTGTCAGACATGCTTTCGAGAAGTTTACTATTTAAAATCAGCAAAATCCGTCCATAAATAACGGAGATATTGAGCAAAAATACGAGACAACCTCTGAAAATTTCATATAAAAAAGACAATTTATTGCATGCTTTGACAAAAAAGCAACAAAACGTACACATGTTTGGATGTGTGTTGGCTTCATTGCTTTGCGAATTTTGTTTTTGTTTTGTTTTTTTTTTTTTGGTGTTTCGTTTGGCGTTGTTGTTTTTATATTCTACACCTTCGTGAGAAGGGTATATATAAGATTGTTATTTCGTTTGTAACTTCTACAATATAATCTGTTCGTCAGCAATTAAATGTAAAATTTTTAAAAGTTTTTTTGATATATTTAGGATGCTATTGGCTGAAAATGGGCAATTAATTCATCCACAACAAAGATGAAGGGTATATAAGATTCGGCATAGCAAAATATAGCACTCTTACTTGTTTCTTTTAAATTTCATATATTTTAAAAGAAAATTTAGATGTAACTGACACCTTGCTATTACAAAATTCATAAATAGAAAATAAATATGTACTTACGTCTTACGTAAAATTTAAACTATTGCATCTATAGTTATGAAATTTTCAGGAATGATGCTAATAGAGCTAGATTATCGATTTCCATAAAAAAACGAAAATCTAATACCATGTCGCTTACGTCCGTTTTGCGAAAAGGGCTCTTTATAATTTTAAAAATTCATATATCATTTATTTATTGCAAAACATTGTTTAATAAGTACGTAACTAATATCTCCTACTACATTAAACAACATCCTCTCCACGGCATGTTGTTATATTTAAGCAAAGTGAATTTCCTTTTGAATTCTCTTAAGAGAAAACTTTCACTAATTATGTCCAACTCATGTCGTTTAATTGAACGATTCCCCAGACATGAACGGCAACATAATTTGCCATCTTTGTAACAAAATTTTGTTAAATAAAGTCATGGACACATGAGTTTGTGAAAAGGGAAATGCTGTAAATATAATGGTCACACATAGTTAAATTTATTAGCACATTATATGGTATGAAATTAATTATTAAATACACAGTGAGAATTATGAACATTTTCAGCAATGTACTTATGTTTAAAGTGCCATTTAAATAGGATATATATATAAAAGCTAATACAGAAAGAGCAGCAATTGAACTGAAAACTGATTTTTATAAAGTGACACAGTTTCTGTGAATATTTAAGTATGGAAAGAACCGCAATTGGTGCAAAATTGACGAATAGAAAGAGTCACCATCGCTGTGCAGATTGAAAGAGCCCTGATCGCTATGAAAATTTAAGTATAGAAAGAGCCACGATCGCTATGAAAATTTAAATATAGAAAGAACCACAATTAGTCCGATTATGGGAGTATACACAGAGAAAACAGATTCGTGATAGCAACCGAATTTGTTGCCAATCGAATGATTCGGTTGCACACATAGAATTTTTCGGTTCTATCAACAGATGTTCCGTTGATAAATAAGAATTTCGGTTGAAGCGACCAAATTTTTGTTACCCCTTCCAAAATTTTGTAGCCACAACTGTAAAATTCGGTCACTAAGGTAGAATCATTCGATTGACAACAAATTCGGTTGCTATCACGAATCAGTTTTCTTTGTGTAGAAACAGCTACGATCGCTGAGAAAATTGAAGTTTAGGGAAAGAGACACGATAGTTGTGATAACTAAATTATAGAAAGAAAAAATTTATGTATTTATGTAATTTAATAATTGGAGTATCGAAAGAGCCACGATCGCTGTGATTGCGATTGAAAAGTACAAAAGTGTCACGATTGATGCGTATTTGTTTTATTTTAAGTTATTCTTGCTATAATGTTCATTTAGGAGGATGTGTTCTAAATCGCCTAATGTCTCCTTTTTGGAGATTCTCTGGCGTGACTGGCGAGATCGCCCAATTTAACCACTACAGCCTTCTATCTTTGGGAAGTTTTGAAGTCACGAGTCTATGTAAACAAGCCACAGACTTTGGAGTCTGACAAGTGAACCAGCTTTTGAAATCGATATCTTCCGATTGGAATAAAATTTGCACTATAGTTCAAATTGGATACTAATTCAGACACAATTGCTCGTCGAGAACTTTCTGAGTTGGAGAGGGTCAAAATTTGACATTTTGGCCAAGCAGGTGTTTTTTCTCATCCATTTAACTTATTACCTATTGTTCTTTGCAAAATGTGTCCCAAATAGTTCAGATAGCTATTTCTTCAATCTTTCAGAAAATAAAAAATTAAATTTTGTATTTTTTTTCCAAAATCAAAAACTTTTTTGACTTTTTTTTTTAAATGGGTCCTTTTTTTCTCTCAAAAGAAAGCTTAGATATTTTCCTTGAAGACCTATTTGGTCGCTTAGTGGGATGCGAGTGGGATATCTATCACAATAAATGTTTTGTAACTCAAAACATACAATTTTTGATTTTTTTTTCCAAAATCTAAATTTTTTTTTCCAAAATGGGCCCCTTTTTAAAATTGTTTTTCGCTCAAAAGATACTTAGATATTTCCTTGAAGACCTATTTGGTCTCTTAGTGGGATGCGAGTGGGACATGGATGCTACAAAATCCTGCAATGATGGTTTTATATAATAGAAATCATTAAGATTACATACAAAACCTTTAATTGTCTATTTACAATGTCAATCAGTAATTAAAATTTAATTTCTCATACTTATTTCTCGCAGCATAACTCGGTTATGGTCTACAGAAATACCATAAAACAAAACAAACAAAAAACAATTTTTTTGACATTTAATCCGAGACAATTTGCTCCTCTACTCTTCTTTATTTTCTGTTTTTTTTTTTTTTTTTTTACTTTCATACTGCTGCGTATTTCTAACAAAATACCACAAAGAAGCAATAACAATGGTCTGATGATGTCTAAGGGCACAGCATACCAAATAAATAGAAGAAAAAAAACATTTAAATGTCCAGACGTATACGCTGCAGGGTTAGAATATGTGAAATTGTTACAATACCCTAAAAAAGAACAGCTAGAGTAAAATCAAAGAATAAAAAAGAAACAAACATAAAATCAACCATACATGCAGTTATTACGACAGTATTCAGAGCTTAAAATTCCTTTTCATCTGCAACAAATACTAAGAGTAACAGCGGCACTTTTAAGAGGAGTAACTAATATTAGGGTGGCTCTTATTTTGCACTTTTTGGTTTTCCTTGACTGGCACTATGGAAAATTAGTTTTTCATAATTTTTTTCGTAAGTTAAATAACAAAGCTCAATTAAAATCATCATTAGTACCTGACCCCAATCGTTACTTTGCTGTCTTTACTTTCTTGCATGATGGTGCTCCTTCTTGTTTGGATTCTGTGTCGGATAAGGATCTGTCTTCATCTGGAAAAAAATAAATTGTCTTTAATTATTCAGTTAACTTAAATTTTGTGGCACACCTTAGGAGGAAACTCCCATTGTATCTTCTTCAGCTTCATTGTCGGGATCGTACGTCTTTTGCGACCACCAAATTTCAGATTAGATGATTTTAATTGAGATTTGCAAGATAACTTACGAACAAAATATGAAGAACTGATTTTCCACGCTCCAACTCAAGGAAAAATACCGCTTTCCTTAATAAATGTTGAGATATTCGAATCTTTAAAAGTTCAGAATATATGAAAAAGGCACAACAAATGACAATTTCCCCTACTAACTTCTTATCGATATACATATCTCGATTCCTAGACCTTTCTGAGCGAAACACTGGCACTAACAATTTGCAAATTTTTACAGAGTAATTATAATAAATGAACTTGAGCCAAATTAAAAATTTACTTTAAAAATATAACAAAATTAAATGTTAAAAAACTATTGTATGTAATACTAAGAAGCATTTAAAATATTTGTTTAAGAATTTAATCCTATAATTCGCGATACAAATATTCCGCAAAAACGATTTCGAATGCAGAACGTTTAATTTTTTTGTAAAAATCGATATTGTAATACGGATTACTAAGAAATATTTTTGGTCATAATCACATAATTTTACAATATTTATAGTCTAAAGCATTCGAAATTGCTTTCATTAGTATTTTTGCCTAAATATGCGTTTAAGGTGTCTAATATATTAACAAACAAATTTCTTTATTATGCCTAGCATCACAAAATATGGGGGATATATTGATTTTGTCATTCTTTATGTTACTCATCGAAATATTCATCGCAGAACGTCAGAAGAATATACTTATATTCTGAGTCCTTATGAAATTTTAAGACGAACTAGCTATGTCAGTATATCCGTCAGTCTGTCTGTTGAAAACACAATTGGGTCCAAACGGAAGGAACTAGCTTTCTGAAATTTTCCACAAATAATCTCTGTAGATAAGGTTTGTTTGGTACTGAAAATGGGCAATATGATTTCATCTAGCCCCCATTCAAATGTCCCCTCGAAATACTGTTTGGGCAGTCATAAATATGTTGATTAGTTCTAAGTACTCTAAAATTATTCTGTAAAGTATGGCGAATATCGCTCAACATTTCCCAGTTTCTTGAAATACGAGGGTGGGCCATACGAAGAAATAATTGAAATTAAATGTATTTCGTAGACAATTTAGTAGCGCAAGTCAGTTTTTCTTTGAAAAAAAAAAGAATAAAAGACAAACCAACTTGCCGAGTACAAGCAAGTCTGTACTCAAATCTACATCATCTAAAACAAGAATTGCCTAATGTAAAAGGGGTTAAAGTAATATTCAGAAAATTATAATTTAAGTTGAAAAAACTTGATGTTGAGAAATTCAAAATTAATATTGAGAAATAATAAATTTCTATTAGGTTTAAATCATAGAGAAACAACAAGAGCGGAAAATAGGAGAAAACTCCAACAAAAATTTTACTCAAAATAATCACACATACGAGTGTTGTTTTCACATAGTTTTATTTAATAATACATTCTCAGCACTTAGGTTTCTGACAACTGAGTTAGGTCTTTGACAGGAGAGTTTCCGGTCTATGTATATTTCTCTATGGTTTAAACAAACATAAATTCATACTCGTAGCATGTATTTTATAAAAAAAAAACAAGTAAGAGAGCTATATTCGGATATGCCGAATCTTATATACCCTTCACTAAATTATACTTTAAAATAAAAATTTTAAATATTTTTAGGTAAACAAAATAATTTTTTTGTTTTTAAATTAAAAAAAAAAATTTTCAATTGTTAAAAAAAATTTTTTTTTTTCAAAATTGTTTTCAATTTTTTAAAATTTTTTTTTTAAAATTAAAAAAAAAAAAATTTTTAATTGTTTACCAAAATTTAAAAAAAAATTTTTTTTTCAAAACTGTTTTCAATTTTTTTTTAATTTTTCAAAAAAAAATTTTTTAAATTTATTAGTGAAAAAAAAAATTTATAAAAAAAATGTTTTTGTGGTAAAAAAAATATTCGTATTAAAAAATAATTTTCCCGATTTTGACCCATTGTAGGTCCAAATTACTTTAGCCTTATATAAATCGGTGCAATGGACTTTGAAATATCTATCATTAGATATCCATATTGTCTATATTAATGACTTAGTAATCCAGATATAGATCAAAAATAGGCCAAAAGTCGAGGTTGTCCCGGTTTTTTCCTTATATCTCAGCCATTTGTGGGCCGATTTTGTCGATTTTAAATAGCAACCGAGCAGAAGAAGAATTCCCGATTTATTGATGTATCAATTATGTTTGTAAGTTATTTGGGGGCTACGGAAAGTTGATTTCAACATACAGACGGACATGGCTATATCGACTTCGCTATATATAACAATCCAGAATATAGAGCACTCACTTCGACTGGAGGAGCTGTCTTCTCATGTGCCATGTAGCTAGAGGCAATCGTAAGGCTTCTATTATGCGGTAGCTCGACCTTTGCTACTGTAAGGTCCTCTGAGCTTAGCTGCGTACAAAGAAAAATGTTAATCGATTTTTTGGCAATAATACATGATCTTGGCCTACCATTGTTTCTTGCATAGAGGATGTTATATGCTGAGGCCGGGAACCCCTTCACGTCCAAGTCTGAAGCCCAGGGTTCTTGCACCAGCCCAATGTCCAGGTCCTCTTCGGCTAAGAGTACCCGAAGGTTATCTGTAGCACATTTGGAGTGCTGCAGATTTATCTGCACTATCTTAAGTGCCATTGTTGTCTGTTGTGGGGGGTTCGGAGAGCTTCATCCCTGTGAGCAGAGAGTTTGCAGCTTCAACCTCATCCGCTTCACCGCTCCCCGTACCTGTGGGCCGAAACACTTTTACCTTCGCGTCCCTCACTCCGAAGAACAGCTTGAAACCCGCCTTCTCAAGCTCGACTGAGCCAGATTCAGTGATGGCGAGAATTAGGCAAGTGTGGCCATCGCCTTGCTCAACGCGGATGATGGACCAGTCATCCATGTGGATGTTGGGGTTCTGCAGCTTCAGACACTCCACCATCTTATGTGCATCGGTTGTCATCTTCGGTAACCAGATACGAGCACGCGGTCTCATAGGGATTTCTTGAGCCGGGATCAGTTTAAGGCTTAAACCTTCCCATGCACCACTGATCTTAGCGATGCATTTGCTAAGAAAGTCCTTTGAGAACTCGTCCAAGCATTTGATCACCCTGTAGCCCCGGTGAATTTCACCAGAGTCAAAACGAGGTGCCGTACCAGTCCTATTAGCGAACAAGTATTCCATCACGAGTTCGGTTAATTTGGACTCGATAGCACCCCATTCTGTTACCACAGGATTGATGATACCGTCTTTCTCTGTCGCCAGAGCCATTAACAGATGGTCTTTAACCACCTCGTTGAAGGGCCGCCTGGCGGATGTGGTCGTGGTTGATGTGGGTCCCGGAGTGGCTTTTTTGTCGGCAACCTTACTCCTTTTGGGCGATTTTTCTCCCTCTGTCTGAGAGCGATTGCGCTTGGACCTCTCTATGTCTTCGGCTGCTGCCTTAGATGTGCTGGGTACGGAATCCATAACCTTTTGGTACTCATCTACCACAGCTTGGTATTTTACGCGATCTTCCTCATCACGTTCGTGTGGAGCGCCGCTGGCAGCATTCTTGTCAATCTTGTCAAGAATGAATAGTGCCTTAGCGTATCTGGATTTGAGGATGTCTTTCTGACTCTTCCTCTTTTTTCTTTTCTTCTTCAATTGGTCGCCAGCCTTGGCATCCGATTGAGAAGGAGCATTTGTCAAGTTCTTGGAGGGCAGTAGAGTGCTGTGACGGTCACCCACGCTGCCTGACATTTCGACCAAAGTCTCTTGACTAGAGGCTAGTAGGTCGTCTTCTGAAGATGATCCGAGATCACCGGTCTTCTTCAGGAGGTTGTTATTGTTGTTGTTGTTTTCGTTGTTGTTTAAGTTCATTTTTGGTCCCACGAGTAGGCACGTAAAGGGATGGACCATCCATGCAGTGACGGCGTACATGGACTGGACAGAAAATGATTACAACCGGCCCGTGTCCTAGCACCGGAGGGGAGCTGTTAGCGACTAATCATCTTTTACCACTAATTAGCCATTCAGGTTCTCGGCACTGCTACCAACCACGTTAACCTTACAAGTGGGGGAAGGGAAAAAGGGGAAGAGAAGGGATAAAGAAGGGGAAGGGATATCATTTTGTTTTTAGATGATGGAGAACAAGTTTATACCTCAACAGCGAAAATTTCCAATATAAGGGCCACCTTAATGTGCTAGCATATACATGTTTCTTGCTTTGTGTTTTTGGCTTGACATTTAAACACTAACATAGACAGTCATATCGTTTACAAAGTAAAGTGTGAGAGTGTATGGATATGACCTTAAATTTAAACAATCATTGTTAGTATGTAGGTATTAATGTGTAAGCGTGTGTGAGTTACTGCATTGTTTGTGAGTATGAGTGTTAAAGAGTATTATATCATCTCCAATAAGCTTATGATAATAAAATGTCTGGTAGTGTTGGTACATAGAATTTGATACTCTTCTAATAACAACTAAAGGAACAATTACAAAATGTCATACGATAGGGTATAAAAGAGACAAAAAGACAATTATAACACAACATCTTCTTTGTACATTTTTGTGGGTTTTAAAATGTTACATACAACACTGAAGCATGTGAGAGTAAAACTTCACATCTTCCCTTCACACACATACCAGCAGTGAAGAGCGTAAATTGAAAACAAATCGAAAACTATTTTTTTTAATGTTTACGATATTTTAAACATAACTCCTGAATTAAAGCTTTAAGAATAAGTATGTACTCATTAACTGAAATTTTAACTTTTTAAGGAAATTTGATTCATTTGTACAATTTTAAAGCATATATCTTTATCTTTCAAATAAAATAAAATTTAATGTTGTATATTGCATGTTTTGAAAGTTATGTGTAGTTATGTATGTATATATTTGCTTTGGTTGGGACTTATTTTGTTCATTAGTAGCTAAAACTAAGTGCAATCGGATAATTATAAACCGTCCCGGAAATCTATTAAAAGTTGTAAAATTGGGTAAATAATGGTCCTTTTTTGGATATCTTACATATATTCCTTATTTAAGTAATATTTTCTAAACATTTGAAATAAATCTTATCTTCTAGAGAAATTTGTCTTTTTTATGGATTTTATGGGCTCATATACAATATTTTTTGGCTAAAACTTGATTTTTTCGAATCTCGGAATCCAATTGGAATTTTGTTTTCTTGTCTTCAGTACAATTGGACAAAATGTCAATTGCTAAAATGTCGAAAAATTTTAACTTTTTCTATATTTTTTTTTTTACAATTTTTGGCCCATAGCTGCCAAACTGTGGAAAATTCAGTAAAGTCTTTGAATTTGTTACAAATCTTTGAAACATATTAGCTCTGTTCAATAACTAAAAGTTGTTACTAGTTAGTAACAATTGTTACTGGAAAAGCGTTCATTAACTCAAAAAATTAGCAAGTAGAGAAAAAATCAAGAGCGTATAAATTTTAGAGAGTGTTCTCTCGTTGCAAACTATTACAAGTTCTATTTTGAACTCGTAATAGTTAGAAGCTTATATTTCATATGTTTTGTGTTATTGTTTATTTATTTACAATTTTATTTTTGTGGTGAAAAAATAAAATTGAAGAAAATGTGAATATTTATACATTTTAAAAGGAAAAAATATGAAAATTGTGTGTATAAAATTTTTGTTACTGGAAAAGCGTTCATTTACTTTTTACTATTTTTGAGAATTTAAGAGAGTAATTTTGTATATTTTGATTTTATTCTCTCGTTGCAAGTATTTACTGGGAAAGTAAATGAACAGACCTATTAAAAATAATTTTGACATTTTGTCAAATTCATTTGAAAATTTTGACTTTGATTACACAGGGGAACAAAATTGATATTTTGGTTTGGTGCAGCGAAAAATTTAATTGATAAAACATATATGGGACATTTTATTTCCAAAACTATCTTTATTTTTTTTAGGCAGCTCTTGTTTTATTTTTTTTGGTTATTCTGTATTTTTTTTATCTTATTTGTTGAATATTGCATAAATGGAGACTAAAATTAAAAAGGCATTTTTGTACTGTTATCCTACATAAAATTTTCTTTTCTTTGACATCAATTTGGTTTGTCTAAATTTCAGTATATATTAGTGATATCGCAAGGATGTTGAAAAATCACTTATTTCAGTTTCATCCTTATAAGTTTGACCTATGGTAGAAGGGTTCAGAAATTTGTTCACGATATACAATAAAAACATATCAATAAACTAGCTTATATACAAAAATTGAAAATTCGCTGAAAATATACTAAACTGTTTGGCAAATAACTCAAAGTTTTACAATATTTTTCATATGTTTTTTGTATTAAAAAAAATACAAATCTATCAATATTTCTGTTAGGTAAGGGTCTGTTTTTATACAATTGACAGCGAAGGACTCACAAATAAAAAATTGTTTAAATTTCCTCTTTTTTATACCCTTCACCTTCGTGAGAAGGGTATATATATGTAAGTTTGTCATTCCGTTTGTAATTTCCAAAATATAATTTTCCGACCCTATAAAGTATATATATTCTGGATCCTTATAGATAGCGGAGTCGATTAAGCCATGTCTGTCTGCCTGTCTGTAAGACATGCTTTTGAGAAGTTTCCTATTTAAAATCAGCAAAATCCGTCCATAGATAACGGAGATATGAACAAAAATCTGAGACAACCTCTATTTTTGATCTATACCTCGATTACTAAATCATAAATATAGGCAATATGGATATCTAATGATAGATATTTCAAATGATGTATATAAGGCTATAGTAAGTTGGACCTACAATGGGTCGAAATCGGGAAAAATATTTTTTAACCCGAATTTTTTTTCACAAAAAGAATTTTTTGTCATACATTTTTTTCACTAATAAATTAAAAAAAAAAATTTTTAAAAAATTTCGAAAAAAAATTTTTTTTTTTTAATTTATTTTAAAGCATAATTTGGTGAAGGGTATATAAGATTCGGCAGAGCCGAATATAGCTCTCTTACTTGTTTTATAAATATAATTTCTCTTAATATATTATTTCATTATGGCTAGTAAGATGAGATGCTGTATTAAAGATGTGGCGAATATATGTTAAGAGCTCAGCGAAAATCTACTACACTGTTTTCAAATGGTATTTTGCTTACTTTGGTATTCAAATTCGCAACTTAGACAATTCCTGGATATATAATGTAGCAATAAATCTATATGTATGTATAAATTGATTTTGTCTATAAAATAAACCAGTGTTTTTAATAAAAATTTTAAGATATTTTCAACAAAACCGCTGTATATCACGTAAATACAAAATTTGCGATATTCAAAAAACGTCAAATGAAGTATTTATATTGCTGTAGTTAGATTTAAATGTGTATTAAGAAATAAGACTAATGACTACCTAAAAATTTATTTATAAAAAAAATATTTATTTAGAATGTAAAAGTTCGGAGTATTATCTAAATATTTCATTAAATTTTTAACTAATTTTTCATTCTAATTAAATTTTTATTTCGAATTTTCGGAATACAACATTTTATTAACGATAAACCTAAAAGAGACAAATTTCAACATTCTTGAAAGATCAGACAAATATGCCACAAGATCCACCAGAATTATTATACTCAAAAGAAACATATGTTTACGTAGAATAGTTTCATGCTAAAAAAATGTCATATTCTAACCTGCATTACCCAAAATTTAGAAGAAAAGCACCAAAAAATAGGGTATTCAATACAAATATAAAAACCGTGATATTTCGAAAACGCGAGCCGACTAGAAAACAAGTAAGAGAGCTATATTCGGTTGTGCCGAATCTTATATACCTTTCACTAAATTATACTTTAAAATAAAATTTGAAAAAAATGTTTTTTTTAATTTTTCTCGAAATTTTTTTTAAAAAGTTTTTTCTAATTTTAAAATTTTTTTTTTTTAATTTATTAGTGAAAAAATTTATGACAAAAAAATGTTTTTTGTGAAAAAAAATTCGGGTTAAAAAATATTTTTCCCGATTTTGACCCATTGTAGGTCCTACTTACTATAGCCTTATATACATCATTGCAATGGGCTTTAAAATATCTATCATTAGATATCCATATTGTCTATATTTATGATTTAGTAATCGAGATATAGATCAAAAATAGGCCAAAAATAGAGGTTGTCTCAGATTTTTGTTCATATCTCCGTTATTTACGGACGGATTTTGCTGATTTTAAATAGGAAACTTTTCGAAAGCATGTCTGACAGAATTATTTAAGATTTGGATCCCGAAGATATCTGGGGTCTTCAAAAAATTGATTTCAACAGGCAGACAGATGGACATGGTTAAATCGACTCCGCTATCTATAAGGATCTAGAATATATATACTTTATAGGGTCGGAAAATTATATTGTGGAAATTACAAACGGAATGACAAATTTATATATACCCTTCTTACGAAGGTGAAGGGTATAAAAAACAAGTATAACATAGTAATGAGGGTTCATCAGCTTATACAAAAGGTAGTTCAAATCTCGGGCACCAAAATGTCTGTTCCGCAGTGTTATGTTTCACGACTAGATGGATTAAGTTATTGCCAAAAACATTTTGGGTGTTATTGTGGAATTCATTAGAAATTAGATGATATCAATGGAAAAAATTTGGACATTTATTACCGATGATAATTGCGAAAGAAAAACTGAAGTCGTGGTAAAAACCAAAAATTTCCAAATTTACATTTAAATATCTTTTAAACTATAATTATTTACCTTCCTACAGAGTGTTATGAATTGGTGTCATTTTAATTTAAGCAAAATCTTAAAGCTTTTTTTTATCAATTTTGAAGTCTATTTGATCATTTTGTGCATGCTAAATATCTGCGTATACAATTTCAGAATGATGTTGGTGTAATAAGAAACATTTTTTTTTTTTTAAATCTTATTATTCAAATACCCCAAAATTTTAGATTTTCCTCATATATATCTTATACCTAATTTTTATAATCTTAAAGTCTACCAGTTGCCAAGATATAATGTGGCCTAAATTAAAAATCCTCCTTTTACTCTTCACAGTACCTACATCCTCTTGCACTCTTTTAAATCAACAAAATGAAAACATTTGAAATTGAAGCATGTTAAATTAGACAAAGATACAGTTACACTTTAAAATTCCCCTAGTTTAATAATGCCACAATATCTTTAAACTGGCTACAATAGAGTTTTATTTTTGAGGGAGTTTTTCAACATGACTATCTCTGCCTTTATTCAGACAGGGAACACACAAAAACTGTGACATTCTCGTAGAAAGGAAAACCTGATGTATGTGTAATAGAAACATTTCAGCTTATACTCGTAACTTGTTAGTTACACCTAACAAAGCATTGATTAATGTGTTCAGTGCAACACAATATTGATATGAAACACTAACACTTGAAAACACATTTACTACACGTGTGTGAAGTACATCTTTTAATAGTATAACACAGAAATAATCTCGCAAAAAACATTAATTGGAAATAATCATTTTGTTTTTATCAGCAGACAATTAAAAAATAAATATATTTTTTATTCTTTTTTTGTTGTAAATATATTTTTTAGGTTATAGTGTATTTTATTATTTGCCACCTTGTTTGTGATTATGACTGTATTCGTATAAAAGACTGTAGGTTTTAAAGCAAACCAAAACAGCTAGCTAGACTGTCAGATAGACCAATGAACGTATAAAATGAATACATGGCTGAACAAACAGATACAGTCATGCAATTTTTTTTTTTTTTTTTTTCAAAAATACACATGCTAAGGATCTCGGTTATATATGGAAAATATTTTAATAATATCTATGGGAGAATAATTGCGTTGAAAATAATAGCTCTACTTTTTATTACACAATTTTCCAAAAAAAAAAAAAAAAATATATATATTTTTTTTCTTTTGTTCAGTGAATGAGCCTTACGAATATATTTTCTGAGATAGGTTTCGTAATAATTTTTTAAATTGGTATAATTTGTTTGCAGTTCAATAAAATGCTAATAAAGATGTTACTACTTTTACGAAATCTGCTCCACTGTCCACGTTTTTAAGCGGACGGGTAAAAGTTAGTTGACCAATCTATTCCAATCAAAATATTTGTTATAACTTTTCAAGGAATTTTAAAAATTTGATGCTACATTTTTGTGGTAAGGATATATATAAGTATCTCATTACATTTTTTCATTTAGGACCACGTAAAGTATATATAGTATAGATAGTTATAGATAGAGGCGTCCATATATAGCCATGGGGGTGTGAATGTTGAAATCAACTTTCCAAAGCCACTTAAATACATGATTGATACATCAATATATCCGCAATAGTCTTGCTTAGGTTGCTATTTAAATTCGGGAAAATCGGCTAAGAAATGGCTGAGATATAAGCAAAAAAACGCGACTACCTCGATTTGTTCAACTAATTTTTTTACGAACATTTTTTAATTTTTAAAATTTTTTTTTCGCCAAAAATTGTTTTCAATATTTATCTTAAAGTATACTTTGGTGAAGGGAAGACAGCACTCTTAGTTGTTCATAATCATTTAAAAATTTTATATTTAATTATTTTTAACCGCTAGGCGGAATAAGATTTTGGAAAAAAAGTTTTTGAATGTTATTTTCGAGTTCATTGGTATTAAGATTTTTAGACAAAGTTTCTGACAAATATTTTTGGAACTAGAAAAATAGCTTATGGGAAGGGGGATATATGGAGTAGCGTTTGTGGACATTTGATTTGAGTTCCACATACGGAAGGTACGACTAAAAAAATTAATTTTCTCTGTAGTGTGTTGTGCGATCGACCACGAATGGATGAGGCCCCGCTGAAGAACGGGTATTTCATAAGAAACTACGGATATCGGGAACAAGTTCCCTAATTTCATAAGAACACATTCCATTGCATTATCGATAGAACAGCGACAATGCTCCAGAGAATCAATAGAGCTAGATACCCTACTGTAATCAATAATAATCTTCTCTCTCTTCTGTACGCGGTCAAGTAACTCCAAAATAGACTTCGAAGCACCGGCCCATACATGAGAGTTGTATTCCATTTTGAGTCGGATATAAGTGGTGTAAATAGTATAGAGATCAGATGAAGTGTAGTATTTGAATGCTTCTTTCGACACTTGAAAAATGTGCTTTGTCCAGCGAACATCACATTGAATTCTCATGCCTAGAACATCGACAGCTTCTGATTCTGATTAAAAACGGGGTTTATTTCCTTTAAATAAACCAGATACTTTTTATTGCAAATAAAAAGCAGTTTTTGTAGTTTAAAATTGTAACAACTCTTTATTTATTTAAAATGTACAACAACAACAGTCTAAATAGTCACTCAGTGTCTTTATACACGTTTATCAATTCGCAGAAATGCACACACACTTTATAATGAACAACTTAAATGTACACGACAGTTGATGTTATCTCTAACAGCGCCTATGATCAACTCAACTAACGACTACAACCTCTGCCACTATTTATACACGCGCTATCTATCGTGAATCTTCTACAATGATCTTAACGGACAAGCTATGCCCTTTTACCATCTTTCTGACAACATATGTATTCCAAGAAAGGACTGCTCATCTTTTGAGGCCTAGAACGAAACAAGCCAATATGTAAACTCTGTTACAAAGTGAAGCGTATCCCAGAGAGAGTATTCTGCATCGGTCGAAACAAATAATAGATGGACGGGGCACTGTCTGGACTAAAAACTTCCCAACCAGTTCAGGTATTGCAACATGTGTCCTAGTGTTGTCATGATGGAATATTACAGTTTCATGTCTATCCGGGTTCAGCAGCTTATAATAGATAAGACCCTTTTGCTCCAACAAAATACAGAATATTACTTTAGCGCCATGGATATTTAGTAATGCATCCAATTGTTGGTCTTCAAGCTGTTTTGGCTTTGGTGAGCAATCGGCACTTTTTTTTTTTTAAATAAAGAACTAAAGCAAAACTTCCCGCATATGACGCTTTGTTGGCATAAAATTCGACATTTTCGAAGCAAAAAAATTCTTTGTTGTTTACACTATAATGTTCAGTAATTAAGTGAGAATAAATCCTGCATTTTTAAGTCATACAAGCAATATATTTGCGAAAAGCATAAAGTCAATCTAAAAAACGAAAAGTTCAAAATTTAAACTATAAAGTATAAGAGATATATCAGTGAAATAAACTGGATTTTTTGTTTTATTCAACTTGATTTGTAACTTCATTTAATGTCTTTCAGTATTTGTACAAGTTAGTTAGCAAAGCTCTACAAAGATTGGTTAACTAAATGTTATAAACTTTGGTTTTTATATCTCCTTTTACGATTTGTCTGCACATCATTTGGGACTAGTAGTTTAGAAGACATTGATTTATTACCACTTTTCTTTCCAATGTGCCAGATTTGAACGGTATTATATTGTTTTTGGATCAGACTATGATTGTAGTATCGTGAGGGAGACAAGTGTAAATATATTTAAAAACGAAAATAACAATTTTAATTTTTTTTTTGTTCCAATTTTAATGTGATTTTTAGTATTTTTTTCTTAATAAATATTTCAAAAGAATAATATCCTAGATTTTTTATATATTTTTTAAGAAATTAGATGTCCTAAAATAAGAACTACTTATACATATGTAGGTTTTACCTCATAATCAAAAACTATTGTAATCAATAATAATTAATAAGAAAATAATCAAACATTTTAATTTTGTTTAAACATTAACAATACCTTTCTACAGAGCATATAACTAAAATTTAATATCTTTCACCAATGATTCTTCATAACGGCTCTATTTATATATTTGCATGACATGCTAATGCAAACAGCATGCATGATGCACTTAAATTGAATCACATCATCATTAGTTATATAATGCCAGCATTAAATATTTGTTTGCCATGTAATTTCTAGGGGTTTTATCCGATATTTCGCCGTATGATTGATTTTTCATTAAAAAAATATTGCGTATACGCACAGTGCACCTAAGAAGTGTGGCACATTTAGGAAATATAAAATTTTTCTCTGTTATCTAAGATCCAATTACTGAACATTTTAGAAAAATCGGATAATGGTTAGAGGTTGCACATTTTATTTGAAAATCCAAGCTTTATGTCAAAGCAAACATTGAATTGTAAAATGGTGTTTGTATTTCATTTACCGTTAGATGTTTAATTATAAAATATTAAAATTTTCTGACAGCAATAAACCATTATAATTAGAAGGAAAATCTACCCCACAATTTACTACTTGCAATGCTCAGCTTAGCATTGCAAACCTTTTAGACCAATGCAACAAATACAATCATTACAGAAACAAAATCTTGGGATCTCCATACTCTGAAAAAAAAAAATCATTGTTTTTACAAAAACATATTAAAATTTTTTGTAACTAATCAAATATTTGTATTTTCTCCACATAGTTTTCAATTTGAAATCAAATACATAAAAAACAAGTAAGAGAGCTATATTCGGCTGTGCCGAATCTTATATACCCTTCACCAAATTATACTTTAAAATACAAATTTTTAATATTTTTAGGCAAACAAAATTGACAAAATTGTCTTTCAAAATTTAAAAAAAAAATTTGTTTTCCAAAATTGATTTCAAATTTTTTTTTAATTTTTTTCCAAACTTTTTTTTAATTTTTAATTTTTTTTTTTTATTTATTAGTAAAAAAATTTAAGACAAAACAAATTTTTTTTCAATAAATGACTTAGTAATCCAAATATAGATCAAAAATAGGCCAAAAATCGAGGTTGTCCCGGTTTTTTCCTTATATTTCAGCTATTTGTTGGCCGATTTTTTCGATTTTAAATAGCGACCGAGCTGATATATTGATGTATCAATTATGTTTGTAATTTATTTGGGATCTTCAGAAAATTGATTTCAACAGACAGACATGGTTTAATAAAGTGCAAAATTGTGTACACAAGCACTCGAAGAACCCTTTGAAAATTATTTTAGTCGTTTTGCAATTAAAAACCGTATGATGTCTATTAGTATAAGATGAAATACACTATTTGCTTAAAAAGTTTATACAATTATTTCCTTTTTTCTTGCTGTTATGCTGTAGTATGCTTTAAATTTTATATCTCTGCTGATGTTTGATGTTTTGTATATAAATGAGAGCATTATTTTAAATGTTCTCAATATACATATTGGTCCATAATCATAGTTAAAAATAAAGTATATTTTAAGAGAAATAAAATCGTCTTTACTTAAGAGTGGAATAGACATGAAAAAGTATACTTTTGACGTTAAAGTCGACTGTAAATATAAAACTAGCTGAAGCTGTTCTTAACTCATTTAACAACAGCATCAGCTGTTCTTCGCCATGTAAAAATGTTCGACAAAAAGTCAAAAATTTATAAGTTACAAGATATTGGCAGAGATTTTTCAATTATTGAATATTGAATCAATAAAATTAGTACCAAAATAGCATTAATTTGATATTAATCTTTCCTTTTCTATTTTTCCATCACAAACTGCTTTTTTTCTTTATTTCCCGATCACATTTATTGTTTGTCTTCTTTTTTTTATAATTTTCTAAGTCAGCTGTTCAGCAATGCCACTTGTCTATATTTTGTTGTTTATCGTATGAAAACATTTTCTACATTTGAGGTGACACCCAGTTAAAGTAAGTTCAATTTAAAACATACTTTTATTTTCACTATAGTTGGAAAATAATAAAGAGCGGGTTTTTATTTTAAAGTTTTTTTTAAAAAATTTGCTCTTATTTTAATCAACTGTATGTACGTAAAAATGCTGAGTAATGTGGATTTATATGTAAAGATATATATAGTATTAAATTAGTATAACATGCAACACATAGAATACTTTATCCACAACAATGACCATACTGAAATATTTTTAAATGTATAAAGCGTACGTTCGTTGTTTTATACATACAAATTAATATATATACACATGCAGGTCTATGTATGTATATAACCAGCTAAGGCTTCACTTTGTAGGCCTTCTAAGATAACTATTTACACAATCTATAAGATCTGATACTCTCCCTTCTCTCAGAAGATGTTCTAGAAATGTTCCTTCTAATAAAATTTATACAAATTCAAAATTGTATTTCACAATAAGGCATAGATGATAACTAGATAGCCAAACCCCTAAGTCTGTTGTCTAAAACCTAATTCATGATAATGTATTGCATGTATTTTGTTATTGTATCTCTCTTCTTCCGTTCTATGGATTTATTCTATGCAATAAGGTCTAACAAACCTTTTTTTTTCAAAAAATCGAACATGAATAGTTTTGCAATTATTCTCAACTGTTAAATTTTGTTTTGCTCTCTTTATTATAAGAGTAATACAAATTACACGAAACCAGAAGAAGGTAAAAATTCATCTTAAAAAGTTTGTCTTATAGTTTGGAATAGGTCTGCTGTGTCCTTCCTTCTTAATCGAATGTGGCCACTGTTATCTAATATGTTGCGAGCCAGCGGATTTGGGTGGATTTCAAGCTTGTTTAAATATTTTTCTACATGTTTCTTGATCTCTGTTTTTACAAACGGCACGTTTAGATCTTTGAGTATATTCAAGTTTATGATATGCCAAGGAAAACTGTGATCATTCTTAAAAACTTGTTTTGGTGTCTTTGGAATTTTTCAACATTTGCCGCTGATTATGTGCCCCATAGATGTATGCCACAACACCACATGGGTTTAATGATCGAGTTATAAAGTAGAAATTTACAATCTAAACTTAGTATAGAGTTTCTGCCAATGCGCCAATTAATTTGAATTGATTTAAATTTCATTTGAGTCAACTTTGCATCTATATGTCATTTCGAGATGTATTCCGAGGTATTTCACTTCCAATTGTTGAACTATTGTTTGGTTATTGATATGAATAGGGGGACATTATTCTCTACGCAATGTAAATATTATATAGGTAAACTTTTGCTGGTTGACTTTTATTTTCCAATGTTTTAACCATTTTTATACCCTTCACCTTCGTGAGAAGGGTATATATAAGTTTGTCATTCCGTTTGCAATTTCCACAATATAATTTTCCGACCCTATAAAGTATATATATTCTGGATCCTTACAGATAGCGGAATCGATTTAGCCATGTCCGTTTGTTTGTTGAAATAAATTTTCTGAAGACCCCAGGTATCGTCGGGATCCAAATATTCTGTCAGACATACTTTCGAGAAGTTTCCTATTTAAAATCAGCAAAATCCATCCATAAATAACGGAGATATGAGCAAAAATCCGAGACAACCTTTATTTTTGGCCTACTTTTGATCTATATCTCGATTACTAAGTCATAAATATAGACAATATGGATATCTAATGATAGATATTTAAAAGTCCATTGCAACGATGTATATAAGGCTATAGTTAGTTGGACATACAATGGGTCAAAATCGGGAAAATATTTTTTAACCTGAATTTTTTTCACAAAAAACATTTTTTTGTCATACATTTTTTTTCACTAATAAATTAAAAAAAATAAATTTTTAAATTAAAAAAATTTTTTTTAAAAAAATTGGAAAAAACTTTTAAAAAACAATTTCCAAAAAAAAATTAAAAAATTTTTTTTTTAATTTTATTTTAAATTATAATTTGGTGAAGTTTATATAAGATTCGGCGCAGCCGAATATAGCTCTCTTACTTCTCCTAATTCATGAATGCTTAGAATTGTAGTATCATCAAACATCATCAAATGTTGATGTTTGAGTGCGATTGTTAGTTGGCATATCACAAAAATATATCAAATCAAATAAGCTCAAATGTTCAACCAGTTATACCGACTTCATTACGAATATTTTCTCTAATAACGCTATTTAAGGCTTTCTTCAGCACCATGGCTATCGGTCTAGGAGTCTGCAAAATAAGGCCTTTTGGAAGGCCTCTTTCCTGCATCTTTTTCCCGCTGCGTATTTTAAAATCTACTGATGACAATGTGTCATTAAATTATTTTGCGTGTGGTGCATACTTTAAGGCGTGTAAAGGCGATCACAGAAAAGTGTAATTTAACAGATTATGTATATGTATTAAACAGCAAACATACACACAGCACAATACAACAACAACAACAAATACATGATGAGTATATGCAGTTTATGCCATATACATATATCCATATTTGTTTATTTGCGTATTAAAACGCCAACATAGCCCACTCTCACACCTTACCTACCACCTTACTTACTATACACTGACATAGTCATACATACATAAGTATTTCTGTCTCCCCTTTTTTTATTACATACAAATGAATGTGTGTACAGTGCACTCGCGGTAACGTGAACACCGTCTAACGTGAACACTGCCTAACATGAACAAGCTTTTATTTACATTGACTACTCTGTAACGTGAACAAACTTAGAAAGCGCTATAACGTGAACAATTTTTTGCACTGTATTTGTTTTCTAAGCACTGAAATTCATACATTTAATTTGATTTTCAAAGATTAGAGAATACCCTTATAATAAAAATGTGTTTATATCCTCTAAATTAATGTTTTTAATGGCAACGAATGAGTAATTTTATTAGCTACGTAATTTTATTTCAATGTATATTTTCTCATGATCTCGATTTGTTTTGTAATGCATTTTTATCAATAATTTTTATTTTATATTTCAATAATGAAAATAATAATAAAAGAATTCAATGTAAAAAACAGTTTTATATTATGAAATTTTATATTTATTCCATGAAATTCGACAATCGCTAACGTGAACAATTTCACTAACATGAACTCCCTTGGTTTTAATTAGTTCACGTTACCGCGAGTGCACTGTATGTGTATTTAAACATTAATAAACACACTTATTGTCTGACATGAAAGACGAAGCAATTCATGTTCATGCTTATGCAGACAATGCAGGCAACCATATAATTTATTGTCAGTTGTTTTCAAAGAGACAGTGAGAGGGAGTGAGATGGTGGCAAACAAAATGAAGTACATATATTTATTTGTGCGTGTATATGCCGAAATCCTGGAACATTTATAAATACTGAAATTGTACTTTTTTCCTATAAAGTACTTTATTACTTATTCTTAGTACTTAAGGGAGATTTTTAGTTTAGGCTTGGTATGCTCCTCAACTAAAACAAAATTTGGTCTGAAAAGGTACCTTTTCTAATTTGTTATTTATACCTTTTATAATTTAAATTGTTTCATCCCTGTTGCGTGCCCATAAAAGGTATTCATTAAAGCTTGCGGCGGTAGAAGTAAAAAAAATTTTTTTGTTCAACAGGCTGTTAAATCATGGGTGGTATGTTGTTGTGCGTGTGTGTATCTGAACTGTTGGTAGAAATTATGTTTAATGATCTATTTTTGGATAGTAAAATTGCACACATAAACATGTACTTACATGTAAATAAATACTCTTGCATAAACACTTACTTATGTAAAGGGTGGTTTTTTGTAGAGGTAAAGAACTTTAAAGTGAAATAAAACAGTGAAAAACGTTTTTAATGTCCATCCAATTGGCTTTATTCATTAGATTATTTTATGAAATTTATGTTTAAATATAATTTAGGGCATATGACCGCCGCGGCTAGCGCTTACATGGCGTAATCTGGAGGTCCAATTTGCACAAATCCTTCGCAATAAATCAGCCTGTATTTCGACAATAACGCGACGATTTTTTGCCTCCATGTGCTCGATCGTTTCTGGTTTATCTGCATATAAGATTAACAAGTTCCCAGAGAAAATAATTTAATGGCGTCAAATCACATTAACGAAGTGGCCAGTTAACAGGTCCATTTCTCGAAATTATTCGTTCGCCAAATGTTTCTCTCAGTAAATAGGTTGGATCGAGCGCTGTGTGACATGTGGCACCATCCTGCTGAAATCACATGTCTGCAATACTAATACCTTCCAATTGAGGCATGAAAACGTTAATAAGCATGTCTCTATACCGCTCACTATTAATTATAACGTTCTGACTATAATTTTTTTTAAGGCAAATGGACCAATGATTCCACTAAACCATAAAGCGCACCAAACAGTGAGTTTTTGTGGATGTAATGGAGTTTCGACAAATGTGACAATTCTGTATATTAACATAGCCATTTAACCTAAAGTGTGCATCATCAATAGAAGGGAATGTGGAAATTGGACCTCCACATTAGGGCATGTACCTGGAGGTCCATATACCCTAAATCATATTTAAGCAAAAATGCCATACAACTATCTAATTAATAAAGGTAATTGGATGGATATTAAAAACGTTTTTCACTGTTTTATTTCAATTTAAAGTTCTTTACCTCTACAAAAAAAAAAACACCCTTTACACAAACACAATACAAGTTTAATAAGAAATATAAACAACGTTTTATGTTCAAATAACATGAAGTAATAAATCCAGGGGCACAAATAAACATTCAGGGAATTATGTATAACGAAGCATAGAGATAATAATGCAAATGCAAAAGACCGGCTGTGTCGCATGAACATGTTAAAATATTGAATATTTAATTTTGTTTTAAAATTTAAAGCTTGCATTTGGGAATTTATAAATGCAAAAGAATTGTTTTTCAATAAGCTTAGCTAAAATTTATTTAGAAATTTATGATTAATGTTAAGAAAGAATTCATTTTGTAATTGTTAGTGTTTGACCGAATGCTCAGTGATTCGTTTCAATGATCTCGTTTACAAATTGAATTTAAAAGAATTTTTCAAATATTTTACTTATTTTTGTACAATACTTAAAGTATGTGATGAAATATCTGACTAAAAAAAAAATGATTATTGTTGTTTTTCACACACTATTAGAAATTTTTCATTGACAGAAGTAATTTGAAGTAATGAAAAATGCAATGTATGTTTGCGAAAGTTTTTAAAGAATGGTTTTACTTTAATCAATTCTAGGAAATTTTAAGCGAGTTTATGATTCAGGAGTGTGAAATACATATTGCTTTTGTTATTAACATAATTAGGAATTTCCAAAAAATGGAAATTTTATAAAGGGAGAAAAAAATAAAATTGCAATATTTTTAGTCTTTATTTTTATTATATTGAGTAAAATTAATTTCACTAAAAAAATCTTTGTGCAAAATATGGCTCTTTTACCTTTTATGATATGTGGGAGGTAAATTGTCTTTCATTAAGCGATCTATCTTTATCTTTAAATAAAACAAAATGTTTGTGAGATAGCCGCCGTTTGGCATTTATGTCCAATTTTCCATGACTCTGGCGCATAAATCAGGCTGAATTTTATCGAGGACATGGGTTATGTTGTCTTTGAAGGCCTATGTGGATTGTGGCTTAATCGCAGGGATCTGCGACTTAAGGGACCCAACAAGAAAAAGTCTAACGTCACCTCCACGTGGGATTACCAAATCCTCAATTCACTCGTCTACACGCAGAAAAAAAATATAGTTGGACATTGTTACTGTGACCATTTCAACATTTGAGCATTGTTACTTTAACCATTTAAAAATGTTTAACAATATTATAGTCACAGTAACTATATATATGATTGTGGTAACAATAATATGGTTAATTTACGATTCACATGATTGTATCAACAATATATATGGTTACAGTAAACATATATATGTTTGTGACAACCATTTATATGATGAAGGATTTACCATATTATGTTGCTCTTATATCATAATCTGATATATGGTCTATATATGGTTGATATATTCATGTGAATCGTAAATTAACCATATTATTGTTACCACAATCATATATATAGTTACTGTGACTATAATATTGTTAAACATTTTTAAATGGTTACAGTAACAATGGTCAAATGTTGAAATGGTTACAGTAACAATGTCCAACTATATTTTTTTTCTGCGTGTAGTTCAAATCACATATCGTGTGTGTTCATATCATCAAATTCAGGACTAAGGAAGTTGGTAATGCGATGTTGTAGCCAACCCGAAATACACACCAAACAGAGACTTTTTGAACGGTCTTGGTTCTCAAATTCGACAATTTTGTTTGCTGAGTAAGTTTTCTAAAACTATTCCTTCAATACAGTGTGCTGAATTTCGTAGACCTACAATAACGGCTTCTATTTTTGTCCAGTCGTTATATGAGAACGAATCACCGTAGAACTGTTCGGGTACGATTTCTGAGTTCGATGATTTAAAACAAATTTGGTATAACTGCAAAAAAATTCTAATCAAGTTCAGAGTCCAATTCCCATCTCGTGACAGACATAACCACCTAAATTTAATTTATTTTAATGATCATTAATAAATTGAATTCGATATATCAGGGGGAGAATTTCGTCCAAGGACCACCAGTTTATTGCTAATTCGACAGCAATTTCACTTCCGTAAATACCGTCATATTTTAGAACCAATACTAACTCGACATTTCAACCTTATTACATCCTTGATTGCCGCAACGCTGTCAATGTTTCCAGATTCAATTCAATGGATTTTTGATTTTTCTCGTTTCTGTATCGATGGCGCAAAAACGGTGCAGGGCAATCCAAGAGAAACCCAGAGGTGGAACTCATCAGTGAAAATTTCGCAACCAGTGAGAGTTTCCGTCTTTTAACTGACAGTGTAGATTAAGATCACGGAATCGCTGACGACAGAGTTTGCAGCCCAGTCATCTGTAATCGGATTCAGAATTTAAAGTTCCTTATCTGTCTTCTGGACCAAGGCCTGCCTAGACTTAGATCCGATGTGATGAGAAGTGAAAATATCACTTACTGTTGAAAAAAATATACACAACTGCATCAGAATGTGCTTCTATTTGGTAATCGTGTAACATAAGGTTTCGTAAAAGTGATGTTATAACTCCTTTTTGGGCTGTGTCTCTATTCACTACTTTCCTTATTGTACATAAATGAGCAAAAACATTTTATTTTAAAATTTACGATTCACATGATTGTTTCAACCATATATATGGTTACAGTAAACCAGTATAATAAACCAGTGTTTCTGACAACCATTTATATGATGAAGGACTTACCATATTATGCTGCTCTCGGGTTATGTATATCATAATCTGAAAACAATATATTATGATAAAGTAATTCATCATATAAATGGTTGTCACAAACATATACTTGTTTACTGTAACCATATATATGATTAATACAATTATGTGAATCGTATATTAACCATATTATAGTTACCACAATCATATAAATAGTTACTATGACTATAATATTGTTAAAAAACTTGGAAAAATGTTGAAATGATTACAGTAAATATGCACAACTATATTTTTTTTCTGCATGCATATAAATGATATCTGCAGCGAAATTTGCCTAGATACCTATATAAATTAAATATTTCTGACCGATAAAGTAAAATTTCGGGAGGACATTTGTATGGGGGTTTGGTGCAATAATGGACCAATTTCAGTCAGTTTCAGAAAGCTTAGTCCTTGGGTAAAAGAAAATTCATGGGCAAAATTTGCACTTTACGCACAAGGTTTACATGGACAGCCAGACTGTCGGACATTGTTTAAACGTCTTAGAAAATAGTCGATCGGTATACTTTAAGATGGATGTTATGCTTATACTTTTGGGTATTACAAACATCAGGACAATCGTTATGCGATGTAGGGTATAAAACTTAAGAGGTGTAATATCACACGTGAAATTAGCTGTTCATTAAATTGATGTCTCAATAAAGCCATTGTTGCTCAAAGTTTCACACGTTTGGAGTGTGAGATTTTTGAACAATAGCATTATGACACCAGTCATCCGTGATCTGTAATTAATCACCCTATATAAAAATAATATTTTCATTGTACAGGTTAAAAGTGAAATTTTGCAAAATTTAGCAAAATTCTTTTGATTTATTATATTTAACTTTAGAATGATACATAACCTTTGAGTGAATTTAGGATAAAAATTAAGAAAATAATTTATATTTTTTTCCTTGTTTTCATTTCATTATGTATTCTTAATAAAACATGTAAGAGTAATCATACAATTTTCTAATTTGTATAAAAATTGGAATGCTTGCTTTTAAATTTAGCCAAGTCATTAAGACAAATATCCTCAATATCATTTTACTTGTGTTCTATTTTTTTTTCTGGCTTTTATCAGAAAATGTTTATTTAAGCTTTAACATTTTTTGCAGCTAATTTTTACAACTTATTTACGACTTAAGCACAATTTTTTTTAATTAGCCCTCTCTAAATCAATATTTTCAAATATTTTAAATTTTCACTAAAATACATACATATTTATCTGTGTTTTGAAAGGTATTTAAACAAACAACACATATATTTGCAAACATAAATTAATATGTTTGCATGTATGCTTGTGTGTTTGTATGTAAAATGTAAATGAACTCATGTATTTAACGAAGACATCCCTTAAAGCGGAAATGTATTTAAACAACATGAATTATTGTAGTTAATTAAATAAATAATTAAGTTTTTCCGTTTAAAATAATATGCTACATTAGCACATACACACACACTCACACTCACAAAAAAACTGACACAATAGGGTGACCATAGCTTTGCACTTTTACGATATTTGAATATTCTCCGTTATCTAAAAATCAAATGCGAGACAGTAATTAATATTGTGATGAAATTGGACATAATCTAGTTTTATATGAACATAAATCTTTCTACAAACTTTTGTGAGGATCAGTCCTTAATAATATAACACTCTTGCTTGTTAGTATTAAGAAGCAATTGCATTATTTTTTCAAGAATTTAACCCTTTCAGCAAGAATAAATTTCCATGCTGTAAAAGGTATATTTTTGTAAATGCTAATACGCATTACAATAATCTAGTTTGGAATTGAAAATGACCAGACAAGTGTGGAGTATCCGAAGATATTGTTTTTTGAGTTGGAATATATATATTTAAGTAAGGACTGAGATCAAAAAACTCTTAACATACATATATGTCAATAAAAATGAAACCACTAAACTTACAGTTTTATTTTTTTTATTTGGTTGAAATTATTGTTACAATTTATAAAGAAAATTATTTTTATAGTTCTAATCACTAATGATGAAATTTTGAATCTTTTTCGGAAACTCTTCCATTAAGGTTTTTATAGTGCTTTCTGTCACTTTGTTCGAACAGGTTGCCCATCTCCGTTTAAAATCTACCACACTTTTGGGTATCTTTTTGTGCTCTTCAATTCTCTTTTAACAAGAGCCCAATATATCTCCGCTGGCCTTAACTCCGGGCATAGTGTCAAAATAGCAACTCAGGCCAAAAATAAGTGGACACCATAAGGAGTCTTACGAATGGAAGCATCCTCTTTTCTAAACATTCCTTGATGTAAATTTCGGTATTTATAGAGCCCTTTGTAACAAATGTTACCAAGAACTTTTTGGGAAATTTTGTCTGGTTTTGGGTCATAAACTTTTCTATATTATTCCCTCGAGCATCAGCAACATAAAAACATTGACCCGGGCGCTGCGAGAAAATTTGCATACGTTCGTTTCGTCATCCATTATGCAGCAGGTATTTTTTTTGTATAAAATTTGACTTCAATTTCCGGGCTCTGTCTTTGGCCTCTGAATTTTTAGCAGAGTTCCTGTCAGGAACTTTTTCAGCCTTGTATGTTTTGAACATGCATTGGCTTTAACTTTTCGTACCAAATAGTCCGAGCTGTGAGCTAACCGAACTGCTTTCCTACCGGATGTGTTGGGAGCTCTTTTGAAAATGCTTTCTATTTTTTTTGGCTTAATAAACATCATGTGAACCATTCCTTCTACCTGAACCAGGTTTTCTATCAACGGACAAGTTCTCCCCGTACTGTTTAATAACATTGGAAACAGTTTGACGGCAGATCTTTGATTGTTTGTCCAACTTTTTGTAGGATCAAGTTGGGTTTTGTTGAAAATATTTAATAATTTTAGTAAGTACTTTTTTCTGGTCACTCATTTTAATCAGATTAACAATAAATGAATATAATTGACTTTAAACATAATAACATTATATAGCTTACAAAGGCAACTTGATGAAAAAAAATATCAAATAATACTTGGGTTAAAAGTTTTAATGAAAAACGTGTGTTAAGACTTTTTCGATCTCAGTCCTTATTTAAAATTTTCGTTTTTATTACTCATTTAGCGTTTACATATTAGAAACAAAGACAATTCGACGAACGCACCTGAATCGTTTGAAGCTAGCGTTGGTCGAAAAACGCCTCACCCGGTTTATAGTCCAGACCGTGCTCCCTCCAACAACTATTTGTTTCGATCGATGCGAAGAATACGAAACTTTTCCGATTTGCTTAAATTTTTCTGCATTTGGTTACTAGATGACGGAGAACATTGTTAGACTGTGGGACATTCAGAAAACGAAAAAGGGCGAAAGAAGGGCTACCTTAATACACCATACACACACCAATACCACTCACTTCTAAGTGAGGAGTCGTAAAATGAGTAAACGCCTGTTGATGTATAACAAGAATGTATGGGTATGACTGAGTGTCTGTTTCAACAACTACGAGTTGGAACACTGAAACAAATAGACACAGATAATAAGAGCAATAACAAGGATAAATTGGTTATATGTTTGTATATAGGCTGGGCTATATATATGTATGTATGTATGTTGGCATGTGTATGAGAGATTATGTTCAGTATGGTATGGCATAGATACAATAAATATTTTCGACTTTAATTAGTAATTAAATTAGTAATGCAGGTATTATAAAATTTAATGAGGTAATAACAGAAACTATAAATATACAAACAAATAAATAAATTAAGCAAACAAACATATAAAAAATAAAACAAAAATGAAATATATACAAATAAACCAACAGACAGATCTACACCTATACAAGAAAAATAAACAATAAATTACACAAGCGCATAAAAACCATAGGTATACAACCTTACACACTGCTAAAAGTATCAAGTCAACAACAACAACAACAACAATAACAACAACAAAACAATTGGTATTTATTTTAATCCTACTTAGTAATAAACACCTGATCATTTATTAAATTAAATAAGAAATTTCTTGTTATTCTATTCTACTTATTTGGGGGAAAAATATATAGATTAACAAACATATACACGCGCCACCCCACAATCTCTCATCAATTCAGTATCCCAATGAGATAAATTAATATATTTATAAATCCTTAATTGTATTTAAATCATCATAACTAATAATCATCATATTAATTTATGATGAGAAACAGCCGATAAAATACTTGTATCATAAATAGTAATTAATTACAATAGTGTCGAACAAAACTGCAAAACTATGTTTAGCATTAGTTTGCAGGAAAGATACACAGTTTACCATTTTTTTTCTAAGATATTCCGATGTATTTGAAAGTACTATTTGAAATGACATTTGTATTCGGGTTAGATGAAATTATGGACCAATTTCAACCATATTCACTTCGTTCTTGGGACAAAATAAGCTCAGATATCAAGAAATCTTTAAAACTATGAACTGTACAGACGGACGGACATCGTTAAAAAGACCCAGTGAGTGATACCTTACACTATTAAGAATTATAATCACCAAAGTCCGCGATACTAAGGACTGAGATCGAAAAATTCTTAACACATGTTTTTCATTAAAACTTTTAACCCAAGTATTATTTGATTTTTTTTTTTGATCAAGTTACCTTTGTAAAGCATGTCAGTTTTTATGTTCAATGTCAATTATGTTCATTTGTTGTTAATCTGATTAAAATGAGTAACCAGAAAATTATTAAATATTTTCAACAAAACCCAACTTGATCCTACAAAAAGTTGGCCAAACCATCATAAGTCTGCCGTCAAACTGTTTCCAATGATATTAAATACTACCGGGAGAACTTGTCCGTTGATAGAAAACCTGGTTCAGGTAGAAGGAATGGTTCACATGATGTTTATTAAGCCAAAAAAAAAATAGAAAGCATTTTCAAAAGAGTTCCCAAAACATCCGGTAGTAAAGCAGCCCGGTTAGCTCAGTGCTCGGACTATTTGGTACGAACAGTTAAAGCCAATGCAGATTCAAAAACATACAATGCTCAAAAAGTTCCTGACAGGAACGCTGCTAAAAATTTAGAGGCCAAAAACAGAGCACGAAAATTGAAGTCAAATTTTATGAAAAAAATATTCCTGCTGCATAATGGATGACGAAACGATTTTCGCAACTTCCTGGTCAAAATTTTGATGTTGCTGATGATCGAGGGAATATTGGAGAAAAGTTTAGAACCCAAAAGCAGAAAATTTTCCCAAAAAGTTTTTGGTATGTCAAGCAATATGCAGTTGCGGGAAAAAAGCCAAACATTTGTTACAAAGGGCTCTATAAATACCGAAATTTACATCAAGGAATGTTTACAAAAAAGGATGCATCCATTCATAAGACTTCTTAGTGTTTCCACTTATTTTTGGCCTGATTTGACACCCTGTCACTATGGTAAGAAAGGTATTGAGTGGTGAAAGAACAATAATGTGGTAGTTGTACCAAGAGAGGCAAATTCTTCAAACTGCCTGGAGCTAAGGCCAGTGGAGAGATATTGGGCTCTTGTTAAGAGAAAATTGAAGAGCACAAAAAGATGTCCAAAAATGTGGTAGATTTTAAACGGAGATGGACAACCTGTTCGAACAAATTGACAGAAAGCACTATAAAAACATTAATGGAAGGGTTTCCGAAAAAGGTTCAAAATTTCATCACTAGTGATTAAAATTAAAAAAAATTTTTTTTTGTAAATTGGAATAATAATTTCAATCAAATAAAAAAAATGAAAACTGTAAGTTTAGTGGTTTCGTTTTTATTAACATACTAGCTGACCGCACCGGCTTCGCCCGTTATCTATTTACTAATGTTAGTTCTTCAAGTTTTTCCAAAAAATGTATTTTATTATGAAAAATAAGAAGTGAAAAGTTGGCAATATATTAAAAATTTAAAAGTCCGAATTTTTGAATTTTTTTTCTTCACAAACCATCTCCTAAACATTTCAAATCGAATAAAAAGAAATCATTCAAATCGCTCCAGCCGTTCTCACGTGATGACATTACATACATGGACCATTTCAGTTTTATATATATAGATATGTATGTTAAGAATTTTTCGATCTCACTCCTTATATGAATTCAAGTACAATTTCGTTACAATATACTTCGAAATTTAATGTATTTATAAAACATACTGAACATCCCGTTTTTTAGTAGTAGACCAAATATTTTTTGTTTGCACAAAGATTTAGATTCGGCCTAAAATAACTCTCGCTAATATCATTCTAACTAATTACTGCATAATAAATCACACCATTACTTATAAATTTTACAGAAATACTATTATTATTATTCGTTTGAAACAAGGATATAATATTCTGATTTGTGGTTTAGTGTAAAATATTCAAAAGTTATTCATAAATATAGTCACAATAGCAGCATTAGTAGAAACACCAATACCAACAGCAACAAAAACAACAACTAAATTAACATTTGTTAAGTAAATAATATCCTCAAGGGTAATAACAGTATTTATTTTATAACAATATTTATTTATGCATGTATGTATGTGTGTATGTATGTAATTACTAGTATTTAGTATGTGTATGTGTGTGTATTTATGTATCATAAAATATAACCGACTAATAATAATCATAATTTCTATAAATTATTATACCTATGTATGTTCAATCAACGTAAACACTGACAAACACTTGCTATAAATACAAGGGAAAACATTAAACACTTGTTAAACATTTTTGTTTTTGTTAAACATTTTTGTTTTTTAGTATAATGCCTTTTTTATACCCAGCACCAAAAACTGTTGAAAACACGATATGACCCAAACGAGAGGAGCTAGCTGGCTGAAATTTTCCACAAACACTCTCTGTTGATAATGGGCAATATCGGTCCATGATTTCACTTAGCCACCATACAAATGTCCCCACGGAATACTGTTTGAGCAATCCCAATAAAATTTTACACAAATTAATTTTAAGTACTCTAAAATTATACTCTAAAGTAGAGTTTCCAAAAAACCGAAGAATTTTAAATCCTCGGTTTCGGTTTTGTAATAATTTATTAAATATTAAATGTTATAGAAACAAAATCAGTTGATAATCAGTGCTATACAAATTTAAAGTTCAAGCTTGACGATGGGTGTTCAAGAGGATGAAGGAAAATTGGTACTTTTTCAATATATTAAATTAGTTAGCTTATATACATTAAATTTGGCTAATATGATTCTCAGTAAACAAATAATCAAGAATAAGGTGCTCAATGGTATTATGATACTAAAAATGGAGAACTAAACCTAACTAAGGAGTACTTTTTCGTTCTTCAAAATGGCACCTTTTTGAATTTTCTTTAATATTGAACCTAGAATCAGGAAATTACTTTGAAAAGTTAAACTTGAGTGTTGAAAATTGGTACTTTTTCTTCTAATGTTTGGCTGATATGCTTCTGAGTAAAAAATAATCAAGGATAGAGAGTTTAATGATATTGAGGTAACAAAAACAATTAGTATTTTTTCGTTCTACAAATGGTATTTTTTGAAATTTCTATTATAAGGAACCTATAAGCTGAAAATTAAACACACATGATCATGACTAAGTTAGAATATATAAAAGGGACTTGCGAGCATAGAGAAACATAGAGCTGAAACTAGAAAAAAACTCAAACGAAAAAATTACTCAAAAAATTTACACATACGAGTGTTGTTCTTCTTTTCACATAGTTTTTTTTACTAATACATTCTCAGCACTTAGGTTTTTGACAACTGAGTTAGGTCTTTGACAGGAGGGTTTCCAATCTATGTGTATTTATCTATGCTTGCGAGTACTTTTATCCAACTAATATTGAATTTTTCTACTGAAAATAAGAAAAAGAAGAATAATTGTCGGTTTCGGGTTTAGGCCTTGAAAAACCGCGGTTTCGGTTAAAACCGAACACGAAACTCTACTCTAAAGTATGGTGAAAATTTGGAAATATCTGTCCCGATAGTTGTGATTTTTTATTGGATTGTAAAGAAGACATGTTCCGATTAAGTATGGAATAAAATATCCGCCAAATATCACCCACGGCTCTGATGACAGGCCATTACTCTTTTCATGGAATTGTTTCTGGTTTATTCGCATAAAACCGAGATTTCACAAAACTCAAAAGAAAGAACTTCGTGCCGTCCAGTTGAGACCACAAGAACTCCGTTATCATGTTTTGTAACGAATGCCGCTTCAAAAAAGTAAGTCCCAATCACGCCGCCTGACCAAAATCCATTTTTGTCCATTGTTACTGTGACCATTTCAACAATTGTGCATGTTTACTGTAACCATTTCAAAATGTTTAACAATATTATAGTCACAGTAACTATATATATGATTGTGGTAACAATAATATGGTTAATTTACGATTCACATGATTGTATCAACCATATATATGGTTCAGTAAACATGTATATGTTTGTGACAACCATTTATATGATGAAGGACTTATCATATTATGATGCTCTCGGCTTATGGAGAACAACATATGATAAAATTAAAAGCAGTTATTTATTTAAATGTACAACAACAACAGTCTAAATAGTCACTCAGTGGCTTTATACACGTTTATCAATTGGCAGAAATGCACAAACACTTTATAATGTACAAACTTAAATATACAAGACAGTTGATGTTAACTCTAACAGCGCCTATGATAAACTCACTCACGACTGCAACCTCTGCCACTATTTATACACACGCCATCTCTCGGGAATCTTCTACAATGCTCTTAACGCAAGATAGGATTTGATTTTAGACCTATGGTTTCTTGGGGAAAATTTCTTAGAATTTTCCGTAGAATGCGTTTCTGCTTTACGATTTTTTACTTTTTGATCGTCCATACAAATCGATCCAGCCTAATGAATATACTTTATAAGGAGTGAGATCGTAAAATTCTTAACAAACGTTTTTCATTAAAACTTTTAATGAAAATATTATTTGATTTTTTTTTTATCAAGTTACCTTTGTAAAACATGTCAGTTATTATGTTTAATGTCAATTATATTCATTTGTTGTTAATCTGATTAAAATGAGTGACCAGAAAAAAGTGGGTACTAAAATTATTAAATATTTTCAACAAAACCCAACTTGGTCCTACAAAAAGTTGGCCAAGCATTCAAAGGTCTGCCGTCAAACTGTTTCCAATGTTATTAAACAGTACCGGGAGAACTTGTTCGTTGACAGGTTCAGGTTCAGGTTCAGGTAGAAGGAATGGTCCACATGATGTTTCTAAAGTCAAAAAAATAGAAAGCATTTTCAAAAGAGCTCCCAACACCTCCGGTAGGAAAGCAGCCCGGTTAGCTCATTGCTCGGAATATTTGTTACGAAAAGTTAAAGCTAATGCAGGTTTAAGAATATACAAGGCTCAAAAAGTTCCTGACAGGAACGCTGCTAAAAATTTAGAGGCCAAAAACAGAGCATGGAAATTGAAGTTAAGAATTTTTCGATCTCACTCCTTATAATACATTGTATGTAAACAATTGTACTTACTAGGGTATTTAATTAATCGGGTTTCTGATTTAATCGGTTAATCGAGCAAATAATTAATCGGGGTTTAGATTTAATTGGTTATTAATCGGTTAATTTTGAATTATTCGATTAACCGAGTAATTTCTATTTTAATTTTAAATTGAGAATAAAACAACGAATTTTGTGTACCTATTTAAGAATTTTATTAATAAAAAGAACAAAAAAAAAAAAAAAAAAAAAACAAATAAAACATAACAATTTAACAAAAGCAAATAAGTAATAGCAAAACAAAAATATGGTATCTGAGACCTTTTTTATGCACATGTGAGTTTTTTAGGATTTTAGAAAGATCTTCTGAAATAATCTTTTAAAAAAAGAATATAATTGAAATGTTTTCTTTTTAAACGATTTTTTTTCATTAGTTTTAATAAAACTTGACTTGGAAAGAACTCTCTCACTGATTAGATGTTGGAGAAATCAAAAGTAAGGCATGATAAAGAATATCCAATTTCTCATATAAAATCCTCATATATATATTTGGAGTCCTTTTTTTATTTTTCTAGATTATGAATACTTTTAATAGTTTCTGATAAAAGACTCGTTTCAGTTATGTCTTTAGATTCATCTATTATCAAGTCGTCCTCCGACTCATTAGGACAAAGATAATCATAGTACATTAGAATGTAAAAAAAAAATTCCAAATTCCTTAGTTTCAATTTTTGTGCTATACTTCTAAAAAACTATTGCTAGAAGTTAATGTTCATGAGTTAATACATAAAATTAGTATGCTTAAAACTAAATTTCTATATAAAGTGCAAAAAAAAAAAAAAAAAAATGTTTGGTTAATCGGTTAATCGACACAAATTAATCGGTTTAAACAAATTTACTGTATTTTCATTAATTATTAACTAAACGGAAAACTTTTAGAATAAACTACAATCAGTTAATGTAAAATGGTTTTGAGTGTACTTACATATAAGTATATTAGGGATTAAGTGTTGGTTTATTTCCCTTTTCTCATATATTTTAAATACAAATTTATGTATAACTATAAACACTTGTATCGATCTTGTATGTTTGAGTGTCTGTGCCTTGGTATGAGTGTAGTAATCCGATTATATGTTATTCAGATACCTATTAAACATATAAACACACATAAGTATTATTATCATAAAACACATAGATATGAAGAAGTAAATTTGACAAAAAAATTAAACCGATTTCATTAAATAAAGTGTCCTTTTGTCAGTTTTTGATCCTGGCTGTAGCGTTATTGTTGTTGCACATAAATATCAAATATTATTTAAGACTTTGTTTACACTAAATTTAAATATGCAAACACATACAACACGCGAAAAGACTTTTAATCAAATTTTATATTGGGCTGAATGTATGTGTGTGTGTACGAGTATCTGTGGATTTGTTAGTTATAAATTAAAATTTTTCAAAAATTAAGAAACCCACAGCCACACATGTGTATTATATTTCTATGCTGAATACTAAATATTTGTTAGGCTTCAAAATCATTGGTGAATTATACTATGAAACCCTGTTTGCACTTTAACATTTTTATTGACTTTTTTGCTGGTGGTATTAACTGTAATAGTATTTGTGTTAACACAACTGTGTGTGTGCGATTAAATTGTAGTGTGTGTATAAACAACAACGAATAAATCTTTAAAATAAATAACAACAAAAAGTTAAAATAAAATAAATTTAGCGGCAATAAAGCAAATGTTTGAAATATGTATATGAGGAAAATTCGAAAATGTTGGAAGAATCGTTGAAACTAAATTCAGATTACATTGTGTAAAAATGTTGAAGCCTTTTAACAAAGATCAAACATATAAGGATGAAACTGAAAAGAATTATTTTTCAAAATCCCTGCAATTTTACCAATATATCCTTGGATTTAGATCAACAAAATTGATGACAAAGAAACAATAATTTTCTGTAGAAAACCATTACAAATATGTATGTCTTTTTTATTTTTATACAAAGAGCTTTGGAAATGTATTTGGAATCAAAAAGACAATTGTTTCCTCGCTTTTACTTTACTTGAAATCATGATCTTCTGGAAATTTTGGGTAATAGCAAGAGGGCTTATTTGGTGCAGCTGCATTTAAAGAAACTATTTGATAATCTGGTAAAACTGGAACTAAACAAATTAATAACCATAGCCATTAAAAAGGTCATAGGGCTATATGAAACCAAAAATTCTAGACACTCCTCCATGATTGAAAGAGTGGATAAAACTTTAAGCAGATGGCAAGCCATGGGAATGTATGCCGATTGGCAACAAATTCGGTTGATATCATGAATCTGTTTTCTCTGTGTAGGATACATAAGCATTACTAAGAGACTAATATTGTAAAAAATGGATAAACGGTTAAAAATTTATATACAATTAAAATTTATAAACTTTAGATAGAAGAGAAACTAAAGCAAATTTTAAATTTTTTAGCACCGTCAAATTTTGTATGACCAAAATGAACCTTGTTTGTTTCCTCAATAGTCATTGATACAAATTCAAATAGAAATACAAGAAAAGATTTAGAAACTTAAATAAATTGCAAGTTTTAGTACTTAATTGGAGTAATAATAAGCCAAACTATACAAAAATAGCCGCATACTCACTACACAACTGACGCACTTGAATAATTTGCAATTTAATTTCCGTTGTCATTTTGGTGTACACTCTTTTTTTTTACACCAGCTTGTATCCCTTTTGGTTACAACAGGTCTATTATAATCAAAAAGCATGAAAAAAAACTTCTCACACACATGTGTTACGCTTGGTTGGTTCATTGGCGAGTTATGCCAACAGTTCAACGTTGCATTAAATCCATGAATTTATGTAATATTGACACAACGCCATTATAAATATATATATGTATGTATTTCAATTGTACAATGTTAACTCTCTCAGGCACATTTACACACATACTTAGAGGCAGATGTAAATGCATATTCTATATATATGTATAAAAGAGTAACGTTACTGACTGACTGATTCATCATCGCACAGCCCAAACGACTGAAGCTAGAATCATGAATCCCGATTCGATAAGAAGGGATTTTTGGAAATTCGAACGTTTAGGGGGTAAAAAGGGTAAATTCGGTAACCTTATATCTTCAAAACTAATAAAGATACAAAAAAACTTAAAATTACATGTTACTCCATTTAAAAAATAAGCTGACAGGTGTTTCGTACTTTTTCGAAATTCGAAGCTTTTAGGGGAGAAAACGAGTAAAAACTTTATTTTGGTACTTTTTTGGCACCTTATGTATACTTTAAACCAATCAACATAGAAACATATTTTAAAACGTATTCTTTACTTATCATAAAAAAAATATATATATAAGTTTGGTACTTTTTGGAAATTCGAACCCTTAAGGGATAAAAATTGTGTTTATTTTTGGTACTTTTTTTATCATGCTTTTTTTTATAATTTGACATAGAGATACGATACAAAATTTTATTTGAATATAATTTTACCACCGTAATGGGGATAAAAAAGGTACCAAAAAGGGGATAAAATCGGGAAAATACATTTTATTTGAAATTATTAAGCCAATTTTGATAATTTTTATAACATTGGTTCCTGGATTCATACAAAAATTAACTAACAGGTTGTTATTTGGACCTCGAGTGCCAAGGTTTATATTGGGCCATATCCGGTTAAACAGTTTGGTACTTTTATTAAAACATATTTTTTTCTGGGCACATTAACACAGATTTTATCGGTTTGAGACATGTCTGTAGCATAAACAATTTTTGGCAAAATGGAATATTTTTGAATTTCAAACAAATGAGGGGTGTTCAAGGAGGAAATGGGAAATTGGTACTTTTCTCCTGATGGTACTTTTTTAATCGTTTAAATTATTTCACTTATCGACATTAAAGTTAGCTGATATGTATCTGAGTGAAGTTAGTGTTCGGAATAGGGTATAATATTTAGGTACCAAAATGTTAGAACTGAACTATAGGTACTTTTTTATTGTTCTAATGGTACTTTTTGAACTTTCTTTAATAATGGGCCTAGAAACATGAAATTAAACATATATGATCCTAAGTGAGTGAGAATTCTAGGGGGAGAATTTATGGTGCCTTTTCTTTATTCGAATGGTACTTTTTGTAATTTCTCCAATAATGAACCTAGAAACATCAACTTAAGGTTATATGGACCCGAGTGAGTGGCAAGCCACAAGTGTTTGCTTTTTGGTACTTTTTCTATATTCTAATGGTACTTTTTGAATTTTCTATAACAATGGTCTTAGAAACATGAAATTAAGCATATATTATAATAAGTGAGTTAGAATTTTAGGGGGAGACTTTATGGTACCTTTTCTTTATTCGAATGGTACTTTTTGTAATTTGTTCACCAATGAACCTAGAAACATGAAATAAATGTTATATGGACCCGAGTGAGTGGGAATCCACAAATGGGGGACTTATGGTACTTTTTCTTTATTCTAATGGTACTTTTTTAATACGAAATAAAACATATATGGTCATAAGTGAGAGAGAATTCTAGGGGGAGACTTTTTGGTACTTTTTCTTTATTCGAATGGTACCTTTTGAAATTTCTATAACAATGGACTTAGGAACATGAAATAAGGCATATATGGTCCTAAGTGTGTGAGAATTCTAGGGGGAGACTTTTTGGTACTTTTTCTTTATTCGAATGGTACTTTTTGTAATGAATTAATAAACATGAAACTAGAGACATGTTATCCTGATTTAGTATTAATTCACAAAGGGAGACTTAATAGTACTATTTATTTCATCCAATTGGGTTGGCGAAGCGCGCTGTGTCAGCTAGTAAATACATACAAATGTAAATGTACACTGAGTGAGTGCATTTCCGTTTTGTGTACCTTTTTACTTTACAAACCCACCCGAAATGGATTTGGTTTTAAGGTGTATTGGTTTGTGTGGCCTTTTTCCAATCATGTATTTTGTTTTTCTATTTAGTTTTATTTATGCTTTCAACTCTCATAAAGTTGGTAATGTGAAAGCACGAAATATATTAAGTAATACTGGGGACAATTATTTTAAATATTGTATTTTAGTTGTATGCCAACAAATTGCATGTAAACATAGTTGTACCTGTGTTTTAAATGAAATAGTCAATGAATATTATTTATGTACTTGTAGTTGAAACCACTATTATTTTTGGTGTGTGATCGAAATGATTCAGTAAGTTTTAAGGTATTTTTGTTTCATCTTAGAGTTTGTCGAAAAGGGAGCTTCTAGTATTTTTCTGTTACACGAATTATTGCCAATATAATGATTCAGTTCCCATAATTAAGCTTTTAAAATATTTATACAATTGACGAAACAAGACAAAACATGTAATAGAAAAAGGCTTCAAGCCGTTCTTTTCTACTGAATTTAACACGGGGATGTCATTGAAGGTGGCACACTCGGCATAACACTTCACTATTAAAATCAGTAGTACAAATACTCCAGCATTTGAGAAAAAAAATTTCATAGTGCGGGATTGAACTCATAACCTATCGTTTTATAGTCAATTGCGCTAATCACCTAGGTCACTCTTATTTGTTATTAAGAATTACATGTAAGTCTGCTCTCAATTTTTGCATCATCATAGAGAACGAAATAAAACAAACATATCTAAGTATCCGAAACAGGAAAAAATTAGGGAATATCTATTGTAGTTGTAATATGAGATCGCCTTAAAAACAAGAGTGGCATATGGTCCCCCTTCTACCCTACTGAAATTTTCAAGGAATCTTCAGAATAGCCTAGCGGGTAACCATGTAAAGTTCGGTAAAATCGGTTGAGAATCAGCTTAGTTAATGGCTTATAAGTGCTTAAAGGTATGAAAAACCGTATTTTTACCCATAACTCAAGATTTTGGAGGTGTTTTGCCAATTTCAAAAACATATTCTTATTGCACTCGATAAAACCTATCAGAAAAATAGTTTTACTTTCCAGGAATTTCTACTTTAGTTGTTTTGTTTCATAGTGTTATTCAATAAATTCTGAAAACTAATAAGTTTTCAATTACTGATAGCTTCACTAATGATTTTATAGAAATCGTAGCCAGTTTAGTGCTGTGCATTCATTTTATAGCGTGACTTAAAGTTTGTATTAACAAATTTAACGACCAACTTATTTAAATACATGTGAGTTGCCAAATTGAAGCATTTTGGTTTTAAGTTTTTTTTTTTTTTTTTTTTTTTTTTGTAAGTCAAAATATAAAATGCGATATTTAAACACGTTCGTTCATATATTTGATGATTTGAAAGTTAAATTGTGTTATTTTTTTTACGGTATTTCATTTAATTTGTGTTAAATTATGCATGGCTGCAAATTTCAGCTATAATCATAAAAAAATTTTAACAAATTTTATTTCGCGTGTTTAAAGGTTAGACAATGTTAATTAGAGAGTTTAGTTAAATGCATCGTGTGAATTTGTTAAAATTGTCTCTAATATAAATTAACAATAATTTCTAATTTTTTTTTTTTTAAATAGTTAAATAAGGACTGAGATCGAACAATGTTTAATATACATATATGCTAATAAAAATGAAACCACTAAATTTACAGTTTTGCATGTTTTTTTATTTGATTGAAATTATTGTTACAATTTACAAAAAAAAAAAAAAAAAAAATATTTTGATTTTTGTAAATGAAATGATGAAATTTTGAACCTTTTTCGAAAACCCTTCCATTATGGTTTTTATAGTAATTTCTGTCACTTTGTTCGAACAGGTTGTCGATCTCCGTTTAAAATCTACCACACTTTTGGACACCTTTTTTGTGCTTTTCAATTCTCTTTTAACAAGAGCTTAATATCTATCCACTGGACTCAGCTCCAGGCAGTTTGGAGGAATTGCCTCTCTTGGTACAAATACCACATTATCGTTCTTTTACCACTCAAGACCTTTCTTACCATATTGACAGGATGCCAAGTCAGGCCAAAAATAAGTGGACACATTATGAAGTCTTATTAATGAAAGCAGCCTTTTTTGTAAACATTTCTTGATGTAAATTTCGTTATTTATAGAACCTGTTGTAACAAATGATTGGCTTCTTTTGCCGCAACTGCATATTGCTTGCCATACCAAGAACTTTTTGGGAAATTTTGTCTGCTTTTGGATCCTAAACTTTTCTTCAACATTCCCTTGAGCACCAGCAACATCAAATTTTTGACCAGGAAGTTACGAACATACATTTTGTCATCCATTATGCAGCAAGAATATTTTTTTATAAAACTTGACTTCAATTTCCGTGCTCTGTTTTTGGCCTCTAAAGTTTTAGAAGCGTTCCTGTCAGGAACTTTTTGAGCCTTGTATGTTTTTAAACCTGCATTAGCTTTAACTTTTCGTACCAAATAGTCCGAGCACTGAGCTAACCGGGCTGCTTTCCTACCGGATGTGTTGGAAGCTCTTTTGAAAATGCTTTCTATTTTTTTGGCTTTAGAAACATCATGTGGACCATTCCTTCTACCTGAACCAGGTTTTCTATCAACGGACAAGTTATCCCTGAACTGTTTAACAACATTGGAAACAGTTTGACGGCAGACCTTTGAATGCTTGACCAACTTTTTGTAGGACCAAGTTGGGTTTTGTTGAAAATATTTAATAATTTTAATACGCACTTTTTTCTGGTCACTCATTTTAAACAGATTAACAACAAATGAATATAATTGACATTAAACATAATAACTGACATGTTTTACAAAGGTAACTTGATAAAAAAAAACAAATAATACTTAGGCTAAAAGTTTTAATGAAAAACGTGTGTTAAGAATTTTACGATCTCACTCCTTAATGACCATGCACAGCGAAGAGAGTTCGTTGAATTATTGAATTGAACATAAACAAGTGGATGCTGATTTATGAGCAAAATCTACGCGTTTTCATTTTTGATTGTTGCTCTTTTTAACCTTAATAGCTTTGTTAGTCTTCATATTTGCGGCATTTCAGGATTATCGAATCCATGGTGCTCGATATTGAGATATGATTATTGAGTTAAATTTTTTTAGAGCCCTAAAACAATTCAATTACAGCATGTTATACTTATTTCCTGGTCGTGTACTATTTCGTTTTGGTAATCAGTTTTGGCCATCTAGATTGTGTGACATAACAACATTGGATTTAATTTAACGCCATATCAAATTTTGAAAATTTTATTTCATAAAGCAATACTGAACATTCGCGCTGACTAAATTAATTAAGAAATGGCCCATAAGCGTCTCATATAATTCCTTTTTATTTCTTAATTTATGTGAAATAATCGCAAATGATCCCCTTATTCTCTATTAAAAAAAAAAAAACTTTTACATACTTTGATAAACAAAATTTTTATTTTCTATATAAAAATGTTTGACATTTTATTTAAATAGTTATTTTCTGTGAATTTTTCTTACAACAAAAACTAAAATTCATATTAATGAACACAAAATTATACAAGTGCATTGTTATTCATTTACATACATACATACAAAAAAATACAAATAAAATGATGTTAAAAACACATACAAGTTAAATAATGATGAATAATGTTTATTGAATTGTAAAAATATTTTTGTTTTTCTTAAGAAACTTACAATATTTTTTTTTTTTCTTCTTTTTTTAGTTGAAAATTTAATTATTTTTTATTAGTTTTACATAACAAATATTTGATACAAACATTCGTTTGATACAGTGAACTGAACATTTCTTTTGCAGAGTTCATTTCTACATTTTTCAATTTGTTTGATTATTCATTTAAATTATATAGAATTTGTTATACTTAATTGAATTTTATTTATTTGCTATTTAAGTTTGAGAACCAAATTTTTGTTTATATGTATGTTTTTTTTTTTTTTTTAATAAAATTTAATAAAAATTGGGAGCTACTTAGAAACTAATTTTAACAAAAGTGTGTGGTTGTTTTTAATTTATGATTTTTAAGTTTGATTTTTGTGTATGTGTGTGTGTGTTTTATTTTTTACAATTAAATCTAAACGTTGATGATACAATATGGCAATTTTGGAGTTGTGATGGTGGTTTTATTGTGGCTACACTTGCTGGAACATAATGGTTTTGCGGCAGTAACTAAGGGAGTTGAAACGTAGTTGGATTTCTATGATTTTTAGAAAAATAATTTTTACAGACGAATATTAATCGATTAATCGATTATTTATTTCTGTATGCGATTATATGTTATTCGATTAATCTATTCAAGGCTAACCGAGTATATTCTATACGGTTAATATTTAATGGGTTAATCGAATAACATATAATCACACTCGGTTTGCCGATTATATGTTATTCGGTTATTTGATTGTATATTATTCGAGTAACCGATTATGTATTATTTGGTTAACTGATTAAATATTATTCGCTTTACAGTTTATGTATTATTCGTTTAGCCGTTAATATATTATTCCTTTAAACGTTTATATATTATTCGGTTAACCGATTACATATGATTAGTTTAGGCATTAATATATTTTTCATTCAAATGTTTATATATAATTCGGTTAACCGAATATATATTATTCGGCTAACCGATTATATATTATACGGATAACCGATTATATATTATTCGCTTTACCGATTATATATTATTCGGTTAACCGATAATATATTATCCGGATAAGCGAATATATATTATTCTGTTAACCGATTATATATTATTCGGTTTACCGATTATATATTATTCGGTTAACCGATTATATATTATTCGGTTAACCGATTATATATTATTCGGTTAACCAATTATATATTATTCGGTTAAGCGATTATATATTATTCGGTTTGCCGATTATATATTATTCGGCTAACCGATTTATTATTCGGTTAACCGATTATATATTATCCGGATAACCGAATATATATAATTCTGTTAACCGATTATATATTATTCGATTAACCGATTATATATTATCCGGATAACCGATTATATATTATTCGGTTAACCGATTATATATTATTCGGTTAACCGATTATATATTATTCGGTTAACCGATTATATATTATTCGGTTTGCCGATTATATATTATTCGGCTAACCGATTATATATTATTCGGTTAACCGATTACACATTATTCGTTTAGGCATTAATATATTAATCATTTAATCGATTATATATTATTCGGTTAACTGATTATATATTTTTCGGTTAACCGATTATATATTATTCGGTTAACCGATTATATATTATCCGGATAACCGAATATATATTATTCTGTTAACCGATTATATATTATTCGGTTAACCGATTATATATTGTTCGATTAACCAATTATATATTATCAGTTTAACCGATTATATAGTGATTTAATATTAAACAAAACATTGATTTTATCTTACCAAAACAATATAACATTATTAATTATTAATTCGAAAAATCTATTTTTGATAATTACTCCTTTTTAGTTCTGCAGTTATGTGCAACTAAAAATAAGTTCTTGATAATGTGTTGTGTATAAATTCGTGGATAACCATTTAGTTTCACAAGAGTCGTCACTCTAGTGTTTTATTTGGATGGGGTGGTTGATGGCGCTGCTAATTTTTGTTTTCTTAAAAACTTCTAAAATTAAATTTATTTATTTTTTATGAAAAAAATTTTGTATACAAAAAAAATTTATATAAATGACGAGCGATTTAAAACTCCCTACTTTGTACTACACAGTAGTAATTTAGTTTAAAAAAAAAAATAGTAATAGAAATTAATTCTTTATAAAGGGAGCAAGACTTTAAAAATTCTAAAATAATGACGTAAATAAAAAGACTTAAAATATGGTAAGAACAAAAGACTGTGGAGTGGAAAAGGGGTTGGTGGGGGGAGGGGGGTAGAAGGTAGTGAGTGAAGGGTTAAAAAAAAAATAATGAGGGGAAAGTAACACTTTCAACCACGCCATGTCAATAAACTCCAACCTCGTTTAGCTGGTGGTGTTGTATTGTACACACTTTCTTGTTGTTGTTCGGAGGAGGGTTGCTCCTGATCTACAGATGACCGTAGTACTGTATGTTTGAATACGGATCTCTTAAATTCCTCTGGTGATGGTTTATAGGCCTCAAGTTTATTCCGGTATTTATTGTATTGCTGCGATGTCTCTGTGGTAAATGTCTGTGAGCCGCCGAAATTCTTGGTGCCGAACGAATAGCCGCCGTAGGTTGATATTTTTTTCGTTGCAGTGGACGTGGTTTGTTGTTGTAGCGTTTGTTGTACTTTGAGGGACGCCTGTTGATAATGTTGATATTCATTAGAAAATTGGTTTTCATCATTATTGTTATTGTTATTATTGTTATTATTATTGTTATTGTGGTTATTGTATTTGTATTGTGTATTTGTAGTAGTAGTGAATTGTGTTGTTTGTTGCTGGGTGTTATATGTATTGTATGAATCATAGTTGTTAGTTACTTTGTTATTGTTGTTGTTGTTATCATACGTTTCAATTGCATTGGTGCTAAATCCCGTCGAGGCCTCGGGCGCAGCACATAAACCCTGATAACGTGGTGATGGTTTCAGGCCATACGACGAGCATGCTGGTTTACCAACTTCATAGGGTTTTAAGCCGACTACGTTGCCGCTGTAACAGTAAAAGAAAATAGTTTTGTTAAAGACAAGTTTATAATAAAAAAATTAATGAAATCAAAAAAAAACGAAATTTGCAAAATAAAATTCTTAGTTAAAATATAACTTCTACTACAAGTGTAGCGTTGTTGAAATTCCTTTAAATGCTTCTGTTGTTGAAACTTTCATATTTATTTGTTTTAGAAAATATTAATTATTCTTACCCAGGTCCATAATTGCAAACATATAATTTATTAAATTTGGTGGTATCTTTATATTCCGCAAAACCGCAACCCACTAAACTGGTTTCACCCCAAACCAACTGTAATTTTAGAAAGAAAGATAAAAACTTTAATATTCATAAATAACTAAGTATTATTATTTTAATTTATATTTACCTGAGAATAATGACCGGTTTTGGATGACCAAGCATCACCAAATTGATACTTTTGTACTTCATCAAACCATTTTTGTATGCGCGAGGCAAAATCACCATCATCCGGCTCCAGAGGAGCTGTACTCCAAATAATAGCCATATTTTGGCCCATAGTAAAGCGATCTTTAAAAAAAAAAAAAAAAAAAAACATAAATAAGTTTCTTATTTTAATTGGAAAATTGTAAACAACTAAACATACTTATTGTTCTATGAGGATCATGTCGAAATTCACAATTTTCTGCCCATTGTTGGGCTCTTTGAGCCAATTCATTGTCCCATACAATTTCACGCATATTTTCAGCAGCCGGCTGGCCAGGATAGCGACCGGTGGCCACTGTTTGCCTTAATCTATTGTGTTCTCTTAAAACGATATCTTTCTCTTCTTCTGTGATGCCAGCAGCTGAAAAGGAAAGAAACAACAGCTTTAATTAATTAAATATTCAGAAATATGGGCTAAATATTTTTTATTTTTGTTTTTTTTTTTAATATAAACCACTTTTTGTTAAGTCATTTTAACCACAAACTAGATTCTTTTTTTATTAATTATTTTTTATTTTGGTTAGCGTTTTTATTTGGCTTACGATTGAATCATTTCTATTTTTATTTTAACGATTTCATTTTCTAGTCGTTTTCTTCTTTAGGTTTTTTTTTCTTTAAACAAAAACTAAGAAATAATACTCTCAAATTGTCTTTGACTAATTTGAATTTAATCATTGGTTATTATTTTAATCATTTTACGACTTTCTGTCTTTTACGTACAAGTGTACTCCTATAATGCTGGTGTTAAAATTTTTAACGAAACCTTTATAATTATGTAAAAGACGGAATACAAAGAAACCTTCCTCTTTTTGTTTTTAGAAAACAAAAAAAAAAATGTATAAAAAAAATTGTATTTTATTTTGTTTAAATTTATGCATAATTTTATAAAGAGAGTGTGGATTTAATTAGCATAATTTCACGTGTCAAAAAGCCAGCCACAAGTTGAATTAAAATACTGGTTTGTATTGTTGAGTTAGAGACTGCTATAGGTAATAAATAAAATAATATATTGAAACAAAAACAGGTTGTTGTGTTATAATTAAATAAGGTCAAAAGAAGTTCAAAGGGTGCTGGAGTTTAAAGAAAATGTACCTATAATACATAACTTTTAATATGATTGGAAAAGAGAAACAATAGTTGATTTGAAAAAGGAATATTTATTTCCTTAAAGAACTTTTTATTATTTTAGTCTTTGAAAAGTACCTACGAAGTACTTTTTTATACTCTTCACCACAATATAATTTTCCAACCCTATAAAGTATATATATTCTGGATGCTTATAGATAGCGGGGTCGATTAAGCCATGTCTGTCTGTCTGTCTGTCTGCAAAAATCCGAGACAACCTCGATTTTTGGCCTATTTTTTATCTATATCTGGATTACTAAGTCATTAATATAGACAATATGGATATCTAATGATAGATATTTCAAGGTCCATTGCAATGGTGTATATAAGGCTATAGTAAGTTGGACCTACAATGGGTCGAAATCGGAAAAAATATTTTTTAACCCGATTTTTTTTTTTTGACAAAAAACATTTTTTTGTCATACATTTTTTTCACTAATAAATTAAAAAAAAAGATTTAAAAAAAAATAAAAAAAAACTTTTAAAAAACAGTTTCGAAAAAAAAAAAATTAAAAAAAAAATATTTTTTTTAATTTTATTTTAAAGTATAATTTGGTGAAGGGTATATAAGATTCGACAGAGCCGAATATAGCTCTCTTACTTGTTTTTGCTAATGTAATAAGTCTCAAAGTTGAACTAGAACTTGTTTTTTTTTTTACAAAAGTACTTTAAAAGTACTTTGTGTATTATTATTTTTCACATTTCAATATAATGCAATAAATTAATTGAAAAATTGTACCAAAAAAGTACTTTTTAGAAAAAACAATTAAAACCTTTTAAACTGTATTTAAAATCTGATATTTTACAAAAGTACCTTAAAAGTACTTTTGTGTAAATACCATTATTTTTCACATTTCACTAAAATGTAATAAATTAAGACTTATACCAAATTTAAAATGGGTTCAAAAATAGTATCAAAAAATTACTTTTTAGAAAAAAGCTTTAAAACATTTAAATTGTATTTAAAAACTTAAAGTACTTATGTGTAAGTACTATTATTTTTAACATTTCAATAAAATGTGATAAATTTACACTTATATTAAAGTTAAAATTGGTTGAAAAATAGTACCAAAAAAGTACTTTTTAGATAAAAGCTTGAAAACATTTAAACTGTATTTAAAAACTGTTATTTTACAAAAGTACCTTAAAAGTCCTTTTGTGTAAGTACTATTATTTTAAACATTTCAATAAAATGTGATAAATTTAGACTTATACTAATATTAAAATGAATTGAAAAATAGTACCAAAAAAGTACTTTTTAGAAAAAAGCTTAAAAACATTTAAATTGTATTTAAAAACTGCTATTATTCTTCTAAAAGTCTTTTCCAATACATTTTTAAGAAAAATAACTTAAGTACTTTTTTGATTTGTTACAATGATAAACTCAACTTTTACGATTTGTTTTAAAAAGCACCTTAAAAGTAACAAAAAGTATTGTACCACAAAAGTAAATTGTAACCTGATTTAGGTTGAAATATAATTTCAGTAATACTGACAAATATTTTAAAGGAACTTTAAAGGTAAATAGTACCCAAAAAAAGTACTTTTAACTAACCACCTGAAAATATTCAAAATGCTTAAAATAAAATTATTTGTTGCGAAAAAGCACCTCAATTGTATTACATACTTTAAAATATCCTAAAATAGTGAAAAATTATAAATTTTAAAAATCAAATGAAAACCTTTTTTCAATTAAATGATGCCAACTAAAAAATTAGAGGACTTTAAATTTGATTTGTTGTGAAAATAACCAAAAGTATTTTTAAACTACATATTTCAAAAATGTTAATTAGGCTCATTGTCATTTTGTGAATAAAATTGTTTTGCTTAAGAAAATTGTATTAGTGAATAAAGTATATAAATAAAAACAAGTAAGAGAGCTATATTCGGCTGTACCGAATCTTATATACCCTTCACCAAATTTTACTTTAAAAAAAAATTTAAAAAAAATTTTTTGTTTAAAATTTTTTTAAATGTTTTTTTCAAAATTTTTTTCCCAAATTGTTTTTAAAAGAGTTTTTTTTCGTATTGTTTTATTTTCTTTTCGTTGAAAAAAATGTATGCCAAAAAAATTTTGTTGAAAAAAAATTCGGGTTAAACAATATATTTCCCGATTTTGACCCATTGTTGATCCAACTTATAACCTTATATACATCGTTTAAATGACTTTCAAATATCTATCATTAGATATCCATATTGTCTATATTTATGACTTAGTAATCCAGATATAGATCAAAAATCGAGTTTGTCCAGGTTTCTCAACCATTTGTGGGCCGATTTTCTCGATTTTATATAGCATATTAAATCTGAAACTCATACATAAGTATGTGCTTAACAAACCCTTCAAAAATTTACTGGGTTTTCTTTAAAACCCAAGATAAAAAGATCCTGCTTATTATTTTTAATTACTGTTAAATTTTTGACAACTACAAGACAACTTTAAAAATAAGTAAATAAATGAAACAATTCCAAGAAACCGAGTTTTTGTCTACTATCTTTTGTATAAAAAGTTAACAAGATAAATTGACATTAATTAAAATCAACACTAAAATGTACAATTTAACATGCATATTAATTTTACATGCTCTATGTAATTTTAAATAGTTGTTAAAAAAAAAAATAAACACTAAATCAATATAAAAGTTGAAATGTAAAATAGGGAAATCTGTTAAATAGACGCCTTTAAGTCTGCTGATTAAAGCCTATCTCGTGCACACAGACTTCAAAAAACACGGGTTTTATAACAAACTTTCAAAAAAAAATTATTTACAAAACGCGAGGAAAAAAATAAACGAGACTCGTGCTAATAATGCAATTAAAAATTTTAATAAGCCACAGAATACTATATACAATAACGTATGTATATCTCTGCTGTTTTTTTTTTCCTGGTCTGCTGAAATGATAAATGCTATTTAAGAAGAAAACCCGCAATAAAGGGGCAAAAAATAAAAAAAAAACTTTTGCGGTTTATATTGAAGTATATACAAAAAATATGATTAAAAAAAACTGCAAAAATATTATTGAGCAGAAGTTACCAGTTACCAGTTAAATGGCATAATATTTTTGATAAATAATATTTCAAGGTTTAGCGGGCACTCTTTTTCATGGAGTTTGCATAATATTTATAAATATTCTTATGTTAAGTATGTTTTTTTTTCTTATTTGCTTAAACCTGTTTAGCTTTGCTTAGATTTTCTAGCCACCCTCGCATCAGAAATATAGATCAATTAATGCTAACGATCTTTTGAATGGCGTCTTCAAAGCAATTAAATTGAAGAAAAAAAAACAAAATAAAACGAACTTGAAATATTATTAATACAATTTAAATGTTAATTTTATGGATTTTATTATTAAAGACATAAAATAGTTTCTAAAGACACTTCAAATAAGAAGTGTGAGAATATTTTAAAATTTCAAATCAATTTAAAAAAAAAAAAAATATGAAACACAAAACTTTAAGTGGATTTTTGTTGGTTTGCAAATAAGCCGATAAATCTTAGACAAATTCAAAATGAATGGGATAAGGAAAAGTGTTTCAAATTCCTAAATAGCAGAGTATATCGATCAGTAATTGAATGTGTATAGCAAAAAGTTTTTTTTTTACCCGCCATCAACGAGGATTTTGTCATCCTCTGTCTGTTTAAAACACGATAGGAATGGAAAGAGTGATGGAAAATTGCCACCTACAGCTTAGTCGCGGCCATCAGTTGAATAGCATGATCTTTAAATAATAAATATAAGATTGTTACAGAAAATTAGAGACCGATAATAACTCGGCCATTTAATCAAACAACCCAAATTGCGATTTTGTAATAAACAAGTAAAATAGCTATATTTGGCTGTGCCGAATCTTATATACCCTTCACCAAATTATACTTTAAATTTTTTTTTTTCGAAATTGTTTTTTTTACAAGTTTTTTCCAATTTTTTAATTTAAATTTTTTTTTTTAATTTAAAAATTTTATGACCAAAAATATTTTTGTGAAAAAAAAGTCCCGATTTTGACCCATTGTAGGTCCAACTTACTATATATAGCCTTATATACATCGTTGCGATGGACTTTGAAATATCTATGGTTAGATATCCATATTGTCTATATTTGTGACTTAGTAATCGAGATATAGATCAAAAATAGGCCAAAAATAAAGGTTGTCTCGGATTTTTCCTCATATCTCCATTATTTATGGGCGGATTTTGCTGATTTGAAATAGAAAACTTCTCGAATGCATGTCTGACAGAATTATTGAAGGTTTGGATCCCGAAGATATATGGAGTCTTCAGAAAATTGATTTCAACAGACGGACAGACAAACAAACGGACATGGCTAAATCGACTCCCCTATCTATAAGGATCCAGAATATATATACTTTAACGGAATGACGAACTTATATATACCCTTCTCACGAAGTTGAAGGGTATGGAATTAAAATAACAGATATAAAATGATTTTTGTTTACATTGTTTGGTATGATCTTTATTAGTTTTTGTTGTATTAACCACCGTCAAAAAATATAAGGATTATAATGAGTTTGTCATGCCGTTTAAAACAGATATTCCGGCTCCTCATAAGATTCCAAGACGATCTAGCTGTGTCTGTCTGTCTGTCTGTCCGTCTGTCTGTTGAAAATACTTTAGGATCCAAACGAAAGTAGCTAGCTGGCTGAAATTTCCCACTAATACTCTCTGTATAATAAGGTTTATTTGGTATTGAATATGGGCAATATCAGTGTATTCACCTAGTCCCCATACAAATTCCTCCGGTAAAACTGTTTGAGCTGTCATAAATGTGCTCATTATGCAGCAATTTGGATAAAATTTTGCACAAGTTACTTTTAAGTATCCCGAAATTATAGTGTAAAGTATGGCGATAATCTTGCAATATTTGTTCCAAGTCCCCATACAAGATCGCTCTCAAAAATGACATGAACATTCATAATTGTCTTGTAATAATTAATATCATGATGAAATTGGACATACACATGTTTTATATAAACTTTTACTTTCTGCCCTATGTCCTCGATAGCCTCACGAATTCTATCTTTGAGGTCTTGAGTCGACGTTGAGCTGTTGGCGTAGACCTTATCTTTCACGTGGCCCCAGAGGAAGAAGTCCCAATGTATTAAATCACAAGATCTCGGTGGCCAATTGTAATCACCTGTTCGAGAGATAACACGGTCCGCAAACTTTTCCCGTAAAAGAGCAATGGTTTTGTTGCTTGTGTGGCACGTAGCGCCGTCTTGTTGAAAGTAAACGTTGTCCAGATCAATATTGTTACATTTTTACCTTTAAAAAAACGGGGTTTATTTCCTTTAAATAAACCGGATACATTTGATTGCAAATAAAAGCAGTTTTAGTAGTTTAAATTTTGTAACAACTCTTTACTTATTTAAAATGTACAACAACATCAGTTGAAATAGTCACTCAGTGTCTTTATACACGTTTATCAATTCGCAGAAATGCACACAAACTTTATAATGTACAAAATTAAATGTACAAGACAGTTGATGTTAACTCTAACAGCGCCTATAATAAACTAAACTCACTACTGCAACATCTGACACTATTCATACACACGCCATCTTTCGGGAATCTTCTACAATACTCTTAACGGACAAACTAGTATGTTCGAATTCTAGAGCTTCCGAAATACCGTGGGATTCACAATAACACCTCTTGTTGGAAAACCCTTCATAACACTCTTACTTGTTGTATTTAAGTTTGTAAATGAATTACTATGTTTTTTAAAGTTTTTGTTTAAAAAATCTTGACAAATTGTGTTTAAAACTATGGCTTATTTCAGTACACTTTTTGTTTTTATAGAAAAAAATGCATAAACATTCTAAAATACTGTATAAAAAAAAACTCTTTAAGTCTAAAAAATTATAAAAAAGATTAAAATGTACGTCATTTAAAGTGATAGTGATCTTAAACAAAAAAAAAAAAAAAAAACAGCAAGTGAATAAAAAACTAAGCTGCTTGCTTAAATCTTGCGTTTTTTTAATGCTTCATTGGGCTGCTGCTGATGATGATGATGCTGCTGTCTGTAGCTGTAGCTTTTGCTGTTGCTGTCTCAGTATGTGCCAATGCTTGTTAAGTTAAATGATGATTTTTCTTAAACAATTGTGTTTTATTTTTTTATGTTTGTCATACTTATTGTTTATTTTTTGATCGTGTTGCCTTTTTGTAAAGCTAATCAATATTGTTTATGTTTATTGTGGCTGTTGCTGATGAATAGTTAATAAACAGATAAAGTATTTTATTTTAATCTTGTCTTTTATAAAAAAATGTTTCTTGTCTGTATTGCAGTCATACAGCTTGTTCCTTTAATTAATGTCCTAAGTGACGTTTAACATTACATTTTTTAGTTGTTTTTATTATTATTATTATTTCTTGTCTGTCTGGCTAGCTGACTGTCTGTCTTTCCACTTAATGCTTATAAGGTGTATGTAAATTGAGTTTTATATGATTTTTACGGAAATTAAATGTTGTGGTAATTTTTTTTTTATAAGCAATTTGTCATTTCGCATTTAAATTTATTATTGTTTGCTTTATTATGTTTAAGTTTGAGTTTTGATAAAAATCATTGTTGATGTTTAAACTGCCACTGTGATTAAATGATTTTAAGATATATTAAGGTTTTGTGGTAAATTTATCTTACTTTATTAAAGGTTTTAAACGGGTATAAATCAACAGTGGATTCAGATAGTTAATGTCATTTAAATTTGTTTAGGTGATATTTTAGTACTTAAAATTTCGAATTCTCAAAACCTTTGAAGTTTCATGCAGTTGAGAGGCAAAACTGAAGTTATTCTCTACTTATAGGGCCTTATTTTATATATCCCGGGGATAAGTCATAGTTTATATTGAAAACAAAAACAAAATATCACAAATTTATTTTTGTTTTTCACAGAAAGTTTATGCAAAGCAACACCTACAAATTCTGGCTTTGATTTCATGTTTAATTTGTATTAAAAATTAAAAAACAAATGTTTGATATTTTGTTTTCCACATAAACTAGCGCTTGGCGAAGGGATTTATACAATTGGTTCCTTACTACTTATTATTTTAAAATCTGCTCTTAATTCTTAATACTAGTAGTAACCATAGAGAATTGACATAGAGCAGAAACTCTCCTGTCAAACACCTAACTCAGTTGTCAGAAACCTAAGTGGTGAAAATGTATTAGTAGAAAAGACAACACTCGTATGTGTAATTATTTTGAGCAATTTTCTTGTTTGATAGTAACTAAAGAAAAATATATATTTCTTTAAACATAGTCTTAATAAATTTTACAAGAACAAATTTTCAAGAAACTACTTTTTTTTTGTTTTAGTAAGTTTTTGCTTTCTTCCTAGTTATTCATAATATTTGGTTAAATTTACTGAAATTTATTTTTAAGGGAGTTAAGCTAGTTCCTATGCACATTTCACTGGCTTCAACAATTTAATTTCGATAATTTTTTGAAAATTTAAACTTAAATATCATTTAACTATAAGAGATAACTAAGTGAAATTCATTTCCCTCTGCACTTGCTTTATTACATAGTTTTACTCCGTAATTCATTTCTCTAACAGTTTTCTTAGCCTGTATTCCATTGGAGTGCTCACAGGTCCTATGTGATCAGAGTATGAAAACAAACAAACAAAACATTTCGCAAACGTTTGCAAAAAGTACAAAACAAATCAAGATTTTTAAATTGTATTGTACACTAGCTGATCCGGTGCGCTTCGCCACCCCAATTGGATGAAATATATAATACTATTAAGTCTCCCTTTGTGAATTAATACTAAATCAGGAGAATATGTCTCTAGTTTCATGTTTATTAATTCATTACAAAAAGTACCATTCGAATAAAGAAAAAGTACCAAAAAGTCTCCCCCTACAATTCTCACTCGCTTAGGACCATATATGTTTAATTTCATGTTCATGTTATAGAAATTTCAAAAAGTACCATTAGATTATAGAAAAGGTACCAAAAAGCCCACACTTGTGGTTTCCCACTCACTCGGGACCATATAACCTTTAGTTGATGTTTCTAGGTTCATTATTGGAGAAATTACAAAAAGTACCATTCGAATAAAGAAAAAGTACCAATAAGTCTCCCCCTAGAATTCTCACTCACTTAGGACCTTATATGCTTAATTTCATGTTTCTTAGTCCATTGCTATAGAAAATTCAAAAAGTACCATTAGAACAATAAAAAAAGTACCTATAGTTCAGTTCTTACATTTTGGTACCTAAATATTATCCCCTATTCCTAACACTAACTTCACTCAGATACATATCAGCTAACTTTAGTGTCGATAAGTGAAATAATTTAAAATATTAAAAAAGTACCATTAGGAGAAAAGTACCAATTTCCCTTTTCCTCCTTGAACACCCCTCATTTGTTTGAAATTTAAAAATATTCCATTTTGCCAAAATTGTTTATGCTACAGACATGTCTCAAACGATTAAAATCTGTGTAAAAAAAGTACCAAACTGTTTACCCGGTTTTGGCCCAAAAACCTTGGCACTCGAGTTCCAAATAACAACCTGTTAGTTAATTTTTGTATGAATCCAGGAACCAATGTTAAAAAGAATTATCAAAATTGGCTTAATAATTTCAAATAAAATGTATTTTCCCGATTTTATCCCCTTTTTGGTACCTTTTTTATCCCCATTACGGTGGTAAAATTATATTCAAATAAATTTTTGTATCGTGGTGGGAGCTCATAATAAAAGATTTGTAACTCTTTGTCAAATAATAAAAAAAAAAAAATATTTTATGAAAAAGTACCAAAAATAAACACAATTTTTATCACTTAACGGTTCGAATTTCCAAAAAGTACCAAACTTATATTTTTTATTTTTTGATAAGTAAAGAATACGTTTTAAAATATGTTTCTATGTTTATTGGTTTAAAATATACATAAGGTGCCAAAAAAGTACCAAAATAGAGTTTTTACTCATTTTCTCCCCTAAAAGGTTCGAATTTCGAAAAAGTACGAAACACCTGTCAGCTTATTTTTTAAATGGAGTAACATGCAATTTTAAGTTTTTTTGTATCTTTATTAGTTTTGAAGATATAAGACTACCGAATTTACCCGTTTTTACCCCCTAAACGTTCGAATTTCCAAAAATCCCTTCTTAACGGATCGTTTTGGGGAGGGAAATGGGAGTGAAAATGGGAGTGTGAAAATGATTATCGAAGAGAGTGGGATATTTTGCTTGAGTACAATCACACATTGGACTGTATTGCTATTACAATATAATGTGTTCTGCTAAAATTAGGATACCTGTTCCTAATCGTACAACACACTTTAGGGACAATTCGTGTTTTAAACTTCCTGCTAATTCTTTTCTGTCACTTTCAATATAGGAAACTTCAAGTCGAACATATAAATAGTTCTTTATTTTTAGCACTAAACAAGCCCTCCACTAAAACAATTAAATCCTAAAAACCCACTGATCTTGTATTTAAAGTTTAAATCTTTAATTCTACATCTTGGCATAACAGCAGGTAATTAACAACTCTTTTTATTTTAAAACCCCCAAATCGCAGACAATTCCAAGAACATGTTGAAAATATCTTGTTACCTTAAATTTACTGTTACAGCAGCATTTTAACAATTAAATATTTGTAACCATTATTCCACATAACGTCTGCCAAAACCACAGTCTGTTATTCATTGATGTATTTATATAAAACCGAAACATTACCCAACAAAACTCATGTTAATTAAACTGCACAAGAAAAATGGAAAAAAAAAGAAAAAAATTCTTTATAAAACTAAAATTGGATTAAAATGCACATGACACAAACAAACCCACATACAACATAATGGAAACACTGAGGTACTCATTCTTAAAAAACAACAGAAAAAAGAAAAAAGTATTGTACGTGTTGCCATGGTCAGGGTCAAGTTCTTAAAATATAGAATTAAACTGTAAAAATGCTGTCGATAATGGTGAGGCGGTAAAAAGTACAAAAACAGAATACAAACATCACACTCAAACTCAAGCTCTAAAAAGGAGACATAAACACTTAAACAAGAGCAAAAAAAAAAAAAAAAAAAGAAGTAAAAATGAACAACCACGTAAAACGGGTCTTTTTATTGGTGTCCCTTTTTCTATATATATAAATGATCTTTAATGTTTTTTAAGACAAAAAAATGCAAAGGCGGCTTTATTTATATTGATCAGAAAATGCTTAACATTATATAAAATTTAAATGTTCTCACGTTTGAGCATTGAAAAGTTTTGCAAAAAACAACAATTTAAGATTTTTTTTTTTAGCTTTAAACATGCCACAAAACTTTAACAAGTTGTAATCAATTTTATAAATTAAATGGTGAAACAGAGAAAAAGGAATTGTATATAAATAGATCATTATAAACAAAAATTAAACTGATTTACTGATCTTATCGGGAGAGAAATGGTTAAAATGAATGGGGATATTTATAACTAATGGCAGATACTGGCGCTTTTTAAATATCTATAGTGTCCTGTAGCTTTACCTTTAGCCTAACTTATATTTATTCTTCAAAAATTATTTAAATAAAATGAATTGGTCATTAACTTGAAACGCCTTAAATCCTAAAACGTGTTGATAATTTAAAGCCTCCAGTTAAATATTAAAAAAAATAACTAAAAAATTATGTATAATTGGAAGAATAAAAGAAGAAAAAAGGAAGTATTATAACAAAAATTTCAGTTTAAAAACAATTAATTATGGCTTTAAGTTTTGATTTGATTTCGTTGTAAGCTGTCATGTTAATTAAACTTAACATTAACAAAGCAAAACATTAAATAAAATGAATTAATTGATTATTTTCAATTGAAACAAACCAAATAACAATGGATTGCAATTAAAATTTAAATTATTTGTGTTTTGTTTACGGATTACTCTAAATCCTTGTGTTTTTATTTAATAAAATCGTATTAAGTCTTCAATAATGCTTTGCAGTTTTATTTATGAAGCTGTTTGGTAGGTTTAAATAAAACAAAAGATATAAGCAACAGACTTAATTTGTATTTCTTTGTTTTACAATTTTAAATAATTTTGAATATTTTACCCTTATTCTTAACATTATTAGAATAATAAGATTGTAAAAAAAACAAAGGTGAATGACTAGAACTTTAGGATACATTCCTAGTAGTCTGTAAGAAGATTTAAGCAGATGTTTTGAAAGAGTTTTTGAAAAGAAGTGTAGAAACTTTGTTTTCATTTGACATAGAAAACCTGTTAACATAAATACAATTAACAATATTGTAGAAATATGAAACGTAATCTTCCAAAATAAATATAAAGTAAATCTATAAATAATCAACAGCCCTGGGCTATGCAAATTACATGAATTTTTTTATTTTTTTTTATAAAAAAGAAATATATATTCAAGTAAACATAAAAACTTACTAACTATATTATTTACATACATACATAGAGAATTAATTTTGTTCACTGATTTTTGTCGTTAACAAAAAATATACAAAACAGTTTATTGACTTTGTTGGCAAAATTTATAGAATTAATAAGAAATCGGCAAAAAATAGCGTTCTTAATGACGTAAAACTTTAGAAACCAGTTGTCAACGTATTTAGACTCATAAAAATGGTGTGTAAAAACAAACAAAAAATGAAATTGTAATAAACAACATTGACAAAGAAAAAACAATATTGACAATAGCAAAAAAATGATTTTAAAGTAAAATCTATGAGACGAGTAGTTAGAGAGAGACACAGAGAGTAAATTAACTGATGAATAGTTTAGAATTTTTGCAAAAAAAAAAAGTACTTTATTTGTAGTACTAAAACACTAGTATAGTTTTTAGTACAAAAGAGACATTGTAATCTGAATATTTTTAGTATCGAAACATTATATATTTTTAGTACAAAAAAATATAAAAATTTTTAGTACTAGGTTCCATGGATAGGCACTCTTCAAGCACCTCACTTGGGTCCATTCAAAAATTGATTGCGATACAAATTTTTAGTACTAAAAAATATAAAAAAAATTTTAGTACTAAAAAATATAAACATTTTTAGTGCTAAATATTAACAACACTTTTCGTACTAAATAGCTGCTATATTTTTAATACGATCGTTTTTAATACTAAAAAATATAAACAATTTTAGTACTAAAAATTAACAATATTTTTCGTACTAAAAAGCTGCTATATTTCTAATACGTTAATTTTTAGTACCAAATAATGATTGTATTTTTAGTATGTACTAAAAAAATACTGTAACTAAATAAATACTAAAAGTACATATCTTTAGCACTAAAAATTAAAATTTTTAGTACTAAAAAAGTACTAAATTTTAGTACATACTAAATAAGTGTATTTAGTTTTTAGTACTAAAATAGTGTAATATTTTTCATAATAAAAAGTACTATTTTTTTGGTACTAAATTTTCTTAGTACCTTTTAGTTCTAAAACTGAAGTACCTTTTGGTTCCAAAAGTATTAAAAAAAAATATTATATTCTAAGTACTAAATAAATACTATATTTTAGTACTAAGAAGTACTGTTTACCTACTAATAAATAATAAGTCAGTATGTTTTGAGTACTAAAATAGAAATATATTTTTGGTACTCTAGTTTTCGCGTACTTCTTTAGTAGCAAAAAATATAGAAGTTCTCTGTAGTAATAATTGTGTTTTAAAAATATAGCACCTCTTAGTACGAAAAAACACTATATTTTAGTACTAAGAAATTTATATATTTTTATGACTAAATAAATAGTATATTTTTACTACATATTATATAAATGTATTTAAATTTAAGTACTAAAATGTACTATATTTTTTTTTTTGTAATAAAAAGGTACTATATTTTAGGCACTAAATATTTGTTGTATTCTTAGTTCTCAAATTTTTGAGCACTTGCTTTGCACTAAAGATATAGTACGTTTTAGTTATATACTGAAAGTATTAAAGAAAAGCTATGTGTTAATTAATAAATAAATACAGTTAGGGTATTCACACGGTAGTCATAAAATAATAATACGAAAAAATATGAGCAACCCTCAAAAATTTTGAAAAAAGTTTTTTTTTTGTGAAAAAAATTTATGTAAAACGTTTTTTTAATTTGCATTTCAAAATTTTTAAAAAAGTTTTTTTTAGTGAAAAAAATTTTTGCCAATTTTTTTTTTTTTAAATTTAATTTTTTTATTTTATTAATGAAAAAATTTATGATAAAAAAATTTTTTGGGTGAAAAGAAAAATTCAGGTTAAAAAATAATTTTCCCGATTTTGATCAATTGTAGGTCCGACTTAATATGGCGTTATATATGTCGTTGCAAGGGCTCGATGAAGAGTTTTTCCCTTTCGACTTAGATTTACTATGTTTCGTTATGACAAAACAATAAAGACAGCATGAAAGGTGTTACTATTTTAGGACTTTTTTCTTTGAAGCACAACAACAATTTGTTAAAACTATTGTAAAACTTTAGTACTTTATGACATTATGACTTAATAGCACCGTGTGAAGTATTTTTAGTACTAAAATGTACTATATTTCAATCAACTATATTTTTAATACAAAAAAATTAATATATTTTTAAAAGTCTAGGTTTGTTACTAAAAAGTACTATAAAAATATTTAGTACTAAAAAGTACTATATTTTTAGTACAAAAAAGTACTATATTTTTAGTACTAAAAAGTAGTATATTTTTAGCACTAAAAAGTACTATATTTTTAGTACTAAAAAGTACTATATTTTTAGTACTAAAAAGTACTATATTTTTAGTACTAAAAAGTACTATATTTTTAGTACTAAAAAGTAGTATATTTTTAGCAAAAAAAATCTTATTTTATTTTAGTACTAAAAATATAGTACTTTTTTGTACTAAACATAATATGTGTTTAGTACCAACCAGAGTCTATATTTGTATACCCTTCACCTTCGTGAGAAGGGTATATATAAGTTTGTCATTCCGTTTGTAATTTCCACAATATAATTTTCCGACCCTATAAAGTATATATATTCTGGATCCTTATAGATAGCGGAGTCGATTAAGCCATGTCCGTCCGTCTGTCTGTCTGTTGAAATCAATTTTGTGAAGACCCCAGATATCTTCGGGATCCAAATCTTCAATAATTCTGTCAGACATGTTTTCGAGAAGTATCCTATTTAAAATCAGCAAAATCCGTTCATAAATAACGGAGATTGAGAAATCCGAGACAACCTCTGAAAATTTCACCCAAAAAAGACAGTTTATTGCATGCTTTGACAAAAAAGCAACAAAACGTATGTTTAGATGTGTGTTGGTTTCATTGCTTTGCGTATTTTGTTTTTTGTTGGTGTTTCGTTTCGTTTGGCGTTGTTGTTTTTATACTCTTCACCTTCGTGAGAAGGGTATATAAGATTGTCATTTCGTTTGTAACTTCTACAATATAATTTGTTCGTCAGCAATTAAATGTAAAATGTTTAAAAGTTTTCTTGATATATTTAGGATGCTATGCATTCACAACAAAGGTGACGGGTATATAAGAGTCAGCATAGCCGAATATAAAAGGCTTATGACGCAACATTTCCATACAAAATTAGTTTTATAAACCTGTAATTAATTTTAAAATGTTTTATGAATAGGCCTTTAGTATTAAGAAGTACTAGTTGTAAAAAGTACTAAACTTACGGTACACAAAAACTCTAGAAAGTAGCTAAACTTTACTCTTTGCAACCAACATATTACAGCTTTAAATAAATAATTTTACACAAGTTTATCTCCTACAATTTTTGCAACATCAATGTCTATTTAAACAATTTTATCATTCACAAATTTATTTAAATAAAAAATTAAGATTTTTTTTTTTATATTTTTTTAATGCACACATAAACACGTTCATTTAGCAATTTTTGTATATATATATATTTTTTTTTTGCAAACAAACTAGTTTTTTAAAAAGAAAAAAATTTCAAAAAAAAAAAACTTTTATTAAAAAAGAGAAAAAACGAACGATTGCATAAATACGCATCTTGGTAACAAATATTCAACTCTTAGTATTAAATGACAAATTCGCTACAAAAACCCATAATTTAAAATTCAATTTGAAATTAAAAACTCGTGCATATTGAATATTTAATGAGCTGAGTTTTATTAAAATTTAGTGTTGCTATTATTTAAGCGTGTCTTAATGTATTGATTTGAGTATTTTGTTTTAACAAAAAATTTTAAAATATATTGGTGTCATTAATATTTTTGTCGATTAAAGTGGGGGTTAAAATTGTTAATATGTTTTTAAATTACACTAATAAGATTTTATTGTTATAAAAAAAATGGTTCTGTAATCCTGGGAATAAAGAAAGGATTATAGAACTAATAAAATGTTAACATACTTATGTACATTTCTTTACTTTATATTTAAAGAAACAAATTCCAAATTTAGCATTTTATGCCATGTCATCAAAATAGCTACAAATGCGCCATTATAACAAATTATGCCAAATTAAAATCTTATCTCTTAACAATTTGATAGAATGTTTATGCTGTATTTTGACCATTAACGTGCTTAGAATTTCATTTAAAATTTGAGATAAACTACTTAAACAACTTTAATATTTAGCTGTTATTTTAGAATTCAGATTAAAAGTTAAAACGAAATTGAAATAAACGTAATTTATAGACGCCAAAATGTCCCATTTTTTATTTATTTTGTTTCTACTAAAAACAAAGTGTTAAGAAAATATTTATAATACGTGAACATTTTAAATAAACTTTTATGTTTTTTTTTTCTTTTTTTTTCCTCTAAAATGTTTGCCACATTATGGAAAAAAGGTGCGTCTTTGAAAACAAAAAATAAATAATTAATGTGTCAATTTCTAGTCATAATAAAATTGAATGTCGGATTTTTGTTGCGCTATTAAGGCAAAAAAACTATTTACTACTGGCCACATTAAGGTAGAGAAAATTCTGTCTGTCTAGCAATAAATGAGTGTTTATTTCAAAAAATATTTACTTTTATTGTAGTAACAACTGTAAGCAAATAATTCTAAAAATTGCAACAAAAGCGAAATGCGACTGGATTATATCCAACTTAATTTCAATTACAAAATTATTGTTCTTAAATTATGGCAGAAAAGTAAAATTAGAACATATGTACAGTCAATATTAAATGTATATATTTTTAGTAGTAAGAACTACAATTAAATTTTTTTGTACAAAAAATAATATGTTTTTAGTGCAATAAAAATTATATATTTCTAATACTAAAAAATAGTACTATATTTTGTGCACTTACAAAGTGCCTTATTTTTAGTACTAAAAATTTATTATCAATTATCAAATAGTACTTTTATGTAGTGAAAAAATGTTAGTACTAAAAACCACTTTATATTTAGTACTAAAAAAGTTCCAACTTTTGTAATGAAATGGTACTATACTTTTTGTACTAAAAAAATACTAAAAATCTAATATCGAAAGAGTTGCAATACATTAAGTACTTTAGTTTTAGTACTGAAAAGTATTGTAGTTTATTACTAAAAACTTTTATATTTTTAGTACTTAAAAATACTCTATTTTAGTACTAAAAAAAATTTGATTTTAATACAATTCGTAAATATACTTAGATTTGAGTACTCCAAAAATTATATAATTTTAGTTCAAAAATATACTATATTTTTAGTACTAACAAATTATTATTTTTAGTATGCAGAAAGTACCACATTCTTCGTATGAAGTACTATGTTTTTAGTATTAAATATTCCTTCTTTTGATACCAAAAAGTACCACATTTGTATACCCTTCACCTTCGTGAGAAGGGTTTATATAAGTTTGTCATTCCGTTTGCAGTTTCCACAATATAATTTTCCGATTCTATAAAGTATATTTAGTCTGGATCCTTATAGATAGCGGAGTCGATTAAGCCATGTCCATATGTCTGTCTGTCTGTTGAAATCAATTTTCTGAAGACCCCAAATAACTTACAAATTTGATTCATACATCAATATATCGGAAATACTTCCGGCTCGGTTGCTATCTAAAATCGGAAAAATCGGCCCACAAATGGCTGAGATATAAAGAAAATACCGGGCCAACCTCGATTTTTGGCTTATTTTTTATCTATATCTGGATTACTAAGTCATTAATATAGACAATTGGATATCTAAAGATAGATATTTCAAAGTCCATTGCAAAGATCTAGTAATTTTGACCTACAATGGGTCAAAATCGGAAAAAATATTTTTTAACACAATTTTTTTTTTTACCAAAAAAATTGGCACAATTTTTTTTTATTAGTAAATTTCAAAAAAAAAAAAATTCAACAAAATTTAAAAAAAAAAAAATTTAAACAATTTTGAAAAAATTATTATTTTTTAAATTAAAAAAAAAAAAAATTTAAATTTTAAAAAACAATTTTCAAAGAAAAAAATTAATTTTGTTTACCTAAAAATATTTAAAATTTTTATTTTAAAGTATAATATGGTGAAGGGTATATAAGTTTCGGCACTGCTCTCTTACTTGTTAGTTCTAAAAATGTTCTATATTGTCTGTAGTGTAAAATTATTTTATTTTTAGTTCTAAGAAATGCTATCTTCTAGCTCTAAAAAATACTATATTTTGGTACTAAAATCTATATTTGTAGTATGAAACAATTCCAATATTTTTAAAACATAAAATACTTTCTTTAGTAATATAAAAACTGTATGTTTAGTTTTTAAAGGCTTGAAAGGTACTAAAGAAATCACAAATTTTTGATACCAAAATTTTACTTTTATATAAGTGTTGGTTCCCACACATCAAGTTTACTTGACTACGTCTTGAGTTTATAGAAGGGAGAGAGAGGAAGAAAAAGAGGAAAATCTTTCCAATCTCTTCAACAAACTCAAGACTTGCTCAAGTAAACCAGCACTAACATTAGTAAGAGGTAAACAACATAAAACAACTTTGTGCTAAAATAGCAGTCAAGTTTCTGTGAGTAAATATTTGCCAAGTGTGACTGCATATTTTTTAAAATGTAGCACTGTGTGTCTTAGTGAATTCACGTATGATATTTATGTATATTAACTGTTGTTTTGTGGCTGTGTAGTTAAACGCTTTAATTGTAATTCAATGTTTGTTACCACAACAATAAGCACGTTTTTTCACATTTTTTTTTCCCCACAATAATGAGTCAATAAAAATGTTTAACAACAATAATAATAATAATAATTTTTTTTTGTAGTTGTATTTGTTGTTGCAAAAACAAAAACAACATAAATATATGAACAACATTAAGATGTGTTGTTATTGTTAAAGCACTTTACAATAAATATTGTTAACGGTGTCTCGAAAAAACGAGTGTTAACAAAAAGTAATAAATGTCGGTTAATATGTATTGTTCTGGTTTTTGACTGTCAGTGGGTTATTGTTAAAAATATAGACAAAAGATGTCTATATTGTAGATAACCTGGGGTTTATGTTCATCTTAAAGGTCAGTTAACAATTAAGTTTAATTTTTTTGCTTTTTGTGGCTGTCTCAATGGATACACCTTTTCAAAAGTGCGTTAACATTTCAATTTTATTTGTTTATTTATTTTGCTTAATTGTTTTATTAAACATTGTTACTTTTTTTGGTGTGTTTTTTTTTTTAATATAATTAAGGTGTTTTTTTTTTTTTTTTTTTTTTTTGTAGGATAAAACAGTTGTTTATTTTTATAAGCATTGAATAAGAAAAAGTAATAAAATGTGCTGTGTAACATGATTAATTATATTGTTTTAGTTTTTAAACATAGAAAAAGTTGTATTTAAATACATTTCGTGTTATAAATTACTGCAAAAGGAAGTTATAAATTCTTATAATTAATTAGTTTGTTGCTTAAGGCATGGGAAACTTGTTAGAAAAATTGGGGAAATTTATTATAATTCTTTTAAATTATTTTAAAATTTAACAAAGATCTTTCAATGGTACTAACTATAACATAAAACGTACTATTTTATAATGGCGTAAAAAGATAAAATGTGTCACTTATCATGTACAGTAGGGGGGATATAATATAATTGCTGATGAGCAATTATTTGCTCAAAAATGTATAACAACTATTTTTGGCTAATTTTTTTTTTTTTTAAGCTGTTTACTCTTACAAGTGTTTTGTATAACATATAACTAAATATGTACTGTAATTTGTCCTAAACAGAGCTTAGAATTATTGGTTGTATGACTTAAAAATGCGGTATTAACAATAGATGGCATATTTTCTGAACGCGGTGTATGATTTTAATAACTTAATAACTGTCATTTATTCTCACTTAGTTATTGAACATTGTAGTGTAAACAACAAAGTTTTTTTTTTTTTTTTGCTTCGAAAATGTTGAATTTTGCGGGAAGTTTTGCTTTTGTACTTTAATTTGAAAAAAAGTGCCGCTGAAGCACACCGATTCCTCACCAAAGCTTATAGTTAAAGAGTTCCATCGGTTTCAAACTAGTTTGAAGACCAAGAACTGGAGGCATGAAGATTGTTGTCAAACTCAACAAAAGCTTGCAAAATCATTGGGAGCTACTCAATCAGCAATTCATCTAAAAGCGGGGAAATTGGATACCATACGAATTGAAGCCTAGGAACTTGAAAGACGATTTTTTGCGATGAAAAATTTATGTATTACGATAACCTGAAGCGTAAGAGATCTTATGTGAAGCCCGGCCAACCAACCGAATCGACACCAATGACAAATATCCATAGCGCTAAGGTAATGTTCTGTGTTTGGTGGGACCAAAAGGGTCCTATCTATTATGAGCTGCTGAAATTAGGCCAGACTATCACAGGGAATCTGCACCGAACGCAATATATTCGTTTGAAGCGAGCATGAAACCGTAATATTCCATCATGACAACGTTCGGTCACTTGTTGCAATACCTGTTAAAAAGTATTTAGAATAAAGTTGTTGGGAACTTTTTCCTCATTAGCTTTATAGACCAGACCTTGCCCCTTCCGACTTCTATTTGTTTCGATCGATTCATTCGTCGTTGAATTATTTCATAACAGAATTCATTCAACCTTTTATTGATTAAGTTTTTCTAAATTCAAATCTAAATCAAATTGAATTAAAACAACATCTAAATTATTAAAATCTGTCAATAACTTTTGATTTTATAAACAAAAGATAAAACAAAATTTATTTTTCTAAAACGACTGCGCATGTTTTCAACAGACGGACGAACATAGCTAGATCATCTTAGAATTTCATAAGATCCCAGAATATATATACTTTTGAGGGTCTGCGATGAATAATTCAATGTGTTACAAACGGAATGACAAAATAACGAGTAAGAGTGCTATATTCGGCTATGCCGAATCTTATATACCCTTCACCTTTGCTGTGGATGCATTAATTGCCCGTTTTCAGCGTATAGCATCCTAAATATATCAAGAAAACTTTTAGATATTTTACATTTAATTGCTGACGAACAGATTATATTGTAGAAGTTACAAACGAAATAACAATCTTATATATACCCTTCTCACGAAGGTGAAGAGTATAAAAACAACAACGCCAAACGAAACGAAACACCAAAAAAAAAACAAAAACAAAATACGCAAAGCAATGACGCCAACACACATCCAAACATATGTACGTTTTGTTGCTTTTTTGTCAAAGCATGCAAAAAATTGTCTGTTTTAGATGAAATTTTCAGAGGTTGTCTCGGAGTTTTGCTCATATCTCCTTTATTTATGGACGGATTTTGCTGATTTTAAATAGGAAACTTTTCGAAAGCATGTCTGACAGAATTATTGAAGATTTGGATCCCGAAGATATCTGAAGTCTTCAGAAAATTGATTTCAACAGACAGACAGACGGACAGACAGACAGACAGACAGACAGACAGACAGACAGACACACAGACGGACATACAGACAGACAGACGGACATGGCTTAATCGACTCCGGTATCTATAAGGATCCAGAATATATATACTTTATAGGGTCGGAAAATTATATTGTGGAAATTACAAACGGAATGACAAATTTATAAATATTTTCATCATTCAGTTGTGTTTTTGTAATAGATTTGAATTGAGAATGACTATATTCATTCGATACATTTTTAAAGCCATTTTGTAATGGATTTGAATTACAAAATTGTGAGTGATTCAATAATGAATTAGTCCTATAAAGAATAAACTCAACTAAATAATTAAGCATATGAATTGATTCATATTGAATTCTATACAATAAAAAATATATTTCATTTAGTGGCCACGTCTTTTTCGCCAAATATTGGCATAACAGCTTCAATTATTAACTGACTTGAAAAAGCAAGTATGTGAAAATTATACCTCCCCTTTCAAACACTTAGTTTATTTTTAGATTTTAAACCCCAAAAGTCTAGACAACATATTTTTTTTACAAACAATCTGAAAAAGCTGTTTGTTTTTATTAAATCGTGGAATTTTTTTCTTAATTAAAACAATTTTTTTCTAGCACAAACATTTGGGGAATAATAAATAAATAAAGAAATAAAGAAATATTTCTTTAACAGCAAATTTCAAAACCTCTATGGAATTTAAAATTAATAATTTATATAAATTTGGCTTTATAATTAGCTCATAAGGCAAACCATTTTATGCAAACTCACCAAAAATATTTAGCATAATTTTTGCACTTAAAATTACTGCATTATTCAATAACTAATATTAATAGTAAACATTATTTTAAATACGATACATACATAAATTTCCTGCTACTATTTCAAGATCAATAAACTGAGGGCGACAAGTGTTAATTTTGAATATTGAAATTCTACAGTTGTAAGTAATATTTAATTTTTTTTTAGCTTTTTTGTTTATTTTGCACTTTTGTGTTTTTCTTTATAAACATTCGATATTTTATTGTTTTTTTTTTTTTTTTTTTGTAAATTTAATTCCTTATTAATTAACACAATTCACACTTACCTAATAATTTGCCACGACAGGCCAGGGCTGTATGCAAACCTACTGCCAGCAAACACAGTTGTAGGACAAATTGTTGTAATTTTAATTGAAACATTTTGTTTGTTGTTATTTTATTATATTTTACACTTAATATTCTTGAACACAAATTTTTTTTTTTAATGATAAAACACTTTTTCTTTAAATTTTCTTTTATTTTATAAAATTTTGCTTGATATTTATAAGACAAAATTTTTAAAAAAATTTTTTTAAAATATTTTTTTTTTTTTTTTATAAAAAACAAATTATTTTCTTATAAATATTTTTTTTCTTTAGCGTTTTGTTTAAATTTGTATTTATTTTTTTGTGGAAAAAAATTTTAAAACACTTGATTTTAATTTTTAATATAAAAAAACTTTTTTATGTTAAGCCGAATTATTTTAATATTAATTAATTTGAAAAAGAAAACTAAAATTGACACAACTTCAATATCCACTCTCGTGTACTGGCTAGCTAGACTTGAAGGCGTCTTATGGCTTGCCGGTGGCCGTTAACGCACGTTTATATACGACAGTCTTCAAAATTTCTAAAGTCGTTTAAAACAAAATGTATATTTCCATCCAAATGTTTACAGCAGAGCAGCAGCAATAGCCGGCCGCAGCTCCTCATCTGTAAACAATTTTAAATGAGAGAGCAAGTTATTTGAGCAGCTAGAGTTCATTAAATTAACAAATATTTAAGTTTCTTTTTAAAAAGAGAACTTATCATATTTACAACTCTTTAGCGAACATAGACATTTATTTACTTGAAACTATAGTAAATTGTAATTTACGCTTGTAAGGTGAAGTAGCTGCTATACAATGTTGTATAAACAAGTTTTAGTTTTTAACATTTCATTGATCTTTCTTTATACATTTGTTTTTTATGCTCTTATAAACATGTCTCATGTTAATAATGCATAACATACTTGGAGACACATGTTGCTAAGCTAAAGATACATATATAGATCAGGAATGGAAATGTTAAAACAATAAAATTTTAGCAATTTTCTGTATTTTATTTAAGAAAATGTTTAGTTTTCCTTATCGATTCAAAATGTTATGCTGATCGTTAATAGCATGTCCATTTATATGGTTTTCAGCAATAACAACCCTATAAAGTATATATATTCTGGATCCTTATAGATAGTGGAGTCGATAAAGCCATGTCCGTCTGTCTGTCCGTTGAAATCAATTTTCTGAAGACCCCAAATAACTTACAAACTTGATTCGTACATCAATATATCGGGAATTCTTCCGGCTCGGTTGCTGTTTAAAATCGAGAAAATCGGCCCACAAATGACAGAGATATAAGGATATAAGGATATATCTGGATTACTCATTAATATAGACAATATGGATATCTAAAGATAGATATTTCAAAGGCCATTGTAACGATCTATATAAAGCTGTAGCAATTTGGAACTACAATGGGCCAAAATCGGGAAAAATATTTTTTAACCCGAATTTTTTTTTACCAAACAATTTTTTTTGTCATACATTTTTTTCACTAGTAAAATTAAAAAAAATGAAAAATTAAAAAAAAAAAATTTTGAGAACAATTTTGAAAAAAAAAAAGTATTTTTTTTTAAATTTTGAAAAAAAAAAATAATTTTTACCTAAAAATATTTCAAATTTTTATTTTAAAGTATAATTTGGTGAAGGGTATATAAGATTCGGCACAGCCGAATATGGCTGTCTGACTTGTTAATATAACGAAATATATCTCCATTTTCTCAAGGCGAGTTTTGATATGAACATACTTCATGTCAGAGATTATATTGTTAGAACTAATATAGTGGAAGAGTACTAGATGTTAAGTAGATAGTTCATAAGAGTAACTTATACCTCAGAGAAATCATATAAGTTTATGTTTGGATAGGAACCCATGTCATAAGAAGACATACGACAATCATTAAGCAACTTTCTTCTCCCCATATGAAGACAGGCTCTCATACGAGGCGAACATAATATAATTCTGGTATGTGTATCTAATACAAGGCACAATATCTGGATTAACAGTAAAATTAATGGAAGTGATGAGTAAGTCGTCCTGTTACTATTTATTACTCAAAATTCTGACAATTGTAACGAGTGGCAAGAAGTTCTGGGCGTTACACTCATTAGTAACATTAGTGAATTTTCGTTAGCAAATGGAGAGTAAGAGGAGATCAAATAAGAACTCATTATCTGATCATAAATGTTTGTTCTTCAAAATTAGACTTTATACAAAGCCATGCTTTAGAAACTCGAAAAGAGGAACCGCTCCAAGCTCAATTGGACCTTAAACACAAACTGAAAAGTATGTCAGTGGTTGAAGTTTCGTTCGCTGATCTTAAAATAAATCTTAACTAAATACATTTTCAAGGTTTTTTGAGGTTTTCTATCCCTAAACCAAGGCAAAAGAGAGTTACTATTTATGGTGCGATTCCAAACTTTCTAAGTCACATAAAAAAACATGCAGAGCTTTCAGTAGTCACTTTCCAGATAGAATAGCTGTAGCTGGGGTTAATTATACTGTTTTGGAAAACTATGTGAGATCAAAAACGACATCATATTTCCCTTTCCTTTATCCTTTTGAATGTTGGTGAGGATGCTGCAACGTACAGAGCAACAGCTAACTTTTTAGTTCTTTAAAGCGTCAAGATGAAGGTTTCTGCCTACTTGATGTTGAGGTTCACTTGCTTGCAATCTATCTCATGGGGCTGCAACATCTAAAAACATTTTTAAAACAGAAAAATAATTCAAATACAAGTTCCGTTTAAAACTTATACTAACGAATGGAAACAGAAGTATTTAAGTTTCATTATTTAGGGTCTAATTTTGTAAAACGAAACGACAATCGTTAAACAAATTTTGTATGGAAAAAAGTCAAGTTTCAAACCTTTTTCCCAGTATTCTTCATACAAATTGCTTACGTTTCTGAACGCTTCGTTTTATAAAATGAGGCCCTTAGTGTCTTCAAACAGCGTTGATGCTATAACTTCTAGAACTCGTTTTGTTCATTAATATTTTGATTCTAAAGAACTTATACACAGAGAAAACAGATTCGTGATATCAACCGAATTTGTCGTCAATCGAATGATTCGGTTGCACACATAGAATTTTTCAGATCTATCAACAGAAAGTCAGTTGATACAGATGAGTTTCGGTTGATGCGACCAAACTTTTGTTAGCACTTCCAACATTTCGTAGCTACAACTGTAAAATTCGGTCACTAATGTAGAATCATTCGATTGGCAACAAATTCGGTTGCTATCACGAATCTGTTTTCTGTGTGTAGGGTTTTATAAGTGGTCAATTGCAGTTCAAATATTAGAAAAAGCTCTATAAGATTAGTTGTCGCCATTACCACTATAGCATCATGGGAAAAGGAAAGTAGGATGAGCCATTCATGATTTCTTCCTCTATGGATACTGTTAACTTGGAGAATATTTGAGATTTGATGGGCATGTCAAACACTGACAGGGAACAATTTCTGAATGTAAAAACACCAGTTATCAGAATACTATATAGATGGATTAATTACACTGTGCTAGTTATAAAATCTGTCAAGCGGTACACCCGGTGGGTTAAACTAATTCTTGTACGCTATGGAGCTAACCGTTTTTTTAGGTTAGCTCGTATTTTCTAGATATATTGTTATATTGAAAATGTAGGAGGTTGCTCAACATATGTTCGCGTAACTCAAAAACGGTTTAGTTTATTCAATAAGCTGAAAAAACCGAAATTCCGCAATAAAATTTCCTTTAAGAAAGGCTTAACATGTTTTTAATATTCGTCGTCATTTTAGAAATATAAAAGAGCGTATATGCACTTCCCAATTTTTAATGCCGTTTTAAAAACCAAAAATTTCGAAATTTTTTTAAAACATTATTTTCTTTTGCCAAAAAAAAATTATATTTCTAAAACGACTGCGAAGATTAAAAACATGTTAAGCCTTTCTTAAAGGTAATATTATTGCGGAATTTCTATTTTTTCAGTTTATTGAATAAACTAAACCGTTTTTGAGTTACGCGAATATATGTTGTGCAACCTCCTCCATTTTCGAAATAACGGTATATCTCGAAAATACGAGCTAACCTAAAAAAAAACGGTTCATCATGTTTATAAACACGTCCATCAGTAGAAGCTTCTACTTATCAACAATGTTGATAGCATGTGGTTATTAGCATTGTTTATAAGTATGGCAATACTAAATGTTTAGGCTGCTAACATTAACATCGAATGTTCTAGAATTCGAACATACTAGTTTGTCCGTTAAGAGCATTGTAGAAGATTCACGAAAGATGGCGTGTGTATAAATAGTGGCAGATGTTGCAGTCGTGAGGAGAGTTGATCATAGACGCTGTTAGAGTTAACATTGACTGCCTTGTACATTTAAGTTTGTACATTATAAAGTGTTTGTGCATTTCTGCGAATTGATAAAGGTGAATAAAGACACTGAGTGACTATTTGAACTGTTGTTGTTGTTGTACATTTTAAATAAATAAAGAGTTGCTACAAATTTTAAACTACTAAAACTGCTTTTTATTTGCAATAAAAAGTTTCCGGTTTATTTAAAGGAAATAAACCAACGTTTTAAAAAGGTTAAAACGTAACAATATTACATAAGCTCATATTAGAAATATCTGAGACATTTGATAGAGATAACAGGATCTTATCCGGACTAAATATATGGGTCACTATGTTTCCCATTATCTTGACCAGTCTTCTTTTCAAAAAAAGTTTTTGGTTCTAGATATAGTCATAGTTCTACTATTATTAGTTCCGAAACATCTTCATAATGCCGGTTTATAATTACTCATACATAATGTATAAAAAATTGTACGAATGTACAAGAAATCTTGAAAACAGGTCATTAGGTCCAAAGAATTACCAAATGATCACAATTTAGTAGCAAATAACTAAAACGTTGCCATATTGGCCAGAAATAATTTTATCTGACATCTTCAGTCCCAACGAAAATCTAGAAGAAATACTGGTTACAGCAAGCGTTCTAGAAATGGCTGTGAACTAATCAATTTTTCTTTTTTATATTTTACTAGCCGGGTATTCGGCATTAATAATTCTTTCTTAATGGAAGGGTTTTATAATAAACTTTTTTTTTACCATATTAATGTACATAAAAAATAGTTCTGTAAAAAAAGTACCAAAAAGAAGTACGTTAAAATTTCAAAAAAGTGATAGAGTTCATTTGAAATTTTTTAAGAAGGACTGCAATTCCATTTAAATTTAATTTCCGAGATATGGGATACAAAAAAGTACTAAAACTCGAGTTTCGCCCATTTTATCCTCTTAAAAGTATAAAACTTACCACACACCTGTCCAATTATTTCTTGCATAAATTTGGATTTTTGGTGCTAGCTTTATCAGTTCCGGAGATATAGAGATACCGATTTTACTCATTTTTACCCCCTTAGTGGATCTACTCATCGGGAGAGGTGCTTACATACAAAACTTCAAGATAAACAAATTTAAAAATTGGGAAAACATTTTGTATGGGAATTCGAAATTCCGGTTCACGAATGAATTTAATGCATTGTTTAAGGTGTCTAAAACCATCCCCAGAAAATTTCCTTTCCAATGATAGCAGCTTGAAGCTAATCGGTTGGATAGTTTCAGAGTCTATAACGGACATAGGTAGAAATATTTTTTGTGTTTTATATATATAGATAAATAGGTATACATAGTTGTTAAGTTTTTATTATTATTTTTATTAACAAAATCATACAAATTATACATTAGTAGCTACTTTGATACAGAATATTATGAAAACAAATCAAAAATTTAATTTTCCATCTCTGATACATGTATTTTTAGCTCTCTCTCTCCCTCTCTTTGTTGCAACAATCAATGCAATATGTTTATATACATTTATTTCGTCAACATGTTAACCCAGTCTTAAATGTTGCTATTGACTCTAATATTCTTATCTCAATCACACATTCAACAGTTTTATTTTTAATCATTTGCATTTGAGAGTCAACTCAAGTTCAAGTTTTTTTTCCTCTATTTTTTTTTTTTTTTTGAAGTATAGAGGTTTTTTTTTATTTTTTTTTTTTTTTTTGATAACAGGTTTTTTTTTTAAATCTAATTTTAGCATCTACTACTTTTTCAAGTTACTTTCATTTTGTTAATTTCAAGAAATTTTGTTTTCTCAAGAAAAAAAAAAACTTTTTAAAGAATTTCTTCAAATTGGGAGAATTGTTCTTGATAAAATTAACTTAAAAGAAATAATAAAAATAGCTTAGACAAGTTAAAAATAGTAAAAACATTAAAACTGTTAAGAAAATAATCGACAAACTAAAAACTTACTGGTATCCTCCTCAATAACAAACTAAATTGTGGTTTTCGGTAGTTTCGGATATTCTTGCTGAGATAGAAGAAATGTAAGATTTTAGTTCAATGTAGAAATATTACACTTAATAAATTATAAATAATACATATTTTTAGCATCAAATATTAGAAACTGAGAAATACTCAACATTTTTTTGAATATACTTATTAAATTAACTGATGCAAAATCTTGTATGTTTGCAAAAAACCCAAATATGAATAAATCTGACTAGATCACTATAAAAATATCGAAAATTTATTTTAAAAATTTCTAAAAATATCCCCGAAAAAAACACATTAATATTAATATATATATAAAAAAGCCATAAACTAACTAATTAAATACCTATTTTATATTGAAATTAATATTGGTATAAAAAAAAATTTTTGATAAAATTTTTTATTTATTTTTCAAACCATATACATGAGATTATAAAACTTCGTTTGCCATTAAAATGGCAAAAATATGCAAATTTGAATGAAATACTATATATACTAGCTAATAAGACTACAAACACCACTACTGCTAGAAAATTTTAAATAAAATCAAGTTAATCGTCTTGATCTTTAAAAATTAGGCTTAAACCACTGTTTGATTATTATTAATTTACTTCAGTTTAATTATCATATTGTTAAAACGTTATTTTTACATTTTTCTTAGAAACTCTTTGCATGTACGTCAGTAAGATTAATTTAAAATTTAAATTTTAAGTAAAAAATTTAATAAAAACATTTAAACAGTGTTAAGTTTACAGATTAAAACTAATATTATTAAAATATGGGGAGTAACCTAATTATGTGACAACGCAGAGTACTACAAAATCAAGCTAGGCTGGTTAGTAAGATAGAATAGACTTGTTAGAATCTTGTGACAAATCTTAACAGTTAAGTATGCCCTTTCATACACATTAGGCAGCTCTTATTTAGCATTTTGGATTCTCAGTGCTTTCAACGTCATATAAAAAACTAATTTTAAAAAGTTTATCAAACTTGGATAACTTTTAGAGGTTGCTGCTTATTTTATCTGAAATTTCAAAGTACACAGAGAAAACAGATTCGTAATAGCAACCGAATTTGTTGATAATCGAATAATTCTACCTTAGTGACCGAATTTTACAGTTGTGGCTACAAAATGTTAGAAGGAGTAACAAAAGTTTGGTTATATCAACCGAAATTCTTCTTTATCAACTGACTTTCTGATGATAGAACCGAAAAATTCTGTATGTGCAACCGAATCATTCGATTCACAACAAATTCGGTTGCTACTACGAATCTGTTTTCTCTGTGTAGTAATAATTTCCAAAGAACTAAATGTTAAAAAAAAATTCCTAAAAAAATTGATTTTGTATTTCATTTACCTATAGATGTTTTAATAAAAAAACCAGGGCAATGTCAAATATGCAATATTATATTTTTGCAATATTATATATGCACTAACGATATTTTGCTCTTTATAGCATATTTTACTAATAACTGTATTCACACAAAAGAATATATATTCTGGGTCTTTACGAAAGTCTAAGACGATCTAGCTATGTCCGTTCGTCTATCCGACTGTGTAAAGCACGATATGGCCCAAACGACAGGAGCTAGCTATGAAATTACCCACAAATACTGTCTGTTGATAATTAAATGGCCCAATGCTCCTTATAGAAACAACAGGAATTAACTGTTTCAAACAGTTTGTCCAATATATTGGACATTTTGATTTTTCCTTTTGAAGTCATGTAGCGTTGACGTAAATATACAGATTTTTACAGTTATCAGCGTTATCAAAAGAGTGTTTACTAGATTGTATATACACGCAGAAAAAACATATAGTTGTGCATTGTTACTGTAACCATTTCAACATTTGTGCATGTTTACTGTAACCATTTCAAAATTTTTAACAATATTACAGTCACAGTAACTATATATATGATTGTGGTAACAATAATATGGTTAATTTACGATTCACATGATTGTATCAACCACATATATGGTTACAGTAAACATGTATATGTTTGTGACAACTATTTATATGATGAATAATTTTATCATAATATGTTGTTCTCAGATTATGATATCCATAAGCATAATATGGTAGGTCCTTCATCATATAAATGGTTGTAACAAACATATGCATGTTTACTGTAACCATATATATGGTTGATACAATCATGTGAATCGTAAATTAACCATATTATTGTTACAACAGTAACTTTGTCCAATATAGTTGAAATCAGCTGGCATTTATTTTGATAGACCTTTCGAGAAAAAAGTGCCCATTTTGAAAAAAAGTCAAAATAGTTTTTTTTTAATTTTTTTTCTCCGAAAGATTGAAGAAATAGCTATCTAAACTATTTGGGACACATTTTGCTAAGAACAATAGGTAATATGTTTCATGGATGAGAAAAGGCACCTGCTTGACCAAAATGTAAAATTTTGACCCCCTCTAACTCAGAAAGTTCTCGACCGATCTTATTGAAGATTTGTGTCTGAATTATTACACAGTGCAACACGAAAAAAATAACCATATAGGGACATCACTTCGCACAGTGTGGCCAAAGGCACCTTTGTCCGGCCAAAACTCGAAAAATGTACAAAATGATCCACAAATTGGTATATGGGGATTTTTGGGGTCGCTGATGACAAATCCGTTATCAGAATTAGCAAATTCAAAATGGCCGACCTAATATGGCGTCATTTCATACGAAAAAACTTGTAAACAATTAAATAAATTTGCTAATTGATTAAAAGTTTTTGTTTTGATATTTTTAGGGTATATAATTGAAAATTTATTGAAATTAAACAATTTACAATGGTGAAATGCAATATGGAGATGTTTTACCTTCGGCCAGCAATTTACTTTTCGCAGAATAAAGAAGTTCTTCAGTCGTTACTGTTGCTCGTAGATTTTTAGTTTTTCTGCGCCTACTGCGATCGGAAGAGGCAGAAAAACTCACATCTGGCCGACCTAAAATAGGCTTTTAGTATCAGTTTTTTTTTTCTGGTTCATGTTGTCAACGGATTGTAAGAGCCAATCATTCTTTTAAAATTTTCCTCTATTCTGAAACTAGCATTCCATCTCTTTCTCATCACGTATATCAATTTTGATATTTTCAGTTGTTCGTCATTCAATATTATGTATTCACATTTATGTTTTTCGGACAAAAATTTTTCTATAATTTCATACATATTTTTTATGTCTTCCGTTATTACTTTTTTTATTACATTAAATAACACCAGTCTTGTAATGTCGCTTTCACCCATGGTGCTGGAATTTATTTCTTAGTACACAGTGTTAGAACTCGCCAACATTTTTATACCAGAAAACATGAGCGACTAGAAAACGTGAACACTATTATTTTTTCATTTACTACTCTGAAACGTGTATAAACTCTAATAGCTCTAAAACGTGAACTAAATTTTCTGAGTTGTTTCGTTTCATTTATTGCATTCTTTTTGTTTTTAATTTGGGGAATCCCAGTATCAGAATATATATTTTATGTTTACGTTAGAGTGCATTCAACAAATACATGCATACGTATTTGTGTAGCTCTACCTTAGTTTAAGTTTTCGAGAGTTTACTGTATATTTATATATATAAATGTGGTGTTGTATTTCATGTTTTTTCATTTACATTAAAGCGTACCACCATACAAGCAAAAAAAAAAAAAAAAAATGCGCCGTAAACTCTAGTATACAGTATTTTTGCAAGGCAGTTACCAAACAATTTTTTTTTTTTTGCCGAACGTAGGGCAACGTTCAGATACGTACAGCTGAATTTTATTTTATTTGTTACATAATACTTTTACTTATTATCTCCAATAGCTTAGAGAGCAGGAATCAGCATGAAAATCAATTTTGTTTAAAAAATAAAAAATAGTCCTTACATATCACTTTCTAACAATTTACTATTTAGAAATTTACATTCAGATTTTGATTTTACGTATTGTACTTACCTTCAGCTGTAGAATTCATTTTGTTTCGTTTGATTTGCTTGATTACAACAACTTTGACACTTGTTTAACGGAAGCGTCTACTAGCCGATCTTTTCTAGAGCATTTCTTTAACCAACCCAATGAAAAAAAAAAAACAACACCAACTAAAAACTTGTTTTTTCGACTTTTGGCCGGACAAAGGTGCCTTTGGCCGCACTGTGCTCCGTGATAAAAGATCAAAAAAAAAAAGAGACCCGTGTCTCCCAGTTTTGCCCAAAGTCATGCACTTTTTTAATGGGCCCCCAAAAATTTTGGGGCCTCGGTGTCATTTTTGCAAAAAAGTGATAATTTTCTCTGGCTCATATTTTGCAAACAGTTCGGAATTTTGATTTACTCTCTTATCATAAAGAACAAAAATTGTGAACATAAAAAATCAAAAGAGAAAAAAAAACTGCATCTTCAAGATCAAAATCGTAAAAAAACTTTAAAAAAGTGTATTTTTTGGTCTTTTATGACTCAAACATTTGCACACAGTGCTATCCAATAAAACTAACCTTGGTGCAAATCGGAAGACATCGGTTTCAAAAGTTGGTTCACTTGACATGAAATCCCCCATATTTTTTTTTGGACTTCATTAACCCACATTAAACCGAAGTCAAAAATATCGTTAGACCTCTACACCAACAAATTTTGAACATATAGAAATTGAATTATATTGTTTAAAACAATTTTTGGTATTCTATTACACAAAAAAACACAGAATTTGATTATTTTGATAATTGAATATACAATTTGTGTTATTGGTGGAACTTTAATAAAAAAAATTATTGAATATACAATTGAAAACACACTTTAGTTATTTTTTGTGTTTACAATTACGAAAATTGTATATTCAATAATTTTTTTTATTAAAGTACCAACCAATAGTTTTTTCCGTGTAGGCTCTTTGTTAAAAAATTAGTTTCGGTCTGTTAAGGGTTAATTTCTGAAAAACATTTTGTATATGGTTCTTAGTATTGAAAAAAAAAGTTCTAGTAATTAGTTTGGTTGTTAATTTTAAACATTATTAATGATGTTTGACTTCTGGTTATAATGGGTTAATGATAATCTTCACATTTCATCTATTTGATTTTTTTAAAATATTTGTTTAGTGCAGAGGTCTGATTTACATGTCTTGGACAATTTTAGCCACATATACTATAAAAGGAATAACAAAGCCTTGAAATTTTAAATTACAAAATCGTTAAAAAATTAGAAAACAGAACAAATCAAATTAAAATAATTTTACTTGCAAATCAACAAATGTCAAGCGAATCCAATAAATTTTTAAGCATGCAATTTATTAGAATTATTTTGTGCCAATATATTAAGGTTCAATTAGTCGTGCCTTACCATATCGCCATAGCCACATCATAAGCATTTTATTGTTATGGCTATGGCATGTCACCAATAATCAAATACATTGTTGCTCATAAGCTTGGTTCGAGCAGCTGTTTTATATGGTTACGTTTATGGCACTTCTAATTAAACCTTTACTTACTATCACGAATGCTGTTATTTTTAAATTTGAATTTTTCCGGTTCCGAAAATTATTTATTTACTTATTTACAAGTAAATTTGTTTCATTGCTAACGGAACGAAATAAATTTATACTTAGATCTATAACATTTATCAATAAATTGTTAAGATACAAATGCATATGGGCATTTCCATAGTCAAGAACGTGACATTGAAAAATCTTACCTATTGTTGTTATGCTTCTATTGTTTTAGAAGAACTATATTTAGTGCAAACGTAGGCTTTAAGGTTTCCAATGAGCAATAAATATGGGTTCAAAAAAGGAGTCAAATAGTATAATTCGTTTTTTGTTGCATTTAGAAAAATGCAAAAACTGCGAATTTGAAAATAGTTTTTTAAAACTATTTTGTTTTTAACTAAAGTAAAATAATGTGGCTCTCTGTTAGCAGTTATCATGTTGAAACCTTTAATATGATTTAGAACACGATATATTTTCTCGTCACGTTTGCAATAACAATTAGTACAAGCAGTTTGAACAAAAGCTTATTATTTCTTATTAATTGGATCGACATAATTTATATATATATATATGCCTTCAATTACCTTATCTATTTAACTAAAGGCACTGGAGAAGCATTTTCTACTTTCTTTACTGTTTTCTCAATATTTGCTTGCAAAGAATCGGTCAAAATTGAATAAGGTATATACTTTTACTCAAATATTTAAGAGGTCTGCATTCGTATCACATCGAATCTGTGCAGATAATACTCATTTTAAGAAGAAAACTTATACATAAATTCTCGAAATTTCCCGGGTTTTTCAAAAAAAAATTGTTTATACAAGGGTGTACATTGTACACCCGAAACAATTGAAAAAAAATCACGATCGGAGATTGAAACTGCGAGAGATTGTGGAAGCCATAGGCATCTCACATGACTCAGTGGTTTCAATTTTGAATGATCATTTAGGTATGAGATAGCTTTTCGGTAGATGGATGCCGCGGTTGTTCACAATCGGGTGTACACAAGGGTATACACATGTGTAGTTTCCATAGCAAAAATCCATGATGTAGGCTACGAAATGCTCCCATTTCCGCCCTATTCTGCGGATTTTACCTGAGTGTCTAGTTCTTGTTCCAAACCTGAAGAAATGTCTCGACGGAAAGATATTTGACTCCAATGATAAAATCATCTTACAAACAAATGTCTATTTTGATGTCCTCGACAAATCATATTTCTTGGAAGGGAAAAACAAATTGGAGAAACGTTGGTCGAAGTGCATAGAGTTCAAAGGAGACTATGTTGAAATAATAATAATAAAATAATTTTTATACAAAAAACCTGTGTTGCATGGAGCAATACAACCATTTAAATATGCAATGTAAACTAATCTATATATATAAAACACAAACAATGTTTCTACCTGTATCCGTTAAAGACTCTGAAACCATTCAAAGGCAATATTGTGAAGATGGCTGTAGGACCTAAAACATAGCACTTATGTCTTTAAATTATGTATGTATGCACTTTTTCCGATGTGTATATCCACTAAGAAGGGTAAAAACTGGTAAAATCTGTATCTCTACATCTCCATAACTAATAAATTTGGCACCAAAAATACAACATAATCTGAATTTATGCAAAAAATTAGTGGACAGTTGTGTGGTACTTTTGGATTTTTGAACTCTTAAGGGGATAAAAGGGGCGAACACTCAGTTTTGGTAGTTTTTTTTTGTATTTCAGAAATTAAATTTAAATGGAATTGTAGTCCTTCTAAAAAAATTTCAAACGGATTTTTGCACTTTTTAGAAATTTGAACGTATAAGGGGTTTGATTCGGCTTTTTTGTATTTTTTTTTTTTTTAAATATTAAAAATCAAGTAAGAGAGCTATATTCGGCTGTGCCGAATCTTATATACCCCTCACCAAATTATACTTTAAAATAAAAAATTTATATATTTTTAAGTAAAAAAAATTAATTTTTTTTTTTTTTCAAAATTGTTTTTCAAAATTTACAAAACAAAAAATTTTTTTTCAAATTGTTTTTCAAAATTTAATTTTTTTCAAAATTGTTTTTAATTTTTTCAAAATTTTTTGTTAATTATTTTTCAAAATTTTTTGTTAAATATTTTTCAAAATTTTTTAAATTTTTTTTTTTTCAAATTTATTAGTGAAAAAAAATGTTTGTGGTAAAAATAAATATTCGGGTAAAAAATAATTTTCCCGATTTTGACCCATTGTAGGTCCAAATTACTATAGCCTAATATAAATCGTTGCAATTTACTTTGAAATATCTATCATTAGATATCCATATTGTCTATATTAATGACTTAGAATCCAGATATAGATCAAAAATATACCAAAAATCGAGGTTGTCCCGGTTTTTTCCTTATATCTCAGCCATTTGTGGGCCGATTTTCTCGACCGAGCCGGAAGAATTCCCGATATATTGATGTATCAATAATGTTTGTAGGTTATTCGGGGGCTACGGAAAGTTGATTTCAAAATACAGACGGACAGACGGACATGGCTATATCGACTTCGCTATCTATAACGATCCAGAATATATATACTTTATGGGGTCGCAAATAAAAAAAATTAGAAATTACAAACGGAATGACACACTTATATATACCCTTGCCACTCATGGTGAAGAGTATAAAAAAATGTATTATAAAACCACTCCATTAAAAAAGTATTAATAAAGAAATATTTTATTTTTCTACCGAGGGACAAAAAATGTACTTAAGATAAACAAAATTTCCTTTTTTCAACAAAAAAACAAACTATCGGGTATCCGCTAGTACAATAATAAAAATAAGTTTCCGAAAAAATATGATTTTAATATGTATACAGAAACATTTTTAATTAAATTTTTAGTTGATTTGAATTAACATTTTCAGTCTCTTGATTAGAAAGATAGCGATAGCTAACGATGATTTAGGCACAAGAACGCGACATTATAACATAAACCATGATAAGAGTCTCATTGTATTTAATTTACGACCTTTTAATTTACAAATTACAATATTTCTTTACTTCTAACCGCCGATAATAATAAAATATATAATTTCTTTGTTTAGTTATTAAAATGAAAAATATTTCTAAATTTATGTTTTAACCGGAAACCATTACGTTTAAAAATGAAAATAAAACTAACTAATTTACAACACTTTCAT